>OX387184.1:46257467-46857467 GCA_947561395.2 Buxus sempervirens | reverse complement strand
GTTATAATACTTGAAGATGTTGGGTAATAAACTACTGATAAATATCTTGTTGCATCATAAAAAACTTTTAAAAAATCTCTTAAAATTTCGGCTATTTGCCAATCAAGATCTTCTAAGTCACATTCAGGCATTTTACTTTTATAAAATATTGTAATTTCTTGTTTTAATCCTAGTGCAGCTTCTAGCATTAAATATGTTGAATTCCACCTATGTTCAACATCTAGGGTAATTTTTTTATATTGTTTTCCTAAAGTTTCACAATAATATTTAAATTCTCTAGCGGTTGTGCTAGATTGTTTTATAAATCTTACTGCATCTCTAATATTTATTAAATGATGTTGAACAATTTTTAATCCATCTTGCACAACTAAATTAAGGATATGACAAGCACACTTAACATGAAATAAACTTCCATCTATATTTAAGTTTAATTGTTGTCTTAATATTCCTACTGCAACATTATTAGCACTTGCATTATCAAGTGCTAGAGCCATTATTTTATTGTGTACTTTATAACTTCTTAGATTTCTACTTATAGCATTTGATATATTCATTCCAGTATGGCTAGCATCTAGTGGTTCAAAAGTTATTATTCTTTTTTCCATATTCCAATTTTCATCAATATAATGTGTAGTTATAGCTAAATAGCTTATTTGTTGTCTACTTGTCCAAACATCTGAGGTTAAAGCTATCTTAAAGTTACTGTTTGACAAAGTTTCTATTAATGCAGTTTTTATTTTTCCATTTAATTTTATTGCATCTTTTCTTAAAGTGTGGCGTGGAAAAGGTTTAAATTGTGGTGCTAAATATTTAGTTATTAAACGGTTAAATCTTTTAGAATCTATTAATCTAAAGGGTAATTCTTCTTGAATTACCCACTTTACTATTTCAAGCCTAGTTTCTTCTTGATTAAAAATAAAATTACTCATAGCAACACTACTAGTAGAAATTTGGGTTTGCCTAGGGTCAATTTGGCCATGTTTTGGAAGGCATTTTTGCAAATGCCGGTTCAAGTGGCCTGTACCACCTTTGCCTTTACAACTAAAATGTTTTTTGCAATGGATACACACTGCCTTCTCTTCACTCCCTACACTTTCAATGGTAAAATTGAGCCAAACACCGGAGGTTCTATTCCTCTTGGTGTTCCTAGGTGGTAAGGAAGACGATCCCATATCCTGTGAAGGTAATTTTGTTTCAAGACCTTGGATGGGAGGGTCATTATATTGGGGTTGGGTTATATCATCAGAAAATACTGGGTCAGAAAGGGGTCTAAGATATTCCCTTTCTTCAGTGTCAAAAAACATAGGATACCTAGGGTCCATTATCAAATTTTTTGAAAAAAAAAATTCTTAATAAATAATATTATAATAACTATTTGGTGATATTAATTTATAAGAAAGGTAGAAGGAGAGACTTACTTATAATAATAATATTTATACTAATTTTAAAATCAGAAAATTAAATAGAAGAATACCTCTTTAGAATGAATCTTGAACTTTGCAATTGAAGCCTTCAACCTCCAGAGTCCAATTTCCCACTTTTGATGCTTGAACAATTAGAAGAGATCGAGCATCACCAATTTCCAATTACAACAATTAGAGCAAAGAACTATTTGATAATCAATTAGAAGAGAGTAGGAGATTGTAGAAGTGGTGTGGTTTGGAGTGGGAAAGGGAGTGGCTATTTATAGAAAATTAAAAGTGGCTTTTTACTACTTCTACCCTTCAATATGACTGTTATTTTGCAGTTGGAAGGGTAGAAAAGGTCTTTTTATCATCAATTACAACTATAGCCCCCCAATATAGTTGTTATATGGCTGTTGGGGGGTAAAATGGGCATAAAATTGGCTAAAAGCCACTTGTATGGAGGGAAAAGAGAGCTAGCCAACGGCTAGCTCTCTGGCGGGCTGGCCCGCGTGCCTGCCGTTGGGGGGTGCCAAGCGGGCCGGCCCGCCGTGCCCCAACGGCAGGCACGTGTGCCTGCCGTTGGGCGTGTGCCCAGCGGGCTTGCGCGCGGGCCAGCCCGCTTGGGCCCGCGCGCGCTCGCGCTGACCGCGGCCGTGGCGTGCCCGGGCCAGCCCGTTGCTCATGCCTACCAAGTAGACACTCCACACCTCCATGTACACAGTTCCGGCCTGCTCAGGGTATCAGACACTCTGAAATGACAGCCTACTCAGGGTATCGTCATCCAATGCCGGCCTACTCTGGTTGCTCTACACTGGTCGTGGCAACACACAAGGCCATGCAATTATACCAATAAACAAATACCATCACATTACTAAGCTTAACAAGGATCCAAGGGAAGCTAAACCCAAAACCGATTAATAACCATATAAACTCCGCATACAGTAAACTCACATTGATTTCAAACCTGTGTATCTCAATACACTCATTCACAAGTTGTTCCAACCAGAACATCAACTCACACATTTTAAAGGTTCCCAACCTCACAACAACACTCTCATATAATAAAATTTCTCTTACTCACACAAAACCATTCAATACTTTTCAGGCATTGGATATTGAACAAAACCGACTTATACAATTTCAAAAACGGGAAACAGATAAAATATATACCCAAACTGGCTCATTTACTTATAGGATCATGAATAGCACAAACTACATAAATTTCTTAAACTCTCCTTTCGAATAGTTTGCAATAATGTTCAGAATGTGATTCAATAGTCTCCAGTTTGGTTTGAATCGAATATAGGATTTCTAACATCCTAACTAGTCAATAAATAAGTGCTTAAACCCTCAAAGTGTCCACTATAACTGGTTTTTATCAATTCTCACCTTTCGGCAAGAGATCGGGGCTTGCGCTGACCTCAAGCGCTAGGCGCGAGGTCGGCGGTAAGAAATCTCTTAACAAATATCGGTTGCGCTTACTTCAATATTACTAGGTGTGAGCTGAGTGCGCGATAGGCGCGAGACTCGCGCGAGATGGGCGGAAAGAAATCAGTCCGCGCGAGCTCGACGGATAGGGGACAAAGTCCCTTGCGCTGACTACCTGTAGTTGGCGCCAGATAGCGCCAACTCGGCGGATGCTACCCTGGATTTCCGACTCTCTGTTATTTTCAGATCTACACCACTGGCCGAACTTTTTCTCTCTGTAACAATTTCTTTAGTCTCCTAATATCCCCAGAAGACCTTTAAAACACTTTTGAAATTAATATAAACACATTTTTATTCGTCTCATTCAGTCCTAAAGAAAACCCACACTCGGACTATCTCCTTCCAGAAAACATGACTATCTCATTCCATAAAACATATGCATTCAGATTAAACTCACGAAACAATACTGTAGACACCCCAAAATTGCATGATTTTTGATAAATCATGAAGGAGAGAGATATTTTATTGGAATTTTCAATTCTTTGCATTGGGTTTGAGATCCTTAGCCCATTTGAATCCAAAACCGTAAAGGAAAAGGCCCGAATTCAATCTTTTGTGCAAAGTCAAACTTTTTCCGGGTGAACTTTGTTGACTTTTGACCCTAGAAAATGAAATATTTTTTAAAGCAAGATTTCAAGATAATTTTTCCCGGTAATCAGGTTTTTAGCCATGTTATTACATAAAAGAATTTTTTGAGATTTTAAATCTTGACGAATACCTTGGTTTTAACATGTTGAATCTTTTTACCGGACCTGAAAAACCGGAATTTAGCTTGGAACTAGAAAGTTGACTTTTTATTCACTTGGAATTTGGGTCTGGAACTATTTTTAATGGATTCAAATGGGAGGGTGTTTGCTTATTTACTTGTAATATCTTAAGTAAATGGAGATTAAAAAATATGAGGATATTTACTTAAACGATATTACATGTAAATAAGTATTGCCTGTGTTAAAATTCGGATAAAAGCTTTGTTTTTTTTTGTGTTCGACAGATAATGTCAGACACAAAACATCTTTATTGTATCCGACAGATAATGTCGGATACAAAGAGAATTGCTTGTATCTGACCTGAGTTGTCGGATACAAGGTTTTTGCTAAAAATTAGGGTTTTCTGAGAGTTTTCACTTTTTACCATCATATCCTTCGTTAAAGGAGTGGAAATCTCGGAAATAGCCTTAGGGTTTAGGTTGGTGGACTCTAGACATCATTTTGTGTCTAGCATCATGCAAGCCCTAACCTTAGCCTTTGCCTATAAATAGGAGGCTCCTCCTTAAGCAAATGGCCAATAACTTTTGCCAAGAATTTTTGCCAATAAGTTGGAGATTGAAGAGCTCCGAGTGAAGAAGGGAACCACTGCCACACTGCTCCCAGAACCCAGGTAAGCCTAAAACCTTTTTTAATTTTTCTGTCTTACATTCTAGGTTTAGTTATCTTCTTCTACCTTTCTGTAGAATAAGGCCTAATCTGTGTGTATGAAAACCCTTCCTCTATTCAAAGTACCTCGAGACTCTCCCTAGTCGTAAAACGTGAAGGCGGGATCTAGGGGAAACGAGACTGAGGATTGATCCTAGTGTTAGAACCTTGTTGAATAAGCCTTTTGATTCTATGAAAACCGTTTCATATTCAAAGTACCCCAAGATTATCTCGAAGAACCATTAAACGGGGAGAGAGAACTAAGGGAAACGAGAATGGAACGGAACCCTAGGTTGTTCTAGAACCCCATTTGATTGATATGAATGCATGCTATGTGTTGTTATATTATTGAAGAATGGATTTTCACACACACACACATAGCACTTGTTTTGTCGGATTCGGCTTATATTTCGGATTTATTGCATTCATTGTGATAGATCTAGAATAAATAACCCCAAACAATTATGGGATATTTCTTATTGGTTTTCAACATGATTTTAAGCAAGTATTGAAGACCTCTAGGTCTAACCTCTCAGTTTTGGGCACTTTTGCTCAATTTTGGGGTTTTTGGCATATTCTTTCCAATCGGAGAGAATGGTGAGCCAAAATTGTGCCCCATTTCTTCCTAGAGGTTCTCCAATAGCTTTTTTAAAATTATTTTGATTTATCTTGCACGGATTCCACATGCCTTATCACTGCTTTGAGTTGATTTTCTTTAAAAAGGGCTTAACTTGACAGCAGCTGTACCCCAACTTCGGACACTTGTAACTTCATCGTCCGGATGAATTTTTAATTGATTCTAGAGCCATGGGAAAGGTGAGGCTGTCTAGTTTATGCCTGAAAAATTTCATTAATATTTATTGAGCGGATTTTTGACACCTCTCTGTCGAAGTTGATAGGTCAATTCAAGCCAGATTGCGGAACCTGTCACTTCGACTGAGCGCCATGTGTTCGTTTTAAGTTCGATTAGAGTGATTTTTGTTTATGTGTTTTCCTTTTGGAAGTCTAGTTTCAAATCCAGTTGATTTCATAATTTTTTGACTCCATTTGTGTCTTGGATAACAGATTTACTCAGAACTGCTCAACAACACTTTTCTGGGTAAATCTGTGATCTTCGGGGCCTGTTCGGGAGGTCACCCAAGGCCCATCCGAATGAACTTTTGTATGAGACTAGTTTCATTTGAAATTTGGCCACACATACTTCATTCACACCAAATTTCATGGATTTATATGGAGCCGAAGTTTCTAAATGATTTTCCAAACTTGCCCACTTGTCACTTTTAATTATCTCCAGCAGTAGATTTCAAAGGAGAATAACTCCTAGGATTTTAACCGGAATTGATTGAAAATTTGCATGAGTCTTCTATTTGTCATAATCTTTCAAATGGATTTGGTTTGATTTAATTTAAATTGGATTTGAATGATTTCAAGACAAATGGCACTATCTTTTACCGAATCTTCAGGATTTGACTCAACTTGGTTTTGTGCAATATTTGCTTTGATTGCCATTTATTGGTAATATTCCAGAAGTGATATTAATATAAAAGAGGATCTGGAATTTATTTGGATTTCTCATGTGGACATATCACATATTTGTTTAACCATTTTCCAAAGTTTTTGATGATTTTAGTAAGCTTTCTCATTTTTTAGCATGAACAACACTTGGCAACCACCTTGTGTGGGTGAATGGGGGTGCCTAATACCTTCCCCTGTTCATAATCTAATCCCTTTACCCATCTCTGGATTTGATTTTCAAGTAGAGTTATTTTTACTCTAGTATTTGCCTTTTAGCTCTTTTTGCTTATTTTTGAATCTTTTGGTGTCCATTCACACCTCAAAAATTGGATGGTGGTGACTCTCCCATTTCTGTTGAGCCCGTGTGTTAACGGAGGGGAATCATCTCGGTGATTTTCCCATGTCTCACAAATACGAAATCCAGTTTTAAAACGATGTTACTCACCTTATACGCTACCAAGTCTTTGCAACAGCAACCCTTGTAGAGCAAACACCGACCAAGACCAACACCAACAGTCGATCTCCGCTCAACTCCTTCGGTTGCGAGAGTTTATCTGAATACCCTCAATACGGAACACCTCGATCGACAGGAAAACCCAGATTTCTTCTTCTCTCCCAGAACCCTATATCAACAGCCGCAATCGCCTTCAACACAATGTGTGCGCAAACGAAAAGAAACCCTACGAGTCTAAATATGCTAGGTATTTATACTTACCTTGTATACACTTTGCCGCTCGACGAGTTTTTTAAAAACCTCCGATCTGGTGTGTGCTCGCCCACCGAAACTCCTACGTATATACAAAGCTCTTTAACTTTATTTCTCCACACAATTAATAACAAAAATAATTCTTAGAGAGAAAAATGTCGGGTTTCTACATTCTTCCCCCCAACAAAAATTTCGTCATCGAAATTTACCTCAAGAGGAAACGAATAACTCTGGATACTTCTTTCTCATTTCTTCTTCACCTTCGCAAGTGCATTCTTCAATGGAATGGTTTTGCCACAACACTTTTACCAAGGGTATCACTTTGGTGCGAAGGATCTGCTCACGTCGGTCCAAAATCTGTACTGGCTTCTCTTCATACGTCAAATCCTCCCAAATCACCAAGGGTTCGGAGTCTATCACATGACTGGGATCAGAGATATACTTATGTAGCATAGAGATGTGAAATACGTCATGTACCCCTTCCAAGTGGCTCGGTAAATCCAAACGATATGCTGCTGGGTTAATCTCCTTCACTATCTCATATGGACCAATGAACCTAGGTGATAATTTCCCTTTCTTCCCAAATCTCCTAATGCCCTTGGATGGGGAAATCTTTAAAAAGACCATATCTCCCACTTCAAATCTCAGCTCCCGTCGTCTAGTATCTGCATAACTCTTTTGACGACTCTGTGCAGTCAATATCCGCTGCTTGATAAGTTTTAACTTTTCCATACTGTTGTACGCACCTAAAATCGGTGGCACGACGAGGCGTACGTGAGATTGTGCGTGCCTCGGGACTTTTCAGAGTCGCCACTGCCTGAGAGGTGCAGGCAGACACAAGGGGTGCCTATACAGGTCTATTTTTACTGATCTGCGGCTTTTTAGAGATTCAAGGTAAGTTCTCGGTTACGTCCAGGGAAGTCCGAAGACACCCTGGCCTGCCCCGTCGATTTGACAGGTCCCTCGGGTCTCCCTAGTTTTGAGTCAGTTTCACCCTTCCTAGGCCAGCATGGCACTTGGTTTGGTCTGGCGGGACCCTCTGGAGGTGTAGATCCCTTTCTATTTTATTTTATCTTCTTATTTAGGCGAAGTGGGTCGGAGGCGGGTCCCGTTGAAAGACCCATGGATTGCCAAGGTTGGGCTTGAGCCCAGCAGGGTTATTGGGTAACCCATTTTAGTTATTTATCTAATTAAATTAAACATGCTAAGGGCTTAGCGGGCTTGGATTTGGCCCATTAACCAAGGGTTAGATGCCTTGGGCCCATTTGTTAAAAACGGGCCTGGTTTGGGCTGGTCAAATGTGGGCCCAGGGGATGCCTTGGTGGGCCCATCTAGGCCCATGGTCCAAAATTGGACTTAAAACAGTCCAAATTACTCATAGGGTTGGGTCAAAACCAATTCGGGTCGGATTTGGATCCAACCGGGTCAAAAAGAATAATTTTTGGTTGTTTATCGAATTGACCGCATTTACTATGCGGTCTGGTCTGAACCGTAGATGCAGTGCGGTTTAGACCAGACCGCATACCAAGTGCGGTCAAGTCCAGAACCCCCTGAGCATGCGGTTTTTGCCCGAATTTGCTGTTTTGCTCCGATTTCGGCCGGGATCGCTTCGTTTGCTTTTCAGGGAGGTCCGGCGACGTCCGTCGGGATTTTTAGCATCTTCACAGCAACACACAAGCTCCTTTCTTAGTCATATTTTTCTTCTTTTCTTCTTCCTTTTTCCTTTGCTCTTCATGTAGTCATTCTTTGCATGGGAATCAAGAGAGGCACCAGAGATTCTTTTACCATCTTGCTATGATCATAACCACGTATTCACCTTTGCTCGCAAAGATAGAAAATTGGCAAGAGGATGATTTGTCTCTTTTTATTTTGCAAGGACTAATGACATCTTATCTTAGATGACTTTTGCTCATTATATCCTTGACAAAATTCTCTCCTTTCACCCTTTAATTGGATCTTGTTTTCAACATGAGATGCTTAGTATCGTACACATTAGAAGCAAATGGAGGGGAGAAATAAGTAATAAAACAAGTAATAAATCAAGCTTAAAAAGAAAAGAAAAGAAAAGAAACTTGATATGTATTGAATGAAACAACCTACTGTTTACTGTTACCTTCTTGTTTTTGACAGGTGATGGTTCTCCGATGATTTCGGCAGCGCTTCCGCACCCTCGTAGAATTCCAAGAATGGATTTGAAAAGGGATTCCCCACTTCTGGGTTGAAAGGAATGAAATGGAAAGGGTGATGGTGCAATCCAAGGGTATTTTGGGTTTTGGTTTTGAGTGGGGTAGAGTTTGGGCAGGGGTTGGACGTAGAGAAAAAAAAGGACAGAGCTAAAGGGAGGCCAGCCTCTCTTGATTGGAAATCAAGGAGGGAGAGAGAAGGGAGGGGGTGAGTGAAGGAGAGAGCAAAAGGGAGAGAGGAGAAGGGGTTTGATGCTTGGAATGGAATGGGGGTGGCCCCCCTTTTATAGTTGAAAATTTGTCCTAAAATTGAATTTTAATCACTTTTTTGACTGAATTTTAATTTCTTGTTTGACATAACTAAAACGTAAATATTTTTTATTCTTATCTCGCCACATCATCTTATTCTACGAATGTGGTTAGTATTTTTTCTTTATTTTTTATTTATTTAATCTTAAGATTCTTTAAGTTTTAATATTATTTTATTCTTTAAGATTGGTTTATTAGAAGAAGACACATGTCTTTTCTATTTTCTATTTTATTTTTGATTTAGTTTAATTGTTAGATATTTACAAAATATTATTATTTTATTCTTAGATTTTTATTTTTTGTCCTTTCTTCAATCTTGCCACATGTGCAGATTTTCCGAGATTTTTGACTGCTCATAACTTTCTCATTTGACATCCGATTTCAGCAAACTTGGTGGCGTTGGAATCAGGTTGATATTCCCTATCCACTAAGCTAAAGGTTGGCAGCAAACTCAGGCTTTTTAGCAGAAGTGCAGACTCGCGTCCCGGAGCCAGTTTTGCTCATATCTCCTTATCCGGGACTCCGATTCCAGCAAACTCAGTTGCGTTGGAGTCGTGTCGATGCGCCCTTTCTGCTGATATCCAATTGAGCAGCTAATTCGGAGTTCTGCAGAAAGCCGATTTCTGCTATTTCCAGATTTGACTAGCCCGTAACTTCTTCATCCGGACTCCGATTTGAGCAAACTCAGTGGCGTTAGAACCGTATCGGAATCCTCTTTCCAATGGTATGAAGTTTGGTGGTCAATTTGCACCGGATCAAAAAGTCAACTTTTTGAGCACTTCAGGTTTGACTTTTTCAATTAGGGTTTTATTCTTTCAGTTTTGGGGGTGCAAAAATGAGGTGCTGACAACTGTCTTGAATAATTTTTGGCCCAAAATACTGTTTCTCCCCAATCTCCACCCAACATACTTGTGATCTGCACACCCTACCATATAAAGCCTCATACGGTGCCATCTGGATGCTAGCTTGGTAGCTATTATTGTAGGCAAACTCCACCAAATGCAAATACTTGCTCTAGCTGCCACCCCAGTCCAAAACACAATACCTCAACATGTCCTCCAAGGTCTGGATAGTCCTCTCGGACTGACCATCAGTCTGCGGTCTCCGATGTTATGCTTTTACTTGCTAACATGTGAGACATTTAGCTACAAATTCGGCAATGTCTTTCTTCATACCTGACCACCAATATACCCCCTTCAAGTTTCGATACATCTTGGTGCCGCCCGGGTGAACCGCATATCTAGACCTGTGACTCTCATCAAGTATCACTCCTCTGATCTCATCGTCATTCGGAACACAAATACGACCCTTAAATTTCAGCAGTCCATCCCTGATCTCAAACTCTCTAGCGGTCTCATCACCCTTTGATACTAACTCCCTGGTACGTGTCAAATTTGTATCAGTCAACTGCCTGTCACGAATCTTCTGTATCAACTCAGGCTCCACCTGGACTCGTGACAAAATCAAACCATGACCGTGGGTGCTAAACTCTTCTGGCCAGTCTACCACTGTATCAACTAGAGTGCATTGGCTAGCCATAAAAGTAGCTAATGTGGCCACCCCCTCCTGAGAAACACCCCTACGACTCAAAGCATTTGCCACCACATTTGCCTTACCAGGGTGGTAATGAAGAGTGAAATCATAATCCTTTAGGAGGTCCATCCATCTCCTTTGTCTCATATTCAGCTCCCTCTGGGAAAATATATACCTCAAGCTCTTGTGATTTGAGAATATTTCAAATTGAGCTCCCATCAAGTAGTGCCTCCATAACTTGAGTGCAAACACAATCGCTGCCAATTCTAGATCATGTGTAGGATAATTTTGCTCGTGAGGTGTAGTAACCTCGAAGCATATGCTACAGCCCGCCTCCGCTGCATCAAAACACAGCCCAATCCTACTCGTGAAGCATCACAATAAATCGAAAATCCTTCACTCACTGATGGAACAATCAGAACTGGTGCTGTAGAAAGTTGACTTTTCAACTCCTGAAAGCTGGTCTTACACTTGTCATTCCATTCAAAATTCACTACCCTCTTAGTGAGATTGGATAAAGGTGCTGCCACTCTGGAAAAATTCTCTATGAATCTCCTGTAACATCCAGCCATCCCCAAGAAACTCCGAATCTCTGTCACAGATGAAGGTCTAGGCCATTCTGCAACAGCCTGCACCTTAGCTGGATCCACTGCTATTCCCTTCCCAGAAATCACGTGCCCCAAGAAACTCACCTCTCTCAACCAGAACTGGCACTTACTGAACTTTGCATACAATCTGTGCTCTCTCAATACGATCAGAATACTCAGTGCACATCAACACTGAGACCATGCGCCTGATATCGGCCCTCAACCTTCTCTCGAAATGCTGAGTGCGCCTCTGCTCATCGTGTATGATGTGGTGCGCAAATCGAGAAAGAACTGCGAACTGGGCCTCATACTGTGCCACGGTCAGCGAACCCTGAGAGACGTCCATGAACTCTCTCCTTCTGCAGTCTCACCTCAGCAGAGAAATACTGCTCGTAGAAAACCTGCCTGAACTGGTCCCAAGTCATCTGAATCCCCTCTACAGTCCGCCTCCTCAAAGACTGCCACCAGTGTTGGGCCTCGCCCTCTAGTGTAAAAGTAACTAATCGCACCTTCCTGTCCTCTGGGCAGTCCATGGTATCAAACATACGCTCCACTCTGTCCACCCAACTCTCTGCCTCTAATGGATCTGGAACTCCATGGAAGGGTGGGGCGGTCAACTTCCTGAACTGATCAATGTCCCTCAAGGACAACTCCTCTCCCCTCCGCTGCTGATCCACGGCTGCTCCATGACCATTTGTGGCCATTTCCGTTTCTATTTCCAGTGTGACTCATCCTCTCCTCCCTCTCCAGTGCAAGGAGGTTGGCAAGTGAGCCAACAGCAGCCCAAATATCCTCTACTGCCGGCGGAGCTCCTCGTGGTGGGGCAAGTGGCTGCTCCTGCGGTATATCCTCCTCAGGATATTCTACAGCCCTCGTGCGTTTGCCTCTGCCAGACATGGATTCCTGTATACAGAAAATACCACATCAGTTAGGAACTCTCTTCTAATCCTCATGGTTCTATCTAGCATACACACCATGTTTCCCCAAGGTTTCCTAAGGTCATACTACCTAGTAACTTCTAATTCCAGCTTTTTGAGTCTCTGATACCATCTCTGTAACGCCCCGGATCCGTGTTGTTCATTAAAGATATAACACGTCTCACAGAGGGTTAGGTAAGGATCCAAATAAAAGTGATCGCTGGATAATCACACAATTTATACCATATCAGAGTGCACAATCAAAATTTCCTATCTAAGAAGTCTATGGAATCTTCAAGTAGAATCAAATGGTTCCAATTTACTACCTTATTACATTTCCCAAAAAATCAATTGACACAGACTTTAAATCTAAAATAACCTACTAGTCTAAGGATTGTAGTAATAATCCTCCTCCCTATAGGTGTCAGTCGGATCTACCCCAGTAGGCGCCTCATCATGAAGATCTGAAAAAAAAAAACAACAACGAGGGATGAGATACGAATATCTCAACGAGTAGCACATGCATGCAGAAATAGTTTAACACAGTTATAAACATGCTTCGATAAATAACCAACAATTGAACAACCAGATTTTTCTGATAACACCACGAAAGGTCAATGTCATGCATATTGTTAAATTGATTAATTTTACATGCCAAGTAGACACTCCACACCTCCATGTACACAGTTCTGGCCTACTCAGGGTATTGGACACTCTGAAATGACAGCCTACTCAAGGTATCGTCATCCAATGCCAGTCTACTCCGGGTATCGGCACTGACAACCAGGCCTACTAAGGGTATCTGGCTGCTCTACACTGGTTGTGGCAACACACAAGGCCATGCAATTATACCAATAAACAAATACCATCACATTACTAAGCTTAACAAGGATCCAAGGGAAGCTAAACCCAAAACCGATTAATAACCATATAAACTCCGCATAGAGTAAACTTACATCGATTTCAAACCTATGTATCTCAATACACTCATTCACAAGTTGTTCCAACCAGAACATCAACTCACACAATTTAAAGGTTCCCAACCTCACAACAACACTCTCATACAATCAAATTTCTCTTACTCACACAAAACCATTCAATACTTTTCAGGCATTGGATATCGTACAAAACCGACTTATACAATTTCAAAAACGGGAAACAGATAAAATATATACCCAAACTGGCTCATTTACTTATAGGATCATGAATAGCACAAACTACCTAAATTTCTTAAACTCTCCTTTCGAATAGTTTGCAATAATGTTCAGAATGTGATTCAATAGTCTCCAGTTTGGTTTGAATTGAATATAGGATTTCTAACATCCTAACTAGTCAATAAGTAAGTGCTTAAACCCTGAAGGTGTCCACTGTAACTGGTTTTTATCAATTCTCACCTTTTGGCAAAAGATCCGGGCTTGCGCTGACCTCAAGCGCTAGGCGCGAGGTCGGCGGTAAGAAATCTCTTAACAAATATCGGTCGCGCTTACTTCAATATTACTAGGCGCGAGCTGAGCGCGCGATAGGCGCGAGACTCACACAAGATGGGCGGAAAGAAATCAGTCCGCGCGAGCTAAGCGCATGCTGAGCGCGAGCTCGGCGGATAGGGGACAAAGTCCCTTGCGCCGACTACCTGCAGTTGGCGCCAGATAGCGCCAAATCGGCGGATGCTACCCTGGATTTCCGACTCTCTGTTATTTCCAGATCCACACCACTGGCCGAACTTTTTCACTTTGTAACAATTTCTTTAGTCTCCTAATATCCCCAGAAGACCTTTAAAACACTTTTGAAATTAATCTAAACACATTTTTATTCGTCTCATTAAGTCCTAAAGAAAACCCACACTCGGACTATCTCCTTCCAGAAAACATGACTATCTCATTCCATAAAACATATGCATTCAGATTGAACTCACGAAACAATACGAAATCTAGTTTTAAAACGATGCTACTCACCTTATACGCTACCAAGTCTTTGCAACAGCAACCCTCGTAGAGCAAACACCAACCAAGACCAACACCAATAGTCGATCTCCGCTCAACTCCTTCGGTCGCGAGAGTTTATCCGAATACCCTCAATACAGAACACCTCGATCGGCAGGAAAACCCAGATTTCTTCTTCTCTCCCAGAACCCTATATCAACAGCCGCAATCGCCTTCAACACAACGTGTGCGCAAACGAAAAGAAACCCTACGAGTCTAAATACGCTAGGTATTTATACTTACTTTATATACACTTTGCCGCTCGTCGAGTTTTTTAAAAACCTCTGATCTGGTGTGTGCTCACCCACCGAGACTCCTACGTATATTCAAAGCTCTTTAACTTTATTTCTCCACACAACTAATAACAAAAATAATTCTTAGAGAGAAAAATGTCGGGTTTCTACAACAAGTGATTTCAATTTCCCTAATTCTGAAGGGATGGGGCCAGACAATTGATTTGCCCAAAGATACACTAAAGAGAGATCAGTCAAGTTTCCCAAGGTTGGAGGAATGTAACCTGTGAGAATGTTATTCAAGAGTTCTAAAGCCCTTAGACTCAAAAGGTTTCCGACTTGTGGAGGAATTGAGCCTGTGATATTATTAAAAGAGAGGGACAAATTTTGTAGAGTTGTGAGCATGCAGATTTCCAGGGGAATGTCTCTAGAGAGTTGATTTTTACCAAAATCAAGATGGGTGAGTTTGGAAAGTTTGCTAATGCTTGTTGGGATGTCTCCAAAGATTGAATTATCATGGAGATCAAGATGGACAAGGTTGGGAAAGGAAGAGAAGCCAAAGTCACGAAGTGTACCTCTTAAGCCTCCGCTATTTATGGTTATGTTGATGATGCTTCCAGCCTCATTGCAAGTTATTCCAACCCAGTCGCATGGAGCACTTCCTCTTCCACCGATACGGGAAGATGAATTGCTGGAGTTGCTGGGAGGAGGTAGTTGCCATGAATTTATGAAGCTGTGATTTTGAAGGCTGGCTTTCCATTTCAGTAGAGCTTCGACTTCTCCATTTTCAGTAGTAATGGAGAAAGAAGCAAAAGAGGGAGAAGGAACGAATGAAACCAAAAGAAAGAGTAAGAAAAATGCCATGAAAGTGGGTGAAAGCTCTAAGAAGAGGGAGTCGCACAACATGGTTTCACAGTTGCAACTAATAAAAACCAAACCAGCAGTGATTGAGGAGTCAAACGAATTAATTGGTGGTTACGAGGATAAAATCGACAGAGGAAGGGCTTAACTATATATAGACACTACATATACACTAGACACCATGAGTAGGAGTACTCTTTGTTTCTGGGGTTCTTGTCTTGTGATGAAGTCAACATGGAAAAATTGAAGGAAGACTAAGAAATTTTGTATTTATTGGGTTTTATCCATTTTCAGTTTGGAGCTCTCAAAATTTTATTGACATTTGGCTGTGTATCCATGCACTTGGAATTGACAATAAAGGACGTCCATGTCCACACGACTTGATCAACTTTAGGACTTGATGGGATTCTATCAATAGTTTACTACGACTGGTCCCTTCCTCATGTCCTATGAGCCGGCCAATTGGGGCCTGAAGCCTTAGGCATGGGCTCAAGCTAAAGTTGGTTCTTCTACATCGTTGGAGAATGCTGAGCTGCTGTTCCTTTGAAGGACCTTTAGACCATGGACTGGACCTTTAGACCATGGACTGTATCTTCTAAGAGAATGAACGGGCAAACATCAATGGAGTGGAGAGGAAAAAGCTCTATAGCCTAAGTGCCCTTGCTAATTGCTAGTAGTAATTCACAAATTCCCAAACTCTCTTACTGTGGTGATAACCATTTAGTGTTTATCATGCAAGAAGGTGATAACGCATCCAATAAAGTTGCGATTCCATGACTTTTGCAAGTAGTTACACGTAAATACATGCCTTTCATGGTTTGAATTATAGATATACATACATAGATAGATACATATATAAGGGATATACGAAAAATAAAAATAAAAGAAAAGTCTTGTAATGGAATTTTCATCCATTTAAAATGTAGAAAAGCAAAAGAAATTACAAATTGAAGAGAGTAAAAAAAACAAATAAAAAAAAAATAAAAGGATGAAACAAGATGATCTTCTTTTGACCTTTCTTTTTTTCTTTAAATGTTATTAGTCATTCTATCAGATGACCATTCTACATAAATCAACGAGGGAAATCATGTAACTGTGAGGACGCATGACAATCAAATGCTTTGTTTCTTCCTAAAATTCACAAGTGTACACTTCCACACCCCCAATCCCACTTCCATTTCTCAGATGACAATGTCACCAACCTCCATTGACTTCTCTACGCCAACGCCTCCTCCCTGACCGTCCCAACAGAACTCTCCACCGACGGCGGCCAAGGATCCGGGACATTTCATCATCATCATCATCATGCTCAGATGCAGAAACACCTGATGAAACACAAGTAATTGCTCCAGGACGGATGCCGACAGACCCCTCTTCATTCAATGTGCGGTGGTAACTCCTCCCAAGTAGCCTCAAGCGTGAATTGAGGCTAACATTTCCAGTAGGCCCAATCGAATGCAACAGAAAAAGGACATTGAAAAAATCTTCACGAAGGCCAACCTCAAAAGCCCCACCCCTCTTGGTTACGTCACCATTATCGTCGTCGTCGTCACCACCATCATCAGTGAAGCCATGATGATTTCCTTCTATAACATAATCTCCTAGGACCATTGCACCTGGCATTGATGATAAAATCGTAACAGGGAAAGGAAGAGAAGAATCTTTTCTGTATTATGAATTACAATCAATGCTTTACAAAGCAGTATACAAAGTAATATATAAGCTATACAATCCATGAATTGTGGATCTAGATCCACAATTTAAGGACTAGAGTATGGCAATAATGTACAGGGAAACAATCCATGGTTATCCCTAGAATCAAGAAATATACTAATCTGGGACAAGGCAAGGATTGCTCATATTAGAAAGGATGGAGCACATATGACGGATATTCTATTTTAATGGATTAAATCAAAAGGTGCAGTAGTAGATATTGAACTGGAAGGAAAAGGTAAACGAGTTTGTTTGGCTAAAGGACAAATGTCACATAAAAATTTAGAATTAAAATAAATTTCTGAGTTGTTCTTGGAAAGTGCCTGGAATGGTGTGGTAGATGGATGTCCCAGCCATTGATGCCAAAGATTTGGTTTGCAGCTGATGTGATGGGCAAGGTGAGGATGATGATTGGATCTGAAATAGTATGAGCGATTAAGTTGCTTGCCCAGGCCAATCGTCTTCTTCGTAGCCATGTCCTGCACCTAACAAAAATCAGGATAAAAAGTCATAATACAACCCAATGTTAGAGTGAGTTTTCCAACTGATAATAAGTTGATTCTAAATCTTGGAACATAAAGAACATCATTTAGAGTAACATCATCAGACAGTTTGGTAGATCCGACACATTCAATCTTTGCTTGACCACCATTGGGTAACTGAACAAAATTATGTTTAGCAGTTGTATTGTTGAGTGTTGGCAAAGTATTGGAAATATGATTAGTGGCCCCACTATCTATAATCCATTTATCATTCAACGATGATTTAACCGTGCAACAAAGAGGTGTGCAAGTACCTGTGGTGTTTGCAAGAGGTGGATCATTACCAATTTCTTTCCGGAGTATGGCCATGAGTTGATTGTACTCTTCAGGAGTGAGGCTAGTAGTGGTGAGTCTTTGTGCTTCAGAGTACTCATCTGTTGTTGAATTGTGGGTAGTAGGTCGCTTTCCCTTTGGCTTCAAATCTTTGCCATGAAATTTGTGTCCTAGTGGGAAACCATGAATGAAATAACAATGGTCTGTAGTATGGTAGTCTTTTCCACAGTAGGAGCAATTCTTTTTCTTTCCGGTATTGCTTGTTCCCTCTCTATCCTGTGATCGACCAGTCTGGGATGAAGTAGGAGAACCTGAGTATAATCCTTGTTGATTTTTAGATGTATGCATTGCAACATAACTTGTATTCTCCTGCCGTGCAACAACTTCAGTTTGTCTCTCTTGTTGGAGCACCAAGGCATAAACCTTGTGTGTGTCTGGGAGAGGACTCATCATGAGAATTGAACCCCGTACAGTAGCATATGACTTGTTGAGTCCCATCAAAAACTGCACGACTCGTTCTTTCTCCTCTCGCTCAGCAAGATTTTTAAGTCCTCCACAGTTTCAAGTAATCAGGTCATGATATGAAGTCAATTCATCCCAAAGTGACTTCATTTTGGTGTAGTAGACAGAAATGGATTGTCCTCCTTGTCGTTCTTCCTCGATTTCTTGTCAGATCTGGTAGATTCGAGAATCATTTCCTTGCGAAAATCTATCTTTCAAATCGTCCCATACTTCTCTTGCAGTTTTTGCATAAATAATGCTTCCTGCAATATTAGATTGAATCGAATTTAAAATCTAGGATAATACCATATGATTGCATCGTTGCCACATTGCAAATTTTGGGTAGATTTGTGGCGGTGCTTGTATTGTCCCGTCAATGAATCCGACTTTGTTTTTGGCACTTAGAGCTATTCGCATAGCGCGGCTCCATTGTCCATAGTTATCTCCCTCAAGTGTCTTGGAAACCAAGACTAGACCAAGGTGATCCGAGTGATGTATGGTGAGGAAATCAGTGTCGTCAATGACTTTCTCCGTCATTGTTTTAGTAGGAACGATTTCTCCGTCTTCCTTTTCTGGTGTAGCAGAAGACTTGTATGGAACCTAGAGCTCTGATACCATGATAAAATCGTAACAGGGAAAGGAAGAGAAGAATCTTTTCTGTATTGTGAATTAAAATCAATGCTTTACAAAGCAGTATACAAAGTAATATATAAGCTATACAATCCATGAATTATGGATCTAGATCCACAATTTAAGGACTAGAATATGGCAATAATGTACAGGGAAAAAATCCATGGTTATCCCTAGAATCAAGAAAAATACTAATATGGGACAAGGCAAGGATTGCTCATATTAGAAAGGATGAACCCCTAGTCTTCATTCTAAACAGGAGTCGGTTTAGCCGTACTGTAAGTCACCTGTAACAAAACCGGTCAAGTGATAGAATGAAGACTAGGGGTTCGGTCTTCGTTTGGGTTCTTATATGTGTTTGAAAGTCAAAGCAGTTGATGGCATGTCACTTTATTATAAAATCTGCCGATGGCCGTAAGTTACAACAGATAATCCCCAAAAGGAAATAAAGACAAGAAGAAAACTGACAAGGCTTGCAGGACCGGCCTATCCTGGTCTTATAGCCGTAATCGGAGTATAAGAAGAGGAGGAAGGGGGTAGCTGCTAACAAAGCCAATTCGGAGGTTCACCTAGGATTGCTATTTAACCGAAAGTACGCAAGTCACCTGGCTTGATCAAAGTGAGTGTTGGGACCGACTGCTCGGGATTCTGTAACCATGATTGGGGTACAGAATTGCGAATCAGGGGGGGCTTCAACTTACTCGCCGGTGGCAGGGTTCTGGCGTCAATCGGAGTAAACAGGGGTCTAAGGTATCACTGTGACTGGAAGCAGTGAGAGAAATCCTAATTTATCCTTCTGGCTACAGTTTGTGGTGTAGGAGAGGGGATAAAGATCACGGATGATCAAATTAACATTATGATAACTGGTTGCGGTTTTTTGGTGGAGGTTGTCCTCGAGCTCTTTGAGTTTGTGCCTTTTATAGCCAACCTTTGACAGTTGCCCAACGTCCCACTCTTGCATGATCTTCATGGAGGTTAGTTATCTGCAGTTTTCCATTCGTGAGAAATAACTTCCCGGCCATGATCCTGAATGACTAACTTCTTTGATTGTAATCGCCCACTTTCTAATGGCCGGCCTTTTGCTGATGATGACGTGATCCCTTAAAAATGTGAGGACGTTTGTCTTATATGATTATGTGGCTTTGGTTGGGTGCTTAGACTACATGTATGCCGGTGTGGACTATTTGAGTAATTTAGGCCTACGTGTGTTTATGACGTGACCTTTCTGATTGAGTCATGCCATGTAGATACCACGTGGCCTCTTCCTATTTGTTGGTTTGTAGAGGGTGTAAACAGACGGATATTCTGTTTTAACAATTGATGACCTTATTGTGCTGATCACATCATCTCGCTCTCTCTCCCGCTCAAGCCTTCTCCATTTCTGCTCAAGTACAGGATCTACTTCACGGGGCCTTGCAGAAGGGTGATCTGCTTCCACATGTTTCCAGAGCTCTTTGTACGTTCCAACAAACGAGCAGTCATCCTGCATGTAGCTTCTCTTCTTGGCATTGAGATACATGCATGCAGGTTCAACCATAGTCCATCCTTTAACCTGCCCTCGACAAAGGGGGCACGCAAGCTCAGCTATCTCACACTTCTCATCCGAGATGTGGAGACCAGAAACTGAACCAAGATTTGCATTACCTGCTGTCCCAGGCAATGGTTGCCCTTGATACTGGGACGTCATTTTAGTGTAAGCTTTCTTGTACTAGTCAAGGCAGTTGGAATATTGATAGCTGGTACCACACATGTAGGGTCGGCAGCCCTTGTCACGAGAAGAGCAGAGAAGGAGAACAGCATTATGAGGGAATTCCATGCATACTGAACAAGTAGCATCCTCCCAGTCTTTCTTCTCTAACACACTGGAACGCTTCTTATTCTGGTGCATGTCCTCCAGAGCCTTCCCACGCGATGGCAACGGATATGGGGTTGACCTGTACTGTCGAGAAACAAGCCTACGTCGACCCCTACCATTTTTTGCCATTTCCAAGATAGACCTGAAAAAGATTCAATAAAAATCTATAACAAAGGAATTGCTCATGTCAAGAAAATAATCTAAAATCTGCCAACTTCAATCAAAGAGAAATTTAAAAAAATTAATAGGGAAAACAAGCATAAATAACAACAAAAATCTTCTCCTCCACCAATTCCAGGTAGCAAGAAGAACCATGTTCGTGAGAGAGAGGGCGGGTGGTGTGTAAGTGGCTGGTGTGGGGTGTGTAAGTGGCAGGCAGTGAATACTTATGAGAAGACTACAATCTAACTGCTGCATAAACATTAATGATTAAGATTTTTAATGTCAACATCGCTAAATATATTGCGATCCAAAAAGGCGCAAATGTCACCCAATATATTCATGCCTATCAATGTATCTCAAAAAGTTGAGAAACAGAAAAACTTTGTAAAAAGGGGAGAAATTTTGCATGAAACTTTGTGGATGCTTTAAAACATTGCAAAATGTCATTATAAAATACTTGATATCTGACAGCATTAAAACTCTTCTTGTTTTGCAACCTTTATACATAAATCAATATCATGAGACCGATCACGTAATTTTCATGGCCTACCCATGTAATAATTCTTAGTACTGTTATTGAGTTTTGGTCTGTCATCAATGATGAAGTAGATAAATTTGGAGAAAGAAGAAGAAAGACTTGGCAATTTGGGATTGAGGTTAAGCTGGTTTCTGCTTGGAGGCTTGTGATGATGGATGCTATCAGAATCAGCAGTGGTATCTTCATCAACTCCCATGAACCGGCTAACTTGCATGGGCCTTTTAGAGCACTAGCAACAGCCTACTCATACTCCTCCCCATCCTTAAAACAGGGAATGAAAATAAGGATTTTGGCAAAAATTATCGTGCAGCAGTTTACCCATCCCTATTTAAAAACCTAAAATTGTAACTTGTGCTACAGTACTGACCTAATTTTAGGTCGTCACTGTAGCGCGACTTAAACGCGAGATTGCGACTTGCGCGACTCTTCAAAGGACAAAACAAAAGGCCTCTTGCGCAGAAAATTCTGAACAGAGCTTGCGGAAGAAAAGAACGCAGCTCTCCTCCTTCGAATATCAACCGCCGGTCAGTTGCCGTCGACGGTAAGCCCAACCCCCTCTCTCTCTCTCTCTTTCTCCCTCTTTCTCTGCCTCCCTCTCTCCCTCCCACCGGTCAGCTTCCATTTTTTGGCAAGTACCCGCTTTGTCAAAACTCGTTGATTGAGATAACTTACATCGTTTTGGCGTTGATTTTGGGAACTCATTGCACTTGGAACAGTTCATCCATCGTTCAAGCATTTGAGTGATTTGGGTATTATTTTTCCCTTTTATTTGTAGTGGAGCTTGTGAGGGCTTTTCAAGTTTTGTATCATCAGTCACTGCCATGGCTTCTAGGGCATCTTCGATGATCGTCTTCTCTACTTGGGAATTTCTTCTTTAATACAAGGTACGCCTTGATTATACTGAGAGCAAAACCATGGAATTCCGTTTTGATCTTCTCCATATTCTTGGATTTTCGCATTTTTATCTTTGTTATTACGTTCATTGGACCATAGCCTTTTTGTTTAGTTGCCTTTGAATAGGAAAATGGCCTGTGAATTATTTTCTGCACGCTTTACCTTTATTTAGATGCATTAACTTTTAAAATAGCTAGAAATTTTGTATAGGCTTGATATATTTTGAAAATTGATAGCATGTTTATGATGATTTTTTCTTTTCTTTTTCTGTTTGTTGTGGTGTTGCATTCTGAATTATGCTCTATTCAGTTTATGCATGCTAACATGAATTCTAAGTGTTCTATAAAAAAGAAGGTTTGCTGTGATGTGAGTTGATTGCCGAATGCTTTCAGTTTGGATATCAATTGGGTTTGTTGGTTTGAATGGGGTATTTTTTGTTGGTTGTGGTGACTTATGCTTTATGATGGAAGTATTGAGTTGATGGGAAGGCAATTGAAAGTGAAATATGAAACTTGGGGTGGTTAAAGAAGAAAAACGGGTACTGGAGGGTGAAATAAAGTATGAGTTTGGTTGGACAATTGGTGCTATGGCAAATAAGCAAGGTCGAGAGGTTCTGTTGGACTTTAGCAGAATCAGTGAGATAAAGCTCTTTCTTTTTCTCATTCTTGAATGAATGGTTGTGGTAGGGTCTTGGTTATGTACGAGAAAATAAGAATTTATGAACAAAGGGATTGATTAGAGAAGGATCTCTTTGATATTCCCTTTTTTTTGATCGTTAATGAGAATGGTGTATTAGAAATAAAGGAGAGAGGGTAAGAAAATAGAAGAGTACAGAGATGGGAAGCTTCCTATGAAGTAATGAAGGTGGATGGACATTATTGGTTGGATTGAGAAACAAATGTTTAGAGAACTCACTAACTTTAACTCCTTATCTGATGCTGAAGAGGAGGTTTTCTATTCATACAAGGGAGCTATACCTGATATGTTGAAATCAATGTTGGCCTTAGCTTTTCATTTATTTTCATGTTATGATCCCTAATGAGGTTTACTGGAGGATTTTTAACATCCCTTTGTTTTGTGGTCTTGATAAGAATCTCTCAGATCATGCACAGGCTGCTATCTTGATTATCTATTTGTTAGCACACTTGAGGGTAGTTGGGGTAGATTTCACATCCTTTATATGGAGTGGGTTGGACACTTGGGCCTCGTTTTCATTCTCAATCTGGGTAATGAGTTCGTTCATTCTCAATGGGTTTGCACGAGGAGAAGATCCACTTGAACATTTGGTAACCCCCTTTTCATTTTCGTAGATTCTATTGGTTAATTGATAAGTCTCGATTAAGAAACTCAAGAACAAACTTTTGCAAATATTTCCACCGAGTAAGATTACTAACGTTTATTCAACCTCCCCTGATTAATCATGGAGATTGATTGACACATTGTCAATTAGAAAACCCCAGAAAAAAGCAAGTTTCTGGGTTGGCCATCGATTAATTGACATTATTATACTGACTAATTGATCCTACAAACAGAAATTTCTACGGATATTTCTCATGACTTTTGAAACTTCTATCCCGATCAAGGAGCATATCCTAGTGTTGCATTCTTCATTCTACTTTATGCATGTTCATCAACTTGTAGTCTTTGTTAGCTCTTTGAAAGTTGACCATGTTCTTAACTATCTTTTCTTTGTTAGCTAGCTCTTTGTATGCATATTGTTTATAGGGGAACATGCCCCAATAACACTTTATATATTAATATAATACATTAATTTTTTTATGACCGTCTTATTGATCAAGTAGCTAATTGTTTATTCTCTAGGAATGAACATACAAACACAAGAAAGTTCTACAATGAGCTCCCCTTTGCAAGATGGCTCCCAATTATTTAATGAGGATTCTACACAAGTTGAACAAACTTCACCTGAAGTTCATGAAGTAGGGTCTTCTAATAAAAAACGTGGTCAAAACTTCAGTCCGGATGAAGACAAACTACTAGTTTCTTGTTGGCTCAATACTAGTTTGGATCCTATAATTGGAACTAATGCAAAATGGGATACTTTTTGGAAAAGAATTGAAAACAGCTATAATCAAGAGAAAAAGACGGGTTGGCCTGCACGCTCACTCATATTGTTAAGCCATTGGTGGTCGAATATTCAACAAGCAGTGAATAAGTTTTGTGGTTTCTTAAGTCAAGTTGAAGCACAACATAGAAGCGGGGTTAGTGAGGAAGACAATGTAAGTATTTTGATTCATCATTTCATTAACTACTCTTTTACAATTTAAGGATTTCTAATTTGTTTTGTTAAATATTCATAGGTTCAAGAAGCTCGAAGAATGTTCCATGCTTTGACCAAACAACATTTTCGGTATGATCATTGTTGGGTTCTTTTGAAGGAACAACCTAAATGGAACCAACGGTCTCAGCCTAATAAGCAAGCATGTTCTAAAAGAAGATCTGTTACACCATCTTCTCCTTCAACTCCAGAATCCACAGATTTAGGCGAAGACCAATCCGAACCAAGTAGTTTTGTGGAATTGGAGAGACCTATGGGAAGAAAGGTTGCGAAGGAGAGGAAAAAACAAGGAAAGAGCTTGCTAGGTGAAGGTACTCAACTTTCAGGTGTTCTAGTTGAGTTGAGAGATGAGAAGAAAAAAGCTCATGAAGAGAAAATGGAAAAACTTAATGCAAATGTCGAACAACGAGAAAAGCTTCTTCAAATCCAACAAGCGCAACTATTGGAAACACAAGAAGCGAACCGTATAAAAAATGAGAAACTTAAACTTGAGCAATTGCGTCAAGAGACCGAAAGAGCGCGCCGTGAGACTGAGATCATGATAAAAGATACAAGCACGATGGACCCTGAAACTAGAGAATATTTTCAATTACTTCGCAGGGACATTTTGGAAAAGCAAAGACAGAATACTCGAAGTTAATCTATTTGTGTTAGTTATTTAAAGTTGTTTTTTGTAATTATGTGAACCTTAACTTTAATTAGGTCTCATAAAGATATTGATTTGTCACACTACAACGAGCATAGCTTGATTTTAATTTTGAAGTTAGAAATCACATAGCTTCAGATGCAATACTCTTTGCTGATGGGATATTTTTGTTCATTTACACAAAAATATTGAGACGAGTTATGTTGGAATAAAATGACATCCTTGAATTGAATAAATTAAAAACAGACAAGATGGATAGTAGTAGTTATACTCTACTCTTCTTTTCCTAAGATTCACTATAAATTTTCCATAAATGCTCGATGAGGTCTTCTTGGAGTCTAGTATGAACCTCTCTATCTCTAATTTCCAGGTGGCGCATAATGAAATTTCGAACTTCATTTGTCTTTGTAGTCGAAATCACTACTTGGGGTGGACCCTCATTGTCTTGATCATACTCATAGTTTGAGAAGGCTGCTCCATTTTGATACAAATGTCTCTCATCTTCAACAATCATGTTATGCATAATTATGCACGCCATCATGATTTCTTTTAGATCATCCTGATTAAAATAACGTGCAGGTCCACGAACAATTGCAAATCTTGATTGTAACACTCCAAATGCACGTTCAACATCCTTCCTCAAAGCTTCATGAGTTGCAGCAAAATTTTTCTTCTTCACCCCTACCGGTATTGGAATTGTTTTTACAAAAGTTGCCCAAGTGGGATATATACCATCTGCTAGATAGTATCCCATATTATAATCATGACCACTAATTGAATAGTTAACCTGAGGAGCCCGCCCTTGAGCAAGATCATTAAACAAAGAAGATCGTTTCAGCACATTGATGTCATTATGAGTCCCTGGTAAACCAAAAAATGCATGCCATATCCAAGTATCATATGAAGCAACAGCTTCCAAAATAAGTGTTGGCTTACCACCACGACCAGTATACATACCTGACCATTGAGTGGGACAATTCTTCCATTCCAAGTGTATGCAATCAATACTCCCCAACATTCCCGGGTTCCTCGTCGTGAGCCTTCAGCTAGCAATCTAACTGTGTCATTGTTGTTCGGTTTTCTCAAGTACTCATCTGAAAAAATTGCAACCACTGCTTTCACAAATTTCTTCATGCTTTCTCTTGCGGTGGTTTCTCCAATCCCTAACATACTCATTTGTCAAGTCAGCTGTTACTCCATAAGCAAGCATTCTAAATGCAGCAGTTATCTTTTGCAAAGAGGATAACCCAAGCTTCCCAGCGGCATTCCTTTTTTGCAAAAAATATGGTTCATACGTTTCTACTGCATATTTAATACGAAGGAATAACTCACGGCGCATACGAAATCTCCTTCGAAACATATTTTCAGGATAAATTGATGGCTCAGCAAAATAATCTTGAATTAGACGTTGGTGACCAGCCATCGAATTGCGATTGATGAACATACGCCTTTGAATAGAACCATGATCAGATGTCGAGCCTCTTTTTGTCTTCAAATGTTCTTGTTCAATAGCAGTTGCTATTGCCTCTTCATCATCAGAAGAAGATTCATAGACAATGTCATCATCAGAAAAGAAATCCATAAAGACAATGTAAGTATAATTATTATCACAATTTGAGATGGAGAATGATTTGCAAAGAAATTACTCAATTTTATAGGGAAAAAATATAGCTGTTGGAAATATGTCTGTTGGAAATATGACTGTTTGAGAATGTAGCTGTTGGAAATGTCTTTTCGAGAATATGACTGTTGGAGAATATAGCCGTTGGAAATATGACTGTTGGAGAATATAATCGTTCAAATTATAACCGTTGGAGAATATAGCTGTTGAAAATGAATTTTAGAGTTTTTTTTTAAAATATAATATAGTTGGAGAATATAACTGTTAAAAACATTATGTGAGTTTAAAAAAAATATTTTTTTAAAAAAAATAAATTTTTTAAAAAACCATTTTATTTAAAAAAATTAAATATAATATCGTTGGAGAATATAACCGTTAGAAATATTTTTTATAAAAAATATTTTTATTAAAAAAATTAATATTTTAATGATTTAGGGAAAAAAAATAGGGAATATGATGTAGTGACTTGCTGAGAAGACAATCCCTATAATAGAAAAATGACCCAGATTCCTCAAAATAAGGAATTTGAATGAGTAAGCTGTTGCTAGTGCTCTTAGGCCTTGATCCTGGGCTTAAGGTCTTTCTTCTATATTAACCGGGGCGTAGTCTATTGATATTTTACAAATAGGAATGGATTGAATTAGATCTGTCTTTTTCACATAAACTCTTCTTTATGATTATCTCGATGAACATCGTCGTTGGGCTGGCGTCAAAAAAGGAATACAAGTCATAAATATTAGGGTAAATTAGTTTTTAGTGATACTTTATCAAAATAATTCAGATTCAGTCAGCTAAATCTTGATAATTGATTTTTAGTGATAATTCTTTAACATAACTGAGTATAAAAAAATGCTCTCAAAAGACTTTGAAAACCTTTTCATTTGTTTTGTTATAAGTGAGATTTGCATGTCATTTGAGGGTATTTTTAAAAGAAATTCTTAATGAACAGTAAAATGACACTAATTCTCAGTTATTTTAAAAAAAGTATTATTAAAAACCAATTATCAAGATTTGGCCAACTGAATCTGAATTATTTTGAAAAATATCACTAAAACCCAATTTTCCCTAAATATTATTGTTTCTCGTTGATTTATATTTGGGAAAATTGGTTTTTAGTGATACTCTTTCAAAAGAATTCATATTTAGTCGATCAAATCTTGAAAATTAGAAATTTGTGATACTTTTTGTAAAGAATTGGGATTCAATGTCATTTTACTATCCATAAAAAATTTCTTCAAAAAATACCCTCAAAAAGACTTGCAAACTTCACTTGTAAGTAACTGAGTGAAAAAGTTTTTAAAGTCTTTTGAGGGCATTGTTGGAAGAATGACTCTTAACAGTAAAATGACACTAAATCCCAATTATTTAAAAAAAGTATCATTAATTTCCAATTTTCAAGAAATAACGGGCTGAATCTGAATTATTTTGCAAAAATATTACTAAAAACCAATTACCCCTTTATATTTTGCCGAACTTACAGAATTTGGATCCTCATTGGAAATTGAACTGAAAATCCCTGATGTATTAATATAAAAGATAATGTACAAAAACTAGTAGCATGGTTGCAATCCAAGATGGAAAGTATATGGCAAGTAACGAGGATGCTGAGTACGAAATGAAATCTTCTCCGTCGGCTTCATGGTACGATCCATGAAACGCATGGACAACATTTTGTTTTGGGGTGTGGGCCCCCTATTGACATGGGCATGCTGTTCGTGCATTTCATGGATCGTACCATGAAACGCAGGATAGGAAACCATCTCGCTGAATACATAGCATCCTCTACATGCATGAGAGAAAAGTATCTCAAGCATAAGGGGGAAAAAAAAAAGGTAAATATGCGTAGACTCGTCCAGGAGTGTCAACCTGTGCCCACTTGGAGCAACATCAAGCCACAAGGCTAAAACTTAGTAGTCGGTTTTTTCATTCCCCTAATTCAATAGCTGCTCCAATGTAACTGTGTGAAAGGGCACCAAAAGAGGAGGCTGAAAGCGTGTGAGCTCTTGACACATTTGTTGCATGGTTGGCCTTGATTGTGGACAAACTTGTAAGCAAGCGAATGCCAGCCTTACAATGGAGACTATTTCACTTGCCACTTCAAGTGAGGGAAGGAGTAGGCGCTGGTCCGCTACATCCTTTAACAGTATATCCTTCGTCATCAATGACGACGACGACGACGACGACGATGGTGCTGTTGACAAAATGGAGGAGATGACCGACGATGGTGCTGTTGACAAAATGGAGGAGATGACATCACAAGGATGCTTTCCCATAATCACTTCTAATTTCACCACCCCAAAGCTATAAACATCACATTTTTCAGTCACCTGCATTGTGTAAGCCAATTCTACAAGACATAAAATCATTAGTGATATAATACTAGATAAGATACATGAGCACTAATTATCCCAAAGAAAATACCTTCATTCATGAATTGTAATGCAAACATCTCACATATCAATTGTAAGGTTAATCAAAATTCTAATTGTTGATAGTCCACGAAGCTTTAAATATGTAAAGCCGAAGTCTAAAATTGATTTTATCATTTAATAATAAAAAATATTGCATTAACGCCTTTAAATTCTTACTTAGATTCATTCCATAATGACTTAAAAGCTAATTAAACTGATTTGTAATGATGTAATTATGTATATCAAAGGGCCCAACATACGGCACTTAACAATTGGTGATAATCCAAATGTGGGGCGAGGGCACGACTCTATCATAATGCAATTGACATAAAGAGGTCATAAAATAAATGTCCATTTAAGAAAAAAAGAAATCATAAAATAA
The DNA here is from genome assembly GCA_947561395.2 of Buxus sempervirens. NCBI lineage: Eukaryota > Viridiplantae > Streptophyta > Magnoliopsida > Buxales > Buxaceae > Buxus > Buxus sempervirens. The sequence continues at coordinate 46,827,874 of OX387184.1, read as the reverse complement.
ATGGTTAAAATTTATAAGGGCTCAGTGTTATGATTCAAAGAATGATATATAGTGTTACTTGAGAACTACCTGGAGCAATGTATCCATATGTGCCAGCAAGTTGAGTCCAATTGGATGAATCAGGCTTTATAAGCCTAGCAGTACCAAAGTCAGAGATCCGAGCTTCATATTCTGAGTCCAAAAGGATATTGCTGCTTGATATGTCTCGATGAACGATCGGTGGAGAGCAATCATGGTGCATGTAAGACAAAGCATGGGCAACACCTTTGACAATATTTACTCTCTTCTTCCAGTCTAACTCTATTGCTTGCTCTGTGTTGCTTAGTGATTTACATAAATTTCCTCTCTCCAAGTACTCATACACCAAAAAAGAGTGGCGGGAATGCAAGTAGAAACCAAGGAGTCTCACGATGTTTCGATGCCTTATTTATGTTAATACTTGAATCTCAGTCTCAAAGCTCTTTACATCAATCATCTCACCATCCTGGAATGGATGAAGCTTCTTTACAGCAAAAATCTGACTTGCATATAGTGTTGCTTTGTAAACGCTTCCATATCCTCCCACGCCGATGCAATATTTTTCGTCAAAGGACTCTGTTGCTTCAATAATGTTCTCATAAGCTATTCTTCCATCATGGGAAAATATTGAAAATAATTTCCCATTTTGTGTTTTTGTTTGCACGGTTTCATCACTTCTCACTTGTCGATGGCAGACACAAAGAATTAAAATGGAAGCAAATAAGAGAGAGAGAATTTCTGAAACGGAAATTAGTGTAAAGATCATGATCCTTTTGCCCTTCGATACTATAGCTTTGTTTCTAGTGGAAGAAGAACAAGCTTTTAACCCTTTGATGTTTCCACACAAGCCTTTATTGCCCTTGAATGCTTCTGGTGGAGCCTCTTTAAAGGCTTTGTTGTTTGGAATGGGACCCTCCAGTACATTGAAGGATACATCAATGATCATTAAGCTGTTGAATGTTTGATCAAAAGTGGATGGAATTGAACCGAAGAGCATGTTGTGTGAGAGATTCAGTCTTTCCAGACTTTGCAAATGCCCAAGTTGTGGTGGTATTTGTCCTGTAAGTGAGTTGTAACTAAGATCCAGAAGGTATTGCAAGTGAGCTAAGTTACCCATGGAGGAGGGTATGCTTCCATGAAGCAGGTTCATGCTCAAATCCAAGCATAACAACTTCAAGCAATCTCCTATTTGTTGTGGAATTAATCCACTTAAATTATTCATTCCTAGATTGAGATATTGCAACTCAGATAACATTCCAATTCCTTAAGGAATATTGCTAGAGAGATGATTATCATTCAATGATAGGATGAGTACGGATGTCAATCTCCCCAACTCTTTTGGAATCTCACCTACCAAATGATTGGAAGAAAGGTCAAGCACGCGTAGATTATTCAATTCTCCAAGCTTTGTTGGTATTCTACCAGAAATCTTGTTTCCAGAGATTTTGAGGCTTGTTAAACGTTGATACTTTCCCTAGTCTTGCGAAAGCTCGCCGTTAAACATGTTATAGCTCAAATCAATGTACTCCAACCTTGGATATATGCCAAGATCTTCTGATAACTTTCCAGTGAGTTGGTTCTCATCAAGTCAAACTCTTAATAAACTTGTGTAGTTTCTCAAGCTTTTTGGGATGGGACCTATGAAGTAGTTGTGAGATGCTGTGAATTTTTCAAGTAATCCCCCAAGGCATATTTGTTGTGGCAGTGGACCATGGAGCTGGTTAGTAGAGAGCACACAATAAGTCAAATGTGTAAGATTATTCATCGCTCGTGGTATTTTCCCCGATAATTGATTTTCTAACAATATCAGTGCCTTTAGATTGCTTAAATTTCCTAAAGAAGCAGGAATTGAACCAACAAGACGGTTCCTAGATAAACTTAGCAATGTAAGAGATTCCAAAGTCCCTAACTCTGGAGGCATGGTACCCGATAATCCATTTTCAGACAAGGCCAGCTCTTTTAGCATTCTCAGGTTTCCAACAGTAGAAGGGATGGAGCTTGAAAGTCTGTTACGGTTAAGGTATAGATGTGTTAGGTTAGTCAAGTTACCTAAGGAGACGGGGATGAAACCAGATAATCGATTTTCAGACAAGATCAGCTCTTTTAGCATTCTCAAGTTTCCAACAGTAGAAGGTGTAGACACCCCAAATTGCACTACAGAATGAGAAAGTAATAAAAACATGTAATTAAAGCTTAAAACAGGTAAAAAATGCATAAAAACTGACAAAGCAGGCTTTGCTCGTATTTCATTCACGGGCCAATCACGCCCGAAATCTCTTTACGGTCAGGCGCGCCCGTATTTCAAATACGGGCACCATTGGACCGTAAATGATTTATAGTCACTAAAGACTCGTGCGAGTTTTATTCTTCTCTCGATTTCCGAGCTTTATCTTTAGTCCAATATCCCTTTAAATGAGCGAATTATGTCTTTTATTCGCTGAAGCCACCTTGGTTGGCTATGGATGGGCATTATCTCTGTTTTTGACTCTATCCTGAGGATCAGGATATATCCTTCTGGACCAACCATACCCCTGTGTTTGCCTATAAATAGAGGGCCTTTCCTCAAGCAAAAGGCCACGAAAATTTGAAGTCTAAGGAGCTCCAAGAGAAGAGAGGAATCCCTGCTGCTCTGCTTGCTCAATCCAGGTAAGTCCCTTTTCCCTTTTATTTTCTGTCTTCAATTCTAGAGATAATAGGATCTTCTCTATTTTTGTAGAATAAGGCCATCTTTTGTATCTAGTATTCCTAAACTTGCCTCCAAGTACCTCAAGAGTCTCTCTAGCCGTAAAACGTGAAGAGAGAGCTAGGGGAAAAGAGAATAGGTGGATCCCTAGAATAGAACCCCATATCTGTTTTTCTCCTTTTTTGTAGAATAAAGCCTTGGATTGTGTTTGTATCACCAAACCTATCTCCAAGTACCTCAAGAATCCTCTCTAGCCGTAAAACGTGAAGAGAGAGCTAGGGGAAAAGAGAACAGGTGGATTCGTAGGGTAGACCCCCATGTGCTCTAATCTGTGAGATGTGGCTGCTTTGGATATCTTGATCATGTTTTAATGCTTTTTATGATGAATCCGAATGAATCACATGAATCTATGATTTTTATAGCATGAGATCCCTACTTTTTCTAAAATTTGGATTTTCAACATATTTGCACCTACAGCACTGTTTTCGTGATTTCGTGGTTTTAGGCTAAGACCCTGGATTTATCATGATCAATATGGTAGATCTGGATCCAGAAGCCTGAAAATAAATTCTAGGGTTTCATGATGTGGTTTTTGAGTCCTTCTTCATTATTGAGAGAAGACCCTACGGTCTAAATTCTCCCATTTTGGTGTTTTTCATCAACGTGGGTATTTTTGGTTTTGATTTTCAGATTTAATGTGAAATTTGGGCTTTATCTATGTCCTGGACTATTCAAGTTCAATTTTGAAATATTTTATAAAAATCGTATTTTTCTAGATTTCTAGAATTTGACTTGAAGCCAGATTTTTGGGATTTTTCACTTTAAATTGATTTTATCTCGATTTTATTTTGATCATGAAACCCTAGGAATGGTATGATCATATTTGAAAGTTCTGGATCAATCAGACTATTCGTATGAAAAAACCATACAATTTTGTTTTTTTATGTGATTTTTCATGAATTTTATAGCAAGCCTTTTTTCTTTGAAAAACATGAACAATACCTGGCAACCACCTTGTGTGGATGAATAGAGGTGCCTAACACCTTCCCCTGTTCATAACTTAATCCCCTTACCCATCTCTGGTTGTTTTTTTTAGGAGGGTTATTTTTACCCTAAAATTGCCTTTTGTGCTTATTTGATATTTTTGTGTCCATTCACACCTAAATTGAATGGTGGTGACTCTTTGTTTAATTTAATCCCGTGTGAAGATTGAGGAAGTCAAGGATTTTTGATTTTTTCCCATGTCTCACAACTGGCGACTCTGCTGGGGACTTGAGGATTTGAGCCTTTTGGTGTTGGTTCATGTTTTGATTTTTTGATTTGCTTGCTATTTTGTGTTCTTAAGCATGTTGGATATGTTTTAAATTCGAATTATTGCTTAAGAATTCATGGGGGTAGAAACATGCTTAATTCTGATATATAGGATTGTTTCTAGAAACATGCGTAGGGGAGGTTCGTTTTGATGAACTATGCTTATTTCTTGTTGAATGTTTATGATAGCATGTTCTAATTTTCAGCATGATCTTCATGATGCGTTTTTGGGTGTATAACATGATCATATGTTTGCATGATTGGATGATTTTTATGAGCATGTTTTAGGTGCTATAGGATTGTTTTGTGTATTTGTTTACTTTAAATATGCTTTCATATTATGCCTTGGTTTGTTTATGCATGGCTACGAAAAGAGTGGCAAGGGTTTGGGACGTTGTGAATGCACCTTATTTTTACAATGCACTGTGCACCTTTTATTTTTTACACAGCCTACCCTTAAGCTATAGGAAGTTGAACCTGAATGTGTGTAGCTTGGCGCAACGAGGTCGATACTTCGGAAAGTGAAAGTGAAAACATTCACCTTAGAACTTTGAGCTAATGATGTGATGATAACGTGGATCTGGGATTTTGGTCATCACTAGGCTTGAGTGCTAAGTTGCCATTAAGCCAAAACCCAAAGCCCCTACGCTTGAAGGTGGAGTTACACGTTTTTTGCTAAAGTACACAATTACGTAGGAATATGGGCTTGTAATTGTGGGAAGGCCGTTTGCATGGCTTACAAACTAGGGCATAATGCGAATGCCATATTGAAGGTAAACAAGGTAACAAGGTAATCCTATTGTTTTCCATTATTTTCATGTCATAGGGGTGTCATGGTGCCCATTGGTTTGGGATAAAATTGGTCCCAAAATATGCATGTTTTCTAAAATTGGTGCAGCCTATAGGAAGAGTTTCTAACACTGTTTAGAATCAACCCTACCCAATGATCATACAAGAGGCAACAAAAGGGTACCAAATTCTTGAGTATGGTGTCAATTTGGAGGGTACATGTGCCTTCCTAAACATGTGTTTTAGCAAAAAGGTCAAAGTCCACTTTGGGACAGTTTAGAAGCCCTGCACTGGGTGAACCGTACGTTTGGATGAGCAATTAAAGTGATCAAACCGTGAAAAAATTGAGAAAACATAAAGGAGCTCCGTAAAACCGTATTTGATACACGGGCTGGGCTCGTCCGTATTAGTTATATGGCCGGGGTTCACCCGTGAATTTCATACGGTCACGGCTCGCTCGTAATTTGAATACGGGCAGGGCTGGACCGTACTGTATATACGGTTTTCGCTGAAAATTCAATTTTAATCAGTTTTTCCCACTAAATCTTTTTCCTTTAACCTTTAAATAATGATAAAGGGAAATGAGTTTGAATAAAATGCTTCAAAAAAAAATAAATGAATAAAAACAAATGTGGGAGAAAATCCTTTGGTCCTTTGAATTTCAAACTTTTTCTCAAAAACTCTTTCGGCCTCTGAAAGCCTTTGAATTTCAGACTTTTTCTCAAAAACTCTTTGGGCCTCTGAAAGCCTTTGAATTTCAGACTTTTTCTCAAAAACTCCTTGGGCCTCTGAAAGCCTTTGAATTTTAGACTTTTTCTCAAAAATCCTCGGGCCTCTGAAAGCCTTTGAATTTCAGACCTTTTCTAAAAAATGTCCTTGGGCCTCTGAAAGCCTTTGAATTTCAGATCTTTTGGGCCTCTGAAAGCCTTTGAATTTCAGACTTTTTTCTTTTTGGGCCTCTGAAAGCCTTTGAATTTCAGATCTTTTGGGCCTCTGAAAGCCTTTGAATTTCAGATCTTTTGGGCCTCTGAAAGCCTTTGAATTTCAGACTTTTTTCTTTTGGGCCTCTGAAAGCCTTTGAATTTCAGATCTTTTGGGCCTCTGAAAGCCTTTGAATTTCAGACCTTTTTTCTTTTGGGCCTCTGAAAGCCTTTGAATTTCAGACCTTTTTTCTTTTGGGCCTCTAAAAGCCTTTGAATTTCAGATCTTTTGGGCCTCTGAAAGCCTTTGAATTTCAAACCTTTTTCTTTTGGGCCTCTGAAAGCCTTTGAATTTCAGATCTTTTGGGCCTCTGAAAGCCTTTGAATTTCAGACCTTTTCCAAAAATATCCCTGGGCCTCTGAAAGCCTTTGAATTTCAGACCTTTTCCAAAAATATCCCTAGGCCTCTGAAAGCCTTTGAATTTCAGACCTTTTTCAAAACCCCCCGGGCCTCTGAAAGCCTTTGAGTTTCAGATCATTTTCTCTTTATTACGGGACCTGTTGGAAGCCCTAGAATATTCCAACAATTCTAAAAAAAAAAAAGCAAAAGAAAAGAAGCAAATAAAGAAACAAAATCCAAACTTGTGTTCACCCAGCTTGCACATAGGCATTCCTAGGCATGTGAATGAGATTAATTGGGCACTGATTTTTGTTAATTTTCCCAGGTACTAATACACTTGCAATCATAGCTCCTGTAACCAGATCAAGAGCTCGCGCCATGAATCCCATTGAAGACGAAGCTGATGCTTCTCATCCAGATGTTGTCCTGCTCCAAGAACAAGTAGCAGGACTAGCCCGAATGCTAGAGAACATATTGTCCGTACAGGCCCAACAAGTGCAGGCCCAACAAATGCAGGCCCAGAACCAAGCATCCACTTCCAACCCTGTAGCTCCACCCCAAATCAATATTCCACCTCCAGTGCAACCACTTCCTGAACCCGTCTATGAACCCACCCCTGAACCTATACTGATCAGGGATGAGACAATTGAGTCAAACAAGGCTAAGGAAAAGGAAAGGATAAGGGAAGAGGTTGAAAGAAAGTTCCTGCACAAACTGGAAATGATCCAAGATGAACTTAGAGAAGTAAAAGGGGTGAGCAACTTCGGGGGTACCAACTTTGAGGACTTATGCCTGTACCCTAATGTTAACCTGCCGGCTAAGTTCAAGTGCCCAGACCTAGATAAATATGATGGCACTGGCTGCCCCATGAGCCATCTGAAGCTGTACTGTGGTGCCTTATGCCAGTTCGGTCGAGATGAGGGTGTTCTGATCCAGCTCTTCCAAAGGAGCTTAACTGGAACCGCCTTGAGGTGGTTCGCTACTCTAGACCATGGAAAGATTAGAAGATGGAAGGACCTAGCAGATGCCTTCCTAGCTCAATACCGGTTCATTTCAGAGATCATACCAGACAGGTACGATGTAATGAGAATGAGCAAGGGAAGGGACGAATCTGTGAGACAGTATGCCTAGAGATGGAGGGAGATTGCCTCTCAGGTCAGGCCACCTATGCTAGAGCAGGAGATGATTTCCACTTTCATCAGCACATTGGGTCAACCATTCTACAGCCATTTGGTGGGTCAGACCACCACTAATTTTGCTGCTTTAGTCCAAGTGGCTGACTGAATTGAAGACGGGATAAGGTCAGGTAAAATAATTGACCACTTTGCCATGGTTAGTCAACAAGATCCTAATCTGAAGAAAGGAAGCGGGATAAAGAAGAATGGGAACAAGAAAGAAGGGGAGGTAAACATGGTGCAGCCACCATTAGGCCCTAACAAGCCCATACAAATCAACATACCTGCTCATTTTCCTACTCCATCTCCATCTACCCAGGCCCCTATGAGGGTTAATGTTCCAGCAGCACCTTCAGACCAAAAAAGGGTTTTTACTAAGGAGGAAAAGGATGCTTATTTTGCAGCAAGGAGAAATAGGGTTTTCATTCCTATTCCAATGACTCCTTCCCAGTTGCTGCCCGCCTTATTGCAAGCAGGGTATATTACTTTAAGAGAACCCAATCCGAATGCATCCAAGGGGAGAAATTTTGACCCCTCCACCACTTGTGATTACCACATGGGTGCACCTGGGCACCCTACTGACAAGTGCTGGCCTTTGAAACATGCCATTCAGGATTTACTGGACCAGAATACCCTGTCTTTCAATATAGGGCCTCCCAATCCTCCCAGAACAGACATTGGCCAAAACTCGTTGCCTAAGCATCATGGGGCAGGCCCCTCTAATGTCATAGGGGTAATTTCCTCTGATAAAATAACCTTTGACCCATCCCAGTTAATTGCTCCAATAGGGACAACGGTCAAGGTTTATTTTAACAGAATAAATAAGGAAAAAGAAATAAATGTAATTTCAAAGTGGAATGATAGTGCTGCAAAGAACATTAGCTCATCTCTGGACCGGGTCTCGTCCCTCATGGCCCAAATGAACATTGCAAAACCACCATTGGTCATCAATTGTAGTCCATCCACCTTTACTTCACCCATTCATTCCAAACCACCATTGGTCATAAACTGTGACCCTCTTAGTGCATCAGTCACTTCTGCAACCCCCCAACCAAAACAACTTCCACCATTGGTTGTTAATGTCCCCCTTGCTCAGACTTCCACAGCCAAGTCTCAACTTCCTCCCTTGGTGATAAATGTCCCCAAGCCTTCCTACTCTGAATCGGCTGTACCATGGAACTACAGTGAAGCTTTTACCACTACATGCCCTGCAGCTGAAAGCAAGGAAGAAGTGAACCTCATGATGAGGTCAGGAAAATGTGTAGGGGTGGAAGAAAAACAAAAGGAAACAGAGAAGGAAAAGGAAGAAGAAAAAAATAAAGGAAAGGCCAAGATAGGGGATGATGCCCCTCAGGTAACTAACAGTGAGGCTGCTGACCTCATAAAGGTAATAAAAAAGAGTGAGTTCAATGTTGTTGAGCAGTTGAACAAAGTCCCTGCCCAGATCTCAATACTGGGCCTATTGTTAAATTCTGCAAAAACATAGGGACTCCTTGTTAAGGATACTCCAGGGGGCCCATGTGCCTAAAAACATTGAACCAGACCAACTAGGCCGGATGGTTGGGCAAATCTTATCCCACAATGTCATAACTTTTTCAGAGACTGAGATCAGCCCAGCAGGGTACCATCATGTTGACCCATTGCACATAGCTGTACTCAGTAAGGGTTGCATGATAGCCCGGGTCTTGATTGATAATGGGTCGGCTCTGAATGTCTGCCCATTAATAACCTTTGTTAAGCTCGGTTTGGAGCAAAACAAAATCAAGCAGAATGGAAGAATCATAAGAGCCTTTGACAGCTCTAAAACACACTCCCTAGGGGAGGTTGAACTGCCGGTCACAATTGGACCGTATATTTTCAACATCACATTTGAAGTGATGGATATACCTGCAGCCTTCAACCTACTCCTAGGAAGGCCGTGGATTCATACGGCTAGGGCTATACCATCTACCCTCCACCAAAGAGTCAAATATATCAGAGGGCAAAAGGTGATTACTGTCCTAGCCGAAAATTTGGTTCCTCCCATGTGGTCCCCTGATGTACCCTATATAAACATGGAAATGACTGCTGACAAGATGGCCTTTCACTCTTTCCAATTTGAAACTGTTAATTTCATACCTGGGGGGTATCAGGAAAAAGAAGGAAAATTGACCTGTGCTGAGAAAATGGTCAAGAATGTGCTAGAAAAGTATAACTTTCACCCTGGAAAAGGTCTGGGGGTTAACCTGCAAGGAAGGATAGAACCGATAAAGGTTAAGAAGATGGTCCACAGAGCAGGATTGGGGTCCAAGCCAAGGAAGTGGAGAAGTCAGAAGGAAATGGAAGACATGAAATTCCCTCACATCAGGGAAACTTTTCCTAAGCTTTCTCACATGATTCAGCTGTCTCCTCCTGAGGATCAGTCCAAACCCCCATACTATAACATCAACCCATTCCAGAAACCCAAGTCTTCAACCGTGCAGCCATATGTTCCACCTTCACCTCCACAAGTATTGGGTGGGCCTGGGCCACAGGCAGAACAGGAGCAGGATTTCTCTGAGGACATAGGAGCCTTTTTTGCCATGACAGAAGGCAACAAAGAAGAGGGAGCAGAGGAGCTACCTTTTATTGATTGGGCTGCAGTAGAAGTTCTATCTGGAACTAGCCCTACAAAAGAAGCAGACGATGCAACTCACCCAATATTGGTGATTTTGGATGCGGACCCTGAGCTTGAGGAGCAGGCTTGTATCCCTGCCCCAGATTCTTTTATTTTGAACAATTGGGAGGAAACTCCCCTTACTTTTGAAGCCGCGTTTGTTTGGCAAACAGACATGGCTTCCAAAAAAAAAACTCCATTAGTGGAATGCCCTTTTTCTGAAGGTTTTAATGAGCCTTCGTCTTCAGGGAAAGATTTTGTAGAAGGCTCTCAAAAAACACAAAAAGATTTTGCAATTTTTTTATAGAAAAGATAAAATTTTCAAAAAGGTCCAAACCATTTATGAACCATATAAGCAAACGGAATTGGATCAGGTTGAGTATGACTTCGACCTCGAGCTCGACTTTGACCTAATGAGGGTTGAGGAAGAGACCGAGGACGAAGAAGACGACCCTCCAAAAGAAATCACATATCAATTGGAGCGTCATGAAAAGGGGGTCCAACCCAATATTAAAGAGACCATATCAATAAACCTAGGGACCGAAGATGACCCAAAAATAGTGAAGATTGGGATGTGTCTATCTGAGGTACAGCGGGATGAAATGATACGATTCTTGGCTGATTATGAAGATATATTTGCATGGTCGTATCGGGATATGCCAGGTTTAGACACGGACATGGTTGTGCACAGGCTACCCATTCTACCAGATGCCAAGCCAGTTAAGCAGAAACTGAGAAGGTTAAAACCTGAATGGACATTGAAGGTTAAAGATGAAGTGGTTAAGCACTTTTAAGCTAGGTTCTTAGCGGTCTCCACTTACCCTGAATGGCTTGCAAATATAGTGCCAGTACCAAAGAAGGATGGAAAGGTCAGAATGTGTGTAGACTACAGAGACTTGAATAAGGCAAGCCCAAAGGATGATTTTCCACTTCCACACATAGACATCTTGGTGGACAACACTGCTGTACATAGTCTGTTCTCATTCATGGATGGGTTTTCTGGGTACAATCAGATTAAGATGGTTAAGGAAGACCAAGAGAAAACAGCCTTCATTACACCTTGGGGTACCTTCCATTACATTGTCATGCCATTTGGGCTTAAGGATGCCGGGGCAACCTACCAACGGGCCATGACAGCCTTATTCCATGATATGATCCATAAGGAGATGGAGGTCTATGTGGATGACATGATAGCCAAATCATGTGAAGAAGAAGACCATTTGATCAACTTGAAGAAGGTGTTTGACCAGCTCAGGAAATACAGTCTAAGACTTAACCCTGCGAAATGTGTCTTTGGGGCTACATCAGGAAAATTATTGGGCTTTATAGTAAGTAGAAGGGGAATTGAGATTGACCCAGCTAAAGCTAAAGTAATCATTGAAATGCCATCACCTAGAACGGAGAGGGAAGTTCGTGGTTTTCTTGAAAGGATTCAGTACATAAGCCGGTTCATAGCACAGCTCACCGCTATTTGTGAACCAATTTTCAAGCTTCTAAGAAAGAATAACCCGACAATCTGGAATGACGATTGCCAAGAAGCCTTTGACACAATAAAGGAATATTTGTTGAACCCACCTGTGCTAGTACCACCAACTCCAGGAAGACCATTGATTTTATACTTGTCTGTTTTGGAGACGTCAATGGGGTGTGTCTTGGGACAGCATGACGATACAGGTAGAAAGGAAAGGGCGATTTACTACCTAAGCAAGAAATTTACAGAATATGAAGCAAAGTATTCTCCTTTAGAAAAGACTTGTTGTGCTTTAGTGTGGGCAACTCAAAGACTGAGGCATTATTTCCTTAGTCATTCCACCTTATTGATATCCCGAATGGACCCTTTTGAAGTATCTATTTGAGAAACCAGCTTTAACTGGCAGAACAACAAAGTGGCAGTTGTTACTCTCTGAACTTGACCTCACCTATATCACGCAGAAAGCCATTAAGGGTCAAGCCATTGCTGATCACCTAGCCGCACACTCTTTACCAGAATACCAACCTTTGAAGACTAATTTTCCTGATGAGGCAATCCTGTTTACTAAAGAAGAAGAAGGGGAAAGCTCGTGGCAAATGTTTTTTGATGGGGCCGCCAATATGAATGGAAATGGAATAGGGGCTGTTTTGATCAAGCCAGATGGGGCACATATCCCGATCACAGTGAAGCTAAGGTTCCAATGCACAAATAATATTGCAGAGTATGAAGCATGTATAATTGGGTTGCAAGCTGCCTTAGACCATGAAGTAGAGGAACTTGACGTATATGGGGATTCGAGTCTTATCATCTTCCAAAAAACTGGTGAATGGAAAAGCAAGGATCACAAATTGATCCCCTATCACCATTATTTGGAAGAAATAAGCAATAAATTTACTCAAATTTCCTTCAATTATATGCCAAGGGCCAAAAATCAGTTTGCGGATGCTCTAGCAACATTGGCTTCAATGGTCAGTATGCCAGAAGGTGTTGATATCAGACCATTGGAAATTGAAGTCAGAGATGAACCAGCTTATTGCCTAGTTCTAGAAGAAACCCCAGAAGAAGAAGTACCATGGTTTCAAGATATTAAGAACTTCCTAAATGATCGGAGTTTGCCAGAAAATATCACTTCTACAGAAAAAAGAACAATACAGAGTTTGGCAGGACAGTTCTTACTAAGTGGTGGGCAGTTGTACAAAAGATCACACAATGATATATTACTAAGATGTGTTGCCAAGACCGAGTCAGAAAGGTTAGTTGAAACTGTACATGGAGGAGTGTGTGGACCCCATATGAACAGGCACATGCTTGCCAAGAAGATTCTGCGATTGGGATATTACTGGTCGACAGTGGAGCACGATTGCTATATACATGTCAAAAGGTGTCATTTATGCCAAGTGTATGCTGATAACAAGAATGCACCCCCAAGTGAATTACACAACATCTCCATGGCCCTTCTCCATTTGGGGTATAGACGTCATTGGAATGATCTCTCCAAAGGCATCAAATGGACACAGGTTTATACTTGTAGCAATTGATTACTTCACCAAGTGGGTAGAGGCAACTTCATATGCAAACATTACGAGTAGTCACGTTTTGAAATTCTTGAAGCACAATATCATTTGTTGCTACGGTTTGCCAAGTGCTATAGTATCAAACAATGCTTCAAACCTTAAGAACAAGGACATGAGAAAGATGTGTGAACAATTTCACATCACCCACCACAAGTCAGCTCCGTATAGACCAAAGATGAATGGGGCAGTGGAAGCAGCAAATAAGAATATAAAGAAGATCATTCAGAAGATGGTAGTGAGTTTCAAAGATTGGCATGAAATGCTGCCACTTGCTCTACATGCTTACAGGACCTCGATTCGGACTTCTACAGGGGCAACCCCGTATTCTTTAGTATATGGAATGGAAGCAGTTTTACCAGTGGAAGTGGAAATACCTTCACTAAGAGTGCTAATGGAAGCTGAATTAGAAGAAGCTGAATGGATACAATCAAGACATGATCAACTCAATTTAATAGAGGAAAAGCGATTAAAAGCGCTTTGTCATGGCCAATTGTATCAAAAGAGGATGGCCAGGGCTTACAATAAGAAGGTGAAGCCCAGAACTTTCCAAGAAGGAAATTTAGTATTGAAGAAAATCTTACCCTTTTTGGAAGACCCTCGTGGAAAGTTTAAACCAAATTGGGAAGGGCCTTATGTTGTAAAAAAGGTCCTATCAGGGGGTGCTCTCATCTTAACCGAAATGGATGGGAAAGATTTTCCTAAGCCAATTAACTCTGATGCAGTAAAGAGATATTTTCCTTGAATGAATATTACTAGGAAATGATTTGAGGCCATTTTTCTATATTTCCCAAAATTTTCATCCCTAGTCAAGCCAATTTGAGCCTGTTCATCTTCTTTGTTAAACCTAAACTGGGCTTACAGTCTTATACTGGGGCAAGGCCAATAGGGGCAAAGCCGATAGGGGCAAAAAGAGAGAAAAACGAAAGAAAAAGAAAAAGAGAAAAAATAGGGGCAAATGAAAAAGCAAATACAAAAGAAGGGGAATGGGATTGAATTCATCATGACTGTAAGTTTGGTTGACCCATTTTCACACTTAGAAAATTTTGAGCCTTTAATGCCTTTTCTTTCATAAACCAAGCTTAGCCTTTGTTTCGTCCTATTATTAAGCCCTCGGTGATTTTAGTATATTCATTCAACTCTCAGAGTAAGATTGGTGAGGACGGAATGCAGAAGCCGGCCCTAGTGAAAACCGTAATTGGCACTAGGGACAATAGGGGCAAAAGAAAAAAAATAGATAAAGAAAAAAAAGAGAAAAAGAAAAAGAAAAAATCAAAGGGTTGAGTTGATCATGTGGTCCAAATTTAATCAGCATGAGCACTAGAAACTGAGCAGATTAGCAGAGTCAGTTATGAAGAAAAAGCCATTAGGGGATGATTCTCAGGGTCACAGGGTAGACAAATTTGGTCTCTCCCTATTGCTTGGACTACCCTTTTCATTATTCAACCTAATTTTAATTCCTTTAATTATATGTGATTAAGTGTTTTGGATCAGCTTTCAAAAAAAAAAAAAAAAACTATACTTTGGCCAGTGATGAGAAATCAAATACTTTTCATAAAACTTCTGTTTTTACAAGCATCTGAGAATTCTGAGGCCAATAATATAAAACCTATTTTGAATTAAATCTATTGTCTTTCCACTAATGGAGTTTGCTTTTGTATAAGAGTATGAAAAAAAAAGAAAAAACAAAAGAGATAAAAGAATCTAATCCCTACTCCCCAACTGCTCCTCAAGCTCCCTAATCCTAGCTGCCTAAGTTGCAATGATTCCAGAAGCTCCCTCTGCATCAGGATCACTCAAAAAAGAGATGACCTCATCTGAAAAAGAATGCTTGATCTTCAACGCTCTAAGGTCAGCCAGGGAATCTTGATATTTCTTCCGCATCATTTGGACTTCAAAGCATCGAGCCTGCCTTTGTTCTTCAAGTTTCTTCTCCATGGCAATGCGGTCAGACTTCTGCTCTTCAAGTTTCCTCTCCAGATCAATGACTTTTATCCTAAGTTCTTGAGCCTCCCGTACCCATATTTGTTGAAGCCGCTTATGGGTTGCCCTTTCTGACTCCAGAATATCCTCATAAGTAGGGGGAAGAACTGCAGGAGGGTCCTCTGGTACTGGGGCATGACTTTGCACCTGCTCTTTGATCCAGAAATGATAGTCCTTCACATGGGACTCAGAAAAGACAGGACCCCGCAGAAAGCGAACATAGGACCACTCATTCATTAATTGAGCATTTAGCCCCATGGTGGCTGATGTAAGTGGCCCTACAAGGCTCTCATAGCCAGTTGGGATCATAATTCCCTGGGTCGCTCCAAACTGCTGAAGAACCCTCAAAGGAAGATAGAGAACAGCAGATTTCAAGCCTGCCAGGACCAGAAAGTTTCTATCTCTGAAGCTGATCACTGTCTCTGGATTGGGCTGATAAGTGCCAGGCCATCTCACTTGATCATCCTAGAGAGTACCCAAGAAAGTGAACCATCCCTGCTTGCCGCCTTGGATATTAGGACAATCCCTGTGGCTTATCAGAACAGGAACTTTCAACCTTGGAAAGAAGCGGCGAGTTATCTCTTCAACTTGGCTCAGGTGGTCAAGCAACCAAAGCTGCAAAAAAGGGGAGAATTTCAACTTATTTCAAAAAGAAAAAAAAAGAGAAAAAAAAAGAAAAAAGAAAAAAAAGAAAGAGAAAAAAAAGAAAAAAAAAGAAAAGAAAAAAAAAGAAAAAAAAAGAAGAAGGAAAAGAAAAAGAGAAGAAGAAGAAGAAAAGAAAAAAGAAGAAAGAAAAAAAAAAGAAGAAAAAAAAAATACCTGTAGGATAGGGGCGCAGGCAAGGAAGCGTTTCTTCTTTTTGAAATAGCAGTCAGTAAGGGCCTGGTATATCTATGCTAAGATCATAGGGGCCAACCTCTCACGTTCCCTAACTTGGCAGATGACTGAGATAAGAGCCAAGTCAACCTGGTCATCACCCCGTGGAAAGAGCAACTGGTTGACCACTATCAGAGTCAAAGCATTAAACCTAGAATCCTTGTCCCCACTCCTTAGAAGTTTTTCAGTCAAAAAGGTCTTGGACAAGGTCAATAGGGTATCAGAATTTCCTAGGTATTTTTTCCCTATACCCAAGAATGTAGAGGCCTCCTTTTTGTAACTAGGCTTTAGGGGCGGGTTCACAACTTTTTCAGAAAATTTTAAACCAAGGATCGTTTCAATTTCTTCTATGGTAGGAGTCATCTCTTTGTCATCAAAACGGAAGAGATTCAGTTCAGGAACCCAGTGTCCAATCAAAGCTTCAATGATTTCCCACTTAAAGGGAATTTTAGGGATGTGTAGGATATGCCCTAAGTGGATGGAATCCCAGCGAATCTCCTCATCAAGGGTCATGGAGTTAACCCACCTATCATAGAAAGAATCTACCACGTTATACTTGGTGAGATTAGGAGGTTTGGATCTAACATGTTGTCTTACAGGAGGAGATTCAACGACAGAAGAGAACGGTGCAGGGGAAGCCATGGAAGCGCCAAAGAAGCCAAGGGAAGCGAGAAAAGACGTGCTCAGGGAGTTTCCAAATTATTAAAAGTGTCACAATGACGTTCCCCATGAGTTTATATAGAAAAAATTGTAAGGCAGTAAAATCCGTAATTATAATACGGGCATAGCGCGCCCGTATAGGAAATACGGACACCCTTGACCGTGGAAAATTCACTGGCAGAGTGCGCCCGTATTAACATTACGGGCATGGCTTGCTCGTAGTCTAAGTACGGTTCCTTCGAAAAAATGCAAAAAAATGGGAAATTTTAATTTCCTTGTTTCCTTAAGCTTCACCTGTCCCTGCTTTAACATTCATCATGTAAGAAAAACTGAAAAGAAAGAAGGAAAGAGCACAAATGAATGAAAATCAAACTTCTTTTATATATATGAATGTGTACATCATTTTTGTCAAAAATACAAAGTACATAAAGGAATCCTAATCTACTGTCTAAGCAGGTCCACCCCTACGACCACGGCCTCGTCCTTTGCCCTGACCACGGCCTGAAGATCGCCTGTGCTCAAAGACATGCTGCACAATATTGCGGGTTGTGCTACGAGTCATCCTGCTCAAAATAGACTGAATATCATGCCACATATATAAAGGCACAAGGCCAGCAGTGGGATGATCAGGAGGAACGTACCCTGAAGTATCTACATATCTGGTAGACTCAGTATCCGAATCAGTACGGGATGAATCGATCGAAGGATCAGCAGCAGCAGGCGTCTCCTTTACAGCCTCCATAGCAGGACCAGCAGGAGCAGATGTCCCAGGTACATCAGCATCAGGACCAGGCTCCACAGGATCAACTGTAGCCTCCTCCATCACCACGGCCTCCACGGCAGGTTCTACCACAACAGCATCCCTAGCCAACTCCATATCCACATCCGCAGATGCCACAGGAGTAGTCTCAGGAACTGGGGCAGACTCTGGCACATCCTTAGCAGCAGGTGCAATATCAGCCTCGATCTCAGGCTCTGCTGCAGGTGCCTCTACCGGACTGGGAGAAGTCACGAACTCCACCCGTGCCACAGAAAATACCTCACCCCAAAGATGCATGGGCACAGGTGAAGCAGGTGAAGAAGGGCCTGCTGTGTCCTCCTGAAACTAAGAGAAGAAATTTCAGTCAGAACAAGACAAACTAATACAAAAGCAGGAATGGAAATAAAAAAGGAAAATAACCTGAGTATGAGATGGACCCGCCTGGTCCTGTGCATCAGATGGATCCTCCTGGCCCTGTGCTCTGGCTAGTTGCCCCCGGAGGTCTGAGATCGTGATATAGAGGGCGTCCCTCTCAGTAATCGCAGTATCACGCTGGCGCTCTAGATCAGCATACTGAGACCGGATCTTTGCCAACTGAGCCTCCTGAAATAGAAAAGAAAGAAGTCAGAAAAATGCTAAGTTCAAATGAAATGGAAATAGAAGATCACAAAGAGAGAAGGCATATCGTCGTATCATAAGCCCTGATCACTACCCCTCATATCTCCGTGACTCCACCACGGACAGGCATGGGTGGCATGAGGCACCCAACAGAAGCTCGCCTGAACCAAGCATCATAGTCACTCTCCTCTAATAATTTCTCTGCCTCAGTCCAATCTAGGAACTGGGCAGGATCAATAGGCATAGGAGGAAAGGAGGGGGTAGTATCTGGAGGAATGGCAGGAATCCGCGGCTCCCCCACATGCAGATAGAAGAAGCGCTCGCCGCAGTACCAGATGCTGCCCATCTGACCAATGAAAAACTGATATCTCTTACGTCTTTGGTCAGGGACGAAAGCATCATCTCTGGCTGCATGTAGGGTCAGCACCTTATGAATGTCCTCCATCCTGGGGACAAACAGCTGAAAAACCTGGAAAAGAATATTAGACATGTGATTCAGGAAGAAAAAAAAAACAAAAAAAAAAGAAAAAAGAAAAAAGAAGAGGAATTAAAGTAGATTACCTCAGACCAGTATAGTCTGTCCAGGTGGGCACGGGCGGACCTAGTGTAAGCACCTCATTTTTGCGCTTCCAGAAAAGCCAGAAATGCAAAGCCTGGCTAAAAAGTCAAACCCTGAGGGGTGGAAAGTTGACATTTTAATTAGATAAAATTTGGCCACCTTGCTTTATGTCAATGGATAGAGAATCCCAACACGGTTCCAACGCAACTGGGTTTGCAGGAATTGGAGTCCGGATGAAGGTGCTGCGGGCGGTCAAACTTAAGAAAAAGCCAAGGGTTGACTTTCCTCGAATTCCGTACCAAATGCCTTGATCTATGCCATTGGATATAGAATCTCGACACGGTTCCAACGCAACCAGGTTTGCGGGAATCGGAGTCCGGATGAAGGTTCTAAGGGCAGTCAAACTTAAGGGAAGGCCAAAAGTTGACTTTTCCTCGGAATCCGTGCCAAGTGCTTAGCCCCATGTCACTAAATAGAGGGCTCCGATACGAGTTCAACGCAATTGAGTTTGCTTAAATCGGAGTTCAGATGAGTGAGATATGAGCTGTCAAAGTTCCCGAGCAACAAAGCCAGAAGCTGCACACGTGGCAGCCAGCGCAGCAAAATATCTCAGGGACTAAATCTTAAATATCCAAAGTTTAATAAAAATCCCAGGGACTAAACTGAAATTCGCAGGGACCAATCTGTAATTGTTAAAAAGTGTCGAATCGGTCGAATCAGTCAAGTCGAGGGGCAAATCCGTAATTTTTCAACTTGTATCCGGTCATATATACCGGATACACTGCCTCTCCTTCATATCCGGACTTGAAGGCCGGATACATGAAGATATTCGCGCGAGATTCGCGCCACTTGGCCGACAGATTCGCGGCGGCATTAAATTTTGAAATGATTGAGTCATGTATCCGGCCTGGGTTGCCGGATACAAAGAGAAGCTAGTGTATCCGACCTTTAAGGCCGGATAAGGGGGAGACTTAGTGTATCCGGCCTGAGTTGCCGGATACATTAAGTTCTCTATAAATACAAACCAGCAGCCTGATTTCCGGGGTGGGCTTCATTTTTTTCTGATTTCCACCCCTCCTCCCTCAGACGACCTGCTCCGAAACCCTTCCTTTTGGCCACCTTTGGCTCCCCTAAGCCATCCAAGCCTTACTCCAAGGCTCTCCTACCCCCTCCTCTCTTCTTCTTCTCCATCTTCACCCCACCAAGAGGAAGGCCTACTGTTTTGGTGTTCAAAAGGAGGAGCTCCAGCTGCTGCCACCACTCGAAGGAGGCTCAACGCATCCCCCATAAGGGTTTAGACCCCAAGGTAAACCCTTCCCCTGTATTATGTTGAACATATATTAAAAGGAGCATTTTCTGAGCATGATTTGATATTTTTTGTTTAACATGTTTTCCATAGCCTTAAGAGTGCTATTTTGTCCATGTTATCTCACTTGCATGGGGGAGCATGTTCCCCCATTTGATTACTCATCCAATGTACCCCATTTTAAACCCCCCTCATTCCCTTCCCTAAATAGTTTGTTTGGATGATTTTGTATGTGTGTTGTGCATGAAATGAGTAGTTTAATGTATAAGCCTGAGCTAGATTATGTAGGTTATGCTTTTCTTCATGCATATTTCTTGAAAAGCATGCCCCCCCCCCCATGCTCCTTCCTCTTGCTGTCGTGCACATAAGCATGTCCCCCAGCCCCTTTAGCACCTCTTAGCATGCCCCGGATCCTTTGCCATGGATTGCTGCCCAGCTAGTTAGCCCCCATCTTTTCCCTCCAAATTCTCAAAAAGAAGAGCCAAATGGCCCTCCCCTGAACCGACGTGGGCTCACACAAGAGCCCACATGATCATTGAAACATCCCAAGAGGCATAAGAGGCCAACCCTAGTGCCAAAAATCCGAAAAAAGACTATCTTGAGGTGATCCGGCAACTCAAGCCAGATCACCTGTGGACTGTGTGTATCCGGCCAGTGAGGCCGGATCACCTACAGTTCCAGTGTATCCGGCCAGTGAGGCCGGATCACTTACAGACCCTGTGTATCCGGCCTGAGTTGCCGGATACACACAGAAGCATGATTTTTGCATATCTTGATGTCCAGCTGAGTTTCGGAATGATT
Organism: Buxus sempervirens; assembly: GCA_947561395.2. Classification (NCBI taxonomy): domain Eukaryota; kingdom Viridiplantae; phylum Streptophyta; class Magnoliopsida; order Buxales; family Buxaceae; genus Buxus; species Buxus sempervirens. The sequence goes on along the minus strand of OX387184.1, from coordinate 46,807,338 downwards.
TGAACCATAACCAATTGTACCGCCGGTCCAACTTGGCTCACTAGTGGGCCTTCCAACGGGGCCCACTAAGCCCAATAAACCCCTAAGCATGTCATTAAGTAACTCAAGTAAAAAGAATCATATGAACCGGGCGGGCCAAACCCGATGCGGCCCACCCGAGCCTTGCCATATGTGAATTAATGCATAAACTGCTTGGTTTGGCCGAGACCAAGGGCTAGGGCCTGTCGGGCCCGCCAAAAGCCCGCTAACCGAACCGGGTTAGGGAGCAAGCCCTAAACTCCAAGGAACTGGGCTTTCAACCTCCAAAACCTGGATCATGGGCCCCAAGCCCAATGTCCAGCCCACTCTGGTAAATTAAAAAGATAACATAAAACTACTTGGCCACCATGTGGGCCCGCCTAAGGGGCCCGCAAACCCATCTGGCCCACCTTTGCATGTAAAGTACTTAACCTCCAAACCTGAACCCTAAGGCAAAACCAATTCACTAACCTAAGCCTGAAGGGCCTCCTAGGCTTAGATAGAGGCCCATATAGGCACACGGGCTAACTCGAGCCCATCCAGGACACCGGTTGGGCCTTCCAATGGGGCCCACCCAAACAGATCCAGATCACTTAAGTTAAGCAAAGATAAAATCAACTAAAGGGACCCACACCACTCAGGTGGTCCCGCCAAGACTTAACCTAAATGGCATGCTGAATTAGGAATCGGGTGAAGACCAAATAGGATGCTGACTCAAATCAGGGAACCCACGGGACCCGTCATCCGACGGGGTGGACTGGGGTGTCTACGGACTTCCCCAGACCGCAACCGAGAACCAAAACTCCGAATCTCAAGCCGCAAACCAAAAGCCCTAAATAGACAAGATTAGGCACCCAGGTGTCCGCCTGCACCCCATCAGGAGGTGGCGACTCCGAATTACCCCGTGCCGCGTTTCCCACGCGCGCACACCTAGGATGACTCTTTTCAGAGTCGTGCTCCACATGACACCATCTACGTGCCATAGGATATGTATCCTCAGGCATCATAGAGGTAGGGCGGAAATAAGGTATATAAACCCTAGCAAAAAACTGCAGCAGAAGAAAGAGAGTCAGAAGAATAGAAAAAGAAAAAGAGAGAAAGAAAGAGAAAAGAAAAAAATGATTCACCTGAAAGAAGGGCCAGAAGAATCTGCACCCAACTCCAGCTCCTCTGGAAGTAGAGAGGCTGCTCACTGATTGGCGAAGGTCGGCCAAAATAGTACCAAAAATGAGCGGGCCCCATGCATACCTCCTCGCTCGATGCAGATCCCCCAATAAGCTCAGAAAATGAGGACTAACTGAAGTCGTGTCCTCTAGGAAGAAGCAGGAGCCCATCATGTATAGAAAAAGAAATCGGAAGGCATAAGGAAAAACTGGGTCACCGGCAGCAAGCTGGCCAAACTGCCTCCTCCTGAAAGTCTCTCTCAACCATGTCAGAGACAATCTCGCTCTCCCTCTATCCCATGCCTCAGGAGGCAGCACAATATATCCAAGGTAAGCAGCGATCTCATCAGTCTCGGCATCACCATCTCAGGAATGATATCACCGGTCATCCTAATCCCGGTGATAAGGGTGAAGTCAGAAGGCCGGATCCCGATCTCAATATTTGGGAAGTGGAAGCTCAAAGTCTCTGGGAAGAATCTCTCGAGCAGTGCCGCAATAAGGGCCCGATCCAGGCGAACATCCGGAATAGTAATAAATAGGCCAAAGCCATATAAGCCTAGCTCCTGGCGGTAGGCTGAACTGCAAGCTCCCAAGAATCTAATGAAGCTGGCCCAGCTCCCTCTGAAATGGGACATCGGATACTCCAAAGGGATATCCGCCCTAATGCACGCTGAGGGATGAGTCCTCAAGTCATGCAAGAGGTCGGTATCCCTAATCTGGGCAGCCACCTCCTCAGAAACCTCCACTCTGGTCCTGGCCTCATCTCTGCCATGGCCTCCTCTGCGGCCTCCTCTACGGCCCTCATCATGGCCTCCATCTCTGCCTCCAGCTCGGCGCCTGCTACGGCTCCTATCTCGGCCTGAAGCCTCAACTGCCGGCTAAGGAAATAATTGAAAGAAGGAAAGGATCCAGGGGATGTTTTTGTAAAAGAATATTAAATTCAAAAGAGTTAGAATATACCTCTGGGGTCGCCTCACACGAATCCCCAGAAGGGAGATCTGGGATATCTGAATCCGAATCCCTCTCGGCCCTCGAAGACGAGGCCACATCAGCAGGATCACGCCTAACCCTCGAAGAGGAAGGCTCATCTGCAGGATCCCTAGAAGCTGATCGAAGGCGGGCCATCTACGGTTCAAATCAGGGAGATGTTAATTATTCTTATTAAAATTTTTAACTGCTTGATTTCCATTCTAACCAAGTCTAATTGATTTGCAGGAAAAAGAAAGATGAAGGATGGAAGAAAAGGCTTCGGGAACTTTCGATCAAATCAGGAATTAAACTGAAGGAGTTTATTTTTGTCTTGAGATATTTTATGTGTCTTTGCTTTAACCAAGGAAGTATATAGAGAAATTATATAAGAAATGCATGCTTCTTGAATGTTCTCTTTATATGACAAGAAAAAATGTGGATGTTTTAATTTATTCCTTTGTATTTCCTAAAGATATCTAATCATTTATTTTACTTGGTTTCAGGACAGTCAAGGCATGCTTAAACTGGCACGAAGGAGCAAATTCTGGAAAACTAGTTGTTTCATGCCAAGATATTTTAACAGCATTTGGGTCATGAATTGGTTCATATCAGAACCTACAAGTGTTTAGCTCCAAATTGAGATCATGCAATAAATTCACAAACATGCCCAAAGTAAAGCATATACCAGTGATTGCAAAGAAAGGGAGTTAACTTGGATATAAGGATTCGGATTAAAACCAGGTTTATCATTCAGGTTCACAAAAAGGAATTATCAAAGAATTTGGAGTGTTCAAGTGACAGATGTATTCAGATTTTCAAAGGAACAAAATTAGATTGTGAACATCGACGGCATAAACAAGGCAATTCCAGAATTACTTTAAGAACAGGAAGCAAACACAGCAGTCAAGTCTGTTTGCTTCAAGATCAAAAAATTGCAGAAGGACAGCCATGTGTCAATCATGAATTAAGTGATTCTAAATATCACTATTGAGTGGATTTTTTTTTAGAGGGATATCAGTACCCCTATTTCGGACAGTGATATGAAAAAATGGGCTCATCTCAATTATAGGACAATCAGGATCTTGTTCATGCATGGGTTATTAGCAAGATGAATACATATTGGGGATTTAATCTTACAAATGCAAAGCATCAAGAATCATGCAAGCAATCATACAGAACAGAAAAGTTTAGTGGACAACAATTTAGCATATACAATGAATTGGGAATTTGTCAACCCAACAGTAGGAAATGCAGAGAATTTGTCTGGAAAGTCAAGCATAAATGGAGAAATTACAGCAGGACATTCATGATTGCAAAGAAACAGATAAATGAACAAGCAAATAGTTGGAAGATTCTTCTCAAATCAGGGACAAGGAAAATCGTGCATATATCAAATTTGTTAAAGTGGATTTCGGCCAAATGGTACTACAAATCAGAGGTAATGTTTGGGTCGTTCAAGAGTAGGAACAAAGCCACTCAATCATGGAGTTGAAATGCTAAATTTTGGAAGGAAACATACCTGTGAGCAATGAAGAAGGAATAAGATTTCAAAGAGGTCAAGTCGTGCCTCACTGAATAGCAGAAGCTTAATATTGCTGAAGGATGCTCGAATGTGAGAGTCGCCAGAGATGACAGTGGTCGCCGGAGATAACAGTGGTCGCCGGAGAAGACGATGAGTCACTGTCGGAGTCGAAGACCGGAGGGAAGGGTGCGGTCACAGAGAAATCAAAGAGGAAATACGAGCAGAAATGAAAGAAGGGTTCGTCGTCGAGATTAAGAAGGAGGGTAAAATCCGTAAAATTAGTACGGGCTTCAGACGCCCGTGAAAGAAATACGGTCCCGTTTAACCGTGATTCAAATACGGGTAGCATTGGTCCATAATGAAAATACGGGCGAAGCAAAAAATTGCATATTTTATTATTTTCTCCACATTTTTCAAAAGATTAGTGTTTATATTAGTTGTAAGTTGCAAGGATTGCCACCATACCCACTTTTGTTTAAAAATATTTTGACTCAAATCTCACTTCATAGCCACGAGTGCTCAGTGAGAGGAGAGAGGAGGATTTGGCCCTTAAGCTGAGGGACTTTTTAGCATATCTTCCAAAATAAAATTCTTTTTATAAAATCACCCATTTAATCCTTGCAAAGTGCAATTGGTTAGACAAAAGTCTCAGAAAGTGCAATTGGTGGGTCTTTTTGCTCTCTGCTTATAATTGGTTCCAATTACTAGCAAAGAGGGGGCAGCTGTAGACACCCCAAATTGCACTACAGAATGAGAAAGTAATAAAAACATGTAATTAAAGCTTAAAACAGGTAAAAAATGCATAAAAACTGACAAAGCAGGCTTTGCCCGTATTTCATTCACGGGCCAGTCACGCCCAAAATCTCTCTACGGTCAGGCGCGCCCGTATTTGAAATACGGGCACCATTGGACCGTAAATAATTTACGGTCACTAAAGACTCGTGCGAGTTTTATTCTTCTCTCGATTCCCGAGCTTTATCTTTAGTCCAATATCCCTTTAAATGAGCGAATTATGTCTTTTATTCGCTGAAGCCACCTTGGTTGGCTATGGATGGGCATTATCTCTGTTTTTGACTTTATCCTGAGGATCAGGATATATCCTTCTGGACCAACCATACCCTTGTGTTTGCCTATAAATAGAGGGCCTTTCCTCAAGCAAAAGGCCACGAAAATTTGAAGTCTAAGGAGCTCCAAGAGAAGAGAGGAATCCCTGCTGCTCTGCTTGCTCAATCCAGGTAAGTCCCTTTTCCCTTTTATTTTCTGTCTTCAATTCTAGAGATAATAGGATCTTCTCTATTTTTGTAGAATAAGGCCATCTTTTGTATCTAGTATTCCTAAACTTGCCTCCAAGTACCTCAAGAGTCTCTCTAGCCGTAAAACGTGAAGAGAGAGCTAGGGGAAAAGAGAATAGGTGGATCCCTAGAATAGAACCCCATATCTGTTTTTCTCCTTTTTTGTAGAATAAAGCCTTGGATTGTGTTTGTATCACCAAACCTATCTCCAAGTACCTCAAGAATCCTCTCTAGCCGTAAAACGTGAAGAGAGAGCTAGGGGAAAAGAGAACAGGTGGATTCGTAGGGTAGACCCCCATGTGCTCTAATCTGTGAGATGTGGCTGCTTTGGATATCTTGATCATGTTTTAATGCTTTTATGATGAATCTGAATGAATCACATGAATCTATGATGTTTATAGCATGAGATCCCTACTTTTTCTAAAATTTGGATTTTCCACATATTTGCACCTACAGCACTGTTTTCGTGATTTCGTGGTTTTAGGCTAAGACCCTGGATTTATCATGATCAATATGGTAGATCTGGATCCAGAAGCCTGAAAATAAATTCTAGGGTTTCATGATGTGGTTTTTGAGTCCTTCTTCATTATTGAGAGAAGACCCTACGGTCTAAATTCTCCCCTTTTGGTGTTTTTCATCAACGTGGGTATTTTTGGTTTTGATTTTCAGATTTAATGTGAAATTTGGGTTTTATCTATGTCCTGGACTATTCAAGTTCAATTTTGAAATATTTTATAAAAATCGTATTTTTCTAGATTTCTAGAATTTGACTTGAAGCCAGATTTTTGGGATTTTTCACTTTAAATTGATTTTATTTGATTTTATCTCAATTTTATTTTGATCATGAAACCCTAGGAATGGTATGATCATATTTGAAAGTTCTGGATCAATCAGACTATTCGTATGAAAAAACCATACAATTTGTTTTTTTATGTGATTTTTCATGAATTTTATAGCAAGCCTTTTTTCTTTGCAAAACATGAACAATACTTGGCAACCATCTTGTGTGGATGAATAGGGGTGCCTAACACCTTCCGCTATTCATAACTTAATCCCCTTACCCATCTCTGGTTGTTTTTTTTAGGAGGGTTATTTTTACCCTAAAATTGCCTTTTGTGCTTATTTGATATTTTGATGTCCATTCACACCTAAATTGAATGGTGGCGACTCTTTGTTTAATTTAATCCCGTGTGAAGATTGAGGAAGTCAAGGATTTTTGATTTTTTCCCATGTCTCATAGAAGGGATGGAGCTTGAAAGTCTATTACGGTTAAGGTATAGATGTGTTAGGTTAGTCAAGTTACCTAAGGAGACGGGGATGAAACCAGATAATTGATTTTCAGACAAGATAAGCTCTTTTAGCGTTCTCAAGTTTCCAATAGTAGAAGGGATGGAGCTTGAAAGTCTAATACGGTAAAGGTATAGATGGGTTAGGTTAGTCAAGTTACCTAAAGAGACGGGGATGAAACTAGTGAAGTGGTTCCTTCCCATATCAAGATGAACAAGTGATTTAAATTTCCCTAATTCTGAAGGGATGGGGCCAGACAATTGATTCGCCTGAAGATACACGAAAGAGAGATCAGTCAAGTTTCCCAAGATTGGAGGAATGTAACCTGTGAGAATGTTATTTGAGAGTGCTAAAGCTCTGAGACTCAAAAGGTTTCCGACTTTGGGAGGAATTGAGCCTGTGATATTATTAAAAGAGAGGGATAGATTTTGCAGAGTTGTGAGCAAGCAGATTTCTAGGGGAATGTCTCCAGAGAGTTGATTTTTACCAAAATCAAGATGGGTGAGTTTGGAAAGTTTGCTAATGCTTGTTGGGATGTCTCCAAAGATTGAATTATCATGGAGATCAAGATGGACAAGGTTGGGAAAGGAAGAGAAGCCAAAGTCACAAAGTGTACCTCTTAAGCCTCCAATATTTATGGTTATGTTGATGATGCTTCCAGCCTCATTGCAAGTTATTCCAACCCAGTCGCATGGAGCACTTCCTCTTCCACCGATACGGGAAGATGAATTGCTGGAGTTGCTGGGAGGAGGTAGTTGCCATGAATTTATGAAGCTGTGATTTTGAAGGCTGGCTTTCCATTTCAGTAGAGCTTCGACTTCTCCATTTTCAGTAGTAATGGAATAAGAAGCAAAAGAGGGAGAAGGAACGAATGAAACCGAAAGAAAGAGTAAGAAAAATGCCATGAAAGAGGGTGAAAGCTGTAAGAAGAGGGAGTCGCACAACATGGTTTCACAGTTGCAACTAATAAAAATCAAACCAGTGTTTGAGCAAACAAACAAATTAATTGGTGGTTACGAGGATAAAATCGACACATGAAGGGCTTAACCATATATAGACACTACATATACGGTAGACACCATGAGTAGTAGTACTCTTTGTTTCTGGGTTTCTTGTTGTAAGGATTATTTTGTATTGGCTTTATTCCGTATCAAAAAGGTCTTATAAAAGTGGTCAAAGTATTTGGGATAGGTTATAGGTATTGCGGCTCAAACGGGGTTAATGGTCGGAGTAAGATTGATAAAGTTATGACCAACGTTCGCTGAACGTTCGCCGACCGTTCAACCATTGGTGACACACAGAGAAACCCGAGAGCAGTGTGTGCTGAACGTTCGCCAACCGTTCGACCGTTGGTGACATACAGAGAAGCTCGAGAGCAGCGTGCGCTGAACGTTCGCTGACCGTTCGACCGTTGGTGACACACAGAGAAACCCGAGAGCAGCATTCGCCTCACATTCTCTGGCCGTTCGAAAGAGAAGAGGAAAAGTGAGTTTTTGTCTTGAACGTTCGAGCCGCGTTTGAATGTTCATTAACAAACTTCAGTTTTAGAAGTCCGATCTTTTCTGATTTGTTTTCTTTTCCACTTCTACCTTCTCCTAATCTATATAAGGAGTGTCTAGGTTATTGTGAGGGTTACCCAAGACGTTTTTGAGCACCCTAAAAACATGTGTGAGAGCAAGAGATCTTCTTCCTCTTCCTTCTCTTTCTTTGAGCCATAAAAACCTTCATTCATCTTTCTTTTCTACCTTGGAGTTCCGGGTTGGAGAGTTTGCTTGTGGGAGTTCCTACTGTTGTTGAGCGAGTTCGTTTAGTGCTTTACTAAGAAGATATTCAGAGTTCTGGATCGTTGCAAGGATGCAAATCTGAAGACTTCTTCAGATATTTATAGTGTAAGTCAGAGTCAGTATTGGGTCGTCTGAACCACTATTGTAAGTCTTCTTCTTATAGTGATTTTCAGAGGTGGCACCTTATCGCCCGGAGGGTTTTTCTCTTTGAGAGTTCTCTTAGAGTTTTCCCTTCGTCACCAAAATTGCTTGTGTTGTCTCTTCTTTATTTTGCAATTTTGTATGATGGATTGTTAATTGATCAGACTTGTGCATGCCTATTAATTAAGAACTTGTTTTTAATTGATAGAAATTTTATTCCGCAATCGGTTTCACCTATTCACCCCCTCTAGGTGATTTAGAGTCTAAACTATGTTTTTCAATTGGTATCAGAGCGGGTAACCAGATCCTTGACTCTGTTAGTCATGGACAAGTCCTCCACTGCCCCACCCTTCTTTGATGGCAGCAATTATGCCTACTGGAAAGTTAGAATGAGAGCCTATCTGAAGGCTATAGATGAAAAATTTTGGGGAAGTGTTGAGAGAGGATGGAATCCTCCAACTGTGATTATTGATGGTGAGACAAAACCTAAAGATCCAGATAACTATACTAGAGAAGAGTTAATTGATGTTAACTACAACTCTAAGGGTGTCAATGCACTTTTTAGTGCAATCTTTGCTGATGAATTCAAACTGGTGTCTACTTGTCAACCAGTTAAGAAATTTGGGAAAATTTTCAAACCACTCATGAGGGAACTGTCCTTGTGAAAAATTCAAAATTACAGATGCTTATCACTAGGTTTGAAGAACTAAAAATGGGAGATGATGAGTCCTTTGATTCTTTTTATGCTAAACTAAGTGATATAGTGAACTCTAGTTTTAATCTTGGTGAAAGAATTCCTCCAAATAGAGTGGTTAGAAAAATCCTTAGGTCTCTTCCTGAAAAATATAGACCCAAAGTGACTGCTATAGAAGAGAGTAAGGATATCAATGGCATTAGGGTTGAAGATCACATAGGTTCAATTCAAACTTATGAACTCACTCTTCCTCCTACTAAGAAAAATAAGTCTATAGCTCTCAAATCTAGTAAAGAAAAGGCTTATAATGATTCTAGTGAGGAATCCATGGGAGATGAAGACATTGCCCTGTTAGTGAAGAACTTTAGGAAAATGTTTAGAAGGAGGAAACCAAGGAGTGAAAATGAGAGGTATAAATCCAAGGGGAGTTCTAGTGGTAAAGATCAAAAACCTAGAGTCAAATCTGAATTTAGGGAGTCCAAACATCCTAAGGACTCTAGGTTGCAAAAACTTCAACAAATTAGATATCATGAGTGTTAGGGGTTTGGTCACATTAGGTCAGAGTGTCCTACATTTAAGAAGCTTCAAGGGAAAGCCATGAATGTGACTCTTTCTGATGAGAGTGCATCTGATAGGGATAGTGAGGACTCCAAAACAGAGGAAAGTCAAAATTACATGGCTTTCACTTCTATTGTAGGGAGTGGTGACTCTAGCAATTATGAAGACTTTCCACCAAGTGAGAATGCAATTGGTTCTCATGATGAGTCTGATGATGATGAGGAAAGTATTCAAGAGGCTTATGACAAATTGTTTAGGAAGTGTTTGAAAGCAAAGAAACAATTGAAGTCCAACCTTAAAAGACTAAATGATGTAGAGCTCAAGAAAGAAGATCTTCAAGCAAAATTTGAAGAGTCTACTTCTCGTCTAGGTGAACACAAGTTGAAGATTGAATCCCTAGAATCTAAGAATAAGTCTCTTAAGGAAGAGCTTGAAAGAACTAAAACTCAACTCCAGAAGTTTTCTACAGGTTCAGCAAATTTGGACAATATGCTAGGGATGAGTCAATTAGGAACTGATAAACGGGGTTTAGGATACAAGGAAGTCTCCAATGACACTCCATCTTCTTCTAAGACCCAAGTTGTGAATGCCAAAGGAAAGAATAGGTCCAATCCTTCCAAGGGTAATACAAACCAAGGTAGAAATCATGGTCAAAAGTCTAATTGGTCAAAACCTAGGGGTGTTCCAACCAAGAGTTCCCAATCTCAGAATTTTATCCCTACTTGTCATTATTGTGGTATTTCTGGACATATTAGACCAAATTGTTGGGACTTGAACCAAAATTCTAGGAGATCCTCACCTAGAAAACCTCAAGAGAATTTGTCTAAACAAGTGAAAGAACTTTCAATTCAGACAAAGCTTTTAAGTCAACAATTAGCTTCAATGACCAAGAAAACCACTGAGCCTAAGCAAATTTGGGTTAAAAGAAGTGAATTGACTTGCCATGTAGTGCATGTTGCTTTGAAGGCTAGAAATAGTCTCATGTGGTATCTTGATAGTGCTTGCTCTCGTCACATGTGTGGTGACAAATCATTGTTTAAATCTTTTGAAGATTATTCTTGTGGTACTGTTACTTTTGGTGATGGAAGCAAAGCTCCTATTGTAGGTAAGGGTGTTATTGAAATTTCTGGTATGCCTACTTTGAGTGAAGTACTATTTGTTGATGGCTTGAAAGTTAACTTGATTAGTATAAGTCAATTGTGTGACTCAAACATGGAAGTTAAATTTGCTAAAGATATTTGTTCTATGTTTGATGCAAATGGTTTGTGTGTGATTCAAGGAGAAAGAACTCCGGATAACTGTTATGGTGTGATTCTTAATTCTAATGTTGTGTGTAACTCTTCCAAAGTTGATATGCATGAATTGTGGCATCAAAGGCTTGGTCACTTGAATTTTAAAAACTTGAATGAATTGTCCAAGCATGATTTTGTTAGAGACCTTCCTAAGCTTGCCAAAGTAGAACCAAATGTGTGTGGGCCATGTCAGTTGGGAAAGCAAACTAGATCTAGTCACAAAAAGATCACTGAGTGTTTAACTCACAAACCTCTTGAATTGTTGCATATGGACCTTATGGGTCCTTTTAGGATTGAAAGTCTTGGTGGTAGGAGGTACATTTTGGTTTTTGTGGATGACTTCTCCAGATTTACTTGGGTTGAGCTATTAAGAGAAAAATCTGAAGCAAGTGAGTTGATTAAGTCTTTGTGTCGAAGACTCTCTAATGAAAAAGAGTCTAAAGTTGTTAGAATGAGGAGTGACCATGGGAAAGAGTTCAAGAACTCAATCCTTGAAAATTTTTGCCTTGAAGAAGGAATTCATCGTGAGTTCTCTGCTCCTATTACTCCACAGCAAAATGGAGTAGTAGAGAGGAAAAACAGGGTTCTTCAAGAGATGGCAAGAGTTATGATACATGCCAAGGGTGTGGCCATGTATTTCTGGGGAGAAGCGATTAACACAGCTTGCCATGTGATAAATAGGGTGTATTTGAGGCCTGGGAGTACTGAGACTCTTTATGAAATTTGGTTTGGTAAAAAGCCCACTGTCAAATACTTTCGTGTTTTTGGAAGTAAATGTTTTATTTTGAGAGGTAGGGAGAATTTGGCTAAGTTTGATGCCAAGAGTGATGAAGGAATCTGTAACGCCCCGAACCCGGGTCAGTGCAAACCGGCACCCGACCTGAACCCGGTTCGCTACTGTAACAACCCGAATTTAGTTCAACAACCAAATCCGAGGTGTTACTGGCCCATATCAGATACATCATCAATAATATACCAGACCAAAGAATTAAAATCCATTCAACTTTATTATACTATCAGAGTTGCGGAAACAAGTATGTGCGGAAGTGGAGTTTAAAATCCTCAAATAACATATAGTTTGATCATCAATCATTAATATCAAAGTCTGGTAAAATAAATTGGTTACTATCTCTTTCTCATCTCATTAATACATCAAATCCAAATGAATAATAATAATCTAATCAAAAGTGCTAAGTCTATGTCATTCATCCACCTCAAACAAGATCCAGATAATAGTAATCCTCCGGTGTATACTCAGCTATCTCTCCCTGGAAATCACTAAGATCCCCCTCTCGCGTATCAGCTGAAAAATGAAATAAAAGTAGGGTGAGATACGAATATCCCAGTAGGTAACACATGCATGATTAAACAGTTCATATAAGTAAAGTAATAGTTCATGCACGATTAAGCAATATCGACTAATCAGGCTCGTATAATCATTCATATCATTCATGAATACAAAACAGTTTGGTAAACAGTTCTAGAAATGAATTTCAGCAAGTTTTAATATAAGAACCCAATATCAAGATCAATAACATGATTCACACTTTGCTAGGATGCACTAAGCAGTAACATCCGATCAATATCCCAATCACATGCCTCCAGCATGTATTCAATAATAATATCAAGTATTGTGATTTCAGTGTCATTGTAGGACTCACAAAGATAGATAAACCTTTTGAGATGATTCTCAACCAATTGCTATACCACCGTGCGACTTAGGAGCAATGCTACTAATGATACTCAAGTCCCATGCAGCGCAGCTTAGACAAGAGCCGTAGTCACTGACTTATTGCACACGTACCCATCAGAGTTGGCATGTACCACCAGCATGCAGCACCAGAATCAATACATGGAGATGGTCGCTTATCCACATGTACAGGGAATCACCAGCGGCTCACCGGGGTGTCCCTCCAGACATAGGACCTTCCCAGACAAATTAACTTGCAAAGGAAGCGCGTCGCATATAGGAGTAACTCAACCCAAATGACATATCCCTCAGCTATCTAGCTACAACTATGGATCCATAACCAGCTATGCCCACTAGACTCTAAAATTCCCTAAAATATAATATTTCTATAAGGGTTGGTGCCTAGTGGCATATAAAGGTTAAATCTATCAATTAATTCAATATTCGGTCATCTGAGTTCTGAATTCTCTATATACAGTTTTCTGGTTTATAGTGTCATTTAGAAGATGTTCTAGTAATTACATACAAGTTAGGTTTCCAAAAACTGGGTTTCTCCATTTCTTTCAAAGTTTGGCAACTAATGTCCTAAATACCTCCCTAATTTATTTTTCTGTAAAATAGGGAATTAGATAGTTTATTTTGGTCTTAAAACATCTTATTTAATCATTAAAATTGTCTAAAAATAGTTTGGAATTGAATCAGGGTGTGAAATTATAAAAATATGCAAAATTTGAACAGAGCGCCTAGGATTGCTCAGGATTGTCCCGGCGGTCTGTGGTTGGCGGTAGTTCAAAATCGAACGCCGACGATACGTCTTCAAGCGGTCTACGGCGGTCTGAAATTTATAACGAGCGCCTAAGATCGCCGATGATCGCCGAGAACAGTCGAGGTCGTTCGAAAACGATCAGAATCAGTTCCAAATCATGATTTTTATCATCTAAACTCATTCTAACATATATATAACATGATTATCAACATATATACATCATTATATATCACAAAAACATGCTTTTGTTGATTAATCACATGTAAATACAAAAACGAAGGTAAACGGTGTCACCTACCTCTTTCGTGCGTGGTTTCTCTCCTTCTTCTCCAAACAACAGACGCAAGGTACTCCCTGAACGATGAAGAACACAAAAACCAGACCATTCCTTCTCCTTCAGTCGGGTTTGTCGCTTGCGGCTGAAGGTGAGGAGCGAGAATACAACGTGTATAAGATTTAGGTTATTAAACTAATACTTATACTCATTGATCCCATGTATCTCACATACACCAAATTCCATACACACGCCCAATCAGAATACATACCTTGATATCTCATGATCGGACGGTCAGATCTGCGTCTAATTCTAGATCTTCACTAATTAGATCATCCCCTACAATAATAAATTATTTCTATCAATTATAACTCTCACTAATATTATTTATTAATTTAATTTATTATTTAAGGAAAATTCAGGGTTTTACAGAATCTTCCTAGGTTATTCTAAGAATATCAGGGCTTACCGTGTGTATAACTTACATACACACACTGTCATGGAATCCATAAATGTTGTTGTGGATGAAGGGGTTGATAAGTCTCAAGTTGAGGGGGTGACTATCCTAGAAGTAGGGGAAAATGACTTGAATGTTGAAATTCAAAATCCTAAGTCATCTGAGTCATCTTTTTCAACTTCTGAAGAGGGTTGTTCTTCAACTCCAGGTCCTACAAAAGAACCTTCCTCTAGAGTGAAGTTAAATCATCCCAAAGAGTTGTTAATTGGTGATTTGAATGAAGGGATGAGACTTCGTAGGAAAGTCCTAAATCAGATGTCTTTTGCATCATATGTCTCAACTCTTAACCTAAGAAGGTAGAAGAAGCACTTATTGATGAGAGCTGGATTGATGCTGGGCATGATGAATTAAACGAATTAGGAATGATGTGTGGTATCTTGTTCCTAGACCTGAAAATTATAATGTTATTGGAACCAAATAGATTTTCAAGAACAAGTCAGATGAACATGGCACTATAGTGAGAAATAAGGCTAGGTTGGTTGCACAGGGATATACCCAAGTTGAGGGTATTGATTTTGATGAAACTTTTGCTCCTGTAGCTAGACTTGAATCTATAAGGATTTTACTTGCTGTAGCTTGCCACTTGGGTTTTAAATTGCATCAAATGGATGTAAAAAGTGCTTTTTTGAATGGGATACTTCATGAAGAAGTATATGTTGAACAACCTAAGGGGTTTGTAGATCCAAAGTTCCCATATTATGTGTTTAGGCTTAGGAAAGCTTTGTATGGGTTGAAACAAGCTCCTAGAGCTTGGTATGAGAGACTTATTGCATATCTCTTAGATCACAAGTTCACAAGAGGAGGAGTTGATAGAACTTTGTTCATTAGAAAGGATAAAAGCAGTTTCACTGTTGCTCAAATTTATGTAGATGATATTGTGTTTGGTTCTCCAATTGATTCGCTTGCTTTAAATTTTGCCAAAGCTATGTAACATGAATTTGAGATGAGTATGGTTGGTGAATTAAATTTTTTCTTAGGTCTTCAGATTTCTCAATCTACAGATGGGATTTTCATATCTCAATCTAAATATGCTAAAGACCTTGTGAAGAGATTTGGGTTGGACAGCAAAAAACACACTAGAACCCCTATGAGTACTACCTTGAAACTTGATTCTGATTTATTTGGAAAGAGTGTAGATAACACTCTTTATAGAAGCATGATAGGTAGTCTTTTGTATCTTACCGCTAGTAGGCCTGATATTGCCTTTAGTGTAGGTGTGTGTGCTAGATTCCAAGCAAATCCTAGAGAGTCTCACTTGTCTGCTGTCAAACGTGTCATACGATATGTTAACAGTACTGTTGATCATGGTATATGGTTCTCTAGAGACAGTTCTGCAATTCTAGCAGGCTATTCTGATGCTGACTGGGCTAGAAATGCAGATGATAGGAAGAACACAACTGGAGGTTGTTTCTATGTTGGGAACAATCTAGTGGCATGGATGAGCAAGAAGCAAAACTCTATTTCCTTGTCCACAGCTGAAGCTGAGTATATAGCAGCTGGTAGTGGTTGCACTTAATTGCTTTGGATGAAGCAAATGTTGAGTGATTATGGGATTGAACAGGGAACTATTGTCTTTTATTGTGATAATACAAGTGCTATTAATATTTCCAAAAACCCTGTTCAGCACTCTCGAACCAAGCACATTGATATACGATATCATTTTATTCGAGAGTTGGTAGAAGATCATGTGATATCTCTTGAACAAATCCCATCTGAAAATCAATTAGCTGACCTCTTTACAAAATCGTTAGATGCTCTTAGGTTTGAGTTTCTGAGGAAAGCTATTGGTATTGGTCCTCTTCATTAAGAAGGAATTTGTAGCATGCTTTAGGGTGTCTCATGCATTTTTCTCTTCTTTAGCATGCTTATTTGTTTTGTTATTTTGCTTTTGTATTTTTTTCTTTTCATACTTTGTTTTTTTTTCGGTTTTTATATGAGTACTTGTCTCGACATTTGTCAATTATAGGATAAGTATAAGGTTTTGAAAATATATATCTTTTGGTTATATTTTGAGAACCTACAAACTCTTCAAAGATGATTTCTTAAATGTGGTTTCAACAGTTTCTAATAATATCACAATCATCTTGCTAAACTTTATTTGTGGTTTGTACATCACATACACATACCAAATACAATTGAGGAAGCTTATTTTTTTTATTTTCAGTGTTGTGTGGATAGGCAATCCTTGGTTCATTCTTGTCTATCTTAAGTTGAAAAGACCCTAGCATATGACCTGGTGTTACAAAGAGATTTCTCCTTTTTGTTTAAAAAGAAAAAGTTATATGAAAAGAACTCTGGGATGAAATGTAAACCCCAGCAATATTGAGTTAAAAAAGAAAGAGAATCACAAGGAGTATAACCATGGAATAAGCTGTAAACTCAGATATTCTAAGGAACACTACTCTTTGTGCAAAAAGAATTGTAAGAAACAAGGGGAGAAAATTTCAAAAACTTGATGCTTAGGTCTTAAAATTTTCATGAAAGGGTTATTTTCAATTTTTAGAGAGACTTGGGTAATATTGGATTTCTTGATCAATGGCCAACTCCTCTTCACCAAGCTCTCATATAGGCAAAACTTGTTGTATTTGGCTTTGCACATGCACACAAACACAATTGGAAATTTGGTTGAGTTGTTGTGTAATTATTTGGGAGTATTGAAGTTAAATTTGTTCGAATCTAAATTTTAGAGCAAAATGGTTCTCAAAATGTGTCAAAATATGAGTTTTCAAGAGTTTATACTTGATTTATAGTTGTATGTATGTCTTGCATGTTTTTACGTTTGTTTGGAGTATTTTTGGTTGAAAAGAGATGAGTTTTCTTGCTGAAATCTGGGAATTTTTCTGAACTTCTGATGAATGTTCGAACGGCCTATCGAACGTTAACAAACATTGGTCATTTCATCAAATGTTCAGCGAATGCATGTCGAACGTTGCTTTCAAAACAATTTTTTTGTTTAACATTCGTCCCGTGTTCGCCGAACGTTCAATTAAAAGTTTGTTTTTAAAAAGGTCGCGTGCGAAAAAGGGCTTTAAGTTTTTTTAAACGTTCGAAACGAAACTCGTTCGAACGTCTGGTGATTTTAGAGCTTTTGGAATTTTTCGTGATTTCTCGTCGATTCGTGCATCCAAATCGTGATTCAAGGTAAGATCTTTGGTTTTCATGCATGTTTTTTTTTTACTTTTCTCTCAATGTTCATCATCAGCTAGGGTTTTCTAGGGTGTTACACGTTAAATCTTTGATTTCTTAGTGGTTTGTGGTTTATTTTTGTTAAAATTAGTTTCAAAATGTTTTATTCTTGTTTTATTGTTGATTTCAAGTAATTTTTTGGCCGTTTTTGTTCAATTTCATGTTTTGATCGAAAAACCCCAAATCTGGGCTCGTTTTCTTCAACATTAGCCGAATGTTCGAACGTTGCTCGACTGTCTTGGCTGTTCTTGGTTCAATCAACTGTATTTTTTTCCATGCATTTTTTTTCGGTTCTTAGCATATAGTTTAATTCTGTAGTTTGTTCTTCCATGTTATTATATTCTAACATGTGCTAGTTTTTATTTTATTTTATTTATTTTTTCTTTCTTGGTTCAATTCCATTCCTAGATGCCTAGGAAGAAATCACTTGGTTCAAAAAATTCCAACAAGAAACCTCGTTATGATGAGTCCTTGTTTGTTGACAAGAGAGCTGGGAAAAATTTTGAAGAATATTTTTGTGATAGGTCTGTCATCTTAGAGAGAGAAGTAAAATTTGCATCCCTTCCTGATGAGGTCTCTGATTGCTTTAAGGATAGGGGTTGGGATCAAATGTTTGGGAACTTTATTCTCCCATCTGTAGAGCTGGTTAGGGAATTTTTCTCCAACATCCATGATGTTGATTTCGAAAAGTCTGAATTCTCAACTTTTCTTCGAGGCACTCCTTTTCGTGTAGGACCCGATGTTCTTGCCTCGGTTTTTGGTCTTCCTCGGGTCCCGGATCCTCAATTTCCTTATCCTCCTCCTACCCCTGATTTTAAAAATGAGGTTGTGGATACTCTTCTACATCTTGGCAGAGGGAATTGGGTTTTTAGAGGTGGTGCTTTATCGGTTAAATACTTTACGGCTGAAACCATAGTTATTTTTCGTATTCAAAGTCATAACTTGTTTCCTGTAGCTCACAAATCCTCTGTCCCGTTTGATAAATGTTTGTTTCTGTATGCTTTAAAGAAGCATAATTCTATTGATTTGCCTTCTGTCATTTGCTCCAAAATCTTAGATATTTTCTTCAACTCCAAGAAGACGTATGGTCTTCCCTACGGGTGCTTGATTGCCCGTTTAGTTCGTGCTTTGAATATTTCTTTTCCTCCATTAGAGTTGTGTAAGGCTTCAAATCCTATCACCGAATCCACTCTTAAACAAAGTCGTGCTCATTTGTCTACCACTCCGGCTCCTAATCCGGATGATCCTGCTGAGGCTCAGCCTCCCGCTTCTTTGCATGAGGAACTCTTGTCCCTCAAAGAGAAAAATACCCAGATTCTTTCTTATTTGCAGAAGCACCATGCTGATATGGTCCTTAGGTTCCAGCGAGTTGAGCTTCAACAAAATAACTTGCAAACGTCGTTTGGAATGAAAAAAATGGAATGAAGAGACAATTGTTGAAGTTCAAAAGGGATTTCGAAGATATTTTCAGAAAAGGGGGCAAAAAATTGAAAAAAAAAGGAAAAAGAAAAAGGAAGAAAGAAGAAAAAGAAATCATCAAATGCTATAGGATTTAGAGAATGTCTTCAAAATTGTGAAGAGAAGAATGGAAAAAGAAGTTCAATAATGGAGAATAAGTTTCAAATGAAGAAATCAAAGCAAGGGAAGAAATGTCTTAAAAATTACAATTTCAGTTAACCCATTTGATCATATGGTATTTGAGCCTTTTATTCCTTTTTTTTCTAAACTAACACCAAGCCTTTGTTTCATCCCATTCATAAGTCCTCTTTGATTAATAAATTTTGAATTAAGGTAGCTTTGACTATATAGTTGCTGGTGATGAAGGATAAAAAAAAAGAAGAAAAAAAAGAAAAAGGAAAAAATGAAGGAAATGTAATGAAAACCTTGGAAGGGCGTTACATGACAAATAATCAGCTATCTACAAGAAGGAAATCGTCAGAGAGGAAAGCCCAGAATTGGCATAGATCCAAGTGAAGTCCTCATGTTGGTGGTTATTTTGAGATTGTTGCTGAAGTTGAAGTCATAAAGTCTCATATCATGGATACAATGGAGAAACAATTGCTCTTCAATTGGATGAAGGAAAATATCTTTCTAGACTGGGGCAAAATAGTCAGATTGAAAGAGTTGTCATATCTGGAGCATCAATTGACAAGCTGATGGTCATGGGAATGATTCTAAAGGTTTTGAAGGCTTATTTTGGTCTTTCTTCATTTTCTGAAATAATCTTCTCATTATTCAACTTGATTTTAATTCTTTTGGACTATATGCTAATAAGTGATTGGATCATTTTTCAAAAAAAAAAAGAGGCACAAAAAGCAAAATACTATATTTTTGGCTCATGATGACATTCGTATTTTCATAAAGCATTGGTTTTGCAAGCATTAGAGAATTCTGAGGCCATTAGTATATAACCTATTTTCTTATTTTTGTATTTGCATTCTTTTATTAGGGTTTCTTTTTGGCAAATGTTAAAAAAAAAAAGAAAAAAGAGAAAAAAATGAGAAAAAGAAAAAAAGAAAAAAAAAGAAAAAAAGAAAAAAAAAGAGAAAAAGAAAAAAAGAGGATCATCTCTGCTGAGGGGCAAATACTTCTTCAAGCAACCAAAACCGAGGCATGCTCAGCGTCTTTCCCTCTGGGTTTTCATTGGAATGAATTACAACATCTGGAAGAAGCAGTCAAGCTTTAGTCTTCGGATTTGAAAAAAAGAAGAAAAAGAAAAGACTTCGAAGCAGTGGCATGTTTTCTTCGTTAAACAAGGGTTCCTAATTTTCCAATCATGAAGAAGGATTTTACTGGGGCAGTGAGAAGGAATGATGAAGAGATCATGGGTAGTAAGGGCATGAGATTAGATCATCAGATTATGGTTCTCAAATCCATCAATCAAGAAGAGAACATTCACTTGGATAGTTAAAAAGCATGAAGGCAGGTTATGAGCAACAAGGGCACATACTTTATTACTGAGAGAGCAAGAAGATAAAGAAGCAAAAGCAAGTTGCAGAATATTCAAGCACAGGTTCGGGCATCAAATGGCACCCAGGTATATCAAATAAGAAAATCAATCAGGAAAATTCAATAAAATATTTCCTTCCTTATTGTTGAGTTGAAAAGTGAAAAACATCAAAAGAAATTGAGTTGGCAGAGGTCAATTTTAAATTCACCTTCTTTTCAAAATTTGCTTGTCTCAGATTTCTATTCATAGCCACGAGAGCTCCAAGAAATCTGAGATAAGGAAGAGATGCCACCCCATCAGACTTCAAGCAGGGGTTTCATTGGCTATCTTCGAATTCATGTTTTTATCATTTCCTTGTTTGACCAAAGCAAGTTCAATTAATGAGATGTCTTTCAAAGGTGAAATTTTGAGTGGTGTCTGTTCTTTGCTGTTCATTGTGCTACAACTACAGGCCACCTAGAAAAATTCATTTTTCATGATTTTCCCCATACTTTTCAGAAGATTAATATCCATATTAATTGTAAATTGCAAGGATTGCCACTTTACCCACTTTTGTTTTAAAATTTGTCTCAAATCTCACTTCATAGCCACGAGTGCTCAGTGAGACGAGAGAGGAGGATTTGTCCTTTAAGGTTAGGGAATTTTCAGCAAATTCTCCACCCAAATTATTTTCTAAAACCATCCTTTTAATCCTTGCAAATTGCAATTAGTTAGACAAAATCGCAAAAAGTGCAATTGGTGGGTCTTTTTGCTCTCTATTGGTAATTGGTTCTAATTACCACAAAGAGGGGGTAGTTGTAGACACCCCAAATTGCACTACAAAATGAGAAAATAATTGAAAACATGTAATTGAGATTTAAAACAGGTCAAAAATGCATAAAATTTCATCAATCATGCATTGCCCGTATTTTACTTACGGGGCTGATCGAGCCCGCAATTCCTATACGGGCATGCTGCACCTGTATTGAGAATGCGAGCAGTACTTGCCCGCAATGTATATACGGGCGCAGGAGATTTGTGCGAATCTTATCTTTGCTCGATTTCTGAGCCTTATCTGCATCCAAATATGTCTCTGGATAAGCGAATTATCTTATTTATTCGTCCGAATTATCCCATTAATCCTTGTTGGTCATGGATGGGCATTATCTTTGGTTTCAATCCAATCTGGTGGATCGTGGTATATCCTTCTGGACCAGCCCTACCCCTGGGTTTGCCTATAAATAGAGGTGAGATCCTTAAGGAAAGGGCCATTAATTTGAAGTCTGAAGAACTCCAAGTGAAGAGAGGAATCCTTTCTGCTCTACTTGCTCAATCCAGGTAAGTCCTTTTTCCTTTTTATTTTCTGTCTTCAATTCTAGAGATAATAGGATCTTCTCCATTGCTGTAGAATAATGCCTTCTTATATTTGTATTCCTAAACTGGCAGACATCAAGAATACTCTCTAGCCGTAAAAGGTGAAGAGAGAGCTAGGGGAAAGGGGAACAGGTGGATCCCTAGAATAGAACCCCATAATCTGTTTTCTCCTTTTTTATAGAATAAGGCCTTTGATTGTGTTTGTATACCCAAACCTATCTCTAAGTACCTCAAGAATCCTCTCTAGTCGTAAAACATGAAGAGAGATCTAGGGAAAAAGAGAACAGGTGGATCCGTAGGGTAGAACCCCATGTGCTCTAATCTGTGAGATGTGGCTACTTTTACTACCCTGCTAATGTTTTAATGATTTTATTTTGAATCTAGATTAATCCTATGAGTTCATGATGTTTATAGCATGAGATCCCCACTTTTTTCTAAAATTTGGAATTTTCACATCTTTGCACCTACAGCACTGTTTTCGTGATTTTAGGCTAAGATCCTGGATCTATCATGATCTATATGATAGATCTAGATTCAGAAGCCTGAAAATAACTTCTAGGGTTTCATGAATTGGTTTTTGAATCGTTTTTCATTTTTGAGAGAAGACCCTACGGTCTAAGTTCTCCCCTTTTGATGTTCTTTATCAATGTGGGTATTTTTGGTTTTGATTTCTTGATTTAATGTGAAATATGGGCTATATCTATGTCCTGGACTATTCAAGTTCAATTCTGCAATATTTTATAAAAATCATATTTTTTCTAGATTTCCAGAATTTAACTTGAAGCCAGATTTTTGAAGTTTTCACTTTAGATTTGTTTTGATTTCAGTCAATCATGAAGCCCAAGTAAGTGGCTTTTGTTTTCATAAGGAGGATCCAGAATCAATTGGATCATTCACATGGAAAAAAGCCCTACATTCTTTTATTTTACTTTTGTTTTGATTAGCAAGCCTTTTTTCCTTTGAAAAACATGAACAATACCTGGCAACCACCTTGTGTGGATGAATAGGGGTGCTTAACACCTT
Organism: Buxus sempervirens; assembly: GCA_947561395.2. Classification (NCBI taxonomy): domain Eukaryota; kingdom Viridiplantae; phylum Streptophyta; class Magnoliopsida; order Buxales; family Buxaceae; genus Buxus; species Buxus sempervirens. Next base: position 46,784,859 of record OX387184.1, on the reverse strand, counting down.
CCCCTGTTCATAACCTAATCCCCTTACCCATCTCTGGTTGTTTTTTTAATAGGGTTATTTTTACCTTAAATTTGTTTTTTTGTGCTTATTTGAGATTTTGGTGTCCATTCACACCTAAACAGAATGGTGGCGACTTTTTGTTTTGAACCAATCCTGTGTGATGATTAGGAAGTCATTAAATCGATTTTCCATGTCTCACAGGAGTATAAATATAAGTTTAATAACCTAAATCGTATACGTTGTATTTTTTGCTCGTATTGAACAGCCGCAAGCGACAAACGACCAAGCGACTGAGGAGGAAGAAGGAGGAGGAAAGGCCTGGGTTTTGGTGTTTTTCTTTGTCTAGGGGTTATCTCACGTCTGTGAGTATAGTTGTTTAGAGAAGAAGGAGAAGCATGCACGTTCAAGAGGTAGGTGACACGGTTTTGTTTGTTTGATTTGTATTTACGTTCATTTAATCACAAGAGCATATTTTTATATGATCTATTGATGTATTTAGTTTAGTATCAATGTTATATGTATGATAGAATGATGTTATACGAGAAAAATCACGATTTAAAACTGTTTCTGTTCGTTTTTGGGAGACCGCCGACCTCGACTGTGCTCGGCGATCATCGGCGCTAGTTATAAATCTTAGACAGCCGAAGATTGCTGGAAGACTTATCGTCGGCGTCCTGTTTTGAACTACCGCCGACAACAGACCACCGAGGCGATCCTAGGCGCTCTGTGCAGAAAATCCCGATTTTCGTAATTTCAAACCCTGATTCAATTCCAAACTATTTTTAGACAATTTTAATGATTAATTAAGATGTATTAAGACCCAAATAAATTATCTAATTCCATTTTTTACAGAAAAATAAATTAGGAAGATATTTAGGACATTAGTTGCCAAACTTTGAAAGTAATTGAGAAATCTAGTTTTTGGAAAACCTAACCATTATTTAATTACTAGAACATCTTTTAAACTACACTATAATTCAGAGAATTATAGAAAGAGAATTCAGATCATAAATTCAGAACTCAGATGACCCGAATATTGAAGTTATTGACAGATTTAACCTTTATATGCCACTAGACACCAACCCTTATAGAAATATTATATTTTAGGGAATTTTGGAGTCTAGTGGGCATAGCTGGTTATGAATCCATAGTTGTTGTGTAGACACCCCAAATTGCACAAACAATCATAAAAAATCATTATCTCCTTGAAAGCCAGCACAGAAATTGAAGAAAATGAACTTTTACCTGTATCCGGTTACTCAGGCCGGATACAAGTACTCCTTTGTGTATCCGGTGGAACATACCGGATACATGTGAGCCTTAGTGTATCCGGTACCATATACCGGATACCTTAAGGCCCTTGTGTATCCGGTCTGATATACCGGATACATTAAGATTGCTCAAAATTAGGGTTTTCCGAGAGAAATCACTTGTTACCATCATGTCCTTCATTTAATGAGGGGAAATCTCGGAAACAACCCTAGGGTTAAGGTTGGGGGGTTCTAGACATTAAGTTGTGTCTACCAATGACCTTAGCCTTTGCCTATAAATAGGAGGCTCCTCTTCAAGCAAATGGCCAAGTTTTTGGAGATCGAAGAACTCCGAGTGAAGAAGGGAACCGCTGCCGGATTGCTTCCAGAACCCCAGGTAAGCCTCAACCCTCATTTATTTTCTGTATTTAATTTATTAGATCTAGATCTCTTCTTCTACCTTTCTGTAGAATAAAGCCTCTTTTTGTGTGTGGAAATCCTTCCCCGGCTCAAAGTATCTCAAGACTCCCCCTAGCCGTAAAACGTGAAGGTGGGATCTAGGAGAAACGAGACTGGGGATTGACCCTAGTGCTAGACCCCATGTAGCATAAGGCTTTCGAATGATTGAAAACCGTTCTATAATCAAAGTACCCTTGATTATCTCGAAGAACTGTGTTTAACGGGGAGAGAGAACAGAGGGAAACGATAATGGAACGGAACCCTAGGCTATTTTAGAACCTCATTTTGATGGAGATATATGCATGCTATGTTGTTCTATTGATCTTATATGGTTTCTCACATTTGCACATACATAGCACCGGTTAGACGGGATAGGCTCATATTTGGGGTTTATTACATTCATTGTGATAAATCTCAAATAAATGGCCTCAATCAAATTCTGGAAGGTTTTAAATGTTTTTCAAAGGTTTTGGATTCATCTCACACGAATCTCACACACTTTATCAATTTTCGGATTTGGTTTTCTTCAAAAGTGGCTTAACTGGACAGCACCTGTACCCTTACTTCGGACGCTCATAACTTCATCGTCCGGATGAATTTTGGAGCGATTCTAGAACCATGGGAAAGGTGAGGCTGTCTAGTTTATGTCCACCAAATTTCATAAATTTCTATCAAACGGATTTTTGACACCTCTATGTCGAAGTTGAGTGAACAGTTCAGGTTCAAGTGCAGAACTTGTCACTTCGACGGACCGCCATGTGTTCATTTTAAATCCGATTCGAGTGATTTTTGTTTCCGAGTACTCTTTTATGAGTCTATTTTCAAATCCAGTTGGTTTCATAATTTTTGGACTCCATTTGAATTATTGATAGCCGATTTACTCAGAACTGTTCATTTGTACTTTTCTGGGTAAATCTGTGATCTTCGGGGCCTGTTCGGGAGACCACCCAATGCACATCCGAAGGGATTTTTGTATGAGGCTAGTTTCTTTTGAAAGATGGCCATACAGACTTCAATCACACCAAATTTCGTGGATTTTTATGGAGTGTATGTTTCTATGCAATTTCCCAAAGTTGTCCACTTATCACTTTTAAAAATCCCCAGCAGCAACTTCAAAGGAGCATAACTCCTAGGATTTTTATCGGAATGGATCGAAATTTTGCATGAAACTCTTATTTACCCAAATCTTTCAAATGGATTTGGTTTGGTTCAATTTAAAATTGGATTTGAATGATTTCAAGACAAATGGCATTACTTTTCACCGAATTTTCCGGATTTGATTCAACTTGGTTTTTGAATAACTTGTGCTTTGATTTACATCTTTTTGAGATATTCCAGAAATGATATTGACATAAGAGAGGATCTAGAAGCCATTTAGATCTTCATGTGAAAATATCATACATTGGTTCTTTTTCATGGTTTTCTATGATTTTAGCAAGCTTTCTATTTTTGCATGAACATACACTTGGAAACCACTTTGTGTGGATGAATGGGGGTGCCTAACACCTTCTCCCGTTCATAATCTAATCCCCTTACCCATCTCTGGATTTGATTTTCAAGTAGGGTTAATTTTACCCTAGAATTTTCTTTTTAACTCTTTTTGCTTATTTTTAAACTTTTGGTGTCCATTCTCACCTCAAGATTATGAATGGTGGCGACTCTCCCAACTTTCATTTCGAGCCCCGTGTGTTGACGGAGGGATGATCATTCCGCTGATTTTCCCATGTCTCACAACTGGCGACTCTGCTGGGGACTTGTGGATTTAAGCCATTTTTTGTATATTCATGCTTTTTACTTACTTTTGAATGCTTGCTATTTGTTTATTTTGCTTGTGTATTTTGAAATTCAAATTTAATATGTATGATTAGAAAGTTCACATGTATAAAGGCATGGGCATGTTGCTTGATTTTTGCTTAAAGGAAAAACCCATATTGTTATATGACTTTGCTATATTATGTGATTAGCATATGTTATTTTGGGGTTTCAATGCCATGAGCTAAAAAAATGAAATAAAATATATGCAATATGTGAAATCTGGATTTTGTGTTTCTCTTGGGTATTCAAGCATGTTTCCCATGAATAAAGCTCTTTTCTTGCTTAATGTTTGTTTTATGCCATGTTTTTGATTTGGGGGTATATGATGACATGATTTGAGCATGAAAACAATGAGCAAAAATCTGTAAATACAGTAGCCATTAGGATGGTTTTCAAGCATGTTTTCCCTCATTAAAACACTTTTGTATCATGTCAAGTAGTTGCTAAATTTTTAGGCATGAATTTGGGGTATAAGGGAAGCACTTTTGAGCATGAAAATTCTGGAAATTTCAGTGTATATTTGGGGGATTTCAAGCATGTTTTACCTCATTGAAACACTTTTGAACCATGTCAAGTAGTGCTAAAATTTTAGGCTCCAATTTGGGTAGAAATGGGACACTTTGAGCATGAAAAAGAGCATGAAATCTGGAATTTTAGGAATGCTTTTGGGTTTCAAGCATGCTTGCATGAATTAATTGTTTTTTGTACAAATATCATGTTTTGTATACTACTTTTTGGGCATGTAGTATTTTTTGTGCATATTTAGTTGTTTTGGTGCTTGCTTGCTTGTATTTAGCTTCATTATTTTGTCATATATGCCTTGGCTTGGAATGAATGCATGGCTACGAAAAAGAGTGGCAAAGGGCTGGGACGTTGTGAATGTTACCACAATTTTAAAATTGCACTTGAGCACTTGAAACAATTTGCACAGCCTACCCTTTACCTATTAGGAAGTTGAACCATGAATGTGTGTAGCTTGGCGCACCGAGGTCGTGACTTCGGAAAGCGAAAGTGAAAACATTTACCTTAGAATTTGGGTCAATGATGTGATGACAATGGGATCTGTGATTCGATTCCGGGCATCACTAGACTTGAGTTCTAAGTTGCCAATTAAGCCAAAACCCAAAAACCATACGCTTGAAGGTGGAGAAACACGTTTTCAGCTAAAAGCACACAATTGCGTTTGGGGAATTGTGTGTAAATGTGGGAAGGCCGTTTGCATGTTTTACAGGCCAAGGTATAATGTGAATACCATATTGAATGAAGGTAATACAAGGTCGCAAGGTAAAACCATGTTCTTTTCCTAAATTTGGTGAATTTTGCAAGTATGATGTCCAAGCCCAATTTGGGGCAAGTTTTGAAGGTCAAATTAAGGTGAACATCAAGTGGGAATGAAAAAAAACCTAATCTGGTGAAAAAATGAGTCAAAAAGGGCCATTTCGGTCATAACCGGCAACTCAGGCCGGTTAATAACAACTGTATTCATATCCGGTATATATTACCGGATACAAAGACATATGCGTGTATCTGGTTAGGATTACCGGATACAATAAGGCATATTCTTATCCGGTATATTATACCGAATACATTCAAAAAATGCACAAATTGGCTTTTTCAGCCTGAATTTTCAGAATAAAAATGCCTAAACACCGTGTATAATCCTTAGGCACCCCAAAGAAAATATAAAAATTACAAAAAAAAAAAAATAAAATAAAAAAAAATAAAATAAAACAAATAAAAAAATATATATTCTTTTGGGATTAAACCTAAGGTTGAAACTCAAAGAATGAGCTAAGGTGTCATATTTTTTGACATCAATTCAATTCAAACATGTGTTAATCAAGCTTTAGAACTTGAAAATCTCCTAAAATGCATCAAATTTCAAAAAAAATAAAACCCTTGGTTGGTCTCCTTTTTACCAATTAAGTACAAAAAGTGGGACCTCTGGAAGCCCTAGAATATTCCATGAACCCTTGGTTGGTCTCCTTTTTACCAATCAAGATTAAAAATCTCGGGACCTCTGGAAACCCTAAAATATTCCATGAACCCTTGGTTGGTCTCCTTTTTACCAATCAAATAAAAAAAAATGGGACCCTTGGAAGCCCTAAAATATTCCATCAAAACCCTTGGTTGGTCTCCTTTTTACCAATCAAGTACAAAAAAGTGGGACCTCTGGAAGCCCTAAAATATTCCATGAACCCTTGGTTGGTCTCCTTTTTACCAATCAAATAAAAAAAAATGGGACCGTTGGAAGCCCTAAAATATTCCATCAAAACCCTTGGTTGGTCTCCTTTTTACCAATCAAGTCCAAAAAAAGTGGGACCTCTGGAAGCCCTAGAATATTCCATGAACCCTTGATTGGTCTCCTTTTTACCAATCAAATCAAAAACAAATGGGACCCTTGGAAGCCCTAAAATATTCCATCAAAACCCTTGGTTGGTCTCCTTTTTACCAATCAAGTCAAAGGATGGGACCCTTGGAAGCCCTAGAATATTCCAACACAAAAAAAAAAAAAAAAAAAACAAAAAATCTGGATTGGTGTTCACCTAACCTACTGGTTTACATGTATAGGGGTGTGACTCAGGTTAAATGAAGCCCAGAACCAGGCATCTACTTCCCATCAGGCACCACCACCTCAGGCCTACATTCCGCCTCCGGCTCAGCCCATGCCTGAGCCCATTTCTGAACCAGTTCCTGAGCCCATTCTGATCAGGGAAAATACAGCAGAGTCTGAGAAAGAGCTGGAAAAAGAAAAGGCTAGGGATGAGATGGAAAAGAAAATGCTGCTCAGGATAGAAAGAATCCAGGCAGAGCTGAAGGAGGTGAAGGGGGGAAGCAGTCATGGAGGCACCACCTTTGAAGACCTGTGCATGTACCCGGATGTATGTCTACCGGCTAAGTTCAGGTGCCCAGACTTCGACAAATTTGATGGTACGGGCTGCCCATTGAGCCATTTGAAATTATACTGCGGGGCCCTACGCCAATTTGGCCGGGATGATGGCATACTGATCCAGCTCTTCCAGAGGAGTCTGACCGGGTCAGCCCTTCGGTGGCTCGCTACGGACCATGGAAGGATCAGGAGGTGGAAGGACCTAGCCGACGCCTTCTTAGACCAATATAAGTTCAACTCTGAGATCGTGCCGGACCGGTACGACATGATGAGGATAACCAAGGGGAAAGATGAACCGGTACGGCAGTACGCCAAGAGATGGAGAGAGGCCGCCTCCCAGGTCAGGCCACCTATGCAAGAGTCGGAGATGATCTCCACATTTATGGGCACACTGGGGCAGCCCTTTTACAACCATCTGGTGGGTCAGATCACCACCAACTTTGCAGCCCTAGTGCAGGTGGCGGACCGGATCGAGGAAGGGGTCAGGTCAGGAAGGCTGATAGACTACTCTACTCTGACTGGGCAGTCTGATTCCTCGGCCTCCATGGCCCAAAAGAAGGGAACTGGGTTCAAGAAGACAGGGGCCTGAAAAGAAGGAGAGGTGAACCTGGTCCAGGCTCCTCCAGCCAAGAAGCCACTCCACGTGAACATCTCTGTACCCCAGCAACCCAAGCAGGCCCAGCAGTCTTATCAGAGCCCGCTGAATGTCAATTTCACCCCCTCTGTACCAGCAAACCCAAGGAGGGCCTTTACCAGGGAGGAAAGAGAGGCCTGGTTAGCCAACAGAAAGAACCGGGTTTTCACCCCTCTACCCATATCTCTTTCCCAACTATTGCCAACCCTGCTGAAGGGTGAATACTTGACTCTGAAAGAGCCCAACCCGAATGCCACCAAGGGAAGAAATTTTGACACATCGGTCACCTGTGACTTCCACATGGGTGCACCGGGGCATTCTACAGATACCTGCTAGGTATTAAAGCATGCGGTCCAGGACTTGTTGGACCAGAAGGCCTTAGTGTTCAACACTGCTGCATCGGCCCCGTCCGGGAATGATATTGGGCAGAACCCTCTGCCTTACCATAATGGGGCAGGACCATCCAACTCCATCACAGCCATATCCACCACCAGAAGGGCCTTTGACCCATCACAGCTCATAGCTCCAGTAGGGACCACTGTCCAGGTCCGTTTCTTCCAAGAGGAGGACGAAGAGGAGATCAACATGGTCTCCCAAAAAAATAATCCAGCTGCTGAGGACATAAGTTCCTCTTTAAACCGGGTCTCTTCTCTGATGCCCCAGATGAATACTGCAAGGCCCCCATTGGTCTTCAATTGCAGTCCACCCATCTATTCACCATCTAAGCCGTCCAAGGCTCCACTGGTCATCAACCTTGACCCCACCACTGCTTCCATCACTTCTTCTGTCCCCACAAAATCCAAACTTCAACCCCTAGTTGTAAATGTGCAGCCAGCCCAAACTATCCCTAAACTGGCCTATACATCCCGGTCCAAACTCTAGCCACTAGTGGTTAACATCCCTAAATTAGCCTACTCTGAGGCCGCTGTACCATGGAATTACAGCGAGGGAACCACGGCTACGGTTCCAAAGGTTAGTAACCAGAACCAGGAGGAGGTGAACCTCATGACGAGGTTGGGGAGATGTGCAGGGGGTGAAGAGAAAGAAAAGGAGACAGAAGCAGAAAAGGAGAAAAAAGAAAATGAAGAAAAAAGAAAACAGAAAGGCAAAACAAAAATAGGAGAAGACACCCCCCAGGGTACAGAAAATGAGGCAGCCGACCTCATAAAAATAATAAAAAAAAGTGAATTCAATCTTGTGGATCAGCTGAACAAGGTCCCGGCCCAGATTTCAATACTGGGCCTTTTGCTGAATTCCGAAAAGCACAGGGATGCATTGTTAAGCGTGCTACAGAGTGCACATGTATCCCAGACCATTGATCCAGACCAGCTTGGTAAAATGGTTGGTCAAATCTTGTCACATAATGTGATAAGTTTTTCAGAGGGTGAGATCAGCCCAGGTGGGTGTTATCATGTGGACCCTTTGCACATCACAGTGCTTTGTAAGGGCTGCATGATCGCACGAGTACTAATTGACAACGGGTCAGCGTTAAACGTTTGCCCGTTAATCACTTTTACCAAGCTGGGTCTGGACCAGTCAAGGATTAAAAAAAATGGGCAGATAGTGAGGGCTTTCGATAGCTCCAAGACCCACTCCCTAGGGGAGATTGAACTGCCGGTCACAATAGGGCCAAATATCTTTAACATCACATTTGAAGTGATGGATATACCCGCAGCCTTCAATCTGCTCCTAGGAAGGCCGTGGATACATTCGGCTAGGGCAATATCATCCACGCTCCACCAGAGGGTGAAATATGTAAGAGGGCAAAGGGTGATAACAGTCTTAGCTGAAAACTTGGTGCCGCCCATTGTGTCACCTGATGTACCATTAATCAATGTGGACTTGACTGTTGACAAGATTGCATTCCACTCATTTCAATTTGAGGCGGTCAATTACATACCTGGGGGTGTGAGAAAAAGAAGGAAAAGGGGATCACTGCAGAAAAAATGGTCAAGAAAGTGATGGAGAATTACCACTTTCACCCAGGGAAAGGCCTGGGGATCAATCTGCAGGGGATGGTGGAGCCAATCACGGCTAAGAAGCTGATCCCCAAGGTAGGGTTGGGCTTCAAGCCCAGAGGCTGGAGAAGAATGAAACATGAAGAAGGGGAGAGCAGAAGCAGAGGAAAACTCCCTCATCTAAGGGAGAATTTTCCAAAACCCTCCTATACAATCCAAATATCTCCTCCCTTGGACCAATCCAAGCCTCCCTACTACAACATCAACCCATTTCAGAAGCCTGTTGTTTCGGCTCTACAACCCTATAACCCATCTCCAATACTGGGAGCAGAAGATGGGCCTAGGCCACATCCCAAGCAGCAGGTGGACTTTTCTGAGGATGTTGGTGCATTCTTCGCCATGACTGAGGGCGAAAAGACAGGGGCAGACATGGAACTGCCGTTTATTGACTGGGCCGCAGTAAAGATTCCGGAAGAGGTCCTTTCTGGATTGGGCCCCGTAGCAGAAAAGGACAGTACTCACCCGGTGATGATGGCATCGGATTCTGGGTTTGAAGGGCGGGATTTCCCTATTTCCCCTGCTCCCCAAAATTTTGTAATGAACAATTGGGACGAAACTCCCCTTACCTTTGAAGCAGCGTTTGTTCGGCAAACTAACGCAGCTTCCAAAAAAAAACTCCAATAGTAGATTGCCATTTCCCTGAAGGTCCTAATGAGCCTTCGTCTTCAGGGGAATTATGTTTAGAAGGCTCACAAAAAACCCAAAAAGATTTTTCTATTTTTGCTAGAAAATTTAAAATTTTCAAAAGGTCCAAACCACTTATGAACCATATAATCAGACCGAATTGGACCAGGTTGAATATGACTTCGACCTTGAGCTCGACTTTGATCTCATGGGGGTCGAAGAAGAGACCGAGGTCGAAGAAGAAGACGTTCCAAAAGAAATTGAATACCAATTAGAACGTCATGAAAAGGGGGTCCAACCTAATATTGAGGAGACCATATCCATAAATCTTGGGACCGAAGAAGACCCAAAAATTGTGAAAATCGGGTCATGCTTGTCTGATGTGCAGAAAAATGAAATGTCACAGTTCTTGGCAGATTACAAGGATGTGTCTGCTTGGTCGTATTGGGACATGCCAGGGTTGGACACTGACATGGTGGTGCACAAGTTGCCAATTTTGCCAGGGGTTAAGCCGATTAAGCAGAAGCTGAGAAGATTGAAACCTGAGTGGACTCTGAAAGTCAAGGACGAAGTGGTCAAACAATTTCAAGCCAGATTTTTTGGCAGTCTCTACATACCCAGAGTGGCTCGCGAACATAGTGCCGGTACCAAAGAAGGACGGGAAGGTCCGAATGTGCGTGGACTGTAGAGACTTGAACAGGGCAAGCCCAAAGGACGATTTTCTGCTTCCACACATCGACATTCTGGTCGATAATACTTTGGTACATAGCCTGTTCTCTTTCATGGATGGGTTCTCGGGATATAATCAGATCAAGATGGCTAAGGAGGATCAAGAAAAAACGGCATTTATCACACCTTGGGGCACATTCCACTACACAGTCATGCCATTTGGGCTTAAAAACGCTGGGGCAACATACCAACGGGCCATGACTGCACTATTCCATGACATGATCCATAAGGAGATGGAGGTCTACGTGGATGATATGATTGCCAAATCATGCAAAGAGGAGGACCACTTGATCAATCTGAAGAAAGTATTTGATCGGCTCAGGAAGTACAGTCTACGGCTTAACCCGGCTAAGTGCGTCTTTGGGGCTACATCAGGGAAGTTACTGGGGTTTATAGTGAGCCGAAGAGGAATTGAAATTGACCCGGCTAAAGCCAAGGCCATAATTGAAATGCCAGCACCCAGAACCGAGAAGGAGGTTCGTGGTTTTCTCGGAAGAATTCAGTACATAAGCCGGTTCATAGCACAACTCACTGCTATTTGTGAACCAATTTTCAAGCTTCTGAGGAAAGATAACCCGACGGTCTGGAATGAGGATTGCCAGCAGGCCTTCGATACGATCAAGGAATATCTACTGAACCCACCTGTGCTAGTGCCACCAACTCCAGGAAGACCGTTGATCCTGTACTTGTCAGTGTTGGAAACGTCGATGGGATGTGTCTTGGGGCAGCATGATGAGACTGGTAGAAAAGAAAGGGCAATTTACTATCTGAGTAAAAAATTCATAGAATATGAAGCCAAATACTCACCATTGGAAAAGACTTGCTGTGCTCTAGTGTGGGCCACTCAGAGGCTAAGGCATTATTTCCTTAGTCACTCCACACTATTGATATCCCGGATGGACCCGCTGAAGTATTTATTTGAGAAACCGGCACTGACTGGCAGAACAGCTAAGTGGCAACTACTACTGTCCGAGTTTGACCTCACATACATCACCCAGAAGGCGATCAAGGGTCAAGCCATAGCTGATCACCTGGCTGCACATCCTCTGCCAGAATATCAACCCCTGAAGACCAACTTTCCAGATGAGGCAATTCTGTTTACTGAAGAGGACGAAAGTGAGAGTTCTTGGCAGATGTTCTTTGATGGGGCCGCCAATATGAATGGGAACGGAATAGGGGCAGTCTTGGTTAAACCAGATGGTTCACATATCCCAATTGCAGTAAAGCTGAGATTCCAGTGCACCAATAACATAGCAGAATATGAAGCATGCATAATTGGATTGCAAGCAACCATGGATCATGGAGTAGAGGAACTTGACGTATACGGGGATTTGAGTCTTATCATCTTCCAAACAACTGGTGAGTGGAAAACCAAGGATCACAAATTGATCCCCTATCACCAGTATTTGGAAGAAATAAGCACAAATTTCACTCGAATTTCCTTCAACTATATTCCAAGGGCCAAGAATCAGTTTACGGATGCTCTAGCAACCTTGGCTTCAATGGTCAGTATACTAGAAGGAGTAGACATCAGACCGCTGGAAATTGAGGTTAGAGATGAACCAGCTTACTGTCTCGTTCTATAGGGAGCACCAGAAGAAGAAGCACCGTGGTTTCAAGATATCAAAAACTTCTTGAACAATCGGAGTTTGCCAAAAAATGCCACTGCTACTGAGAAAAGGACTATAAAGAGATTGGCTGGTCAATTTCTGCTAAGTGGTGGACATGTATACAAGAGGTCACATAACGACATTCTGCTCAGATGTGTTGCCAAGGCTGAATCGGAAAGGCTGATTGAGACCGTACATGGAGGAGTTTGTGGGCCCCACATGAGTGGGCACATGTTGGCAAAGAAAATCTTGAGGTTGGGATATTACTGGACGACCATGGAACATGATTGCTGTATACATGTCAGGAGGTGCCACCAATGTCAGATATATGCAGATAATAAGCATGCACCCCCAGGTGAGTTGCACAACATGACATCACCATGGCCCTTCTCTATGTGGGGCATAGACGTCATTGGCATGATCTCCCCTAAAGCATCGAATGGACACAGATTCATCCTGGTGGCGATTGACTACTTCACTAAATGGGTGGAAGCAGCATCATATGCGAACATCACAAGCAACCATGTTATTAAATTTTTGAAGCACAATATCATTTGTCGCTATGGACTGCCAAATGCCATAGTATCAGACAATGCTTCAAATATTAAGAACAAGGACATGAAGAAAATGTGTGAGCAGTTTTAGATCACCCACCACAAGTCAGCTCCGTATAGGCCAAAGATGAATGGGGCAGTGGAAGCAGCAAACAAGAACATAAAGAAAATCATTCAGAAGATGGTAGTGAGCTACAAGGATTGGCATGAAATGCTGCCACTTGCTCTTCATGCCTACAGAACCTCAATCCGGACTTCAACCGGGGCAACCCCATACTCCCTAGTCTATGGGATGGAAGCAGTCTTGCCCGTGGAAGTAGAGATCCCATCACTCCGAGTGCTCATGGAAGCAGAACTAGAAGAAGCCGAATGGGTCCAGTCGAGACATGATCAACTTAACCTGATAGAAGAAAAGCGGTTGAAAGCGCTTTGCCATGGACAGTTGTACCAGAAGAGAATGGCCCGGGCTTACAATAAGAAAGTGAGGCCCAGAACTTTCCAAGAAGGAAACCTGGTGCTAAAGAAAATTCTACCATTTTTGGAAGATCCTCGTGGTAAGTTCAAGCCCAATTGGGAAGGCCCATATGTCGTCAAGAAAGTCCTATCAGGGGGAGCACTCATCTTAGCAGAAATGGATGGGTCAGATTTTCCTGAGCCCATTAACTCTGATGCGGTAAAAAGGTATTTCCCTTGAGTGAATATTTCTAGAAAATGATCCGAGGCCATTTTTCTTTATTTCCTTCAATTTTAATCCCTAGTCTAGCCAAGTTGAGCTGGTTCGTTTCTTTGATAAACCCAAACCGGATTTACAGTCTTAAATTGGGGCAAAACAAATTGGGGCAAAGCCAATTGGGGCAAAGTAAGGAAAGAAAAAGAAAAAGAGAGGAAAAGCAATGGAAATGGCAAATGAAAGCCAAGTGTGAAAAAAGATGCAAAAAATGCAATTTGGGGAAAAATGGGTAAATTTATCATGACTGTAAATCCGGTTGACCTATCTCCGCACTTGAAAAATTTTGGGCCTTTAATACCCTTTCTTTCATAAACTGAGCCTAGCCTTTATTTCGTCCTATTTTTAAGCCCTCGGTGATCTTAGCTTGTTCATTCAAATATCAGAGTAAGATGGGTGATGACGGAATTCAGAAGCCGGCCCTAGTGAAAACCGTAACTGGCGCTAGGGGCAATATTGGCAAAAAGGCAAAAAGAAAAAAAGGAAAATGAAGAAAAATCAGAGGTTGAGTTGATCATGGAGATCTGAGCTTGAAGAAAAGTTGGCATGAGCAGAATGGGGTCAGTTTTGGCAGTTGGGGATGACTTTAAAGGTCCTAAGATGGACGGTCCTGATCCCTCAGTATTTTGTGGACTACCCTTTTCATTATTTAACCTGGTTTAATCCCTTTAATTATATGTGATTAAGTGCATGGACCAAATTTCAAAAAAATAAAAAAATATATAAAAAGGAAAAATTATACTTTGGCCAATGATGATAAATCAAATACTTTTCATAAAACCTTGGTTTTTACAAGCATATGAGCATTCTGAGGCCAATAATATAAAAATTTTATTTTGAATTAAATCCTTTGTCTTTCCACTATTGGAGTTTGCTTTGGTACAAAGGTAGAAAAAAATAATAAAAAACAATGTACGCAGGAAATAAAGCTAGTCTCTGTCTCCTAGCCGCTCCTCAAGCTCTCGAATCCGAGCTGCCTGAGCTGCAATGACTCCTGAAGCCCCCTCTGTAGCGGGATCACTCAAGAAGGAAATGACCTCATCTGAAAGGGCCTGCCTGATCCGCATACTCCTAAGGCTGGCCAAAGTATCCTGGTACTTCTGCCGGATCATACAGACCTCGAAGCGACGGGCCTGCCTCTGCTCCTCCAGCTTCTCTTCCACGGCAGTACGGCGTGAGATCTGCTCCTCAAGCTGCCTCTCCAGATAAATGCCCTGTATCCTGAGCTCATGGGCCTCCCGTACCCATATCTGCTGAAGCCGCTTATGAGAAGCCCGCTCAGACTCTAGAATGTCCTCATAGGTGGGAGCCAAGACTACAGGAGGATCTTCGGGTACCGGGGCCTGAGTCTGTATCTGCTCCTTGATCTAGAAGAGATAATCCTTCACATGGGCCTCTGAGAAGACTGGACCATGCATGAAGCGGACATAGGACCACTCCTTCATCAACCAGGCATTCAGCTTCATAGAAAGGGGCCCAAGATGATCCTCATATCCACATGGGATGATAATCCCTTGGGTCGCACGGAACTGACGAAGGACCCGCAGAGGAAGATACAGCACTGCATGCTTCAGGCCCGCTAGGATCAGAAAGTTGCGGTCACGGAAGCTAATCACTGTCGCTGCATTGGGCTGATAAGTGCCAGGCCATCTCACCTGGTCCTCCTGAAGTGAGCCCAAGAAAGTGAACCAGCCTTGTTTACCTCTTGGAATGTCAGGACACCCCCGGTTGCTCATCAAGATGGGAACCTTCAAGCTTGGGAAGAAATGTCAATTGATCTCCTCAATCTGACTCAGGTGGTCAAGTAACCAAAGCTGCAAAGGAGGAGGGATATTTTAGTATATTGTAAAAAAAAAAGAAGCAAAAATAAAAAAAAAAGGAAAAAGAGAAAAAGAAAAAAGAAAAAAAAAAGAGAAAAAAAAAGAGAAAAGAAAAGAAAAAAAAAAGAGAATAAAAAGAAAGAGAAAAAGAAGAAAAAAAAGAAAAAGGAAAAAAAGAGAAAAAAAGAAAAAAAAAAGAAAAAAAGGAGCAAACTTGTGCTATAATTCTTACTATTTTCTCAAAATCCCTATTTTGCCTTAAAATCCACCTCACAGCCACGAGAGCTCAGTGGAATTTAGGGCAACTTTGGGAAATGTGCTGGTCAAAAGGATGATATCCACTCAATTTTCAACTTGGTTTGATAAAAAATCAGTTTTTCAAAAAAAAATCCTATTTTTGGGCTTAAAATCCACTTCATAGCTACGAGAGCTCAGTGGAATTTAAGAATTATTGGAGAGATGCCCCCCTTAAAGTTAGGGCTTTTTGGCAAATTTCCACCCAAAAATTGTTTTCTACAAAATTGAATTGAACCGAACAAATCATGCTCAAGGGAATGCAATTTGGGCTTGTCTACTCTTTGCAGCTCACTGCTTCGCAACTCCCGCAAAGAGGGGCAGTTGTAGACACCCCAAATTGCACAAACAATCATCAAAAATCATTATCTCCTTGAAAGCCAGCACAGAAATTGAAGAAAATGAACTTTTACCTGTATCCGGTTACTCAGGCCGGATACACATACTCCTTTGTGTATCCGGTGGAACATACCGGATACATGTGAGCCTTAGTGTATCCGATACCATATACCGGATACCTTAAGGCCCTTGTGTATCCGGTCTGATATACCGGATACATTAAGATTGCTCAAAATTAGGGTTTTCCGAGAGAAATCACTTGTTACCATCATGTCCCTCATTTAATGAGGGGAAATCTCGGAAACAACCCTAGGGTTAAGGTTGGGGGGTTCTAGATATTAAGTTGTGTCTACCAATGACCTTAGCCTTTGCCTATAAATAGGAGGCTCCTCTTCAAGCAAATGGCCAAGTTTTTGGAGATCGAAGAACTCCGAGTGAAGAAGGGAACCGCTGCCGGATTGCTTCCAGAACCCCAGGTAAGCCTCAACCCTCATTTATTTCCTATATTTAATTTATTAGATCTAGATCTCTTCTTCTACCTTTCTGTAGAATAAAGCCTCTTTTTGTGTGTGGAAATCCTTCCCCGGCTCAAAGTATCTCAAGACTCCCCCTAGCCGTAAAACGTGAAGGCGGGATCTAGGAGAAACGAGACTGGGGATTGACCCCAGTGCTAGAACCCATGTAGCATAAGGCTTTTGAATGATTGAAAACCGTTCTATAATCAAAGTACCCTTGATTATCTCGAAGAACCGTGTTTAACGGGGAGAGAGAACAGAGGGAAACGATAATGGAACGGAACCCTAGGCTATTTTAGAATCTCATTTTGATGGAGATATATGCATGCTATGTTGTTCTATTGATCTTATATGGTTTCTCACATTTGCACATACATAGCACCGTTTAGACGGGATAGGCTCATATTTGGGGTTTATTACATTCATTGTGATAAATCTCAAATAAATGGCCTCAATCAAATTCTGGAAGGTTTTAAATGTTTTTCAAAGGTTTTGGATTCATCTCACACGAATCTCACACACTTTATCAATTTTCGGATTTGGTTTTCTTCAAAAGTGGCTTAACTGGACAGCACCTGTACCCTTACTTCGGACGCTCATAACTTCATCGTCCGGATGAATTTTGGAGCGATTCTAAAACCATGGGAAAGGTGAGACTGTCTAGTTTATGTCCACCAAATTTCATAAATTTCTATCAAACGGATTTTTGACACCTCTCTGTCGAAGTTGAGTGGACAGTTCAGGTTCAAGTGCAGAACTTGTCACTTCGACGGACCGCCATGTGTTCGTTTTAAATCCGATTCGAGTGATTTTTGTTTCCAAGTACTCTTTTATGAGTCTATTTTCCAATCCAGTTGGTTTCATAATTTTTGGACTCCATTTGAATTATTGGTAGCCGATTTACTCAGAACTGTTCATTTGTACTTTTCTGGGTAAATCTGTGATCTTCGGGGCCTGTTCGGGAGACCACCCAATGCACATCCGAAGGGATTTTTGTATGAGGCTAGTTTCTTTTGAAAGATGGCCATACAGACTTCAATCACACCAAATTTTGTGGATTTTTATGGAGTGTATGTTTCTATGCAATTTCCCAAAGTTGTCCACTTATCACTTTTAAAAATCCCCAGCAGCAACTTCAAAGGAGCATAACTCCTAGGATTTTTATCGGAATGGATCGAAATTTTGCATGAAACTCTTATTTACCCAAATCTTTCAAATGGATTTGGTTTGGTTCAATTTAAAATTGGATTTGAATGATTTCAAGACAAATGGCATTACTTTTCACCGAATTTTCCGGATTTGATTCAACTTGGTTTTTGAATAACTTGTGCTTTGATTTACATCTTTTTGAGATATTCCAGAAATGATATTGACATAAGAGAGGATCTAGAAGCCATTTAGATCTTCATGTGAAAATATCATACATTGGTTCTTTTTCATGGTTTTCTATGATTTTAGCAAGCTTTCTATTTTTGCATGAACATACACTTGGAAACCACTTTGTGTGGATGAATGGGGGTGCCTAACACCTTCTCCCGTTCATAATCTAATCCCCTTACCCATCTCTGGATTTGATTTTCAAGTAGGGTTAATTTTACCCTAGAATTTTCTTTTTAACTCTTTTTGCTTATTTTTAAACTTTTGGTGTCCATTCTCACCTCAAGATTATGAATGGTGGCGACTCTCCCAACTTTCATTTCGATCCCCGTGTGTTGACGGAGGGATGATCATTCCGCTGATTTTCCCATGTCTCACATGTTGCTAGATAGCTGAGGGATATGTCATTTGGGTTGAGTTTATCCCTTGTGCGACGTGCTTCTTTTGCAAGTTAGTTTGTCTGGGAAGGTCCTATGTCTGGAGGGACACCCCGGTGAGCCGCTGGTGATTCTTTGTACATGTGGATAAGCGACCATCTCCTTGTATTGATTCTGGTGATGCATGCTGGTGGTATATGCCAATTTGATGGGTACGTGTGCAATAAGTCAATGACTACGGCTCTTGTTTAAGCTGCGCTGCATGGGACTTGAGTATCATTAGTAGCATTACTCTTAAGCAGTACGGTGGTATAGCAATTGGTTGAGAATCATCTCAAAAGGTTTATCTATCTTTGTGAGTCCTATAATGACATTGAAATCACAAACACTTGATATTATTATTGTATGCATGCTGGAGGCATGTGATTGAGATATTGGTTGGATGTGACTGTTTAGTGCATCCTAGCAAAGTATGAATTATGTTATTGATTTTGATATTGGATTCTTATAATAGATCTTGCTGAAATTCATCTCTAGAACTGTTTATCATATTGTTTTGTATTCATGAATGATACGAATGATTATACGAGCTGATTAGTCGATATTGCTTAATCGTGCATGAACTATTATTTTACTTATATTAATTGTTTAATCATGCATGTGTTACCTACTGGGATATTCGTATCTCACCCTACTTTTATTTCATTTTTCAGTTGATACGCGAGAGGGGGATCATAGTGATTTCCAGGGAGAGGTAGCTGAGTATTCACCGGAGGATTACTTTTATTCGGATCTTGTTTGAGGTGGAGGATTGTTTAGACTTAGTCATATTTGATAGACTATTATTCATTTGGATTTGATGTACTAGAGAGATGAGAGAGATAATAACCATTTTATTTTACCAGACTTTGATATTAATGATTGATGATTAACTATAATGTTTATTTGAGGATTTTAGACTACACTTCCGCACATACTTGTTTCCGCACTCTGATAGTATAATAAAGTGAATGGATTGTTTAATTCTATTGTTTGGTATATTATTGATGATGCATTAGATATGAGCTAGTAACACCTCGGATTTGTTGTTGATCTGAATTTGGGTTGTTACAGTAGCGAACCGGGTTTGGGTCGGGTGCCGGTTTGCACTGATCTGGGTTTGGGGCATTACAAGAAGCTCGGCTCAAAACTCCAAAAGAGCTGGTCTAGATTAGGCCCCGTCACTCCCTTGTCCAAAACCATCAAGCTTCAGACGTTGAAGCTCAGTTATCGTCCCTGGAATACCTGTGTGGATCTCTTCTCTTTAATGCCGCTGGGCTTTGATTCATCAATTGATCACAGCCGACCTACTGTTTTTAGTTGTAGACATCTTTGGAATTCTGTCTACTACATTTAAATTCGTGTCTTTCTACTGTAAAGCCGACTTCATGTGGCACAATCTAAAGAACGTCGATCTCAAGACGAATTGCTTTGAGAGAGCCACCGATCTTACATCTAACATACATACATGTATATGTATGCATATATATATTCTGAAAAAGGTAAGATGTATATATAAGATTATAGAGTAATTACAAAGGGAAAGGTGGGAGAAAGGGGGAGTCATGCAAACATGAACATGAAGTTGAACGTGGTCATAGCTATACATGGCTGTAGCTATGGCCAAGAAAAGGAACAAAAGTTAGTTGTTATCAATACACAGCCATACATCAGATATAGAGCTAGAGGCAGTTTCTGCTAGAGTCGATTGTTTGCTTTTGAAAATTTCTTCTGTTTCTTTCATGCCAAATATGGTAGACTACTGACGCGAAGGACATCTTGGTGGTGATGGCATGGCTACCATTTCCAGCCCCAAAATTAAGAAGCCATGAGAACTCTTCATGCCAATTCAATGGAGATCTGTGGTGGTTAATTTTCAGGATTGTTTTAATCACTCATAAAATCCATGATGGTCATGGAACAAGCTTTTGGCACGACAGTTGGCATCCTTATGGCCCTCCATTGAAATCTTTTGGGAGGAGATTGGTCATCAAATCAGGCATCCTCTCTACAGCAAAGGTCACTACTATCATAAATGGAAACACTTGGAATCCATCTACTACCAACAATAGACGTCTTAATGCAAACTTGGGATAAATTTAGTCAAGCCTTGATTCTCTTCCCTCCCCCAATCCAAGAAAGAATGATCATGTAATATGGATTAATCTCCCGTATTGCAAATTCTCTCTCAAAGCCAATGGAACCTTTGTATCATGGAGCCACTTGCTTTGGTTTAAAGGGCACATCCCTCATCATTTCTTCATCCTTTGGCTAGCTCTTCATAGAAAACTTAGCACGTGTGATAGGCTACAAGCCAGGAATAAAATTACCAGCTCAGTTTGCTCATTGTGTCATCAAAATATAGAATCTCATGATCACCTATTTTTCGATTGTGCATTGGCTACCAAACTAAATGATCAGTTTATTGTCATAGGAAATGGAGTTAGAGTTGCAGTTGAAGCCATTGGGACTTATCGTTTAATCCTTGATACTGGACTTCATTTAGACCTTTTTCACACTCTTTTTGTTCCCTCTGTTTCTCATAATTTAATTTCCTTGGCTAGACTTGACGATGATGGATACTCTTTTAATTTCCGCAATTCAAAATTCAGTTTGTTTAGAAATTCATCTTTTATTGGTTTTGGATTTCTATGTGATGGTTTGTACAAACTGAATCTGAATACCCATTTTGCTGAAAGCCTATTGACCATGCATACTAATGTTGGAATCAAACGTAACTTGAATTATGAGAATTCCTCTATGTTGTGGCATAAATGTTTGGGTCATGTTTCTAGAGAAAGAATGGAGAGATTAGTAAAAGATGAGATTCTTCCGAATCTTGATTTTACCGATTTCAATCTGTGTGTTGATTGCATTAAAGGTAAGCAAACCAAGCACATTAAGAAAAATGCCACAAGAAGTAAGGGACTTCTTGAAATTATCCATACAGATATTTGTGAACCCTTTGACTCACTGTCTTTTGGTGGAGAAAAGTATTTCATCACTTTTATAGATGATTTTTTATGTTATTGTTATATTTATCTATTGTATGAAAAATTTTAGGCGGTGGATGCCCTAGAGGTGTACATCATTGAGGTTGAAAGGCAACTAGATAGAAAAGTGAAAATCGTCAGATCGGATAGAGGAGGTGAGTATTATGGTAGGTATGGTGGATATGGACAATGTCTTGGATTGTTTGCCAAATTATTAGAAAAGCATGGCATTTGTGCACAGTATACTATGCCAGGTACGCCTCAGCAGAATGGTATTGCTGAAAGGCGTAATTGTACTTTAATGGATATGGTTAGGAGTATGATAAGTAATTCCTCATTACCCATTTCATTGTGGATGAAAGCCCTTAAAACCGCTGTATATTTGTTGAACTGGATTCCTAGTAAGGCAGTTCCAAAGACTCCTTTTGAACTGTGGACAGGAAGGAAACTGAGTTTAAGACATCTGCATGTTTGGGGTTGTCTAGTGGAGGCTAAAATTTATAATCCCAATAAAAAGAAATTGGATTTTAGAACGATCAGGGGTTACTTTATTGGTTACCTTGAAAAATCTAAAGGGTCTAGGTTTTATTGTCCTAATCATAGTACGAGAATTGTTGAAACTGGTAATGCTAGATTTCTTGAAAATGATGAGATCAGTGGGAGTAATCCTGTCCTATCACCCATAAATTCAAGAAGTTAGGGTATCTGTCCCATCACCCATAAATTCTGCATAGTCTGATGTTCCTACTGTTGTAGAACAATTTGCACTGTAGAAAAAAAGAATAATGATTTACCTTCCCATGAATTGCATTAAGAAGATAACAAAGAGAAAGAAGACCTGCTATTCCGGATGATTATGTGGTTTATTTACAAGAATCTGATTATGATAAAGGGACAAGTAAAGATCCAGTTTCATTTTCACAAGCCATTGAGAGCACTGATTCCATTAAATGGATTGATGCCATGAATGATGAAATGAAATCAATGGACCAGAATAATGTCTGGGAAGTTGTTACATTACCGAAAGGATGTAAAACAGTTGGGTGTAAATGGGTCTTTAAGACCAAACACGACTCTGATGGCAATGTATAACGATACAAAGCCAGACCTGTGGCCAAGAGTTTTGCTCAGAAAGGAGGCATTCATTAAAAAGAGACATTCTTTCCTGTATCCATAGAACTGTAAATCTAGCCTGGACCGCCCAAAGCCCACCCAACCCAACCCGACTAAGAGCCTGAAGTGAGCATTGAGTTTGGGTTTGGGTTGGGTTTCATTTCGAGCCCGAAGTTGTGTTTGGGTTAGGCTTGGGTTCAAGCTATATAACCTAAAAAGCCCGAAGTTAATGTTGACTTTATGTACACGTTCTCATATAGATATATGTATAAAACTCCACCAAATATATATATATATATATAAGTGAATATTTATTTGTATATATATGTATCATTGTTTTCTTTTCTTTGTATATTGTCATTGTATTTATGCAATCAACTATTAAACATAAATTATTAATATGTGATAATAAGTTTATGAATTTTTGTCAAATAAATAATTTTATACTCACATACATATACATATATGTTACAATGAATATGATATTTGGGAGCACATACTCTACAAGAAAGATTGTGCAAAACCACAAATATAGTAAGCTAGTATTATATTTTAAAATTTTTAAGGAAATAAATTAATTAAGTGTGTTTTTCCCAAATTCAAGGGACAAATCAAGAGGAATTTGTAATATTTGCATTTATAACGAACAAACATAAAAGCATGTTGATAGACGAATTAATGAATGATATTCCAACATTTTGTAATTATAACAAAAACTATAAAAATATTCAAAATCTTACATTTTGTTTGGGCCAACCCGAACCTAGCCCAAACTCAAATAATAATGTTTGGGTTAGGTTTGGGTTAGGGGGGTCAACGACAAGTTTGGGCTAGTAAATCCTAGTTTGGGTTGAGCCCGAACTCTCATAACCCAACCCAACTTGCCCTACTTACACCTCTATGTATCCAGGAAGGATTTATTCAGAATCATAATGGTTCTTGTAGCTCATTTTGATTTAGAGTTACATCAAATGGATGTGAAAACCACTTTTCTGAATGGTAATTTGGATGAAGAGGTCTATATGGACCAACTTGAAGGCTTCTTAATAAAAGATAATGAATACATGGTATGAAAATTAAAGAAATCGATATATGAACTTCAACAAGCTTCTAGAAAATGGTATTTTAAGTTTAATGATACCATTACTTCCTTTGGATTTACGAAAAACACCGTTGATCGGTGTATATATCTAAAGGTTTGTGGGAGTAAGTTTATATTTTTAATTCTATATGTTAACGATATTTTGCTTGCCTGTAGTGATCTTAGTTTATTATATGAAACCAAGGAATACCTTTCTAAGAACTTTGAAATGAAAGATATGGGTGAGGCAACTTACGTGATTGGAATTGAAATATACTGTAATAGATTGCGGGGATTGTTTGGATTGTCTCAGAAATGGTATATCGAAAGAGTTCTAGAGAGATTTGGAATGGAGAACTGCTCAACATGTGTTTCTCCAATCTAGAAAGAGGACAAATTTAGTCTCATGCAATGCCCGCAGAATGAATGGGAACGGAAATAGATGGAAATAATTCCTTAGTTTCTGCAGTTGGAAGCTTGACGTATGCCCAAATGTTTACTAGACCAGACATTAGTTTTGCAGTAGGAATGTGGGGCAGATACCAAAGTAATCCTGGAATGGATCACTGGAAAGTTGTGAAGAAAGTGATGCGGTACTTATAAGGAAAGAAAGATTTTATGCTCACGTTTAGGAGGTCTGATAATTTAGAGGTGATTGGCTACTCTGATTTAGACTTTGCCGGATGTGCTGATAGTAGAAAGTCAACGTTTGGCTACTTGTTCTTATTAGCTAGAGGAGCAATATCATGGAAAAGTGCCAAACAAACTATTATTGCTGCATCTACTATGGAAGCAGAATTTGTGGCATGCTTTGAAGCCACAATTCAAGGATTATGGTTGCGAAATGTTATTTTAGGACTTGGAATTGTCGATAGTATTGCCAAGCCGCTGAAAATTTATTGTGATAATTCTGCAGCAGTGTTTTTCTCCAAGAACGATAGATACTCTAATGGAGCCAAGCATATGGAACGAATGTCTATTGTGCATATAAACACTGAGCTCATGATTGCAGATCCATTGACAAAGGGTTTAGGATCAAAGATGTTCAAAGAACATGTTGAAAGAATGGGTCTTGAACATAACCCTTAATGATGATATATGGATTGTACGATTTATGTTTTAGACACTTAAGAAATTTCAGTAATGTGTTTCTGTTTTATTCTTGGTTTCCATTATATACGTTCATGAATGTTATTGGAATAATGATAACAAGAATGGTCTCTAACACAAGACATTATGTTGGACCACTAAATATTTTCTCAATTTAAGGACTATAGTTAAGTGATTTGCTTGTGTTGTGGTACATGGAAGAAAGTATGTCGTTTGATTGATATACAACCGCTATGACTCACATTAGTAAGTTATTTAATCATGGTATTATGATGATGATCAAATGAAGTAAATATGGATTTAAATATAATGCGCACTTAATGTTATACTCATCAATATCAATAATTATTATGTCATATGGGCAAAGTGGGAGAATGTTAGAAATTTGATGTTCCACATGACGTAAACCCATATAATTATAATATAAGAGTTTTTAATTTGAATCAGAACCGTTGATTTGATCATGAGAAATTGACCCTAATTATAAGCTTCTACTTTGATGGAAAGTAAAGCAACCCGAACCGGTACTTGGGTGGTTATTTTATGGGGATCCGGTCCTCTCTCTATGCTATATAAATGCATAAATCCATCATTTATGTAACGTATGAAATCCAAAGGGTGAAGTGAGAGAAACCTGTATCCTAGAGAATCTAAGTGTGATCTATTGCCTGAAGATTCAAATCAGATTACAAGTGGGATTAAAGTGAAGATGTCTACCGGTGATTCAGGTGTGTAGATTTACTTTAATATTTAACATTCAATCATATGTGATTAATATGTGTATTAAAGTGAATGGGATTGTAAGATATGAGATCTGAAAATTATATCATGTATGATTGAAATTAAAGTAATTTAACACAAGGTTACACTTGGTCCAATTTGTGTATCGTAATATGCATGGTGGATTTCGGGGCATGACACGATTTACCTGGTAGGAGTTATGACGTCAGTGAACACATGTGTGAAGTCTATTCTTTCATCTTTATTCACGTGAGCGCTTACATGTCCTTATTTGTGAATTTGGCCTACGAATCTGCTACGTGGCCTTCTTTCATTCGCTGGGCTATGATGGGTATAAACAGTTTCTTCTCTGTTATTTTGTTACTTCTCAATTCTTCTCCCATCAAGGATTGACTAGTGTAAGTGTGAAAACTCACACTCCTTATATGGCAAATGTTTGACAAATTATATCCTCTAATAATCTTCAAGATGTGCAGAATCAAAATATAAATTCTATGAATTTTGTAAAGAGGAAAGTGAGGCTGCCACACAGCTACCATGCCGCTGGTAGCTCAAGGAAATCTAAAAGAACATTTCGTAAAGGCACTTGCAATGAAGAACGCCGCTACCACTCCGCTGGCAGCGCATAAGTGAGATAGCACTTTGAAAGTAAAGCACGCGTACCAGCTTCGTAAGGCGACGCCGACACGCCGCTGGTAGCGTAGAGCAAGATTGAAGATCTACAAATCAGCTGTGCACATGTCGCGTTCCCTCCCGCTAGCAGCTCGCTGGCAGCGTGCCCTTAACTGGGTCTTTTGGATTTGAGCGGGATTTGAGTTCGCTTCCAACCGTCTACCCCGATCGCGCCACGACGCCACCAGCGCTCGACGCGATCTGAGATTTCTTCTTTAAATAGACGAGCTGTATTCTTTTTGAAGTGACTTTTTCTTTTGATTAATCTGTTGTGGATCTTGAGGTGTTCGAGATTCATTCAATTGATCTTTAGAGAGTCGGTGATCGAGTGAGGGGGAGATCTGAGAGAGATCACCTGGAATTGAAGTTAGAGGATTCTTCTTCGGTTCGGAACTTCACTTGATCGTGAGATCTCCTGGATTGGTGATCGACTTTGTTTGATGCATAGGTGGATTCCTATTGCATTGGATCATCTCAGTGGACTCTGAGGTGATTGTCACGATCTATATTGATCGTGAATTGCAGCTTGTGGATTCAAGCTGTGTTGCAGTTCGTGGATTCGAACTGTGGATCTGAATTGATCGTCTCTTGCAGCTTGTGGATTCAAGCTGTGTTGCAGTTCGTGGATTCGAGCTGCGGATCTGGATAGATCGTGATTTGCAGCCTGTGGATTCAGGTTGTGCTACAGTTCGTGGATTCGAGCTGTGGATTGCTGTTGAGTGAGTTCAATTGTAAAGGTTAAGTGTGTTTCCCTTTGTAATTGACTTTCATTCAATAGTGGAGTTTCTAAGGGTTAGTCGCCTCATATAGACTCGAGGTTTTTCCTGGATCTGGATTCAGGTTTCCTCGTATAATCTCTGTGTGTTGTTTCCGCATTGTTAAGTTTTTAATTGTTGTAGATCGTGGACCTTTAGAGTAGTCCTCTACTCTTTCAACTAGCCTAATTAGTGGTTTGGACAATAGTTGCTCAAGGTTCGTAGTTTTTTTGTCCTTTATAATTATAACTAAAGACTGACATTTTGTTTTTCCATTTGTTTAGTAACTAAGAACGTTAAAAATTCAAAAGAAAAAAAAACTAATCTATGCCCTTCCCAAATAAAACAATCCCCCACTATTTTAAACATGTTATAACTACCTTAGGCTGTTTATCTAAGTGGGCCCACGTTTTCTACGCACATAGCGCGTGTAGCTCCCTAGTGTTTCTAAAGACTAAAAAAAAATTAAGGTACAATTTTCTTAGCGGAAAAATCTTCTCTTCTGTCTTCCACCCAACATTACGACTCTATAACTCCAAACTTATAAATTTCATATATATTTAACTCTTTAAGAAGCACTGAATAATCCATCAATGGTGGGCCACCGTTCTCACTACTATAGAAAGGAGGCTCTCCTCAGTTCCGTCGTTCCGCATTGGTAATAAAAACAAGCCATTAGAAGTTGATTATCAATCCTGGACATCCAGTCTCTATCTTCATCTATAACACCCAGAAAAGATTATAAATCGGTGTAAAGAATACAAAAGCATCGTTTATAGTCAATGGAACCAGTAATGAAGTTGTTGTGTTGGCTATCACTGATAGGTAGGTTGGTTCCTGGAGTCGTTTAGGCTTGCTCTTCATTTGATAGGTCGAGTTGGTAGAGGCGGATAGGAATCTAATTTTTCTTTTTTTTGGTAAAAGGCCAACCCTACATACATTCATTCACAAAAACCAAAATTACAGAGATCCCACACCTATCGGATTACACAAGAAGACCACTGAAACAACAAGAAACGTAAGAGCAAGACCACCAGAACAGCAACCTGACCAACTGCGTCTCGGAAGAAATGTCAGATCTGCGGCAAGATCCATAGTAACTGGCTGGAAACCAGCGGTAGCTTTTGACGAAGGGTCCTCATTGAAGCAGATAAAAGGAAAAGCTCCCAAGAGAAGGGAGGCTAACATCACCAATGATGATGAGATAAAAAGTGGACGAGGAACCGGTGAACCGGACCTCGGCCACGCATAGAGACGAAGAGGAGGGGGGTTGAGCATGGCAACCCTGCACCATGATACAACAAACATAGATAAAAACAAAAAACAACCATAAACGACACCATCAAAAGATAGCAACACACCTCCAGCAGGGCCAAACACAAAAGACACAGACAGATAAATAGTAAGTATAAACACAATATAACAAAACCCGAAGAGGGGGTACCCGAAACCGGCTTTCCAACCAAAGAAAATTGGGGGTAACCCCCCACTAAAATCCTCGTTGGTATCGTCGGAGTCGTCGTCCATCGCTTCCATTAGTAGGTTGTCAAATTCCTGTTGAAGAAAGGACACCTAGGAGAAAACCAGGTCAATGCAGATGCCGAAAGAAACCTGTAGCTCTAGAGGACTACTCCAGGAGAAGCGAGAAGATGAGAGGGACAAGAGTCGCCAGAGATGTTCAGTTGAGTAGGAGAAGGAAGGCTAAAACCAGAGCACCGCTGGGGACAATGACCGCCTCACACTCGATCGCCTGAATCGCTCGGACAGAAACCTAATGGTCTCTAGGACTTGTTTGGACGACAATTAATGCTGTTGTCGCCATCAATTAGTGTGCGTAAGATGTAAAACTCAACCTGGGACAGCTCATCTATTGGCAGAAGATTGCCCTTCTCCTTTGCATGGGTTTCGTCGGAAGCTCATTAAGAGTTCGACTATACGAATATGATGCCACTTTCTATATCTTTCCATTAATAAAACACAACTCTAGATGACTCAAGAAAAGCAAGATTTATCTTTAATAACACAGACCTCTACATGACTCAAGAAAAGTAAGATTTAAATGATCCCGTCAAGCTCACGTTTACTTAAAAGGTTGGGACTATGAACTTTTTTTTTTTTTGGGGATACATTGCACCTAGAGCTGTAAATATAGCCCGGACTGCCCAAAGCCCGCCCAACCCAATCCAAATAAGAGCTCGAAGTGAGCATTGCGTTTGGGTTGGGTTTCATTTCTAGCTTGAAGTTGCGTTTGGGTTGGGCTTGGGTTCAAGTTATACAACCCGAAAAACCCGAAGTTAATGTTGACTTTATGTACACACTATTTGTATATTTATGTATCATTGTTTTCTTTTCATTTTATATTGTCATTGTATTTATGTAATCAACTATTAAACATGAATTATTAACATGTGATAATAAGTCTATGAATTTTTGTCAAATAAATAATTTTATACTCGCATACATATACATATATGTTACAATGAATGTGATATTTGAGAGTACATACTCTACAAGAAAGATTGTGCAAAACCACAAATATGGTGAGTTAGTATTATATTTTAAAATTTTTAAAGAAATAAATTAATTAAGTGTTTTTCCCAAATTCAAGTGAGAAATTAAGACGAATTTGTAATATTTGAAATTATAACAAGCACATATAAAAGCTTGTTGAAAGATGATTTAATGAATGATATTCCAACATTTTGTAATTATAACAAAAATTGTAAAAAAATTCAAAATCTTACATTTTGTTTGGGCCAACCCGAACTCAAACAATAATGTTTGGGTTGGGTTTGGGTTTAGTGAGTTTGGGTTAGGGCGGGTCAATGACGAGTTTGGGCTAGTAAATCCTAGATTGGGTTGAGCCCAAACTCTCATAACCTGACCCAACCCGCCCTACTTACACTTTTGCACCTGCATAGCAGATTAGCAGGTATTCACGAATGAACAGACCCATTACACTTATCTCTTTGGAGAGCATGCTTTTAGAAGGGACACAGGCTTTCATACAATCCACAAAGCCTATATATATAGCAACAACTCAAACAACTCGAAATGTCACAGTTGAAGGAAACTGTCGAACAAAAAAGAGTGGTCTTGAACCTTAGCTAGAAATATAAACATCCTAGGGCTTTTGAAGCATCAATATCCACTCACACCAAATTTCTTCTCAAGATGATGGTTACCAGCTGCTGCCAAAACATAGCTGCAACAAGAACTAAATCGTAATGTAAGATGAACCATTCATATAATTGGTGCTCTGCTCTCTCGTTAGGCTACAAAGACATTGTGCTTCTCCCAAAAAATGTCAAAATAATAATAATAATAATAATAACAGCCATTTAGAGTGACTCTAGTGCTTGTTCAAAAATAGTAGACGCCTTGCCACTTGCTATATATATAGGCTTGTGGACTGTATGCAATTGCCCAACAAAGTAGTTGATGCCTTAACGAATTTTGCTTTTGATAAGTTTTCTGCTTGTGGTGTGATGTGCCCCTCCCTTCCTCTCTACTTCTCTGTTTGATGAGGCTCGGGGTATAAGTTATGTTCGCGAGATTTTTGAATAAAATATTTTGATGTTGATTACCCATAAAACAAAAAAGTGGGGTTGTGATTGGCCAGTTTGTAGTAGATGTGCTTAAAATCCAAGTAATTACCAATTTCATTGCTATATATTATACTAGAGGCTGCACACACGCTACGCGGGTTAGAAATGAATGTAGGTCCATCTATAAAAACATTCCCCATAATTAACTTGAGAAAAGAGAAACCGCATAACTGACTTGTAAAAAAGAGAAAAACTGAGGGGTGATTTGGGGATAGAAAATCAGGCCTGAATTTGCCTTGTTCTCTTTATATTAGTATAGGGGCTGCACATGCGCTACACATGTAAGAAATGAATGTAGGCCCATCTAATAAAACGCTCCCCATAACTAACTTGAGAAAAGAGAAACCGCATAACTGACTTGTAAAAAAGAGAAAAACTGGGGTGATTTGGGCATAGAAAATCAGGCCCGAATCTGCCTTGTTCTCTTTATATTAGTATAGGATCTGCACACGCGCTACGCGCGTAAGAAATGAATGTAGGCTCATCTAATAAAACGCTTCCCATAACTAACTTGAGAAAAGAGAAACCGCATAACTGACTTGTAAAAAAGAGAAAAACTGAGGGGCGATTCGGGTATAGAAAATCTGGCCCGATTCTGCCCCGTTGTCTTTATATTAGTATTGATGTATAATAGAATAAAATAAAGATGGTCGGAATTTGGCATGCATTTTCTGGTTCCTTAATTGACTTTAGTTTGTTCAATATTACTTCATTTTCCTTGTTCTCTTTCTCTGTCTCTATTGCTTTGCTTGCACCTAATCTTAATACTCACGTTCTAGGATTTTATCGCTTGTAATCCGACTTGTTGGAGCTTGTAGCCTATGTTTTTATTGCTTTGTGCCTTGTGATTTAACACTTATATCCCATAATTTAGTGTTTGTACCTAACTGAAAGGAAATTTCAATTAAATCGAAAATATGTTCGATTTAATATGCTGTGCCTTTTTTTTTTCCTTTTAAGTGATCTAAAATGGAAGTGAGTATAGCATAGGGAAAATTAATTAACTTTAGTTATACTTATGAAAATAATTACAATTCAGTCAGCATTATTATGGGTTGTAACTTTTAGGAAACTTTTATCAAAAGAATTAAATTTTAATGATATTTCATGGTTAAAAACCCAATACTTCCAAGAATGCCCTTACAAATTATTGAATGAGTCAGTTGATAAACGGTACAAGTTACCATGTAGCTATACAAGTTAACACATTGTATTGTATAAGTAGGGTGACTTGAACTTCTTTATGAAATGACTTGTACAATACAATATACAAGTTATTTCATAGGGTGACTTGCACGTTCTACCAATTGACTAGTACAACATTTAAGTCACCATGTAGCTATACAAGTTAATACATTGTATTGTATAAGTAGGGTGACTTGAACTTCTTTATGAAATGACTTGTATAATACAATGTACAAGTCATTTCATAGGGTTACTTGCACGTTCTACCAATTGACTAGAACAACATTGTATGGGCATTCTTGGAAGAATTAGGTTTGTAATAGTAAAATGTCACTAAAAAATTTAACTATTTTGATAAGGGTTTCCTAAAAGTTAGTAACTCGTTACAATTCTAATTGAATTTTAATTATGTTCATAAAGTATCACTAAAAATATATTTTCCTAATAACATAAGTTGTTGTTAAATGAAGCTTGAAATATCTGTACTATTAATAAAGAGCCTTAATCAATTTTTTTTTTCAAGGATTGCCCTTTACAAACAAAACAATCCCTAACTATAACGACTCATCTTTACTAATTTATTATGCCATATCAGTATAACCGAACCGCATGAGATTTAAACTCTAGTTGGAGTTATTTTTAAGTAGTTCCACTTCTGACCCATCTTACAATCCACTGGTATTCATTGGACGAAGCTGGCCAGTGCTTTAACCACTTCCGATATCTTTTATAATTTTCTCGTATCCTCAATCATTAAAGCAACCAAATCATGAAAGTCATTTACTGACTCGTACTATTGAACTTTATACAGTGGGGTGACTATGGAGTACGATAGTCTTCTTAGTGGCGGAGCCAGGGTCCCTCGCCCCATCATGAAGCTCACATCCACTGTAAATAAATAAATTTGCCACCTGAACAAAATTATATTTTCAAAAGGTACCCATATATGGTTATGCTTTTTTTTTTGGTAGGATCCATATATGGGTCATGCTGATAAAAAAACTTTAAAGCTTTGTTTTGGAAACTCCCCTTAATTAATCTTAATCATTGAATTACAATTGATCCATAAAAAAAGTGGATATTCAAATTTTTTGGTTATATAATAAATACGATGTATTGGATCCACTAGCCACTTGCTACACCTAAATATTGTTAATGGAAACCAACTAATTAATAAACAGAATAAGTACTATACTCGCTGTGAAAAACAATAATTGTGAGATACTTCACATGATAACATCTCACTCCAAGAGGCAGTAAAAAAAAATTAGGAGCTCCTCATATGGTTGTGCTAAATGTAATTCAAAATTTACAGTTATACCATTCGTGTAGCTTTTTAATACGCAGATCATGGTCCTATGAGGCTCCAAGTAAAAGTACAGATAAAGGCTCCGAACATTGTATTGTATAATGGTGATTGCTAAACGCTAGCTGGTTAATTTCATTGGGTAGAAGCGGCATTCGATTAGAGTAAAAGGAGAATTTTGCAACCAAACATATCTTCTCTGCTGTATAATAATATACTAAGGTGTTGTGGACGAACATGAAGTTTTTTATATGCTCAAAGATAAGCATAGAAAATTTTTCCTTCTCAAGTCGTCAGCATAGCCCAAAAGGTCAAGGTCAAGGTCAAGGTCTTGCCATCAACATTTACCACCATTTCTCCTAGTCCTAACATTCAAACATTTAAACATTTGTATTAATTTAACTTTTTTAGAGCGCGCTCAATTACACATCCGTGAACAGTTTCCATTCACACCTCTATAAAAAGGGGGCTTCATCAGTTCTCTTCTGCATTGGCAACAAAACAAACCCCATCATACCTTACCAGACATGGCTATCCAACAATCACTACCTTCGTCTCTTCTCCTCTTCTTCCTCTTGCTTGCCTTTATCGACAGCTCCCATGCCGGAGGAATCGTTGTATACTGGGGGCAGAACGGCAACGAGGGCACCTTAACTGCAACTTGTGCCACTGGCAAGTATGCGTATGTGAACATAGCCTTCCTTAATAAATTCGGTAATCGCCAAAATCCAGGGCTCAATCTGGCCGGCCATTGCAACCCCTCTAGAAACGGTTGCATCGGCATTAGTAGTGACATAAGAAACTGCCAAGCAAAGGGCGTTAAGGTGATGCTTTCAATTGGAGGAGATAGTAGTAGCTACTCACTAGCCTCCCCAAGCGAGGCTAAGAGCTTTGCAAACTACTTGTGGAATAACTTCCTCGGGGGAAAGTCGCCTTCTCGTCCTCTCGGTCCCGCTGTTTTAGATGGAATCGACTTTGCTATTGTGCAAGGCCCGACCCATTACTATGGTGACCTTGCTAGGTACCTTTCAGGTTATCGTAAGCGAGGAAGGAACGTGTACTTAACTGCTGCACCTCAGTGTCCGTTCCCAGATCAGCGTTTGGGAGCTGCACTTAATACCGGCCTGTTTGATTACGTTTGGATTCAGTTCTATAACAATCCGCCTTGCCATTACACACCAGGTAACGTTCAGAACCTTAAGAATTCATGGAGGCGATGGACCACGACTATCCGTGCAAAGAGCTTCTTTTTAGGGTTGCCTGCCTCAGCTGAGGCAGCCAGAAGTGGGTTCATTCCGACAAGCGTGCTAACATCTCAAATCCTTCCGGCAATCAAAGGTTCACCCAAGTATGGAGGTGTCATGCTTTGGGACAAGTACTTCGATGATAGAACTGGCTACAGTTCTGCCATTAAGAACAGTGTTTGAATGAGTTTGAACTGTTCTTGGTATGAAGTGAAATATCTAAGTAAGTTCCTTGTATATATGAAGTGAAATATCTGAATAAGTTCCTGGTATGAAGTGAAATATCCTTGTATATATGAAGTGAAATATCTAAATAAGTTCCAATCTCTGTATTTTTAATGCGGTTGAATGAAATGGTTGGACCTTGACATTCTGTTGTTTGTTGACTTCAGTAATTTCCTTTCCTTGTCTTTCTCTCTTTTTGGGACGATGTGTTGTGTATACACAAGAACGAGATCGTCTGAAATTTTTACCTGAATTGCTTATTGCTGTGAAAGTGGGATGCTTCCACGTGGAGCATCTCATGGATAGTGTTTTTCTAGGTGCACCCCACAGATTGTGAAAAGTAAGAAACAGTAGCCGTGGCATTCCACGTGGAAGCATCCTATTTCAATTGCAATAAGCAATTCAAGCGAGAATTGCAAACACTACACACCATAACTCTCTTACCTAGATATTGAGGAGGGTGTTAATGGGATTGGTTTTAGCCATTGGTGTTATTTGTTATACAAACTATCATTTTTTAAGTTTAGTTTCCTCTACCTAGGAAGGGTTCTCTTTGTGTCCCATCACCCCTTTCCTCTTCCTTGTATCCTTAGGTGACCGGAGAGTTCTAGGGCTTGCGAAGACCACCATTTTTTAAGTAGCAATTTTTAGTTGATGTTGATGACCATTGAAGGGGTAGTGATTGTGAGACATGGGAAAAATCACGGGGATGATTCCTCCTCCGTCAACATACGGGCTCAATTTAAAAAGTGGGAGAGTCGCCATCATTCAGATTTTGAGGTGTGAATGGACACCAAAAGATTCAAAAATAATCAAAAAGAGCTAAAAGGCAAATTCTAGAGTAAAAATAACTCTACTTGAAAATCAAATCCAGAGATGGGTAAGGGGATTAGGTTATGAACGGGGGAAGGTATTAGGCACCCCCATTCACCCACACAAGGTGGTTGCCAAGTGTTGTTCATGCAAAAACATAAGAAAGCTTGCTAAAATCATTAAAAACATTGAAAAAGAATTAAACAAATGTGTGATATCTTCACATGAGAAATCCAAATGGATTCCAGATCCTCTTTTATGTCAATATCACTTCTGGAATATCACCAAAAGATGGAAATCAAAGAAAAAGTTGTACAAAACCAAGTTGAGTTAAATCCGGAAAATTCGGTAAAAGCAAGAACCATTTGTCTTGAAATCATTCAAATCCAATTTAAATTGAATCAAACCAAATTCATTTGAAAGATTATGATAGATAGAAGACTCATGCAAAATTTCAATCCATTCCGGTTAAAATCCTAGGAGTTATTCTCCTTTGAAATCTGCTGC
The DNA here is from genome assembly GCA_947561395.2 of Buxus sempervirens. NCBI lineage: Eukaryota > Viridiplantae > Streptophyta > Magnoliopsida > Buxales > Buxaceae > Buxus > Buxus sempervirens. Next base: position 46,749,435 of record OX387184.1, on the reverse strand, counting down.
TGGGGATAATTAAAAGTGACAAGTGGGCAAGTTTGGAAAATCATCTAGAAAACTTGGCTCCATATAAATCCATGAAATTTGGTGTGAATGAAGTATGTATGACCATATTTTAAAAGAAACTAGCCTCATACAAAAATTCATTTGGATGTGCCTTGGGTGGTCTCCAGAACAGGCCCCGAAGATCACAGATTTACCTAGAAAAGTGCTGTTGAACAGCTCTGAGTAAATCTGTTACCAACAACAAAAATGGAGTCACAAAATTATGAAACTAACTGGATTTGAAAATAGACTCATAAAGGAGTGCCTAGAAACAAAAATCACTGGAATCGGACTTAAAACGAACACATGGCGCTCAGTCGAAGTGACAAGTTCCGTATTCAAACCTGAACTGACCTATCAACTTCGACATAGAGGTGTCAAAACTCGGCTGGATAGAAATTAATGAAATTTGGTAGGCATAAATTAAATAGACTCACATTTCCCATAGTTCTAGAATCACTCCAAAATTCATTCGGATGATGAAGTTATGAGTGTCCGAAGTTGGGGAACAGTTGCTGTCAAGTTAAGCCATTTTTGAATAAAACCAATTCAAAACAGTGATAAAGTTTGTGTAATCCATGCAAGATGAATCAAAATCCTTTGAAAATCATTTAAAAACATCCCAGAATTGCTTGGGGCTATTTATTTCAGATTTATCACAACAAGTGCAATAAATCCGAAATATGAGCCTAACCCGCCAAAAGCACGTGCTATGTATGTGTAAGTGTAAAAATCAACATAGCAAAGATAGCATGCATTCATATCAATCAAAATAGGGTTCTAAAAACAACCTAGGGTTCCGTTCCATTATCGTTTTCCTTAGTTCTCTCTCCCCGTTAAACACGGTTCTTCAAGATAATCTTGGGGTACTTTGAATATGGAACGGTCTTCACAGATTCAAAAGGCTTATTTCAATCAAGGTTCTAGCACTAGGATCAATCCTCAGTCTCGTTTCTCCTAGATCCCACCTTCACGTTTTACGGCTAGGGGGAGTCTTGAGATACTTTGAGTAGGGGAAGGGTTTTCACACACACATCAAAGGCATTATTCTACAGAAAGGTAGAAGCAGAGATTTAGATCTAGAATGTAAAAACAGAAAATTAAAGAGAGGTTTGAGGCTTACTTGGGTTCTGGAAGCAGTTCCGCAGTGATTCCCCTCTTCACTCGGAGCTCTTCTTGGCAAAAGTTCTTGGCAAGAGTTAATGGCCATTTGCTTAAGGAGGAGCCTCCTATTTATAGGCAAAGGCTAGGGTTAGGGTTGTTGTGATGGTAGACACAACATAATGTCTAGAGCCCACCAACCTTAACCCTAAGGCTATTTCATAGATTTCCGCTCATTTAATGAGAGATATGATGGTAAAATGTGAAAACTCTCGGAAAACCCTAATTTTGAGCCAAAATCATGTATCCGACATATCAGGTCGGATCCACGAGTACCTATATGTATCCGACTTATGTTGCCGGATACATGAAGGTCTACTTGTATCCGACAACTTATGTCGGATACGAAGAGATATACTTGTATCCGATCTGAGTTGTCGGATACAAGGAAAAACTTGTTTTCTCACATTTTTGTGCTGGCTTCAAAGGAGATAATGATTTTTGCTGATCATTGATCATTTTTACTGTGCAATTTGGGGTGTTTACAACTGCCCCTATTTGCGGGAGTTGCGAAGCAATGAGCTGCAAAGATTAGACAAGCCCAAATTGCACTACCTTAACCATGATTTGATTGGTTCAATTCAATTTTGTAAAAATAATTTTTGGGTGAAGATTTGCCAGAAAGCTCTAACTTTAAGGGGGGCATTTCTCCAAGAGGTCTTAAATTCCACTGAGCTCTCGTGGCTATGAAGTGGATTTTAAGCCCAAAAATAGGATTTTTTGAAAACTGATTTTTTATCAAACCAAGTTAAAAATTGAGTGGATATCTTCTTTTTTGACCAACACATTTCCCAAAGTTGTCCCAAATTCCACTGAGCTCTCGTGGCTGTGAAGTGGATTTCAAGACAAAATTGGGTTTTTGTGAAAAATAGCTGACTTTGTAGCACCCTTTTTTGCTCTTTTTTCATTTTTTTCTTTTCTTTTTTCTCTTTTTTTTTCCTTTCTTTTTTCTTTTTTTCTTTCTTTTTTTTCTTTTTTTCTCCTTTTTCTTGTTTTTCTTTTGTTTTTTTTTCCTTTTTTCCCTTTTTTTTTTCTTCTCTTTTTTCTCTTTTTTCTTTCTTGTTTTTCTTTTGTATCCGACGTGTTTAGTCGGATAAGAAGGATCTCTCTTGTATTCGACATCGTATGTTGGATACACCCTGTTATAAAAGTCGCGCGCAACCGCGACTTTCCCTCTTCCTTTTTTTCTTCTCCGATCGCTCAGATCGGATACCCTTGTTTCCTCTTCATCCCCGACTGCTCCTCCTTCTTCTCCGGCGACTCTCATTGTTTCCAGCGACTTGTATTGACTCCGGCGACATTCGCTCACTGCTGTGACCCAGCCCTAGTTCGGCACTTTGGGTTTTTGCTAAAACCCTTGCTTCCCTTCGATTCTGCTCGACAACTTCGCCCCAAGCTCTGGCGATTCCATAGTCTGGTGTCGTGGTGTTGGCCTCCGGCGGTGCTAGGCGACATTCTCTGTAGCAAATCTTGATTTCAAGCTTGCCATCAGTCGCCCATTTCCTGACAGTGAGTGCTTATTCATGTTGGTTCTTTGTTCACGAATTTCTGCAAATCTTGATGAATTTTTGTTCACCAAATCTCGCAACTGCTTTGGTTGTTTTGAACAAACCATGATTCATTTTTTCTGAATTGCAATATATATATATATATATATATTTTTTGATGCTATGACTCTCACTTGCATTGATTGGAATTTCTGTCGATGAGGAATTCTGACCGAATTGATTACCTTTGAATTGTAAATATCATGCTGTTCTCTCTTTTCTTTTTCCTTTTCCCACAATTTGCTTTGCCTTCCCCATTGATCCTGTGCTTTGACTTCCAAATTGATCCTGCCAATTCTTGAGCTGTCTGCCGGTGGAGGCAAAACTGCATGATTTTTCGATTGATACCATGCTGGCATGATCACCTTGATGCTTTTTAGGTTGTAGGGACCTCTGAATTGCTGATATCGCACTGCCATTCACATTGGCTTTTTCCTGATCTAATTGCCAATTCTTGACTTGAATTTGGATTACCCGTTGGTGATAATTTCCAACTAGATTGCCGACTTTGTATTTCCAATATTGCCGATGATAGGATTTTTCAGACTTGATGCCATGTCTGTTTGTTGTTTTTTTTTCTTTTTCTATCCATGCTCACTTATTCCACTAGATTGATCACTTAATAGTGGCTTCACTTTTTATTGGCATTATCTGATACCTTCGGATGGTTTACTGTTGATATTGCTGATTATATCCTTTGTTTATGCATCGTCGGCATGATTTTCAGATTTTGCCAATTATTGATGGTGGACTGCCATCCCCATACCTTGCTGTGAATTTTTTTCAATTCATCTTGACTTTCCGACCTGGCCTACCAATTCTGTTTTTCTGATCCTTAATTTTGCTTTTATTCTGCCTCCATGAATATATCCTGAAATCACAACAGATTAGGAAATGTTAAGCATTGTAGGAAAAAATGTTTGAGAATTAGAATCAGAAATATCTCTCACTTCCCAAAACTTTGTAGATAACACAAATGAGATAAAATTCCCTTGAGACATAATTCATGGTAATTTTAAAACCTAGACCAAAAGCAAGGTAAAATTTCTAATAAATTCATAAAACACTTCCCTGTGTAGATGGCTAGGAGTCGTTCCAGTGTTCGAGAGGAGGCTGACCCTGCTGATCAGCCCTCCACTTCGCGGGCTCGGACAGAGGCGAGTTCTAGCACCACCTTGTCAGAGCCGCTAGATGATTTCAGAGAGAGCTCTGCTGAGGGCTCTGCTGAGGTAGGCTTCCCAACTTTTTCTTCTTTCTTTCCCTACTTCCCTTGAAACCGACTTCACTTATTCATTTTTTTTGCTTTTAGCCCGTGGTTGATTCGGTTCGAGGCCGAGAGAGAGGCGGAGGCCAAGTTGGAGAGAGGGGCCGAGGTCGGGTCGGAGCTTCAGGCCAGGAGGGTGCTGCTGTGGCCTTACGCTTAGGAGTTTCTGTGGAGCTGAGAGCGTCTGTTCATGATACAGAGCTCCTTAATGGTTTGGATAGCCACCCCTCCATGTGCATCTGGGCCGACGTGCCTCTTTCATATCCTCCTTCACATCTGCGAGGCAGTTGGGGGAGATTTAGTGAGTTGGCGCAGTCGCTTTCCCCGGCACTTAGGCGTGAGTTTGGGAGGTGCCATCTGGATTATTTTCTTAGCATCCCATCGTTCCGAGCTGACCGTCCCCTCATCTTCGCTATGATGGAGCGATATTTTCCAGAGATGCAGTCGTTCCATCTTCAGGACATGGAGCTGGGGATCCACCCCTCCGATTTTGTGATGATCACTGGCATTCCTTTGATGGGGCGGACTATCGTTTTGGATCGGCCTTCAGTGGAGGATATCGGCCTTCTCTTGGGATATCCGGACCTGCCTCCTGCTGCCTGGGACGGGCGGAGTGGTCGCATCTCTATTAGTTGGCTGCGGGAGAGCCTTGCTAGACATTATGAGGGGAAACACGCGACCGTCACTATGGAGGATGTAGCCTTTGCACCCATCTTTCGACACGTGTTTTTTCTGATGCTCGGGAGCTGCTTCTTCCAGGAGGACACGACTAGTGTCAGTCCTCTTTTCTTGGATGCTCTGCGAGATTTCCATCAGACCCGCCAGCTAGCATGGGGTCGGCTCATATATGGGACTATCTTGGCCGGGCTGTGCCGAGTAGTTCGAGGCCTGGCAGCCCCGAGAGGTGATGGAGTCAGCTGCCGGTTCTTCTGGCAGATTCTGCAGGTATTAAATTCATCTGTCTTGTCTTATTCCTTAGGCTTTATCTTCTTTATCTCTGACTGATTTTTCTTTTGCCAGGTGTTTATGTACACCTACATGACTTTCTTCCGCCCATCCCTAGTACCTGGTGTCGTGGAGTTCCCTGTTGCTTTGCTGTGGTCGGCCCAGGTTTGAGATGCTGATAGGAGTCAGCCTCGCACTGCTCAGGTTCACTTGGACCGTGCCCGACGATCCGATGTAAATTCTCTGCCCTTTTTCCTTTTGTTTCTTTTCCTACACCTTGACTGTATCTGACCATTTTTCTTCTTTGCAGCTCATCCTGGCACGCTTTGACGACGTGGATGTTGGAGTGGCCCGTGAGATGGTAGTACAGGACGCCTTTGATAGAGATCTCCGACGTCAGCCCTACCAGTGCTTCCTTGGGAGGCTTGGTAAGGTGATGTATTTGGGAGAGCGCTTGTACTATCAGCACATAGGCACACTTCGTATCCCCGTTACCCCTCCTCTTGTGGGTCCTGACACGCTCCTGCCGGGTTTCGATGTTGATCAGTTTGATCACTTTCAGGATGCGGAGGGGCTCACAGTAGCTGGGGATTACGACGAGTGGATCCAGAGAGTATCCATTGGGTGCTTGATGGATCGACCCACTCGTGCTGGAGTGACAGAGATCGGTGGGATCTACATTCGGGTCCATGATGACACTGTGAGTTTCATGATTTTCATTTTTCATCCCATTTATCTTCAATTCTGTATTTCTGACTCTAATTCTGTTCTTATTGGCACGTACATGAGCTGAATGCTGTGCGGAACCAATTCTAGAGTCAGCGGGCCGCAATCAAGGATATGATCGCAGAGCATGATGCGGTCGTGGCCCAGAGGGATGCTCGGATCAGAGAGCTGGAGGCTCTGGTTGCTGATCTTCAGGCTAGACAGGTATCTGATTCTTTACAATTTTATCTCTTTCATTTCCATGTTTCTGCTATTCTGATATGCCTGTTTGACTTTTGCAAGGCCCAGTCCCAGATCAGGGTGCTGCTTTTGAGCCTGATTTCCTTGTACCTGATCCATCTCCGGCTCGGGTTGTTGATCCTGATGATGCCCCGGCTGTTGTTCCTGATCCTACTGCATCTTCTGTACGTGCTGCTCCTGCGGATCTTAGGGCTCCCATGGACCCTGTAGACATTCCAGTTGCAGACCTGGCTCTTACTGCTCCTGCCGGCACGTCATCTCCTTGGTTCATTTGGATACCTCAATTTCTGATTTTTCTTCTGTTGGCCCAGCTATTTCTGTTCCTGGCCCCTCTTCTGCTGCTGCTGGGCCTTCTGAGTCTGCGGGAGCAGAGGCCGCTGTGGCAGAGGGTCCAGCCGAGCCTGTACATGCTGAGCCCGAGGCCTCTTCCCCAGATTCTGCTCCTGATCCGCCTCCAGACCTTTCGGAGTATTGCTTGGAGTATCAGATCCAGTCGATTGTGGGTCGGCTTCCTCGCCATGCTACCGAGCGTATTCTAGTATACTCTAGGCGCCGATCACCTCGAGGTAGAGGTCGCAGAGGAGGATGGGGCAAAGGACGCCGAGGTGACCCTACACAGGAGTAGTAGATTAGGATATTTATGTTTTTTTTTTCATCACACTTTGTACAGAGAAACTTGCATATATATATGAAAGAAACTTTTTATTCATTCTCTTTTGTCTTGCCCTTCTTTTCTTTTCATTCTCCATTTTCTCTTTTTTTTGCATTTTTTCTTTGTATCCGGCATATCAGACCGGATACATTGGTATTTCTTTGTATCCGGCATAACATGCCAGATACACATGGTCCCTTTTGTATCTGGCATACTTCATCGGATATGAATAGAACCTTTTGTATCCGATCTGAGTTGTCGGATACATTAAAAAATGCTATAAATGCAACCAGCCTCGAGATTTGCATATTTTTTTACTAGTTTTTGAGTTTAGAAAACCCCTTTTTCACCCTTTTCATCCTCCTATTGATTCTTAGCTTGCTCCCATCGCCTCTAATGGATTCCGGATCATCTTCTGCCTTACCATTGTCTATCCACGTAGCCTCCCCTGCAAAACAGCCTTTTAGATCAAAACCCCCTAACCTCACTAGGTATAATCCCGTGGACTCATTTTACACTAGATGGGTTAATTCTATGACCCTTGATGAAGAGAGGAAATGGGATTCCACCCATCTAGGCCACATTCTGCTTATCCCAAAGATTCCCTTCAAGTGGGAGATTATTGAAGCCATGATTGGCCATTGGGTACCCGACCTCAACCTTTTCTGTTTTGGGAACCATGAGATGACATCGACTATTGAAGAGGTGGAAACCATCTTGGGCTTGAGATTTGATGAGAAGGTAGTGAACCCACCCCTTAGGCCCAGCTACAAGAAGGAGGCTTCTACTTTCCTGGGTATAGGGAAGAAGGATTTAGGGGATTCTGACACCCTTTTGACTTTGTCCAAGTCTTTTTTGACTGAGAAGCTCTTGAGGGGGGAGAACAAGGAAGCCAGGTTCAATGCCTTGACCCTGATAGTGGTTAACCAACTGCTTTTCCCCCAGGATGACGATAAGGTAGACTTGGCCCTTATCTTCGTTGTATGCTAGGTTAGGGAGCGGGAGAGATTGGCCCCTATGATTTTAGCGGAGATGTACCAGGCTTTGACTGATTGTTATTACAGGAAGTCGAAGCGCTTCCTATCATGTGCCCCTATCCTGCAGGTATTTTTTTCTGCTTTTTTTTTCTTTTTTTGCTTTTTGATTTTTTTTTTTCACAATATACTGAAATATCCCTCCTCCTTTGCAGCTTTGGCTACTTGACCACCTGAGTCCGATTAAGGAGATCAATCGACACTTCTTCCCAAGCTTGAAAGTTCCCATTTTAATGAGCAACCGGGGGTGTCCTGACATTCCAGGGGGTAAACAGGGCTGGTTTACTTTCTTGGCTACACTCCAGGTTGATCAAGTGAGGTGGCCTGGTACTTATCAGCCCAATGCAAAGACGGTGATCAGCTTTCGAGACCGCAACTTTTTGGTACTGGCTGGCTTGGGACATGCTATGCTTTACCTTCATTTGTGGGTTCTTCGTCAGTTCAAAGCGACTCAGGGGATTATAATCCCAAGTGGATATGAGGACCATCTTTGGCCACTTTCACCAGCCACCATGAAGCTGAATGCTTGGTTGATGAGGGAGTGGTCCTATGTTCGTTTTATGCGGAGCCGGGTCTTCTCAGAGTCCCATGTGAAGGACTATCTTTTCTGGATCAGGGAGCAGATACAGAGTCAGGCTCCAGTACCCGAAGATCCTCCTGCAGTTTTGGCTCCTACTTATGAAGACCTCCTGGAGTCTGAGAGAGCTTCTCACAAGTGACTTCGGCAGATATGGGTACGAGAGGCCTAGGAGCTTAGGATACGGGGCCTTGACATGGAGAGGCAACTTGCAGAGCAGGTATTCCGCCGTCTTGCTATGGAAAAGCAACTTGAGGAGCAGAGGCAGGCCCACCGCTTTGAGGTTCGGATGGTACGGCAGAAGTACCAGGATGCTTTAGCCAGCCTTAGGAGCATACGGATTAGACAGACCCTCTCAGATGAGGTCATTTCCTTCTTGAGTGATCCTGCTGCAGAGGGGTTTTCTGGAGTTATTGCAGCTCAGGCAGCTCGGATTCGGGAGCTTGAGGAGCGGCTAGGAGACAGAGACTAGCCTTATTTCCTGCACATTTTTTTTATTTTTTTTTATTTTTATTTTTATACCTTTTTACGAAAGCAAACTCCAATAGTGGAAAGACAAAGGATTTAATTCAAAAATAAATTTTTTATATTATTGGCCTCAGAATGCTCAGATGTTTGTAAAAACAAAGGTTTTATGAAAAGTATTTGATTTATCATCACTGGCCAAAGTATAGTTTTTCTTTTTTTACTTTTTTTTATTTTATTTTTTTTTGAAATTTGGTCTATGCACTTAATCACCCATAATTAAAGGAATTAAAACCAAGTTAAAATAATGAAGATGGTAGTCCAAGTAATAATGAGGGATCAGAACCGTCCATCTTAGGACCTTTAGAGTCATCCTCAAATGCCTTTTCTTCCAGAATTGAACGTGTTACTCAATCTGATCAGTCTCAGTACTTGTGCTGATTTCTCTTCAAGCTTGGATCACATGATCAACCCAACCTTTGATTTTTTTTCTTGCCAATATTGCCCCTAGCGTTAGTTACGGTTTTCACTAGGGCCAGCTTCTGTGTTCCGTCATCACCAATCTCACTTTGAAATTTGAATGAACATACTAAGATCACCGAGGGCTTAGAAATAGGACGAAACAAAGGCTAGGCTTGGTTTATGAAAGAAAAGGTATTAAGGCTCAAAGTTTTTCAAATGTGGGAATAGGTCGACCGGACTTACAGTCATGATGAATTTTGCCCCATTTTTCCCAAGTTGCATTCTTTGTATCTCTTTTCACACTTGGCTTTCATTTGGCATTTTTATTTGCTTTTTCTCTCTCTTTTTCTTTTTTCCTTATTTTTGCCCCAATTGGCCTTGCCCCACTATAAGACTATAAGTCCGGTTTAGGTTTATCAAAGAAACGAACCGGCTCAACTTGGCTAGACTAGGGATTAAAATTTTGAAGGAAATAAAGAAGGATGGCCTCGGATCATTTCCTAACAATGTTCAATCAAGGAAAATACCTTTTTACTGCATCAGAGTTAATTGGCTCAGGAAAATCTGATCCATCCATTTCTGTCAAGATGAGTACACCCCCTGACAGGACCTTCTTGACAACATAAGGCCCTTCCCAATTCGGCTTGAACTTACCACGAGGATCTTCCAAAAATGTTAAGATTTTCTTTAGCACCAAGTTTCCTTCTTGGAAAGTTCTGGGCTTCACTTTCTTATTGTAGGCCCGGGCCATTCTCCTCTGGTACAACTGGCCATGACACAGCGCTTTCAATCGCTTATCTTCTATTAGGTTGAGTTGATCACTTTTTGATTGTATCCATTCAGCTTATTCTAATTCCGCCTCCATGAGCACTCTAAGTGATGGGATTTCTACTTCCACTGGCAAAACTGCTTCCATTCCATAAGTGAATACGGGGTTGCCCCAGTTGAAGTCCGGATTGAGGTTCTGTAGGCATGTAGAGCAAGCGGCAGCATTTCATGCCAATCCTTGTAACTTACTACCATCTTCTGAATGATTTTCTTTATGTTCTTGTTTGCTGCTTCCACTGCCCCATTCATCTTTGGCATGTACGGAGCTGACTTGTGGTTGGTGATTTGAAACTGCTTACACATTTTCTTCATGTCCTTGTTCTTAATATTTGAAGCGCTGTCTGATATTATGGCACTTGGCAGTCCGTAGCGACAAATGATATTGTGCTTAAAAAGTTTAATAACATGGTTGCTTGTGATATTCGCATATGAAGCCGCTTCTACCCACTTAGTGAAATAATCAATCGCTACCAAGATAAACCTGTGTCCGTTCGATGCCTTAGGTGAAATCATGCCAATGACGTCTATACCCCACATGGAGAAGGGCCATGGGGATGTCATGTTGTGCAACTCACTTGGGGGTGCATGCTTATTATCTGCATATATCTGACATTGGTGACACCTCTTGACATGTATACAGCAATCATGCTCCATTGTTGACCAGTAATATCCCAACCTTAGGATGTTCTTTGCAAGCATGTGTCCATTCATATGGGGTCCACAGACTCCTTCGTGTACAGTCTCGATTAACCTTTCTGATTCAGCCTTAGCAACACATCTGAGCAGAATATCGTTGTGCGATCTCTTGTACAAATGCCCACCACTTAACAGGAACTGACCAGCTAATCTTTGTATTGTCCTTTTCTCAATAGAAGTGGCATTTTCTAGCAAACTTCGATCATTCAAGAAGTTTTTGATATCTTGAAACCATGGTGCTTCTTCTTCGGGTGCTCCCTCTAGAATGAGACAATAATTCGGTTCATCTCTGACCTCAATTTCCAGTGGTTTGATGTCTACCCCTTCTGGCATGTTGACCATGGAAGCCAATGTTGTTAGAGCATCCGCGAACTGATTCTTGGCCCTTGGCATATAGTTAAAGGAAATTCGAGTAAAATTTGTGCTTATTTCTTCCAAATACTGGTGATAGGAGATCAATTTGTGATTCTTGGTTTTCCATTCACCAGTTGTTTGGAAGATGATAAGACTCGAATCTCCGTATACGTCAAGTTCCTCTACTTCATGATCTATGGCGGTCTGCAACCCAATTATACATGCTTCATACTCTGCAATATTATTGGTGCACTGGAACCTTAGCTTCACTGCGATTGGGATGTGGGATCCATCTGGCTTGACCAAAACTGACCCTATTCCATTTCCATTCATGTTGGCGGCCCCGTCAAAGAACATCTGCCAAGAACTCTCACTTTCCTCCTCCTTAGTAAACAGAATTGCCTCATCAGGAAAGTTGGTCTTCAGAGGTTGGTACTCTGGGAAACGATGTGCAGCCAGGTGATTAGCAATGGCTTGACCCTTGATCACCTTCTGAGTGATGTATGTGAGGTCGAACTCGGATAATAGTAACTGCCACTTCGCCGTTCTGCCCGTTAATGCCGGTTTCTCAAACAAATACTTCAGAGGGTCCATCCTGGATATCAATAATGTAGAGTGACTAAGGAAGTAATGCCTTAGCCTTTGAGTTGCCCACACTAGAGCACAACAAGTCTTTTCCAATGGTGAGTACTTGGCCTCATATTCTGTGAATTTTTTACTCAGATAGTAAATTGCCCTTTCTTTTCTACCAGTCTCATCATGTTGCCCCAAGACACATCCCATTGACGTTTCCAACACTGACAAGTATAGGATCAGTGGTCTTCCTGGAGTTGGTGGCACTAGCACAGGTGGCTTCAGTAAATACTCCTTAATAGTGTCAAATGCCTGCTGGCAATCCTCATTCCAGACCGTCGGGTTATTTTTTCTTAGAAGCTTGAAAATTGGTTCACAGATAGCAGTGAGTTGTGTTATGAACCGGCTTATATATTGAATTCTTCCAAGAAAACCCCTAACTGCCTTCTCTGTTCTGGGTGATGGCATTTCAATTATGGCCTTGGCTTTAGCCGAGTCAATTTCAATTCCTCTCTTGCTTACAATGAATCTCAGCAACTTTTCTGATGTAGCCCCAAAGACGCATTTAGCCGGGTTAAGCCGTAGACTGTACTTCCTGAGACGATCAAACACTTTCTTCAGATTGATCAAGTGGTCCTCTTCTTTGCACGATTTGGCAATCATATCGTCCATGTAGACCTCCATCTCCTTATGGATCATGTCATGGAATAGTGCTATCATGGCCCGTTGGTATGTTGCCCCAACGTTTTAAAGCCCAAATGGCATGATTGTGTAGTGGAATGTACCCCAAGGTGTGATAAACGCTGTTTTCTCTTGATCTTCCTTAGCCATCTTGATCTGATTATATCCCGAGAAACCATCCATGAAAATGAATAGGCTATGTACCGCAGTATTATCGACCAGAATGTCGATGTGTGGAAGTGGAAAATCATCCTTTGGACTTGCTTTATTCAGATCTCTGTAGTCCACGCACATTCTGACTTTCCCGTCCTTCTTTGGTACCGATACTATGTTTGCGAGCCACTCGGGGTACATAGAGACTGCCAAAAATCCTACTTGGAATTGCTTGACCACTTCGTCCTTGACCTTCAGAGTCCATTCAGGTTTCAATCTTCTCAGCTTCTGCTTGATTGGCTTAACCCATGGCAAAATTGGCAACTTGTGCACCACCATGTCAGTGTCCAACCCTGGCATGTCCCGGTATGACCAAGCGAACACATCCTTGTAATCTGCAAAAAACCGTGACATTTCATTTTGCTGCACATTAGATAGGCATGCCCCAATTTTCACTATTTTTAGGTCATCTTCGGTCCCAAGATTTATTGAAATGGTCTCCTCAATATTAGGTTGGACCCCCCCTTCATGACGTTAATTGATATTCAATTTCTTTTGGAATGTCTTCTTCTTCGACCTCGGTCTCTTCTTCGATCCCCATGAGGTCAAAGTCGAGCTCGAAGTCGAAGTCATATTCAACTTGGTCCAATTTGGTCTGATTATATGGTTCATAAGTGGTTTGGACCTTTCTGAAAAAATTAAATTTTCTAGAAAAAATAGAAAAATCTTTTTGGTTTTTTTGTGAGCCTTCTAAACATAATTCCCCTGAAGACGAAGGCTCATTAGGACCTTCAGGGAAATGGCATTCCACTATTGGAGTTTTTTTGGAAACCGCGTCAGTTTGCCACACAAACGCTGCTTCAAAGGTAAGGGGAGTTTCCTCCCAATTGTTCAAAACAAAATTTTTGGGAGCAGGAGAAATTGTGCAAGCCTGCTCCTCAAATCCAGAATCCGATGCCATCATCACCAGGTGGGTACTGCCCTTTTCTGCTACGGGGCCCAGTCCAGATATGACCTCATCTAGGATTTTAACTGCTGCCCAATCAATGAATGGCAGCTCTTTGTCACCAACTGTCTTTTCGCCTTCAGTCATGGTAAAGAAAGCCCCAACATCTTCAGAGAAGTCTGTTTGCTACTCGGGCTGTGGCCCAGGCCCATTTGCTGTTTCCAGTATTGGAGATGGGTTGTATGGTCGCAAGGCCGAAACGGAAGGCTTTTGAAATGGATTGACGTTTCGGTACGGAGGTTTGGCCTGATCCGGAGGAGGAGATAATTGGATTATATATGAGGGTTTAGGAAAATTCTCCTTTAGATGAGGGATTTTTCCTCTGCTTCTGTTCTCTCCTTCTCCATGCTTCATTCTTCTCCATCCCCTGGGTTTAAATCCCAACCCTACTTTAGGGATCAGCTTCTTGGCCCTAATTGGCTCCACCATTCACTGCAAATTTATTCCCAGGCCTTTCCCTGGATGAAAGTGGTATTTTTCCATCACTTTCTTTACCATTTTCTCTGCAGTAGTCCCTTTTCTTTCTCCTTTCTCACACCCCCCAGGTATGAAATTGACCGTCTCAAACTAAAATGAGTGAAACGCAATCTTGTCGACAGTTAAGTCTACATTTATCAAGGGTACGTCAGGTGACACAATGGGTGGCACCAAGTTCTCAGCTAGGACTGTTATCACCCTTTACCCTCTTATTTATTTCACCCTTTGGTGGAGCGTGGATGGTATTGCCCTAGCCGAGTGTATCCACGGCCTCTTTAGGAGCAGGTTGAATGCTGCTGGAATATCCATCACTTCAAATGTGATGTTGAAAATATTCGGTCCAATTGTGACCGGCAGTTCAATCTCCCCTAGGGAGTGTGTCTTAGAGCTGTCAAAAGCCCTCACTATCCTCCCATTTTGCTTGATCTTCAACTGATCCAGACCAAGCTTGGTAAAAGTGATTAACGGGCAGACGTTTAACGCCGATCTGTTGTCAATTAATACCCGTACGATCATGCTGCCCTTACAAAGCACTGTGATATGCAAAGGGTCAACATGATAACACTCACCTGGGCTTATATCACCTTCGGAGAAACTTATCACATTATGTGACAAGATTTGACCAACCATTTTGCCTAGCTGGTCTGGATCGATTGTCTAGGATACGTGTGCACTTTATAGCACCCTTAACAATGCATCCCTGTGCTTTTAAGAATTTAGCAAAAGGCCCAGTATTGAAATCTAGGCCGGGACCTTGTTCAGCTGATCCACAAGATTGAATTCAATCTTTTTGATTATTTTTATGAGGTCTGATGCCTCATTTTCTGCACCCTGGGGGGTGTCTTCTCCCACTTTTGTTTTTCCTTTCAACTTTCTTTTTTCTTCTGTTTCTTTTCTCTCTCTCTCCACCTCTGTTTCTTTTTCTTTCTCCACTCCTTCCACACATTTTCCCGACCTCGTCATGAGGTTCACCTCTTCCTGGTTCTGGTTCCTGACCACTGGAACCGTAGCCGTGACCCCTTCGCTGTAATTCCATGGTACAGCTGCCTTAGAATAGGCTAGTTTCGGGACATTGACCCCCAACTGCTGGAGTTTGGACCAGGATGTATGGGCCGGTCTAGGGACACTATAGGAAGCTGGAATGTTTACAACCATGGGTTGGAGTTTGGACCCAGATGTGGCTGATGGAACTGAAGAGGTGATGGAGGCGGTGGTGGGATCCAGGTTGATGACCAAGGGAGCCTTTGGTGGTTTGGCAGGAGAGCAGGTGGGTGAACCACAATTAAAGACCAATTGAGGCCTAGCAGTGTTCATCTGGGCCATGAGGGAAGAGACCCAGTTCAGAGAGGAGCTAATATCTTCAGCAGCCTCATCACTTTTCCTGGAGATAACATTAATCTCATATTCTTCTTTCTCTTGGCAGAAATAGACCTTGACCGAGGTCCCCATGGGTGCTATAAGCTGAGATGGGTCAAAGGCCCTTCTCGTGGTGGATATGGCAGTGATAGAGTTGGACGGGCCTGCCCCATTGTGGTAAGGCAGAGGGTTCTGCCCAATATCATTTCCTGATGTGGCAGGTGCAGCAGTATTGAAAACCAGGGCCTTCTGGTCCAACAGGTCCTGGACCGCATGCTTCAGCATCCAGCAAGTGTCAGTAGAGTGCCCCGGTGCACCCATGTGATAGTCGCAAGTGATGGCTGGATCAAAATTCCTCCCCTTTGGGGCATTTGGGTTGGGCTCCTTCAGGGTCACATACTCCCCTTTCAGCAGTATGGGTAATAGTTGGGAAAGAGACACAGGAAGGGGAGTAAAGACTCTGTTCCTCCTTGCCGTCATCCAGGCCTCCTACTCCTCCTTAGTAAAGACCCTCCTCTGGTTTGCAGGCACGGAAGGGGAGAAATTGACATTATGTGGGGTCTGGTACAACTGCTAGGCCTGTTGGGCAGATTGAGGTGCAGATATGTTGACATGGAGCGGTTTCTTGGCGGGAGGAGCTTGTACCAGGTTCACTTCTCCTTCTTTTCAGGCCCCGTTCTTCTTGAATCCAGCCCCCTTCTTCTGTGCCAAGGAAGCGGAGGAATCAGATTGCCCAGTCAAAGTAGAATAGTCAATGAGCCTTCCTGACCTGACCCCTTCTGTGCGCGCGTGGGAAACGCGGCACGGGAAATTTCGGAGTCGCCACCGCCTGATGGGGTGCAGGCGGACACCTGGGTGCCTAATCTTGTCTATTTAGGGCTTTGGTCTGCGGCTTGAGATTCTAAGTCGGTTCTCGGTTGCGGTCTGGGGAAGTCCGTAGACACCCCAGTCCGCCCCGTCGGATGACGGGTCCCGTGGGTTCCCTGGTTTGAGTCAGCTTTCTATTTTGGTTCTCACCCGATTCCTAATCCAGCATGTAATTTAGTTGAGTCTTGGCGGGATCACCCGAGTTGGTGTGGGTCCCTTTAGTTGATTTTATCTTGCTTAATTTAGGTGATCTGAGTCGGATTGGGTAGGCCCCGTTGGAAGGCCCACGGTGCCCTTGGTGGGCTTGGGTATGCCCATGTGTCCATGTGGGCCTCTGTCTAAGCCTAGGAGGCCCTGTGGGCTTTGGTTAAGTGTGTTGGGTTTATTTGGTTTGTTCATGTTGGAGCTTTATGTGATTTTCATGCAATAAGTGAGTCTGCATTGGTTTGTGGGCCCCTGGGTGGGCCCCCATGGTAGTTGCCAAAAATTGTTTTAATTTATCCTCTTAAAATTGGCCAAGGTGTTCTGGACATCGGGCTTGGGGCCCATGATCCGGCTTTGGGCTTGAAAAGCCAAGTTCCATGAAGTTAGGGTTAAACCCTCACTTGGTTTGGTTAATGGGCTTTGGTGGGCCCGATAGGCCCTTCCCCTGGGTCTCGGCCAAACCACACAATTTAAACATCACTCCACACATCCAGGTTCGGGGTGGGCCGCATTGGGTTTGGCCCGCCCGGTTAGATCGGTTAATTCCACTTAATCTTGCTTAAGTTGCATGCTTTTGGGTTTATCGGGCTGGGTAGGCCCCGTTGGGAGGCCCACAAGTGTTTCCAATTTTGGACCGGTGGTCCAGGTCCCAAGCTGGGTTTCCGGGTGACCCGGAAACCCTATTGGTTCACTTGGTTTGGTTAAAATTAACAGAAAAATTCGGCCAATATCATAAAAACATGAAATTGCATTTCTGTCGTGTATCCGGCCTTAGTTGCCGGATACACACAGGCCATAGGTGATCCGGTCTGAGTTGTCGGATCACCTTAAAAAAGGCCTTTTTCGAGCTTTGGCCATGGGGGTGGCTTCCGGGGGCTCCTAGGGGCTTTCTACCAACTGTGTGGGCCCTGGGGAGGCCCACATTGGTTCAGAGATGGGGGTGAGACCTCATTTGGCTTTCTTTTGGGGGTTTCCACAGCAAGGAAGGTAAGGGAGAAAGCATGATGCCGCCCCCTCACTCAGGATCATGCATGTCATTGAAACAGGGACCAATGTGTCCCTGTGTGGGTTTCTCCATACACCAAACAATAAATTCACCCTTGGTGAAAAGATATACAATCCATTGAGAGGTTAAATCATGCTTGGGTCTTAAGAGATTACCGCACCAATTTTCTTACATCATGCAAGTGAATTAGCAATATATGCACTTGAACTCGTACTAAAGATAGATAGTAAAGCAATTAAAGGGGTCCAACATGATCCTTGAGTAGAGACTTTATGCAAGCATTCAGAAAATACCCAAAGCAAACATGACATGCAATATTTCATAAAGCAACACCTACTGCTGGTGCATGGCATGGCAGCCAACAAAGGAGGCTGGGTGGGGAGCAAGTATGGGCTGGTGTGCCGGGCTAAGGGAGCTGGTATTGGTGTGTGCTTGCTGGGAATAGCAGCTGCTGGGAAGGTGGGGTTTCAGACATACCAGGGGTGTGAATTGGTGAGGGAAAGAGAGAGAGATCTGCTGTTGTTTCCAGCAGCAGCTCTTGGAGATCACAGCTAAGGGATTGTGGGGTGCGGGGGCATGCTTACTACTACAACCGGCAGCATATTACCGACATCACAGTAGCCAAGCATTGGAGAGATGGGAACACTAAAATGCTGAGAAAATGACCAACCAGCAAGGACAAAAGAGAGCATTTTAATGGTCGAACAAAAATACAGCAACAAATAAAAGGGGTTAGAGAGCATGCCATAACCCAAAACTATAAGCCACTGAAGGGCATGCCGAAGTCACACCCAAGGACAACGTCATTCAAGAGGAAAATACCAGGCACACCACAGGAAATGACCTATCATACCTTGCCTATATGGAAATAAACTAATGCTAGCATGCATCATCTATAACCTTACCATATGGCAGCAATCGTGTGACCCATTCCCGCAGCCTTAGAATCACTTAAAGAAAGGTGGAGGAGGGGGGTTACATGGGGGTACATGAGACATATTGGGGAGGACATTCTCCTCGCCAACAATAAGAGAAGGCCTCATAACAGTAGTTAAAATGACTAAAAAAATGATGATGGATCATCTCTCACTCTCATAAACCCGAACACATGCTCATCTTACCTTGGAGATCCTCATGTCACCAAGAATGGAATGAAATGCATGCAACATGGACACTTAAACGAGCTTGTGGCAAGAAGGAAAATCCAGCACACTAACATGCTTAAAGTATTCCCATTTTCATATATATGGGGTGAATAAGGATGGGGAACAATACCTTGGGGGTCTTGAGCTCTTGTGCCAGGTGGAGATGACTCCTTGAAGCTCCGATAGTGGCTGGAAGACCTTCCTCCAGCAGCAGCAGCAAGAGATCCCTTTCTTGTTGGAGTGAGAGACCAAAAGAAAAGAGGAAGAGCAAGGGATTCAATGGTATGGAGGGGGTAGGGGATGGGTGTGGAAGCAAATGGGGTGGGAGGGGGGAGCAATCGGATGGGGACAAGTGGTGGAGGAAGGCCAAAGAGGAGCAAAAGAAGCCAACCATTGGAAAGGGGGCTGCTGCCCCCTTTTATAACAATTTTAATGTATCTGGACTTGGAGTCCGGATACACTATATGCCATGTGTATCCAGCCTCCAAGGCCGGATACACTAAGCTGCCTTTGTATCCGGTCTTGGAGTCCGGATACAAAACATAATCATTGGCAAAAATTAATTCCGCCGCGAATTTGTCAGAGAATCGACGCGAATCTCGCCGAGCAAATCTTCGTATCCGGCCTTGGAGTCCGGATATACACAAGGGTATGTGTATCCGGTATATTTGACCGGATACAAATCAAAAACTTACGGATTTGCCCTTCGACTTGACCGATTCGACCGATTTGACACTTTTGGATATCTACGGATTGCCCTGCACGAATTTTTGTTTAGTCCTTGAGATTTTTGGATATTTAAGATTTAGCCCCCAGAGATATTTTGCTGCGTTGGCAGCCACGTGTGCAGTTCCTGCGCCACGTGTGCAGTTTCCGGCTTTTGCTGCCCGGAAACTTCGATAGCTCATATCTCTTTCATCTGATCTCCGATTTGAGCAAACTCAATTGCGTTGAACTCGTATCGGAGCCCTCTATTTAATGACATAGGGTTAAGCACTTGGCACGGAGTTCGAGGAAAAGTCAACTTTCGGCTCATCCTCAAGTTTGACCGCCCGCAGAACCCTCATCCGGACTCCGATTCCAGCAAACTCAGTTGTGTTGGAACCGTGTTGAGATTCTCTATCCAATGGCATAGGGCAAGGCGGCCAGATCTCATCTGATCGAAAGGTCAACTTTCGACCCCCTTGGGTTTGACCTTTTAGCAGGATTTTGTATTTTTTGGCTTTTTGGGAGCGCAAAAATGAGGTGCTTACAGCTGCCCCTCTTTGTTGGAGTCACCTTGCGGATGAACGGCAAAGAGAAAAAAGAATCTCATTTTTGTGCCTGGCATTTCTGTCGACATGGTCGACGAGCTTTAGTCCTTTGAAGTTTTCATTTTGAGCGGGAAGCGACCAATGATGTGGCGTCACTTCCTAGCTTCAGAGCTTCCTCACCCTTTGCTTTTCGGGTTTTTGTAGGGCAACTCTTCAGCATTTGATTTAAGTTTGAAAGGGATTAGACTGGACTTGAGCTTGCCAACCTGTTTCGGCGTTGATGCCAGACACTTGACAATATTTTTTTTTTGTTGTTTGTTCCATTTAAGCTTTTTAGGTGACTTCAGACTTTTGACCAATTTGTGTCTTTTACTTGAAGCTTGCTTGCATTTTCTTTTGATGTCCAAGGGTTGGGTTAGGATGTGGACCGAATGGAGAAGAAAGGAATGAGAGGTGGAGGAAAAGCTGCTGTTGGTGAGGAGGTGCTTCCAACGCTGTCCAGTGCCTCAGAGGAGCTCACACACCTGCTCTAATCTATTTACAAAAGTGTGAAATCAAAAATTACAAAAGGGCCATCTTGCCCGATGATATCTTCATTTATGCTCCTTCTCCTTCATGTCTTGATTCTCTGTCGTTTCCAGAAAGGGGGAACAACTTGTTCCACCTTGCAGAGACACTTTGTTCTGGGGACTCCGTGTCCTTCAGCATTGGGAGATGCTTTACTCCTTGAGGACACACTCTTGTGTCATTTAGATGTGGGAGGTGCCTTGCTCCTTAGTATTTCAAGTGGTGGGAGACGCCCTGCTCCTTAGGGACACATTTCCGTGTCATTCAAATGGTGGGAGACATCTTGCTCCTTAGGGACACATTTCTGTGTCATTCAAATGGTGGGAGACATCTTGCTCCTTAGGGGTTCGGAGTCGCCTTGCTCCTTTAGTCTTTTGCTCATTCTTTTCTTTGTCTCGGTTGTCTCTGAAGCTGCCTCTGCCTATCTCTGACTCATCTGTCAGTGGCTTTGGTTTCACAAGATTCTTCCAACCAATGTGTGAATACGTTGTGATGACTCCTTTGGCGTCCCATGTGTGAATACACGGTGACGTTTTCTTGCATCAGCGTGTGAATACGCAGTGATGACTCCTTTGGCGTCCCATGTGTGAATACAAGGTGACGTTTTCTTGCATCAGCGTGTGAATACGCAGTGATGACTTTTCTGCGTCCCATGTGTGAATACACGGTGACGGTTTTCTTGCATCAGCGTGTGAATACGCAGCGATGACTTTTCTTGCCTCAGCGTGTGAATACGCAGTGATGGCTCTTCTGCGTCCCATGTGTGAATACAAGGTGACGATTTTCTTGGAGATGCCTTGCTCCTTTTGTTTGTAAGTCTCGGAGGCTCCTTGCTCAATTCTGTCTTCAAATTTTGGAGGTTTCTTGCTCCTTAACTCTTCAATCAATTTTTGGTTGGAGGCTCCTTGCTCCATTCTGTCTTCAAATTTTGGAGGCTTCTTGCTCCTTAACTCTTCAATCAATTTTTTGTTGGAGGCTCCTTGCTCCATTCTGTCTTCAAATTTTGGAGGCTTCTTGCTCCTTAACTCTTTAATCAATTTTTTGTTGGAGGCTCCTCGCTCCATTCTGTCTTCAAATTCAAAAATTTTTTTTTTTGGGAGACGCCTTGCTCCTTAATTCTTCAATCAATTTTTGTCAGAGGCTCCTTGCTCCATTCTGTCTTAAAATTTTGGAGGCTTCTTGCTCCATTCTGTCTTCAAATTTTGGAGGCTTCTTGCTCCATTCTGTCTTTGCCCATTACTTATTCTGACTTGGTAATTTCTTTTTCTTTCTTGATTGCATTCAAAGTTGCCTTCCCCAATCTCTGACTTATTCGCCAGTGGCTTTGGCTTCATAAACTTGGTCAATCGATGTGTGAATACACTGTGATGACTCTTTCTGCGTCCCATGTGTGAATACACGGTGACGGTTCTTGCGCATCAGCGTGTGAATACGCCGTGATGGCTTTTCTGCATCCCATACGTGAATACACGGTGACGGTTCTTTTGCATCAGCGTGTGAATACGCAGTGATGGCTTTTCTTCGTCCCATGTGTGAATACACGGTGACAGTTCTTTCGCGCATCAGCGTGTGAATACGCAGTGATGGATTTTCTGCGTCCCATGTGTGAATACACGGTGACGGTTCTTTACGCATCAGTGTGTGAATACGCAGTGATGGCTTTTCTACGTCCCATGTGTGAATACACGGTGATGACTCTTTCTGCGTCCCATGTGTGAGTACACGGTGACGGTTTTCTGCGCATCAGCGTGTGAATACGCAGTGATGGCTTTTATGCATCCCATGCGTGAATACACGGTGACGGTTCTTTTGCGCATCAACGTGTGAATACGCAGTGATGGCTTTTCTTCGTCCCATGTGTGAATACACGGTGACGGTTCTTTTGCGCATCAGCGTGTGAATACGCCGTGATGGCTTTTCGCGTCCTGTGTGTGAATACACGGTGACGGTTCTTTTGCGCATCAACGTGTGAATACGCCGTGATGGCTTTTATTCGTCCCATGCGTGAATACACAGTGACGGTTCTTTTGCGCATCAGCGTGTGAATACGCAGTGATGGCTTTTCTTCGTCCCATGTGTGAATACACGGTGACGGTTCTTTTGCGCATCAGCGTGTGAATACGCCGTGATGGCTTTTCGGGTTCTGTCAGTACCTGTAGAAGTTCATGTGAAATGGGGTCAATTAGAATTCATTTGTTTTATCAAAAATTATGTGCAAATTTGAGTGATTTCTCCTTTGTTGAAACCTTTTGGGGATTCACCAAATGTTCGGATTTTTCTTTCTGAAGTGGGTCCATGGTGAGACCAGCAATCTTTGGGTCAGTTACCTGACACTCTCATTTAGACTTAGGAAAATGTGCCATCCGGCACTTCTTGTAGGTGTCTCAACATTTTGGCCTTCAATGGCATGCCCCCTGGTTGAAATGAGGGGAGTTATTTCGGGTTCAGGGGGTTTCTTTGGTATTGCCCCGCCCTGGCCTTTCTTTGATTTTCTCTCTCTCTTTTTCTTTCTCCATTTCCCCTACCCTTGGTTGGGGGTTGTGTAAGGGATTTTTTCTTTGATTGATTCTCTCATTTGGGTTTGGTGCCCCACCCCAGTTTTAGGGCCCTGACAATTTCCATGGATCATGACACACAATGATCAGAGAGGACTTATCCGTAGGACGAAAAGTAGGCTTTGTTTCCAGTGTTTAGAAATGAAGGATAAACAGGCTCAAACCCTATACAGCTTCACTCTATGGGTAACCATTATGTCTAGCCAAAGTTCTTCTCTGTCTTTTATGGTTCTGTCACTGCCAGCTTGCCCAAGATTTGATTTTACATTCTCTGCAATCAAAAAGGACTTCATAGTAGGACGAAATGTAGGCTGGGCTCAAGGGTTCAAAAGAAAGGATATAAAGGCTCGAAATTGACGTATGGGTTAAGAGCCATGTCTTGTCCACCCCCTTTTTTGTTAGGGCTTGCTTCACCTTTGTTCCTGCAACTTAGCTTCTTCTCATTTTTTCCATTTTTGTTCTTTTCTTTCTTTCCCTTCCTTCTTGGGTATTCTGCCCCAATTCTTGATTCTTGCCCTTGGGGTTTGCCCCGTTCTCTTCTCTCTTTTTTTCTTTTCTTTTCTTTTCTTTTCTTTCGAGGGACTGCCCCCAGTTATTTTTTGAAGTTCTTGCTTTCTGGGGGCTCTTTCCTTTCCTCATTTCTGTCCCCTTTGTCCTTAGGGTGCTTTTTGCTTTGCCCTATCTCCACCTTCCTCCTTTTCGCGTCTCCGACTGTACGAATCTTTATGCCCCAGTTTTGGAGACAAGACATGGTAGGTTAAATGAAGGAATTGTTAGGCTCAAAGTGTTTTGCTAGGGTTTCATCTGGTGTCAGATGATTTTTGGAGGAGATCAAGGATGGCCTTTCTTCCCTTCACAGAGAATGTAACACTTGATTGCTTTTGCATGATTAGTTGGCTCGAGAACCATTCTTCTTCTTTGTTCATCATTTTTTGCTTTTTGACTTTTTGACTTTACCCCAGTTTGGGGTGGCTAGACATAACGTGGGTTAGAAATGAGACGATCAAGCTCAACACGTTTAACTAGAGGAATTTATTTGAAGTATCTTAGCCAAAAGATGGCCTCTCATCATTTCATTGAGATCATTGATCTTGGATTATGTCAGTGACCTTTGACTAGTATGGGTACCCTGCCCTTTCTTTTCTTTTCTCTCATGTCACAATTTGCCCCTTTGTTTGGTGAGGTAGGTTTTTGATGTGATGCTGGGGGGGGGGGATCCCTTAGCTATGTTGAGACCTACACAGTTTGTGCCATTTGGCGCATTTAACTTGTCAAATTTGAGTGTTCAGGTTTGTCCCGAGATCATGGTCATGCCTTGGTGTGGCTGAACACTTCAGTGATTTCCCAAAAGATTTCATAATCTTGCAAAAAGAAATATGCTGTCCAGTTCAGAGTTTTTAAAGAAAAGAAAGCATAAGCAAAAACAGGAAATCAAACTATGCAAAAGGGTGGCCGATGTAATCGGCGTTCTTGGAATTCAGTTGCATGCCATGGACGGGAGCTTTCAAGTGCTCTTCTCATCATAATCCTCTCCTTCTTGTGGGGAGATGGGTGGTTCGGATGTCCGAATCTGTGCTAGCATGTCAGAGATGTCTTGTCTTTCAGTGGCCCTTGGCTTCTCGAGCATTTCCTTCAAGAATCCTTGATCAATCAGATCTTGAATGTCATGCCGTAGGTCCCAGCATCGGCTTGTGTGGTGCCCTGGAGCACCAGAATGGTACTCGCACGACTCCGCAGCATTGTAGCTTCTGGCATTAACCAATCGAGGGTTCGGGGGCTTAATCCGCACATACCCCTCCTTTAGCAGCATTGGTAGTAACCCAGCCGGTGTATATGGTAGTGGGGTGAAAACCCTCCTTAGTCTGGCCTCCATTTCTTCTCTTGTCCTCCTTGGTGGGCCCTCTGAATGATCCATCCTTTTGTTGTGCTGCCCTTTGCTACGGTAGACAGCTGGCTTCTTCGGGGGTTGGGGAACATCTGCCGCTATGGCTTTTCCCTTCTCCCTTTGCCTTCGACCATCTGCTATGGTTAGTGGAGGGCTCACTTCTTGGCGGCTCAAGGGTATCCTTTCTTTCATGCTTTTGATTTCTTCTTCGAGAACCCTTACTCTGACTCGCAGCTCGAAATCTTCTTCCCTCCATGCTTCCCAGCGTTTATTCCACGCTTCTTCTCTGTCCTGTATTATTTGCCATAATATACGGAAAAGGTCCACCATCTCGCGAACCACCGGAAGCATTCCTGAAGTGCTATCCATGTTGGCTGTTGACACGGTCCCTGACAGGAGAGATAAACATTAGAAGGCAGAATACATGATGTGAAATGCCAAGATGCATGATGATGTTGAGGGCTTCAATTAATCTTTTTTTTTTTTTTTTCAATTTGGCGGAGGGTCGATCTTGAGCTCCCCAGCTTCCAGAAGATCTTGGACAGCATGACGAAGGCTCCAACACTCATCAGTGTCATGCCCGGTGCTCCTCTATGGTAACCACATGCCTTGGCTGGGTCATACCCTTTACTCGCGGACGCCCTTCTATTTGGTGGAACCTGCTCCAGGCGTCCTTCTTGCAACAAGGTGGGCAGTATTTCTGCCAGGGTATATGGGAGCTGTGTAAACACACGGTTCTTTCTCCCTTCCTTGGTCAGAGGCTCCTTTAGCCGAGCCGGGGCGCTACTGGCATGGGGACGGTCACTTCCTCTCTTGCGCTTGGCAGATCGGACCTGGTTGATCGTTCCTTCATATCCTATGCCTTCTTTCCCCCCATGGGAGAATCCTGTCACCAGGCCTCCTATCTTTCCATCCCTAACCGCATCTTCGATCCTGCCTGCCGCCATGATTAGGTCGGTGAAGTTCGCGGCACACTGTCCTAACAACATGGTTAAGTATGGTTGCCCCAGCGATGGGATGAATAGAGAAGTCTGTTCTTGTTCAAGGAGCGGGGGTTGCACCACACTTGCTAGTTTCATCCATCTTTTAGCGTAGTCTCTCACAGACTCGCTATTCTTCCTTGATAACCTTTGCAATTCTGCCCGGGTTTGAACCATTTGGCTATTCAAATGATACCGTTGGATGAACACAGTGGCCAAGTCATTCCACGTCTTAATTTTGATTTTATCCAGACTCAAAAACCAATAGTAAGCCGCGTCAGTCAACGACCTCTGGAAGAACTGTACCATGATCTGTTCTTCCTTGGCATACTGGCACATGTTGCCAGAATATGCTCTTAGGTGGTTCAGTGGGCAACCCGTGCCGTCGAATTGGTGTAGCTCAGGACATTTGAACTTAGCTGGGAGCTGGATGTCTGAAAAGAAGCAGAGGCTTTCGAGCGTAGCCTCGTTCTGCACTGTACTGGGTTGGACCTGTTTGAGGAGTTCTCTCATGGTGGCCATTTCTGCCCTGTTTTCTTCTCTTACTGTTGCCAATTTTCCTTCAAACTGCGCTTCCTGAGTTCTGTACCAATCTTCGTCATCCTGCCCCAGTTGAGCCGGTGCAAACTGATCTCGCCGCGTGACGTGGAAAGGCGCCACTGGTGGTGGCTGTAGTGGTGCTTCGGGAGGAGGATGCCCCGGGTATAGTGGTGGTGCCATCTCTGCTTGTGGTGGGAGATGTGGCTGTGGCGGCTGGGTGGGCAGCACTGCAGGTGGAACTTGCTTCAGTTCTCTTAGTTCTGTCATTAGCTCCTGGATGACGGACCCCATGCCGTCGATTCGCTGTCGCATCTCATTCACTACTGGCTCATGGCTAGATTCTACCGCGTGTTGCCCCGGCGGTGTCTGCTCTCCTTGTTGGTCCATATCGGGCCTTTTCCTTGATCTTAACAGGTATGGACTTCTGCAAGCACTTTCTTGGTACCTTGAGGACAGTTAACAAGCATTAGTGCAATTTTGCATGAATACACAACCTTATCTGATTTATTTATTTTGTTTTCTGATATGTTTCGCCTAACTGATCTATTTTAGCTACTCGTAGGTAACAAGGGGAGAGAACCTGATTTTTTGAAAACTGATCTATTTCAGACGCACGGAGGCGACTGGGAAAGAGAACCCTAATGACCGAATCTATTTTAGCTACCCGTAGGCAACTGGGAGAGAGAACCCTATTTTTGAAAACTGATCTGTTTTAGACGCTCGGAGGCGACTGGGAAAGAGAACCCTAGTGACCGAATCTATTTTAGCTACCCGTAGGCAACTGGGAGAGAGAACCCTATTTTTGAAAACTGATCTGTTTTAGACGCTCGGAGGCGACTGGGAAAGAGAACCCTAGTGACCGAATCTATTTTAGCTACCCGTAGGCAACTGGGAGAGAGAACCCTATTTTTGAAAACTGATCTATTTTAGACGCTCGGAGGCGACTGGGAAAGAGAACCCTAGTGACCGAATCTATTTTAGCTACCCGTAGGCAACTGGGAGAGAGAACCCTATTTTTGAAAACTGATCTATTTTAGACGCTCGGAGGCGACTGGGAAAGAGAACCCTAGTGACCGAATCTATTTTAGCTACCCGTAGGCAACTGGGAGAGAGAACCCTATTTTTGAAAACTGATCTATTTTAGACGCTCGGAGGCGACTGGGAAAGAGAACCCTAGTGACCGAATCTATTTTAGCTACCCGTAGGCAACTGGGAGAGAGAACCCTATTTTTGAAAACTGATCTATTTTAGACACTCGGAGGCGACTGGGAAAGAGAACCCTAGTTTAGACGCTCTGAGCTTTACGTCTTGGGTGTTTTTAAACACTTGCCGGGTTTTGCGATCTCCATGGGGGGATGAAAATAAAGGAAATTAGGTGGTCGCAGCGACCAGGAATATTGCAATTATTTAAGAAGAGGTGGTCTGTCTGAGACCGAGTTGCCCTATTGGAGGGAATTAATTCTTTTATTCCAAGTTTTTGTTTTGTTAAAATTTAAACACTATAATAGCGTGCAAATGAAACCATGTTTCAAATAAGAGGCGCCGCCGCGGCGCCAAGTATATCATGCTGATCACAAATACGACAAATCATCGGTACACGCACACCCTCGTCCATTCTGCCAGTAACTATGCCCTAAGTCTCTTAGTGAGTGGACCAGTCAAACCGCTTAGGTTGTCTTGGATCGGGACTTCCTACGGTTTCCCAAACTGTCTCAGAACCCGAATCGGATAGTATGGCACAGCATGGGTAAGACCTATCAAGGCAAGTCCCTCTCTTTTCTTGAAAGCTATAATGGGGGTGTAGGGGATGTTGTATGTGCCCCACCATCTAATGTCTGTTTCTCCTTTCAAGTGGAGAAAGTGGTTAAACCAATCCTCACGAGCGGGTAGGTCTGGTTTGATCTCT
The DNA here is from genome assembly GCA_947561395.2 of Buxus sempervirens. Taxonomy (NCBI): domain Eukaryota; kingdom Viridiplantae; phylum Streptophyta; class Magnoliopsida; order Buxales; family Buxaceae; genus Buxus; species Buxus sempervirens. Next base: position 46,721,291 of record OX387184.1, on the reverse strand, counting down.
CTTTGAGCCAACCAATGGATGTTGTCACCGGTTGCCTTGTAATATGCACTGACAGGTGATGACACCATCAGGTGGTCTTGCAACCAAATGTGGAGAAGGGGAGCGCACCCTTGAAACCTCCGGGTTCCATTGTTGGACAAAGTCAGGGAATGGAATAGTTGAGCTAGGGTCAGTGGCATGATTCGGTACCCTACCCTGAGTTGATCCACATTTTCCATGAGGGCCAAATTAATGGTGTCTCCCCCAGTTGGAAAGAAGATTTGCGACAGAACCACAAGGGTGAAGGTGTCAAACCAAGCCCGGGGTTTTTCCTGCTTTTTGTTTCTTATTTTCTCAGCTAGGAATGTTTTGGAGACCCGAGTAAATGATTTGTAACCTCCTAAGGTCTGGAATTCTCCCCTTGGGAGGCCAAAGAAAACACAAGCTTCATTTTTGTAGCTTTCTTTGAGACTTGGCCTAGCGGGTTCTCCTAAGTCGTGAAATCGGAGGAACAGGTCAAGTTCCTCAATTGTGGGAGTCAACTCGTTGATCCTGAATCGAAACACTGAAAACTGGGGATCCCAGAAAAGCAGGGCTTCTTGGATCATATCCTAGTTGATCGGCACATTTAACAGGGACAAAGTCTGTCCCATGTGGTATTTGTGCTCCCATTCAATCTGCTCACTCCCTTGGAGCTGCCTTGTCCAAGAACGGATCCAGGGGGTATCCCAGGCGCACTTCTCTATCCTAGGGAAGCGGACTCTCTCAGATGAGGACGAAGATGCCATGCCAACTATCCGATCAAAATTCCAAATCAATTCGAGTTTCTACATCAAACTCTCAATTAGTCCTAAGACATGTATAATAATAAGCAAAGGAATGACCACTAGCAATCCTAACATGCTTCAAAAATAAAGCCAAAATTAAAGCAGTGCATAAATTAACTCAGGCACACATGGTGTGTGGTCCTAAGGGTTGGAGCCAATGAAGGCACGACTCCTAGACATACTCGTGTAGAGGAGCACATTCAAGTCCCGATCAGTCTTTCTGTCTTTCGTCTGTTCTTTCATCTGCGTCCGGTGTCGGATCACAGCAAAATTACAACTTGCCATCGAGGGCAAATTTTTACAAGATATTTGCAAAAATTGCAAAGAATTCATCCTTAAAGCTGTTGGGAGCCAAAAGGAAGGATACAAATTGCTTCTAAAGCAGGTAGGCTAAAAATCTCTAGATCTAGGGTTTAGTGCCCATGTTCTGATCTGGCATGCTTTCATCTGTTTGTCTGATCTGGCCGGCTTTCGTCTGCTCTAAAAGACCAATCTGGACTTAAAGCGCTCCCAGCGGACTCTAATGGGTCAGGACCCATAGCATACAGGACTCCATGCATGGATCTGGGGAGGTCCCCCTGATCAAAATTAGGTGAGCTTCCTAAATTAGGGCTGAGGTCGCCCGTGATCTAGGGTTTACTCAATTTGATGCAAAAAACGGGGGTTGCTGCCCCTGATGGACTCTGAATTTTATTCCAATTTTATTCATCATTCACATCCTACTCACCCTCTCATGCTCGACGCAAAGTTTGTTCAGAAACGTTAGGTGGGGGAGGATACCCAGCCCGAGACATAAGCCTACAAGGGTCTGGACCAGTACTGGATCCTCGCGTGCCACGGCAAGAAACCAGTGGTGCTAATGGACTCTAGAAAACTGGGGGGATGGGTTTACCCTGCTTTCCCTGGCAAGCCACGGGAGCGTAGGTGCTAATACCATCCCAAATATCAGTTTATAGTAATAAGAAGGGTAGGCTTCTAGAGAGGTCTAGGTTTTGGTAAAGAAGTTGCAATATCCGATTTCACTCATCTACCAAGGGTCGGATCATTCACGCATCCTCCCTCGTGCGTGTCACCCCACGCAGTTTTATCACACAAAAAGGTGGGAAATTAAAATTTATATCTATGCAATCATCCATCCACGGTGTGGTGGTGTGCCTGTGTGTGCAGTTGGGCTGCGTGTTGTGCCCATACGGGTGAGTTTTGTCTGGATTTAGGTGATAAAGGAATCCCTACTGCCTCGTATAGTAAAGTGCAGAATTGGCACGTTTTACTATGTCCTGGGAGAATCCCCAGGTAAGTGGAGGGTCACAGGGGACCTCTTAAATTCCATTTGCCTTAGGCAATTATCGCGTCCTTGTGGCAGGACTCCCCAGAACATGTATCTACGTGTATTCTGTACCTTGCTAAGCGGGGTAGCAAGGGTTCCTAAAATGCCGCCTAAATCCCTCTTGGGCTGACTCGGTCCTAAGTAGGGTCCTACTAGGCTGAGTGGTCCCCAGCAGAGTCGCCAGGCTGTGCGCGCGTGGGAAACGCGGCACGGGAAATTTCGGAGTCGCCACCACCTGATGGGGTGCAGGCGGACACCTGGGTGCCTAATCTTGTCTATTTAGGGCTTTGGTCTGCGGCTTGAGATTCTAAGTCGGTTCTCGGTTGCGGTCTGGGGAAGTCCGTAGACACCCCAGTCCGCCCCGTCGGATGACGGGTCCCGTGGGTTCCCTGGTTTGAGTCAGCTTTCTATTTTGGTTCTCACCCGATTCCTAATCCAGCATGTAATTTAGTTGAGTCTTGGCGGGATCACCCGAGTTGGTGTGGGTCCCTTTAGTTGATTTTATCTTGCTTAATTTAGGTGATCTGAGTTGGATTGGGTAGGCCCCGTTGGAAGGCCCACGGTGCCCTTGGTGGGCTTGGGTATGCCCATGTGTCCATGTGGGCCTCTGTCTAAGCCTAGGAGGCCCTGTGGGCTTTGGTTAAGTGTGTTGGGTTTATTTGGTTTGTTCATGTTGGAGCCTTATGTGATTTTCATGCAATAAGTGAGTCTGCATTGGTTTGTGGGCCCCTGGGTGGGCCCCCATGGTGGTTGCCAAAAATTGTTTTAATTTATCCTCTTAAAATTGGCCAAGGTGTTCTGGACATCGGGCTTGGGGCCCATGATCCGGCTTTGGGCTTGAAAACCCAAGTTCCATGAAGTTAGGGTTAAACCCTCACTTGGTTTGGTTAATGGGCTTTGGTGGGCCCGATAGGCCCTTCCCCTGGGTCTCGGCCAAACCACACAATTTAAACATCATTCCACACATCCAGGTTCGGGGTGGGCCGCATTGGGTTTGGCCCGCCCGGTTAGATCGGTTAATTCCACTTAATCTTGCTTAAGTTGCATGCTTTTGGGTTTATCGGGCTGGGTAGGCCCCGTTCGGCCAATATCATAAAAACATGAAATTGCATTTCTGTCGTGTATCCGGCCTTAGTTGCCGGATACACACAGGCCATAGGTGATCCGGTCTGAGTTGCCGGATCACCTTAAAAAAGGCCTTTTTCGAGCTTTGGCCATGGGGGTGGCTTCCGGGGGCTCCTAGGGGCTTTCTACCAACTGTGTGGGCCCTGGGGAGGCCCACATTGGTTCAGAGATGGGGGTGAGACCTCATTTGGCTTTCTTTTGGGGGTTTCCACAGCAAGGAAGGTAAGGGAGAAAGCATGATGCCGCCCCCTCACTCAGGATCATGCATGTCATTGAAACAGGGACCAATGTGTCCCTGTGTGGGTTTCTCCATACACCAAACAATAAATTCACCCTTGGTGAAAAGATATACAATCCATTGAGAGGTTAAATCATGCTTGGGTCTTAAGAGATTACCGCACCAATTTTCTTACATCATGCAAGTGAATTAGCAATATATGCACTTGAACTCGTACTAAAGATAGATAGTAAAGCAATTAAAGGGGTCCAACATGATCCTTGAGTAGAGACTTTATGCAAGCATTCAGAAAATACCCAAAGCAAACATGACATGCAATATTTCATAAAGCAACACCTACTGCTGGTGCATGGCATGGCAGCCAACAAAGGAGGCTGGGTGGGGAGCAAGTATGGGCTGGTGTGCCGGGCTAAGGGAGCTGGTATTGGTGTGTGCTTGCTGGGAATAGCAGCTGCTGGGAAGGTGGGGTTTCAGACATACCAGGAGTGTGAATTGGTGAGGGAAAGAGAGAGAGATCTGCTGTTGTTTCCAGCAGCAGCTCTTGGAGATCACAGCTAAGGGATTGTGGGGTGCGGGGGCATGCTTACTACTACAACCGGCAGCATATTACCGACATCACAGTAGCCAAGCATTGGAGAGATGGGGACACTAAAATGCTGAGAAAATGACCAACCAGCAAGGACAAAAGAGAGCATTTTAATGGTCGAACAAAAATACAGCAACAAATAAAAGGGGTTAGAGAGCATGCCATAACCCAAAACTATAAGCCACTGAAGGGCATGCCGAAGTCACACCCAAGGACAACGTCATTCAAGAGGAAAATACCAGGCACACCATAGGAAATGACCTATCATACCTTGACTATATGGAAATAAACTAATGCTAGCATGCATCATCTATAACCTTACCATATGGCAGCAATCGTGTGACCCATTCCCGCAGCCTTAGAATCACTTAAAGAAAGGTGGAGGAGGGGGGTTACATGGGGGTACATGAGACATATTGGGGAGGACATTCTCCTCGCCAACAATAAGAGAAGGCCTCATAACAGTAGTTAAAATGACTAAAAAAATGATGATGGATCATCTCTCACTCTCATAAACCCGAACACATGCTCATCTTACCTTGGAGATCCTCATGTCACCAAGAATGGAATGAAATGCATGCAACATGGACACTTAAACGAGCTTGTGGCAAGAAGGAAAATCCAGCACACTAACATGCTTAAAGTATTCCCATTTTCATATATATGGGGTGAATAAGGATGGGGAACAATACCTTGGGGGTCTTGAGCTCTTGTGCCAGGTGGAGATGACTCCTTGAAGCTCCGATAGTGGCTGGAAGACCTTCCTCCAGCAGCAGCAGCAAGAGATCCCTTTCTTGTTGGAGTGAGAGACCAAAAGAAAAGAGGAAGAGCAAGGGATTCAATGGTATGGAGGGGGTAGGGGATGGGTGTGGAAGCAAATGGGGTGGGAGGGGGGAGCAATCGGATGGGGACAAGTGGTGGAGGAAGGCCAAAGAGGAGCAAAAGAAGCCAACCATTGGAAAGGGGGCTGCTGCCCCCTTTTATAACAATTTTAATGTATCCGGACTTGGAGTCCGGATACACTATATGCCATGTGTATCCAGCCTCCAAGGCCGGATACACTAAGCTGCCTTTGTATCCGGTCTTGGAGTCCGGATGCAAAACATAATCATTGGCAAAAATTAATTCCGCCGCGAATTTGTCGGAGAATCGACGCGAATCTCGCCGAGCAAATCTTCGTATCCGGCCTTGGAGTCCGGATATACACAAGGGTATGTGTATCCGGTATATTTGACCGGATACAAATCAAAAACTTACGGATTTGCCCTTCGACTTGACCGATTCGACCGATTTGACACTTTTGGATATCTACGGATTGCCCTGCACGAATTTTTGTTTAGTCCTTGAGATTTTTGGATATTTAAGATTTAGCCCCCCGAGATATTTTGCTGCGTTGGCAGCCACGTGTGCAGTTCCTGCGCCACATGTGCAGTTTCCGGCTTTTGCTGCCCGGAAACTTCGACAGCTCATATCTCTTTCATCTGATCTCCGATTTGAGCAAACTCAATTGCGTTGAACTCGTATCGGAGCCCTCTATTTAATGACATAGGGTTAAGCACTTGGCACGGAGTTCGAGGAAAAGTCAACTTTCGGCTCATCCTCAAGTTTGACCGCCCGCAGAACCCTCATCCGGACTCCGATTCCAGCAAACTCAGTTGTGTTGGAACCGTGTTGAGATTCTCTATCCAATGGCATAGGGCAAGGCGGCCAGATCTCATCTGATCGAAAGGTCAACTTTCGACCCCCTTGGGTTTGACCTTTTAGCAGGATTTTGTATTTTTTGGCTTTTTGGGAGCGCAAAAATGAGGTGCTTACACCTTCCTCTATCCTGTCTGCCACCTGTACCTGGGCTGCAAAATTGGTGGTGATCTGCCCCACCAGATGCTTGTAAAAGGGCTGCCCCAATGTGCCCACAAATGTTGAGATCATTTCAGGTTCCAGCATAGGCGGTATGACCTGGGAGGCGGCCTCTCTCTACCTCTTGGCATACTGCTGTACAGACTCATCTTTCCCCTTGCTCATCCTCATCATGTCGTACCGGTCTGGCACGATCTCAGAGTTAAATTTGTACTAGTCCAAGAAGGCATCTGCCAAGTCCTTCCATCTTCTGATCCTCCCATGGTCCACCATGGCAAACCACCTCAGAGCCGATCCTGTCAAACTCCTTTGGAAGAGTTGGATCAGTATGCTGTCATCCCGGCCAAATTGGCACAAAGCCTCGCAGTATAGTTTCAAGTGGCTCATAGGGCAGCCCGTGCCATCGTATTTGTCAAAGTCCGGGCACTTGAACTTGGCCGGTAGACATACATCCGGGTACATGCACAAGTCATCGAAGGTGGTACCTCCGTAGCTGTTTCCCCCCTTCACCTCCTTCAGTTCTTCCTGGATCCTCTCTATCGTGTGCAGGAGTTTTCTTTTCATCTCCTCTCTGGCTTTTTCCTTCTCCATTTCTTTCTCAGATTTTACAGTGTTTTCCCTGATCAAGATAGATTCAGGGACCGGTTCAGAAATGGGCTCAGGCATGGGTTGAGCCGGAGGCGGAATGTAGGCTTGAGGTGGCGGTGCTTGATGGGAAGTCGATGCTTGATTTTGGGCCAGGGCTTGAGCCGCCAGTAAGTCCCCCAGCATTTTGGCCAGACCGGCCACTTGCTCTTACAGCTGAGCAAAGTCTTGAGCGGGTACGGTGGCTTGAGCTTGGTTCTCTTCAGTATTCATGGCTCGGGCTTTTGATCTGGTCACGGGAGCAATGATGGCAATTAAGTGTACCTGGAGAAGAAAAAGAAACAAGTTAGCTTCCATTTAACTTGAGTCACACCCCTATAAATGTAGACAAGTAGGCTAGGTGAACACAAGTCCGGATTTATTCGTTTTTTTATTTTTATTTTTATTTTTTTTGATTTTTTTTGGAATATTCTAGGGCTTCCAAGCGTCCCACAAATTTTGATTTGATTGGTTCTCGTGACCAAACAAAAGTCTTTGGAATATTCTGGGGCTTCCAAATGTCCCACAAATTTTTTGATTTGATTGGTTCTCGTGACCAAACAAAGGTTTTTTGGAATATTTTGGGGCTTCCAAATGTCCCACAAATTTTTTGATTTGATTGGTTCTCATGACCAAACAAAGGTTTTTTGGAATATTCTGGGGCTTCCAAATGTCCCACAAATTTTTTGATTTGATTGGTTCTTGTGACCAAACAAAGGTTTTTTGGAATATTCTGGGGCTTCCAAATGTCCCACAAAATTTTGATTTTGATTGGTTCTTGTGACCAAACAAAGGTTTTTTGGAATATTCTGGGGCTTCCAAATGTCCCATAAATTTTTTTATTTTATTGGAAAAAATCCAGCCAAAGGTTTTTTTTTCTTCTGAATTTTCTCAGTTTTCAAGTTCAAAAGCTTGATAAAAACATGTTTGAATTGAATTGGTATCAAAAAATATGACACCTTGGTTCCCTCTTTGATTTTCAAAATTAGGTTAAATCCTGAAAGAATATATATATATATTTGTTTTCGTTTTTTTTATTTATTTATTTTTGAAACATTTTATATTCTCTTTGGGGTGCCTAAGGATTATCCACAGTGTTTTAGGCATTTTATTCTGAAATTTTGGGTTGAAAAACCAATTTATACAATTTTTTGAATTTATCCGTCATGAAATGTCGGATAAGGCTATGGCTTATTGTATCCGATATAATTAGTCGGATACACGCATAGGTCTTTGTAACCGATAATATATATTGGATATGAATAAAATTCTTCTTAACCGACCTGAGTTGTCGGTTAAGGCCGAAATGGCCCTTTTTGACTCATTTTTTTTCACCAGATCATGTTATTTTCATTCCCACTTGATGTTCACCTTGACTTGGCCTTTAAATCTTGCCCCAAATTGGGCTTTGACATCATTCTTGCTAAAATTCCCAAATTCATGAGGGTACTTGTACCCTCCAAAGTTTCATACCAATTGTTGGACTTTGTACACTTGGTTGCCTCTTGCTTGGACTTTGGGTAGGATGACCATTAAATTGAGTTGGAAACTCATCCTATAGGTTACACCAACCTTAGGCTATATACATTTCTGGGAAAAATTTCATCCCAAGCATATGGACACCATGGTTTTTAATTTACATGAAGATAAAAGAATACATGGCTTTACCTTGCCACCTTGTGTTACCTTCAATATGATATTATATCTTTGCCTGTGGAACATGCAAATGGCCTTCCCACATTTACACCCAATTCCCCAAACGCAATTGTGTACTTTTAGCTGAAAACATGTTTCTCCACCTTCAAGCGTATGGTTTTTGGGTTTTGGCTTAATTGACAACTTAGAACTCAAGTCTAGTGATGCCCGGAATCGAATCATAGATCCCATGTCATCACATCATTGACTCAAATTCTAAGGTGAATGTTTTCACTTTCGCTTTCCGAAGTAACGACCTCAGTGCGCCAAGCTACACACATTCGGGTTCAACTTCCTATAGGTAATGGGTAGGTTGTGCAAATAGTTTAAAGTGCTTAAGTGCATTTAAAATTGAGGTACATTCACAGCGTCCCAGCCCCTTGCTACTCTTTTTTGTAGCCATGCATAGAATTTCAAGCCAAGGCATATGATATTATATTGAAAGCAAAAACACAAGCAAGCAAGGTAGTAAAAGCTACTCAATATGCACACAATTATTACATACCCAAAAAGTAGCATATAAGCATGTTATCATTTTGCACCAACAACAAATAAACCATGCTAAACATGCTTGAAACCCAAAAGCATTCCCTAAATCTCAGATTTCATGCTCTTTTTTCATGCTCAAAGGTGCATTATTTTTACCCAAATTGAAGCCTAAAAATTCAGCAACTATATGCATGGTACAAAGAAGCTTTTAACCGGGGAAACATGCTTGAAAACCCCCTAAAAACCTATACTGAATTTTGGGTTTTATGGTCTCATTTTTATGCTCAAATTGCATTGTTTATACCCCAAGTTGAAGCCTAAAAATCCAGCAACTAACAATATGGCACATGAGGTGTTTTGCTAGGGGAAAACATGTTTGAAAACTCCCACAATATACACTAAATTTCCAGATTTTATGTTCTTCATTTAGATGCTCAAATTACATTGTTTTATGCCCAAATTGAAGCCTAAAAATATAACACCTAAATGTATTGCACAAGAGGTGTTTTGTTTGAGGAAAGTATGCTTGAAAACCCCAAAAAATGGCTACTGCATTTACAGATTTCATGCCCACAATTTTTCTTGATCAACATGGTGTTGGAACCCAATTTAAAGCCTAAAAATACAGCATTAATCACATGGCCTAAAAGAGTTTTAATTTAGGGAAAATATGCTAGAAGGCACCCAAAATTTCCATTAAACTCCAGATTTCATGTTTTCATATTTCATGTTCAACTCATGGCATAAAAGCTCCAATTAGAGCATGGTACAAAATACATCCAAATCATGTTTCAACATAGGCTTCCTCTAGACACATTTCTAAACAACATCAAGCAACACATACATGCTTTTATCCAGGTAAGTTTCAAAGCATTCCAATCAGATTTGAGATACCACAATATGCACAAATAAAGTAAGCAAAATATCAAGCATTCAAAAGTAGAGAAAAAGCATGAACAAATACACAAAATGGCTTAAATCCACAAGTCCCCAGCAGAGTCGCCAGTTATGAGACATGGGAAAAATCACGGGGATGATTCCCCCTCCATCAACACACGGGCTCAACTTAAAAAGTGGGAGAGTCACCACCATTCAGATTTTGAGGTGTGAATGGACACCAAAAGATTCAAAAATAATCAAAAAGAGCTAAAAGACAAATTCTAGAGTAAAAATAACTCTACTTGAAAATCAAATCCAGAGATGGATAAGGGGATTAGATTATGAATGGGGGAAGGTGTTAGGCACCCCCATTCACCCACACAAGGTGGTTGCCAAGTGTTGTTCATGCAAAAAAAGTAAGAAAGCTTGCTAAAATCATTAAAAACATTGAAAAAGAATTAAACAAATGTGTGATATCTTCACATGAGAAATCCAAATGGATTCCAGATCCTCTTTTATGTTAATATAACTTCTGGAATATCACCAAAAGATGGAAATCAAAGCAAAAGTTGCACAAAACCAAGTTGAGTTAAATCCGGAAAATTCGGTAAAAGCAAGAACCATTTGTCTTGAAATCATTCAAATCCAATTTAAATTGAATCAAACCAAATTCATTTGAAATATTATGATAGATATAAGACTCATGCAAAATTTCAATCCATTCCGGTTAAAATCCTAGGAGTTATTTTCCTTCGAAATCTGCTGCTGGGGATAATTAAAAGTGACAAGTGGGCAAGTTTGGAAAATCATCTAGAAAAATTGGCTCCATATAAATCCATGAAATTTGGTGTGAATGAAGTATGTATGGCAATATTTCAAAAGAAACTAGCCTCATACAAAAATTCATTCGGATGTGCTTTGGGTGGTCTCCCGAACAGGCGCCGAAGATCACAGATTTACCCAGAAAAGTGCTGTTGAACAGCTCTGAATAAATCTGTTACCAACAACACAAATGGAGTCAAAAAATTATGAAACCAATTGGATTTGAAAATAGACTCATAAAACGAACACATGGCGCTCAGTCGAAGTGACAAGTTCCGTATTCAGACCTGAACTGACCTATCAACTTCGACAGAGAGGTGTCAAAAATCGGCTGGATAGAAATTAATGCAATTTGGTAGGCATAAACTAGACAGCCTCACCTTTCCTATAATTCTGGAATCACTCCAAAATTCATTCTGACGATGAAGTTATGAGTGTCCGAAGTTGGGGTACAGTTGTTGTCAAGTTAAGCCATTTTTGAATAAAACTAATTCAAAACAGTGATAAGTGTGTGTAATCCATGCAAGATGAATCAAAATCCTTTGAAAATCATTTAAAAACATCCCAGAATTGCTTGGGGCTATTTATTTCAGATTTATCACAACAAGTGCAATAAATCCGAAATATGAGCCTATCCCGCCAAAAGCACGTGCTATGTATGTGTAAGTGTAAAAATCAACATAGCAAAGATAGCATGCATTCATATCAATCAAAATAGGGTTCTAAAAACAACCTAGGGTTCCGTTCCATTATTGTTTTCCTTAGTTCTCTCTCCCAGTTAAACACGGTTCTTCAAGATAATCTTGGGGTACTTTGAATATGGAACGGTCTTCACAGATTCAAAAGGCTTATTTCAATCAAGGTTCTAGCACTAGGATCAATCCCCAGTCTCGTTTCTCCTAGATCTCGCCTTCACGTTTTACGGCTAGGGAGAGTCTTGAGATACTTTGAGTAAGGGAAGGGTTTTCACACACACATCAAAGGCATTATTCTATAGAAAGGTAGAAGAAGAGATCTAGATGTAGAATGTAAAAACAGAAAATTAAAGAGAGGTTTGAGGCTTACTTGGGTTCTGGAAGCAGTTCCGCAGCGGTTCCCCTCTTCATTCGGAGCTCTTTTTGGCAAAAGTTCTTGGCAAGAGTTAATGGCCATTTGCTTAATGAGGAGCCTCCTATTTATAGGCAAAGGCTAGGGTTAGGGTTGGTGTGATGGTAGACACAACATAATGTCTAGAGCCCACTAGCCTTAACCCAAGGCTATTTCTGAGATTTCCACTCATTTAATGAGGGATATGATGGTAAAATGTGAAAACTCTCGGAAAACCCTAATTTTGAGCCAAAATCATGTATCCGACATATCAGGTCGAATACACGAGTACCTATATGTATCCGGCATATATTGCCGGATACATGAAGGTCTACTTGTATCCGACAACTTATGTCGGATACGAAAAGATATACTTGTATCCGACCTGAGTTGTTGGATACAAGGAAAAACTTGTTTTCTCACATTTTTGTGCTGGCTTCAAAGGAGATAATGATTTTTGCTGATCATTGATCATTTTTACTGTGCAATTTGGGGTGTCTACAGTGATACTAATGAAGAGATAGATGAGGACGATGGCGATGGTCTGCTTGTGGCCAATCCCGACTAGGGCAAAGTTGAGTATCGTGTGGGGTACACATCTGAGAATTTGAACATCACCTGTGATGGTTCCATCATGGAAAACAACACCTCGATTGTGATAACCTAGAATTTTTACCTAGGGATAGTTTTGTCCTTTCCTAATTATTCTGAGGGATTAAATTATTAATTAAATAATTTACTAGATCTGAAAATTTAATGAATCTAATTTATACTTAATTAGGATTTAAATAGCATTTTTATAGCTCATTAAAAAGAAAAAAAGGATTTTCTAGTGATTATGCTTAATTAAGGGAGGCTTAATAATGTTATGCTATAAGAAATAGGGTAAGTAGGTGTAATTTAAAAATAGGGAAAATATATCACGAAAATTGGAATAATTCTAATTATATATGTTAAAAAATAGTAAATTAAAGTGGGATTAGGAAACCCTAGTAATTAAATATAAATAAGATTTGTGAAATTAGAAGGATGGCAAACCTTAGAAAGAAGGGGAGAAGCCTTGGATGACTAAGAGAGAGTTTGGACATGGGAAGCTAAAGGAGAAGGCCATGGAGATTTGAGAAGGATTTAGTGATTCAGATAGGTGGATCTATAGTTTGTTTCCAATGAGAATTTCAAATTATCGAATAATATATCGAAAGCATGATTTTGATTGTGTGATCTATATTGAAATTTAAAAAATGTTATTATTTATTGTTCCTTGATAAAAAAATCACTTTGTATAGTTGTTTTAGTAACTGCTGTGTATGAAAAATAAAACAAGGGTTAGGGAGATGGGTTTATTCGTATGATTTAGAAGAAAAGAGATTGATTGTTGGGTTCAAAATAAAGTCAATGATATTTGAAATAGTTTTTGTTTTAATCAGTTAAGGATTTTGGGAACGATTGAAAGAACCTGTGGGGTTTTCTGAAGTGAGATCTGCGAGAGATGAAGAAACTATGATTTTTTAAGATGAAATAAGATAGAACCAGAAGTTAACTGTTATGGAAAAGAGATTGAGAAACATTGGGTCGTTGGGTAGATTCATGAGAGAAAGATGGGGTTGTGCGAAATAGTAATTAAGAAATAATTTCAGAAAGAAAGATTGTTTGGTCATGGAAGAAATAAGTAAAGAACAAATTGATAGGTGTTATGTGTTATAGTCACGAGAGAGGGGAGTGAAAGAGAGAACGAGAAAAAAAAAGGAGAGAGAGAGAAGGAAAGAGGGAGAAAGAAAGAGAGAGAGAGAAAGAGAGTGATATGTACCAACGATCCTTCATGGAAGTGCTACAAGTTACTTTTGTGCTTTTTAACTATTTTTGTGTGTGTTCTTGATGCCTAGTTTCTTGCAGTTCTGGGTTACAGTTGTGTAGGGTGTGTTGAATATAGGTATGTGGAAGTCTGTTCTAGTTTTTGAATGTTAAAGGAGTGTAGAACGTGGGTCTAAATGTTAGGTGTGTTTGGAGGGAAAATATTGTACTTTAAAAGGGAAAATATTTGGAATGAATAGAGAAGCATTAATCTCCCCAATTCTGTTCAGGAGGAGGCTATTCCTCGAAAGTAGCCAAATCTCTACAAAATAGCTAAAAAAAGGCACAAATAGCGTATCAGTGGTATCAGAGTAGATGCCCTCGAGATGGCAGAAGGAACCCAATTGTCTAAATTAGACCAGTGGGTGAGCCAATTGAAGACAACATCTGAAGTTCATGGACAAGCTCTTGCTAGCATTCAACAAGATTTGAAGGAGCAAAGGCAACTGTTAAATGAACTACTGCAAAATTTCAGCACTCTCAGCCTGTAAAGACCTAGATTTAAATAATTGACTTTGACTTGGACTTGGGTCAAAACTTGGACCGGGTCAAAGTCATGTGTTTAAATAGGTTTACAAGGTGTGGTGCATGCTTAGACCATGCATGTACACACACCTTATCAAAACATGTTTTTAAAAACCCTAACCACTCCATATCCTTCTTGTCTCTCCAAAAATCATACGCCCATCCTCATTTCCCCTTTTTCCCCATCCCACCTACCCCATCTCTCTCCCCATTCTCTCATCTCCTCACCTCAACGAACCACCCCTCTCTTTTCTCATCTCTTAAATTCAACGACCATCTCCCTCTTCACATTTCTTTAAAATATTTTTCCCCTCCTTCCTATCTTCCCATCTTTATCCCTCTCTCTCATCATTGTGTAGGAAGAAGGGAAAGCTCTAGGAAGAAGGCAAGGGAGAGAATCTCTGCTAGAATAGTAATAGAGGAAAGGGTTTACTTCCTTCTTAATGTTTTGATGTGCATATTTTTTTTATATAATCTGTATTTTTCTAGAAAATGGGTTCTTATAAAATCTGGGTTTTTAGAAAGGGGATTACTTTTCCTATGTACATGTACGGTTTGATATTAGGCTTGTTTACTAATTGTAAAATCAGTAGAGATAGTGTTCTTAATCACTTATTGGAGCAAATTCCTAGGTGGACAGCATGTTTGGGGAACATATCGGTTACTTTAATGAAGTGATTTCTTCAAAGAATCTTATAAAAACATGATATATATTGCTATGCTCTCTGCCGTAAATTTACAGCTTTATTCACTTAATAATTCATGCCTATTTAATGTTGTAAAGGGAAAGAATAGCTTGATAATGCAGAAATGTGAATGAGGAGCATGTTTTCCTATTGGAGTTGTGTAGACACCCCAAATTGCACAGTAAAAATGATCAATAATTAGCAAAAATCATTATCTCCTTTGAAGCCAGCACAAAAATTTGAGAAAACAAGCTTTTTCTTTGTATCCGACAACTCAGGTCGGATACAAGCATATCCCTTTGTTTCCGACCTAAGTTGTCGGATACAAGCAAGCCTTAATGTATCCGGCAACATATGCCGGATACATATAGGCGCTCGTGTATCTGACCTGATATGTCGGATACATGATTTTTGCTCAAAATTAGGGTTTTCCGAGAGTTTTCACATTTTACCATCATATCCTTCATTAAATGAGGGGAAATCTCAGAAATAGCCTTAGGGTTAAGGTTGGTGGGCTCTAGACATTATGTTGTGTCTACCATCTCAGCAACCCTAACCCTAGCCTTTGCCTATAAATAGGAGGCTCCTCCTTAAGCAAATGGCCATTAACTCTTGCCAAGAACTCTTGCCAAGAAGTTGGAGATTGAAGAGCTCCGAGTGAAGAAGGGAACTGCTGCCGGACTGCTTCCAGAACCCAGGTAAGCCTCAAACCTCTCTTTAATTTTCTGTTTTTACATTCTAGATCTAGATCTCTTCTTCTACCTTTCTGTAGAATAAGGCCTATGATGTGTGTGTGAAAACCCTTCCTCTACTCAAAGTATCTCAAGATTCCCCCTAGCCGTAAAACGTGAAGGTGAGATTTAGGAGAAACGAGACTGAGGATTGACCTTAGAGTTACAACCTCTTTTGAATAAGCCTCTGATTCTATGAAAACCGATTCATATTCAAAGTACCCCAAGATTATCTCGAAGAACCGTGTTTAACGGGGAGAGAGAACTAAGGGAAACGATAATGGAACGGAACCCTAGGTTGTTTTTAGAACCCTATTTTGATTGATATGAATGCATGCTATCTTTGCTATGTTGTTGGAATGATTTTTACACTTACACACACATAATACGTGCTTTTGGTGGGATAGGCTCATATTTCAGATTTATGGCATTTGTTGTGATAAATCTGAAATAAATAGCCCCAAGGAATTCTGGGATGTTTTTAAATGATTTTCAAAGGATTTTGATTCATCTTGCACGGATTACACACACTTTATCACTATTTGGAGTTGGTTTTCTTTAAAAAAGGCTTAACTTGATAGCAACTGTACCCCAACTTCGGGCACTCATAACTTCATCGTTCGAATGAATTTTGGAGTGATTCTAGAACCATGGGAAATTTGAGGCTGTCTAGTTTATACCTACCAAATTTCATCAATTTTTGTGTGTCAGATTTTTGACACCATTCTGTCGAAGTTGATAGGCCAGTTCAGGTCAAACTGTTGAACCTATCACTTCGAATGGGCGCCATCTGCTTGTTTTAAATCTGATTCTAGTGATTTTTTTTTCTGGGCACTCCTTTATGAGTCTATTTTTAAATCCAGTTGGTTTCATACTTTTTTGATTTAATTTGTGTCGTGGGTAGCAGATTTACTCAGAACTACTCAACAACACTTTTCTGGGTAAATTTGTGATCTTCGGGGCCTGTTCGGGAGACCACCTAAGGCACATCCAAATGAATTTTTGTATGAGGCTAGTTTTATTTGAAATATGGCCATACAGACTTCAATCACACCAAATTTCATGAATTTATATGGAGCCGATTTTCCTCAATGATTTTCCAAACTTGCCCACTTGTCACTTTTAATTATCTCCAGCAGCAATTTTTAAAGAGGCATAACTCCTAGGATTTCAACCGGATTTAATTGAAATTTTGCATGAGTCTCTTATTTACCATAATCTTTCAAATGGATTTGGTTTGATTCAATTTAAAATTGTATTTGAAGGATTTCAAGACA
Source organism: Buxus sempervirens (assembly GCA_947561395.2). Lineage (NCBI taxonomy): Eukaryota > Viridiplantae > Streptophyta > Magnoliopsida > Buxales > Buxaceae > Buxus > Buxus sempervirens. Next base: position 46,704,687 of record OX387184.1, on the reverse strand, counting down.
AATGGCATTATCTTTTACCGAATTTTCCGGATTTGACTCAACTTGGCTTTGTGCAATTTTTGCTTTGATTTCCATTTATTGTTGATATTCCAGAAGTGATATTGACATAAAAGAGGATCTGGAATCCATTTGGATCTTCATGTGAAGATGTCATACATTTGTCCTTTTTCAAGGTTTTTAATGATTTTTAGCAAGCTTTCTCATTTTTTTAGCATGAACAACACTTGGCAACTACCTTGTGTTGGTGAATGGGGGTGCCTAACACCTTCCCTTGTTTATAATCTATTTCCCTTACCCATCTCTGGATTTGATTTTCAAGTAGGGTTATTTTTACTATAGATTTGTCTTTTGCTTATTTCTAATCTTTTGGTGTCCATTCACACCTCCAAAATCTGAATGGTGGCGACTCTCCCATATTCACGTTGAGCCCGTGTGTTGAAGGAGGAGGAATCACCCCGGTGATTTTTCCCATGTCTCACAACTGGGGACTCTGCTGGGGACTTGTGGATTTAAGCCATTTTGTGTATTTGTTCATGAATTTTCTTTATTTTTGAATGCTTGCTATTTTGCCTATTTTATTGGTGCATGTTGATGTATTTCAAATCTGATTTGTTTGACTAGAAGGTTCATAGGGAAAAGGTCATGTGTGCATTATTTGTGTATGCCTATAATCATGTTTAGGGTCCTTGTCTTGTCATACATGTTTATATATTGTATTTTATAACATGCTTTGCTTTAGGGGTATAATGCCACATTTTGAGCATGAAATTGAAGAGCATAAATTCAGCAAACTCAGTGGGCATTTTTGGGGTTTTTCAAGCATGTTTTCCCCAATTAAGACACTTCTTGTACCCTATTTTAGTTGCTTGATTTTTCCTTAGGCTTTAATGATGCATGTTGAACATAAAGAATTAAGAACAAAAAAAAAAAAATCTAGAAATTCAGTAGGTATTTTTCTTTGGGTTTTCAAGCACATATTTCCCAAGCTAAAAGCTTTTGTATCATGTTGTTAGTTGCTGAGTTTTAGGCTTCCATTTGGGTATAAAACAATGTAATTTGAGCATCCAAATGAAGAACATGAAATCTGGAAATTTAGTGTATATTTTGGGAGTTTTTAAGCATGTTTTCCCCTAGCAAAACACCTCATGTGCCATATTGTTAGTTGCTGAATTTTAGGCATCAATTTGGAATATAAACAAGACACTTTAAGCATGAAAATGAGACCATAAAACCCAGAATTTGGTAGAGGTTTTGAGGGGTTTTTCAAGCATGTTCCCCGGTTAAAAGCTTCTTGAACAATGCATATAGGTGCTGTATTTTTAGGCCTTTAATTTGGAGGGTAAATGATACACCTTGAGCATGAAAAAAGAGCATGAAATCTGGAAATTTAGGGGATGTTTTGAATTTTACAAGCATGCTTTTCATGAGCTAATGGTGATTTGTGCAATATAATACTATGTTTGTATACTACTTTTTGGGCATGTAATACTTGTGTGTATATTTAGTTGCTTTGGCTCTCTTGCTTGCTTATGTTTTGCTTCCAATATGATTGTCATATGCCTTGGCTTGGAATTGTATGCATGGCTACGAAAAAGAGTGGCAAGGGGCTGGAACGTTGTGAATATACCTCAATTTTAAATGCACTTGAGCACTTTAAACTATTTGCACAACCTACCCATTACCTTTAGGAAGTTGAACCCGAATGTGTGTAGTTTGGCGCACCGATGTCGTTACTTCGGAAAGCGAAAGTGAAAACATTCACCTTAGAATTGAATCAATGATGTGATGACAATGGGATTTGTGATTCGATTTTGGGCATCACTAGACTTGAGTTCTAAGTTGCCAATTAAGCGAAAACCCAAAAACCATACGCTTGAAGGTGGAGAAATACGTTTTCAGCTAAAAGTACATAATTGCGTTTGGGGAATTGGGTGTAAATGTGGGAAGGCCGTTTGTATGTTTCACAGGCCAAGGTATAATATGAATACCATATTGAAGGTAATACAAAGTGGCAAGGTAAAGCCATATTTTTTTTATCATTTCATGTAAATTAAAAGCCATGGTGTCCATATGCTTGGGATAAAATTTTTCCCAAAAATGTCTATAGCCTAAGGTTGGTGAAACCCATAGGATGAGTTTCCAACTCAATTTAAAGGTCATCCTGCCCAAAGTCCATGTAGGAGGCAACCAAGTGTACAAGATCCAAGAGTTGGTGTATAACTTTGGAGGGTACAAGTACCCTCATGAATTTGTGAATTCTTGCAAATATGATGTCAAAGCCCAATTTGGGGTTAAATTGGAAGACCAAGTCAAGGTGAACATCAAGTGGGAATGAAAATAACATGATCTGGTAGAAAAATGAGTCAAAAAGGGCCATTTCGGCATTAACCGACAACTCAGGTCGGTTAAACAAAGTTTTATTCATATCCGATATACTTCGTCGGTTACAAAGACTTATGCGTGTATCCGATATACTTCATTGGATACAATAAGACATAGCCTTAACCGACACATTATGTTGGATACATTCAAAAAATGTATAAATTGGTTTTTTAGCCCAAATTTTCAGAATAAAAGGCCTAAAACACTGTGGATAATCCTTAGGCACCCCAAAGAGAATATAAAAAATGTTTCAAAAAAAAAATAATAATAAAAATAAAAATAAAATTGTTTTTAGGGTTTAACCTAATTTTGAAAATCAAAGAGGGAACCAAGGTGTCATATTTTTTGATACCAATTCAATTCAAACATGTTTTTATCAAGCTTTTGAACTTGAAAACTGAGAAAATTCAGAAGAAAAAAAAACCTTTGGTTGGTTACTTTTATCAATCAAATCAAAACATTTTTGGGACACTTGGAAGCCTTAGAATATTCCAAGAAACCTTTGGTTGGTTATTTTTATCAATCAAATCAAAACATTTGTGGGACACTTGGAAGCCCTAGAATATTCCAAGAAACCTTTGGTTGGTTATTTTTATCAATCAAATCAAAACATTTGTGGGACACTTGGAAGCCCTAGAATATTCCAAAAAACCTTTGGTTGGTTATTTTTATCAATCAAATCAAAACATTTGTGGGACACTTGGAAGCCCTAAAATATTCCAACAAAAAACAAAACAAAAAAAAACAAAAAAAAATAAATAAATAAATCTGGACTTGTGTTCACCTAACCTACTTGTCTTCATGTATAGCGGTGTGACCCAAGTTAAATGGAAGCTGACATGATTCTTTGATTTTCCTTCCCCAGGTACATTTACTTGCAATCATTGCTCCTGTGACCAGATCCAAAGCCCGCACCATGAATACTGAAGAGAACCAAGCTCAAGCCACCGTACCCGCTCAAGACTTTGCTCAACTGCAAGAGCAAGTGGCTGGTCTGGCCAAGATGCTGGGAGACTTACTGGCGGCTCAGGCCCAACAAGCCCAGGCCCAAAATCAAGCATCGACTTCCCATTAAGCACCGCCACCTTAAGCCTACATTTCGCCTCCGGCTCAACCCATGCCTGAGCCCATTTCTGTGCCGGTCCCTGAGCCTATCCTGATTAGGGAAAACACTGTAGAATCTGAGAAAGAAATGGAGAAGGAAAAAGCCAGGGAGGAGATGGAAAGAAAACTCCTGCACAAGATAGAAAGAATCCAGGAAGAACTTAAGGAAGTAAAGAGGGGAAACAGCTATGGAGGTACCACCTTCGACGACCTGTGCATGTACTCGGATGTATGTCTACCGGCCAAGTTCAAGTGCCCGGACTTCGACAAATACGATGGCACAGGTTGCCCTATGAGCCACTTGAAACTATACTGCGGGGCCCTATGTCAGTTTGGCCGGGATGACGACATACTGATCCAACTCTTCCAGAGGAGTTTGACAGGATCGGCTCTGAGGTGGTTTGCCACAGTGGATCACGGAAGGATCAGAAGGTGGAAGGACTTGGCAGACGCCTTCTTGGACCAGTACAAATTCAACTTTGAGATCGTGCCAGACCGGTACGACATGATGAGGATGAGCAAGGGGAAAGATGAGTCTGTAAGGCAGTATGCCAAGAGGTGGAGAGAGGCCGCCTCCTAGGTCAGGCCGCCTATGCTGGAACCTGAAATGATCTCAACATTTGTGGGCACGCTGGGGCAGCCCTTTTACAACCACTTGGTGGGGCAGATCACCACCAATTTTGCAACCCTGGTACAGGTGGCAGACAGGATCGAGGAAGGGGTTAGGTCAGGAAGGCTCATTGACTACTCTACTTTGACCGGACAGTCTGATCTCTGCACCCCAGCAGGCCCAACAGGCCCAACATTCGTATCAGACCCCACTCAATGTCAACTTCTCCCCCTCCGTGCCTACAAACCCAAGGAGGACGTTTACCAAGGAAGAGAGAGAGGCCTGGTTAGCAGCAAGAAGGAACAGTGTTTTCACGCCTCTCCCGGTATCTCTTTCCCAACTGCTGCCAATCCTGCTGAAAGGAATATGTGACTCTGAAGGAGCCCAGCCCGAATGCCACAAAGGGGAGGAATTTCGATTCGGCAGTCACTTGTGACTTCCACATGGGTGCACCAGGGCACTCTACAGATGCTTGCTGGGTTCTGAAGCACGCAGTCCAGGATCTGTTGGATCAGAAGGCCTTAGTTTTCAACACTGTTGCACCCGCCCCGTCGGGGAATGATATTGGGCAAAACCCTCTGCCTTACCATAATGGGGCAGGCCCATCCAACTCTATCACTGCCATATCCACCATGAGAAGGGCCTTTGACCCATCTCAACTTATAGCTCCCGTAGGGACCACAGTCAAGGTCCATTTTTTTCAAGATAAAGAAGAAGAGGAGGTCAATATGGTCTCCAAGAAAAATCAGCATACTGCTGAGGATATTAGTTCCTCTTTGAACCGGGTCTCCTCCCTCATGGCCCAGATAAACACTAAAAGGCCTCCTCTGGTCTTCAATTGCAGTCCACCTACTTATTCACCATCCAAGCCATCAAAGGCTCCATTGGTCATCAACCTCGACCCCACTATTGCTTCCATTACCTCCTCTGCTCCCACAAAATCCAGACTCCAGCCCTTGGTTGTAAATGTTCAGCCATCTTGCAATATCCCTAAACTGGCCCATATACCCCGGTCCAAACTCCAGCCGTTGGTGGTCAATGTCCCGAAACTAGCCTATTCTGAGGCCGCTATACCATGGAATTACAGCGAATGGGTCACAGCTACGGTTCCAGTGGTCAGGAACCAGAACCAGGAGAAGGTGAACCTCATGACGAGGTCGGGGAGATGTGCATGGGTTGAAGAGAAAGAAAAAGAAACAGAGATGGAGAGAGAGAAAAAAGAAACAGAAGAAAAAAGAAAAATGAAGGGAAAAACCAAAGTGGGAGAAGACACCCCCCAGGGTGCAGAAAATGAGGCATCAGACCTCATAAAAATTATAAAAAAAAGTGAATTCAATCTTGTTGATCAACTGAATAAAGTCCCGGCCCAGATTTCAATACTGGGCCTTTTGCTGAATTCTGAAAAGCACAAGGACTCATTGTTAAGGGTGCTGCAGAGTGCACACGTATCCCAGACCATCGATCCAGACCAGCTAGGCAAAATGGTTGGTCAAATCTTGTCGCATAATGTGATAAGCTTCTCCGAAGGTGAGATAAGCCTAGGTGGGTGTTATCATATTGACCCTTTGCATATCACAGTGCTTTGTAAGGGCAGCATGATTGCACGGGTTTTAATTGACAACGGGTCGACGTTAAACGTCTGCCCTGTTAATCACTTTTGTCAAGCTTTGTTTGGATCAGTCAAAGATCTAGCAGAATGGGAGGATAGTGAGGGCTTTTGACAGCTCTAAGACACACTCCTTAGGGGAGATTGAACTGCTGGTCACAATTGGACCGAATATTTTCAACATCACATTTGAAGTGATGGATATTCCAGCAGCATTCAACCTGCTCCTAGGGAGGCCGTGGATACACTCGGCTAGGGCAATACCATCCACGCTCCACCAAAGGGTGAAATACATAAGAGGGCAAAGGGTGATAACAGTCTTAGCTGAGAATTTGGTGCCTCCCATTGTGTCACTTGACGTACCCTTGATAAACGTAGACTTAACTGTCGACAAGATTGCGTTTCACTCATTTCAGTTTGAGACGGTTAATTTCATACCTGGGGGGTGTGAGAAAGGAGAAAGAAAAGGGACCACTGCAGAGAAGATGGTAAGGAAAATGATGCAAAAATACCACTTTCACCCGGGGAAAGGCCTGGGAATCAATTTGCAAGGAATGGTGGAGCCCATCAGGGCCAAGAAGTTGATCCCCAAAGTAGGGTTGGGGTTTAAACCTAGAGGTTGGAGGAGGATGAAGCATGAAGAAGGAGAGAAAAGAAGTAAAGGAAAATTCCCTCATTTAAGGGAGAATTTTCCAAAACCCTCATGTATAATCCAACTATCTCTTCCTATGGACCAATCTAAGCCTCCTTTCCGAAACATCAACCCATTTCAAAAGCCTTCTGTTTCGGCCTTACAACCATACAACCCATCTCCTATACTGGAAACAGCAAATGGGCCTGGACCACAGCCCGAGCAGCAGGTGGACTTCTCTAAAGATGTTGGGGCTTTCTTCGCCATGACTGAAGGCGAAAAGACAGTTGATGACAAGGAGCTGCCATTCATTGACTGGGCAGCAGTGAAGATTCCAGATGAGGTCATATCTGGACTGGGCTCCGTAGCAGAAAAGGGTGTAAGGACCTCATTTTTGCACTTCCCAAAATGCAGAAAATGAAATTTTAATTGAAAAGTCAAACTTGAGAAAGTCAAAAAGTTGACTTTTTATCCGGTGCAAATCAGTCACCATGCTTCCTACCATTGGAAAGAGGATTCCGATACGATTCTAATGGAACAGAGTTTGCTCAAATTGGAGTCCAGATGAAGAAGTTATGGACTGGTCAAATCTGAGAAAAGCAGAAATTGACTTTCTGCTAAACCCCAGATCAGCTACCTCATTTGATACCAGCAGAAAGAGCATCTCGACACGATTCCAACGCAACTGAGTTTGCTGGAATCGGAGTCCCGGATAAGGAAATATGAGCAAAACCGGCTCCTGGACGCGGCCTGGCACTTCTGCTAAAAAACTAGAATTTGCTGCTAAACTGAAATTCAGTGGATTGGGAATCTCGCACTGATTCCAACGCCACTAAGTTTGCTAAAATCGGATATAAGATGAGTGAGCTGTGGGCAGTTGAAGTTTCTGAAAATCTGCACACGTGGCAAACAGTAAAGAAAGAGCAGCAAAATGAAAAGTTTTGAATTAAAAAATAATATTTTTGCTAAAAATCTAATTAAAGTATTTAAAATAAAAGAAAAAGAAAAAAAATTAAAAGATGCATGTGCATCCAAAACTTAAAACAAAAAATCCTAATATAATAATAATAAAAGTACATAAAGAAAAAAAGAAAATAAAAAAGAAAATAAAAAATATGTGGTTGGATGAATTCTCCATGTGGAGAATTCGTCCAAGTCTTTCCAAGCAAGACTTAGCCTCCAAGTTTACTTGGAGGCTAAGTCTTGAAACAATCATTGCTTATATTTAAAAAAGGGCATGAATGAAAAAGGATTAGGGTTTTGGTGATAAAGTAGGGAAGTAATTGAATTTTGGTCATTCCTTATAAAAAGAAAACCCTAGCACAACTTAGGGGGACGGCTCATATTTTTTGGGGATCTCTCCCATCTCTCCCACAAGCTCCATTCTCTCTCCCTTCCTTCTCCCCTCACCTTACTTTCCTTTGGCTCCCAAAAACCCTAAAGCATAACCTAAAGAACCTAACCCTTCCCCTCCCTTCTTCTCCTTCATTTTCAAGTCTTGGAAGGAACTTGGAGTAGCTCCTTGGAGGAACCAAAGGAGGTGGTCGGCTGCTGGTGGAGCTTCTAAGGAGCCCCACACATCTTCTACAAGGGCTCAAAACCCAAGGTGAGCTTTCTTGGGTCATGTCCTTTAACATATGTGAATATTAACTCCTTTGAAGCATTATTCCATGCTATGTGTTGCTGTTCTCATTTTCTTAGGATTTCTTCTCATTTAAAAGAGGAGAATGTCCCTCTTATCATGCCTCTTTTGTACCCCAAGTAACCCCCTTCTCTTCCTTTCTTTAGGTTTTTAAGTTGAATGATTTAGTTAAGATGAGATGAGCATGCTAAGTTGTTTGCTTCACCTTCACTTGCACATGGCTCACTTGTCATTTTTCGACACACATGAAGCATGCTCACTTGCACACCCCATTCTGTTCCACATGCGAAAATCTATGAAGATGTATGCATTTCCCGTGTCCTAGAGATGTGCATGTTAGGCTTGGTTCATGGCTCCTTGTTTTTTCCTTTTCTTTGATATAATTCGTTTGCTGTCTTGTAATGGATGAAGAACCGAGGTAGGGGCAATCAAGCTCCCACCTAGCTGCTGTAACAATCCCAAGAGAAAGGGGGGGGGGGGGGGTAAACCCTAATCTTTCCCTTTTACTTTGCATGGACCCAAAGTCCCCAAAAAGAGACCCAAGGAGTGGTTTTCCACTTCCCTGAACCACTGTGGGCCCACACCATCCCTGGAACACCATAGAGGACCTAAGAAACCAACCCCACTGCCAAAATCCGAAAAAACAGATTCTGTAGGTTGATTCGGCAACTCAGGCCGGATCAACACAGATCTGTGTGTAACCGGCAACATATGCCGGATACACAGAATACCATTTGTAGCCGGCAAAAGATGCCGGATACACAGAGACCTGTGTGTAACCGGCATCTCAGGCCGGCTACACTGCCAGAATTCATTTTTTGCCATTTTTGCTGATCTTGTGTGATTTTTTGGTTTGTTTGATCAACTCCGGGCGAACCAGTAGGGTTTCCGGGTCACCCGGAAACCCAAGATGGGCCATGGACCGACCCGGTTGTGAGACATGGAAAAAAATCACCGGAGTGATCGTCCCTCCGTCAGCACACGGGCTCAACGCAAAAAACGGGAGAGTCGCCACCATTCATGATTTTGGGGTGAGAATGGACACCAAAAGTTCAAAAGTAGGCAAAAATAGCCAAAAGAAACATTCTAGGATAAAAATAACCCTACTTGAAAATAAAATCCAGAGATGGGTAAGGGGATTAGATTATGAACGGGGGAAGGTGTTAGGCACCCCCATTCATCCACACGAAGTGGTTGCCAAGTGTATGTTCATGCAAAAAATAAAGTAAGAAAGCTTGCTAAAAATCATAGAAAACCTTGAAAAAGGATTAATGTATGATATTTTCACATGAAGATCTAAATGGATTTTAGATCCTCTCTTATGTCAATATCACTTCTGGAATATCTCAAAGGATGGAAATCAAAGTAGAGGTTGCATAAAACCAAGTTAAATCAAATCCGGAAAATTTGTTAAAAAGTATGCCATTTGCCTTAAAATCATTCAAATCCAATTCTAAATTGACCCAAACTAAATCCATTTGAAAGATTAGGGTAAATAAGAGTCTCATACAAAATTTCACTTCATTTCGATGAAAAATCTAGGAGTTATGCTCCTTTGAAGTTGCTGTTGGGGATTTTTAAAAGTGGTAAGTGGGCAACTTTGGAAAATTTTCTAGAAAAATCCACTACATAGAAATCCGTGAAATTTGGTGTGATTGAAGTCTGTATGGCCATCTTTCAACAGAAACTAGCCTCATACAAAAATCCCTTCGGGTGTGCCTTGGGTGGTCTCCCGAACAGGCCCCGAAGATCACAGATTTACCCAGAAAAATGCAAATGAGCAGTTCTGAGTAAATCGGCTACCAATAATTCATATGGAATCCAAAAATTATGAAACCAACTGGATTTGAAAATAGACTCAAAAGGGAGTACTCAGAAATAAAAATCACTCGAATCGGACTTAAAACGAACACATGGCGGTCCGTCGAAGTGACAAGTTCTGTACTTGGACCTGAACTGTCCACTTAACTTCGACAGAGAAGTGTCAAAAATCGGCTAGATGAAAATTCATGAAATTTGGTGGACATAAACTAGACAGCCTCACCTTTCCCATGGTTCTGGAATCGTCCCAAAATTCATCCGGATGATGAAGTTACGGACGTCCGAAGTAGGGGTACAGGTGCTGTCAAGTTAAGCCACTTTTGAAGAAAACCAAATCCGAAAATTGATAAAAAATGAAATTCGTGTAAAATGAACACAAATACTTCAAAATCATCCGAAAGGCATTCCAGAATTGATTGAGGCCATTTATTTGAGATTTATCACAATAAATGCAATAAACCCCAAATATGAGCCTACCCCGCCAAAATAGTGATATGTGTGCAAAAGTGAAAAAAACCTAGCAAGATCCATACACATGCATATAGATTCAATAAAATAGGTTCTAGCATAGCCTAGGGTTCCGTTCCATTATCGTTTCCCTCTGTTCTCTTTAAGATAATCAAGGGTACTTTGAATATGGAACGGTTTACAATCAATCAAAAAGCCTTACGCTACATGGGTTCTAGCACTAGGGTCAATCCCTAGTCTCGTTTCTCCTAGATCCGCCTTCACGTTTTACGGCTAGGGGAGTCTTGAGATACTTTGAGCCAGGGAAGGATTTCCACACATACAAACAAGGCTTTACACTACAGAAAGGTAGAAGAAGAGATCTAGATCTAGGAATGTAAAGACAGAAAATAAAAAGAAAAGTTGAGGCTTACCTGAGTGCTGGAGGCGATTCCACAGCGGTTCCCTTCTTCTCTTGGAGTTCTTCTTTGCGAGAATTCAAAACAAGAGTTGTGCCATTTGCTCAAGGAGGAGGCTCCTATTTATAGGCAAGGGCTAAGGTCATTGGTAGACACAAATTAATGTCTAGAACCACTCCAACCTAAACCCTAAGGTTATTTCCGCGATTTCCCCTCATTTAATGAGGGACATGATGGTAAAAGTGAAAAGCTCTCGGAAAACCCTAATTTTGAGCAAACTTAAGGTATCCGGTACATCAGACCGGATAACAAAGGTCCTTAAGGTATCCGGTATATGGTACCGGATACGCTAAGGCTCACACGTATCCGGTATGACTATTCGGATACGAAAAAGGGTACTTGTATCCGGATACTCAATCCGGATACAGGTAAAAGTGTATTTTCTTCAAATTCTGTGCTGGCTTTCCAGGAGATAATGATTTTTTATGATTGTTTGTGCAATTTGGGGTGTCTACAACTGCCCCTCTTTGCGGGAGCTGCGAAGCAGTGAGCTGCAAAGAGTAGACAAGCCCAAATTGCATTCCCTTGAGCATGATTTGCTCGGTTCAATTCAATTTTTGTAGAAAACAATTTTTGAGTAGAGATTTGCCAAAAAGGCCCTCACTTTAAGGGGGCATCTCTCCAAGAGTTCTTAAATTCCACTGAGCCCTTTGTGGCTGTGAAGTGGATTTTAAGCCCAAAAATAGGATTTTTTGAAAAACTGATTTTTTATCAAACCAAGTTGAAAATTGAGTGGATATCATCCTTTTGACCAGGCACATTTCCCAAGGTTGTCCCGAATTCCACAGAGCTCTCGTGGCTGTGAGGTGGATTTCAAGGCAAAAATAGGATTTTGAGAAAATAGTAAGAATTATAGCACAAGTTTGCTCCCTCCTTTTCCTTCTCTTTTTTTTCTTTTCTTTTTTTTTCTTTCTTTTTTCCTTTTTTTTTTTCATTTCCTTTTCTTCTTTTCTTTTTTTTTTCTTTTCATTTCCCTTTTCTATTCTTTCCTGTTTTTTTCTCTATTTTTTCTATTTTTTTCTGCTTTTTTCTATTTTTTTTTTCTTTTTTTCTTTAGTATCCGGTAAGTGTATCCGGATAATACAGGGTCTGCGGGTATCCGGCCTGAGTATCCGGATCCCGCAGGTTTACTTAAGTCGCGCGCGACCGCGACTTTTCCTCTTCTTTTCTTCTTGCTCCGATTACTCAGACCGGCTCCAGTCTTTGCTTCTTCGACGACCGACGATCCTACTTCTTCTCCGGCGATCTCCGACGACTCCGGTGCTCTTTTTGCTGCCGGCGACCACCTGTAACTCCGGCGACTTCTGTTCCTTGCCGCAACTGAGCCCTAACTCGGCTTTCTTCAAAAATTTTCGATTTCCAGCGACTTTATCAACTCAGTGTGGGGTGTTGATCTTCGGTGATTGCTTGTGCCTGATTCTTCATCAACCAGATTCCCTTCTTTGCTGCTCAACTAGTAAGTGCAATCCGACCCAGTCAAGCATGCTTCTTTTTTTTTTCTTTGCATGATTCCATCGAATTCAAGCATGTTTTTGCTTTGATCATGCTGGATTATTGTGGATTGGATTTTTGTCATTGATAATTCACCACTGCATTGTGCCCAGCATGACTTTTGTATTTCCCATATAACTATTGATAGAATTTTCAGACTTCATGTTATGTGATTTTTTTTCAAAATTTGTATTGACTTTCAATTGCCATTTTTTTTGGAGCTGCCCATGTGACTGTGGCTTGTGCAAGCCTTGTCTTGATAGTGTCCAAAACTTAGGACGGCCTTGCTGCTACTTCTTTTGTCTTGATATGCTGGGACTTATTTTTCTCAATCCGCCCGGTGTTGATGTTGTGCTCTAACTGCCAGGACCATTCTGTGGTTGGTTCTTGTACTCCTTGATTTAGCTCAGACCATTTGTTTTTTGCACAACTGTAACGATCCTGCAGTAAATTATCAGATATTAGGCCTTGTAAACAAAATGTTTTAGAATAATATAGGAATATTTTCTAAACTTTGAACTAAAACACAATTCCTGAAAAATCATATAAGATTCCTGATGAACCAGAGTTGGAACCTATACAATCAAAAACTTTTCTTTTCAACTTGAACTGAGCAAAGTAGGATTCCAGATAGATTTGAACTGAAATTTATAAAACACTTCCCTGTTGTAGATGGCTAGGAGTCGTTCCCGCGTTCGTGAGGAGGTTGACCCGACCGACCGGCCTTCTTCTTCTAGAGCTCGGATTGATACTAGTTCTAGTGCCACCCTGTCCGAGCCACTAGGCGACTCTCGAGAGAGCTCTGCTGAGGTAGACTTTCACGCCCTTTCTCTCTTTTCTTTCTTCCATTCTCCTTTCTACACAAATCTTCACGCTGTTCCTTTGAAATTTAGCCCGTGGTTGCACCCGCTCGTGGTCGAGGCCGAGGGCGAGGCAGAGTTCAGGATCAGGCCCCTGAGGGCGAGAGAGGCCGTGGTAGAGGCCGAGGCAGAGCCAGAGATATGGCTCCGGAGGGGGTTGCTGTAGCTTTGGCAGGGGTATCTGAGGAGTTGAGGGCTTCTGTGCATGATACAGAGCTCCTCCATGGCTTGGATAGCCACCCCTCCATGTGCATCAGGGCCGATGTGCCGCTTCCCTACTATTCTTCCCACTTGCGCGGCAGCTGGGGGAGATTCAGCGAGTTGGCACGGTCACTTTCTCCGGCACTCAGGCGGGAGTTTGGGAGGTGCCATCTGGATCATTTCCTCAGTATTCCATCATTCAGAGCCGACCGTCCACTCATCTTTGCCATGATGGAGAGATACTTCCCAGAGACACAGTCGTTCCACCTGCCGGACGTGGAGCTGGGGATCCGCCCTTCCGATTTTGTGATGATTACTGGCATTCCTCTGACGGGGCGGACCATCGTCTTGGAGCGGCCTTCTGCGGAGGATATGGGACTTCTCCTGGGATATCAGGCCCTGCCTCCTACTGCTTGGGATGGGCGGAGTGGCCGGCTTTCCATTAGTTGGTTGCGGGAGAGTCTGGCTCGACATTTTGAGGGGAGGCACAGGACTGTGGCTGTGGATGATGCTGCATTTATTCCTATCTTCCGGCACGTATTCCTGCTGATGCTTGGGAGCTGCTTTTTTCCGGAGGATACGACCGGCGTCAGCCCACTTTTCCTGGACGCTTTGAGAGATCTCCATCAGACCCGCCAGCTAGCATGGGGTCGGCTCATTTATGGGACCATCTTGGCCGGGTTGTGCCGGGCAGTTCGAGGTCTGGCATCCCCGAGAGGCGATGGAGTCAGCAGCCGGTTCTTCTGGCAGATTCTACAGGTATTGCATTCATCTGTATAGCTTAATTCTTTAGGCTTTATCTTTTCTTGACTGATTTTTCTTTTGCTAGGTGTTCATGTACACCTACATGACCTTCTTCCGCCCCTCCCCGGTTCCTGAGGTTGCGGATTTTCCCGTGGCCCTGCGATGGTCGGCCCAGGTTCGAGATGCCGACAGGAGCCAGCCTCGTACTGCCCGGGTGCACTTAGACCGTGCACGCCGATCTGATGTAAGTCCTCTATCTTTTTTCTTTTATTTCCTTTCCTGTACCTTGACTGTATCTGACCACTTTGCTTCTTTGCAGCTCATTCTATCCCGTCCAGATGACGTGGATGTCGGAGTTGCCCGTGAGATGGCAGTACAGGATGCTTTTGAGCGAGATCTCCGACGTCAGTCTTACCAGTGCTTCCTTGGGAGGCTTGGTAGGGTGATGTACTTGGGAGAGCGCCTGTACTACCAGCACACTGGCGCACTTCGCATCCCCGTCCCTCCTCCTGCTGTGGATCCCGACACACTCCTCCCGGGCTTTGATGTTGATCAGTTCGATCACTTCGTGGATGCGGAGGGGCTTACAGTAGCTGGAGATTATGACGAGTGGTTCCAGCGGGTGTCTATTGGATGCTTGATGGATCGACCCACTCGTGCTGGGGTGACTGAGATTGGCGGGATCCGTATCCGGATCCATGAGGACACGGTAAGCCTTGTACTTTTCATATCTTCATCTTTTCTTTCTTTATGTATTTCTGATCCTGCTTCTGTTCTTGCTGGCAGGTACACGAGCTGAATTCCATTCGGGACCGGTTCGAGAGCCAGCGGGCTGCGATCGATGATATGATCGCGGAGCACGATGCGGTCGTGGCCCAGCGGGATGCTCGGATCAGGGAGCTGGAGGCCCTAGTTGCTGAGCTCCAGTCTAGACAGGTATCTGGCCTTCTCATATGTTCATTTCTTTCATTATTTTCCTGTTTCTGCTATTCTGATATGCCTGTTTGACTTGTGCAGGGCCCGGTCCATGATCAGGATGCCTTCTTTGGGCATGATTTCCTGATTCCTGACCCATCTCCTGCCCGGGCCTCCGATCCCGAGGATGCCCCAGTGGCTGGTCCTGATGAGCCGGATCCCCCTGCTCCTTCTGCAGACATTCCTGGTATGATCTTCTTTTCATTCTCCTCTTTTATTCTTCCTTATATCTGAATCTTCTGATTTTTCTCTTTTCTGTGGACTCAGCTACTTCTGCTCCTGGCCCCTCTGCTGCTGATGCTGGGCCTTCTGGAGCTGCGGGAGCAGAGGATGCTTTGGATGAGGGCCCAGTTGGGCCGGTTGCTGCTGAGCCCGAGGCTTCTTCCCCCGATTCTACTCCTGCTCCTCCCCCAGATCTCGAGGATTATTGCTTGGAGTATCATCTTCAGCAGGTGGTAGGTCGGCATCCTCGCCATGCGGCCGAGCGGATTCTTGCATACTCTAGAGGCCGAGCCCTTTGGGGGAGACGCCGTAGAGGTGGACGCGGCCGAGGACGTGGGGATGATCCTGCACAGGAGTAGATTAGGATTATATTTTTCATTTTCATGTATTTTATCATCCCTGTACAAAAACTTTATGAAAAAAAACTTTTTATTCATTCTATCATGTCCTGCACATCTCCTGCTCTCAATTCTATGCAATTATGACTTGTAAGCAGGTAAAACAGGTAAAAATTCGGATTTTTTTATCCTTAGCTCTTTTTTTGCATTTTTTCTCGGTATCCGGTCTGACATACCGGATACATGGATTGGTCTTTGTATCCGGTATGTTATACCGGATATTCATGAGATACTTTGTATCCGGTATACTTATCCGGATATTACCAAAGCTTTTGTATCCGGTCTGAGTTACCGGATATGTTAAAAGATGCTATAAATGCAACCAGTCTCGGGATTTGGGCATTTTTTACGAGTTTTTGAGTTTAGAAACCCCCTTTTCCGCCTTTTTCTTCCTCCTCTTGAGTTCTAGCTTGCTCCCGTCAAATCCAATGGAATCCGGATCATCTTCTGCCCCATTATTGTCTGTCCACACTGCCTCTCCTGCAAAACAGCCTTTTAGATCAAAACCCCCAAATCTCACTAGGTACAACCCTGTGGATTCCTTTTACGCAAGGTGGGTTAACTCTATGACCCTAGATGAGGAGATGAGATGGGGTTCTACTAATCTAGGCCATACCCTGCTCATTCCCAAGGTTCCCTTCAAGTGGGAGATTATAGAGGCCATGATTGGTCATTGGGTTCCTGATCTCAACTTGTTCCGTTTTGGGACCCATGAGATGACCCCAACCATTGAAGAGGTGGAAACCATCCTGGGCCTGAGGTTTGATGAGAAGGTGGTGAATCCACCTCTTAGGCCCAGTTATAAGAAGGAAGCTTCTACTTTTTTGGGCATAGGGAAGAAGGACTTGGGGGATTCTGACACCCTTTTGACCCTATCTAAGGCTTTTTTGACTGAGAAGCTTTTGAGGGGAGAAGATAAGGAGGCCCGATTCAATGCGTTGACCCTGATAGTGGTCAACCAGTTGCTTTTCCCACGGGAGGATGACGAGGTGGACTTGGCCTTGATTTCTGTGATATGCCAGGTCAGGGAGCGGGAGAGGTTGGCCCCTATGATTTTAGCTGGGATATATCAGGCCTTGACTGACTGCTACAACAGGAAGTCGAAACGCTTCTTAGCATGTGCCCAGATCCTGCAGGTAAACAAGTTTTTTTTTTTCTCTTTTTTTTTTTCTTTTTTTCTTGCTTTTTGGCTTTCTTTTTGCCTTTTTTGCTATTTTTTTTTTTTTTTTTTGTACAATGTGCTGACACCTCTCTCTTCCTTTGCAGCTTTGGCTACTTGATCATTTGAGCCAGATTGAAGAGATCAATCGACACTTCTTCCCGAGTCTGAAAGTCCCTTTGTTGATGAGCAACAGGGGGTGCCCCGATATTTCAGGGGGCAAACAGGGCTGGTTCACCTTCTTGGGCTCGCTTCAGGATGACCAGGTGAGATGGCCTGGTACTTATCAACCCAATGCGGAGACAGTGATTAGCTTCCGTGACCGCAACTTTCTGATCCTAGCTGGCCTAAAGCATGCAGTGCTGTATCTTCCTCTGCGGGTCCTTCGTCAGTTCCGAGCGACCCAGGGGATTATCATCCCATGTGGATATGAGGATCGTCTTGGGCCTCTTTCTATGAAGCTGAATGCCTGGTTGATGAAGGAGTGGTCTTATGTCCGCTTTATGCATGGTCCAGTCTTCTCGGAAACCCATGTGAAGGATTATCTCTTCTGGATCAAGGAGCAGATACAGACTCAGGCCCCAGTACCCGAAGATCCTCCTGTAGTCTTGGCTCCCACCTATGAGGACATTCTAGAGTCTGAGCGGGCTTCTCATAAGCGGCTTCAGCAGATATGGGTACGGGAGGCCCAGGAGCTCAGGATACAGGGCGCTTATCTGGAGAGGCAGCTTGATGAGCAGACCTCACGCCGTATTGCCGTGGAAGAGAAGCTGGAGGAGCAGAGGCAGGCCCGTCGCTTCGAGGTCCGTATGATCCGGCAGAAGTACCAGGATACTTTGGCCAGCCTTAGGAGTATGAGGATCCAGCAGGCCCTTTCAGATGAGGTCATTTCCTTCCTGAGTGATCCCACTGCAGAGGGGGCTTCAGGAGTCATTGCAGCTCAGGCAGCTCGGATTCGGGAGCTTGAGGAGCGGCTAGGAGATAGGGATTAGCTTTATTTCCTGCACATTTTTCATACCTTTGTACAAAATTGAACTCCAATAGTGGAAATACAAAGGATTTAATTCAAAATAAAGTTTTTATATTATTGGCCTCAGAATGCTCAGATGCTTGTAAAAACAAAGGTTTTATGAAAAGTATTTGATTTCTCATCACTGGCCAAAGTATAATTTTTCCTTTTTATATTTTTTTTTTGTATTTTTTTGAAATTTGGTCCATGCACTTAATCACCTATAATTAAGGGAATTAAAACCAGGTTAAATAATGAAAAGAGTAGTCCACAAAATACTGAGGGATCAGAACCGTCCATCTTAGGACCTTTAGAGTCATCCCCAACTGCCAAAACTGCCCCATTCTGCTCATGCCGACTTTGCTTGAAGCCCGGATCCCATGATCAACTCAACCTCTGATTTTCTTTCATTTTTCTTATTTTTTTTCTTTTCGCCAATATTGCCCCTAGCGCCAGTTACGGTTTTTACTAGGGCCGGCTTCTGAATTCCGTCATCACCCATCTTACTCTGATATTTGAATGAACAAGCTAAGATCACTGAGGGCTTAAAAATAGGACTAAACAAAGGCTAGGCTCAGTTTATGAAAGAAAGGGTATTAAAGGCCCAAAATTTTCAAAGGTGGAAATAGGTCAACCGGACTTACAGTTATGATGAATTTAACCCTTTTTCCCCAAATTGCATTTTTTTGCATTTTTTTTCACACTTGGCTTTCATTTGCCATTTCCATTGCTTTTCCTCTCTTTTTCTTTTTCTTTCCTCACTTTTGCCCCAATTGATTTTGCCCCAATTTGACTGTAAATCCGGTTTAGGTTGATCAAAGAAACGAACCGGCTCAACTTGGCTAGACTAGGGATTAAGATTTTTGAAGGAAATAAAGAAAAATGGCCTCGGATCACTTCCTAGAAATATTCACTCAAGGAAAATACCTTTTTACCGCATCAGAGTTAATGGGCTCAGGAAAATCTGACCCATCCATTTCTGCTAAGATGAGTGCACCCCCTGATAGGACTTTCTTGATGACATATGGGCCTTCCCAATTGGGCTTGAACTTACCACGAGGATCCTCCAAAAATGGTAGAATTTTCTTTAGCACTAAGTTTCCTTCTTGGAAAGTTCTGGGCCTCACCTTCTTATTGTAGGCCCGGGCCATTCTCTTCTGGTACAACTGTCCATGGCAAAGTGCTTTCAACCGCTTTTCTTCTATCAGGTTAAGTTGATCATGTCTCGACTGGACCCATTCGGCTTCTTCTAGCTCTGCTTCCATGAGCACTCGGAGTGAGGGGATCTCTACTTCCACGGGCAAGACTGCTTCCATCCCATAGACTAGGGAGTATGGGGTTGCCCCAGTTGAAGTCCGGATCGAGGTTCTGTATGCATGCAGAGCAAGTGGCAGCATTTCATGCCAATCCTTGTAGCTCACTACCATCTTCTGAATGATTTTCTTTATGTTTTTGTTTGCTGCTTCTACTGCCCCATTCATCTTTGGCCTGTATGGAGCTGACTTGTGGTGGATGATCTGAAACTGCTCACACATTTTCTTCATGTCCTTGTTCTTAATATTTGAAGCATTGTCTGATACTATGGCACTCGGCAGTCCATAGCGACAAATGATATTGTGCTTCAAAAATTTAATAACATGGTTGCTTGTGATGTTCGCATACGAAGCTGCTTCCACCCATTTAGTGAAATAGTCAATCGCCACCAGGATGAATCTGTGTCCGTTCGATGCCTTAGGTGAGATCATGCCAATAACATCTATGCCCCACATAGAGAAGGGCCAGGGTGATGTCATGTTGTGCAGCTCACCTGGGGGTGCATGCTTGTTATCTGCATAGATTTGGCATTGATGGCACCTCCTGACATGTGTACAGCAATCATGCTCCATGGTTGTCCAGTAGTATCCCATCCTCAGGATCTTCTTAGCCAGCATGTGCCCACTCATATGGGGCCCACAGACTCCTCCATGTACAGTCCCAATCAGCCTTTCCGATTCAGCCTTGGCAACACATCTGAGCAGAATGTCGTTATGTGACCTCTTGTACACATGTCCACCACTTAGCAGAAATTGACCAGCCAATCTCTGTATTGTCCTCTTCTCAGTAGCAGTGGCATTTTCTGGCAAACTCCGATTATTCAAGAAGTTCTTGATATCCTGAAACCATGGTGTTTCTTCTTCTGGTGCTCCCTCTAGAATGAGACAGTAAGCCGGTTCATCTCGGACTTCAATTTCCAGCGGTCTGATGTCTACTCCTTCTGATATGCTGACCATTGAAGCCAAGGTTGCTAAAGCATCCGCAAACTGATTCTTAGCCCTTGGCATATAGTTGAAGGAAATTCGAGTGAAATTTGTGCTTATTTCTTCCAAGTACTGGTGATAGGGGATCAATTTGTGATCCTTGGTTTTCCACTCACCAGTTGTTTGGAAGATGATAAGACTCGAATCCCCATATACGTCAAGTTCCTCCACTCCATGATCCATGGCTGTTTGCAATCCAATTATGCATGCTTCATATTCTGCTATGTTATTGGTGCACTGGAATCTCAGCTTTACTGCAATTGGGATGTGTGAACCATCTGGTTTAACCAAGACTGCCCCTATTCCGTTCCCATTCATGTTGGCGGCCCCATCGAAGAACATCTGCCAAGAACTCTCACTGTCCTCCTCTTCAGTGTACAGAATAGCCTCATCGGGAAAGTTGGTCCTCAAGGGTTGATATTCTGGCAGAGGATGTGCAGCCAGGTGATCAGCTATGGCTTGACCCTTGATTGCCTTCTGGGTGATGTATGTGAGGTCAAACTCGGACAGTAGCAGTTGCCACTTTGCCGTCCTGCCAGTCAGTGCCGGTTTCTCAAATAAATACTTCAGCGGGTCCATCCGGGATATCAATAGTGTGGAGTGACTAAGGAAATAATGCCTTAGCCTCTGAGTGGCCCACACTAGAGCACAGCAAGTCTTCTCCAATGGTGAGTATTTGGCTTCATATTCTGTGAATTTTTTACTCAGATAGTAAATTGCCCTTTCTTTTCTACCAGTCTCGTCATGTTGCCCCAAGACACATCCCATCGACGTTTCCAACACTGACAAGTACAGGATCAGCGGTCTTCCTGGAGTTGGTGGCACTAGTACCGGTGGGTTCAGCAAATACCTCTTTATGGTGTCAAATGCCTGCTGGCAGTCCTCATTCCAGACCGTTGGGTTATCCTTCCTCAGAAGTTTGAAAATTGGTTCACAGATAGCAGTGAGCTGTGCTATGAACCGGCTTATGTATTGAATCCTTCCAAGAAAGCCCCTGACCTCCCTCTCAGTTCTGGGTGCTGGCATTTCAATTATGGCCTTGGCTTTAGCCGGGTCAATTTCAATTCCTCTTCGGCTCACTATAAACCCCAGTAATTTCCCTGATGTAGCCCCAAAGACGCACTTAGCCGGGTTAAGCCGTAAACTGTACTTCCTGAGCCGATCAAACACTTTCTTCAGATTGATCAAGTGGTCTTCTTCTTTGCAGGATTTGGCAATCATATCGTCTACGTAGACCTCCATCTCCTTGTGGATCATGTCATGAAATAGTGCAGTCATGGCCCGCTGGTATGTTGCCCCAGCGTTCTTAAGTCCGAATGGCATGACTGTATAGTGGAATGTGCCCCAAGGTGTGATAAATGCTGTTTTTTCTTGATCCTCCTTAGCCATCTTGATCTGATTATATCCTGAGAAACCATCCATGAAGGAAAACAGGCTATGTACCGCAGTATTATCGACCAGAATGTCGATGTGTGGGAGCGGAAAATCGTCCTTTGGGCTTGCCCTGTTCAAGTCTCTATAATCCACGCACATTCGGACCTTCCCGTCCTTCTTTGGTACCGGCACTATGTTTGCGAGCCACTCCGGGTACGTAGAGACTGCCAAAAATCCAGCTTGGAACTGCTTTACCACTTCGTCCTTGACCTTCAGAGTCCATTCAGGCTTCAATCTTCTCAGCTTCTGCTTAATCGGCTTAACCCCTGGCAAAATTGGTAACTTATGCACCACCATGTCAGTGTCCAACCCCGGCATGTCCCGATACGACCAAGCAAACACATCCTTGTAGTCTGCCAAGAACTGTGACATTTCAATTTTCTGCACATCAGACAAGCATGACCCGATTTTTACAATTTTTGAGTCCTCTTTGGTCCCAAGGTTTATGGATATGGTCTCCTCAATATTAGGTTGGACCCCCTTTTCATGACGTTCCAATTGGTATTCAATTTCTTTTGGAACGTCTTCTTCTTCGACCTCGGTCTCTTCTTCAACCCCCATGAGATCAAAGTCGAGCTCAAAGTCGAAGTCATATTCAACCTGGTCCAATTCGGTCTGATTATATGGTTCATAAGTGGTGTGGACCTTTTTGAAAAATTTAAATTTTCTAGAAAAAATAGAAAAATCTTTTTGGGTTTTTTGTGGGCCTTCTAAACATAATTCCCCTGAAGACGAAGGCCCATTAGAACCTTCAGGGAAATGGCATTCCACTATTGGAGTTTTTTTTTTGGAAGCCGCGTCAGTTTGCCACACAGACGCTGCTTCAAAGGTAAGGGGAGTTTCCTCCCAATTGTTCAGTACAAAATTATGGGGAGCCGGGGAAATAGGGAAAGCCTGCTCCTCAAGCCCAGCATCCGATGCCATCATCACCGGGTGGGTACTGCCCTTTTCTGCTGCGGGGCCCAATCCAGAAATGACCTTGTCTGGAATCTTCACTGCGGCCCAGTCAATAAATGGCAGTTCCATGTCTGCCCCTATCTTTTCGCCTTCAGTCATGGCGAAGAATGCACCAATATCTTCAGAAAAGTCCGCCTGTTGCTCGGGCTGTGGTCCAGGCCCATCCACTGCTCCCAGTATTGGAGATGGGTTATAGGGTTGTAGGGCCGAAACAACAGGCTTCTGAAATGGGTTGACATTTCGGTATGGGGGTTTTGATTGGTCCATAGGAGGAGAAATTTGGATTATGTAGGAGGGTTTTGGAAAGTTCACCCTCAGATGTGGGAGTTTTCCTTTGCTTCTGCTCTCCCCTTCTTCGTGCTTCATTCTTCTCCAGCCTCTGGGCTTGAAGCCCAACCCTACCTTGGGGATCAGTTTCTTAGCCGTGATTGGCTCCACCATCCCCTGCAGATTGATCCCCAGGCCTTTCCCTGGGTGAAAGTGGTATTTTTCCATCACTTTCTTGACCATCTTTTCTGCAGTGGTCCCCTTTTCTTTTTTTTTTATCACACCCCCCAGGTATGTAATTGACCGCCTCAAATTGGAATGAGTGGAATGCAATCTTGTCGACAGTCAAGTCCACATTGATTAAGGGTACATCAGGTGACACGATGGGCGGCACCAAGTTTTCGGCTAGGACTGTTATCACCCTTTGCCCTCTTATGTATTTCACCCTTTGGTGGAGCGTGGATGGTATTGCCCTAGCCGAATGTATCCACGGCCTTCCTAGGAGCAGATTGAATGCTGCGGGTATATCCATCACCTCAAATGTGATGTTAAAGATATTCGGCCCAATTGTGACCGGCAGTTCAATCTCCCCTAGGGAGTGGGTCTTGGAGCTATCAAAAGCCCTCACAATCCGCCCATTTCTTTTGATCCTTGACTGGTCCAGACCCAGCTTTGTAAAAGTGATTAACGGGCAGACGTTTAACGCTGACCCGTTGTCAATTAAAACCCGTGCAACCATGCAGCCCTTACAAAGCACAGTGATGTGCAAAGGGTCCACATGATAACACCCACCTGGGCTGATCTCACCCTCTGAGAAACTTATCACATTATGTGACAAGATTTGACCAACCATTTTACCAAGCTGGTCTGGATCAATGGTCTGGGATACGTGTGCACTCTGTAGCACCCTTAACAATGCATCCCTGTGCTTTTCAGAATTCAGCAAAAGGCCCAGTATTGAAATCTGGGCCGGGACCTTGTTTAGCTGATCCACAAGATTAAATTCACTTTTCTTTATTATTTTAATGAGGTCGGCTGCCTCATTTTCTGCACCCTGGGGGGTGTCTTCTCCTACTTTATTTTTTCCCTTCTGTTTTCTTTTTTCTTCATTTTCTTTTTCTATTTTTTCTTTTTCTGTTTCTGTCTCCTTTTCTTTCTCTTCACCCCCTGCACATCTCCCCGACCTCGTCATGAGGTTCACCTCCTCCTGGTTCTGGTTCCTGACCATTGGAACCGTAGCCGTGATTCCCTCGCTGTAATTCCATGGTACAGCGGCCTCTGAATAGGCTAGTTTAGGGATGTTAACCACTAATGGCTGGAGTCTGGACCGGGATGTATGGGCCGGTTTAGGGATAGTCTGGGCTGGTTGCACATTTACAACCAGGGGTTGAAGTTTGGATTTGGTGGGGACAGAAGAAGTGATGGAAGCAGTAGTGGGGTCAAGATTGATGACCAGTGGAGCCTTAGACGGCTTGGATGGGGAATAAATGGGTGGACTGCAATTGAAGACCAATGGGGGCCTTGCAGTATTCATCTGGGTCATAAGAGATGAGACCCGGTTCAAAGAGGAACTTATGTCCTCAGCAGCTGTATTATTTTTTTGGGAGACCATGTTGATCTCCTCTTCTTCCCCTTCTGGGAAAAATCGGACCTGGACCGTGGTCCCTACTGGAGCTATGAGCTGTGATGGGTCAAAGGCCCTTCTGGTGGTGGATATGGCAGAGATGGAGTTGGATGGGCCTGCCCCATTGTGGTACGGCAGAGGGTTCTGCCCAATATCATTCCCGGACGGGGCCGGTGCAGCAGTGTTAAAGACCAAAGCCTTCTGGTCCAACAAATCCTGAACTGCATGCTTCAGCACCCAGCAGGTATCAGTAGAGTGCCCCGGTGCACCCATGTGGAAGTCACAGGTGACCGATGTGTCAAAATTTCTTCCCCTGGTGGCATTCGGGTTAGGCTCCTTCAGAGTCAAGTATTCCCCTTTCAGCAGGGTTGGCAGTAGTTGGGACAGAGATATGGGTAGAGGGGTGAAAACCCGGTTCTTTCTCGCTGCGAACCAGGCATCCCGCTCCTCCTTAGAAAAAGTCCTCCTTGTGTTAGCTGGCACAGAGGGAGGGAAGTTGACATTTAGCGGGGTCTGGTACGACTGCTGGGCCTGCTGGGCCTGTTGGGGTGCAGAGATGTTGACGTGCAGTGGCTTCTTGGCTGGAGGAGCCTGGACTAGGTTCACCTCCCCTTCTTTTCGGGCCCCCGTCTTTTTAAACCCGGCCCCTTTCTTCTGGGCCATAGAGGCAGAGGAATCAGACTGCCCAGTCAGAGTAGAGTAGTCTATCAGCCTTCCCGACCTGACCCCTTCTTCGATCCGGTCAGCCACCTGCACCAGGGCTGTAAAGTTGGTGGTGATCTGGCCCACCAGATGGTTGTAAAAGGGCTGCCCTAGTGTGCCCATAAAGGTGGAGATCATCTCCGGCTCTTGCATAGGTGGCCTGACCTGGGAGGCGGCCTCTCTCCATCTCTTGGCGTACTGCCGTACCGGTTCATCCTTCCCCTTGGTCATCCTCATCATGTCGTACTGGTCCGGCACGATCTCAGAGTTGAACTTGTACTGGTCCAGGAAAGCATCGGCCAAGTCCTTCCACCTTCTAATCCTTCCATGGTCCACTGTAGCGAACCACCGAAGGGCTGACCCGGTCAGACTCCTCTGGAAGAGCTGGATCAGTATTCCATCGTCCCGGCCAAATTGGCACAGGGCCCCGCAGTATAGTTTCAGATGGCTTAATGGGCAGCCCGTGCCATCAAACTTGTCAAAATCCGGGCACCTGAACTTAGCCGGTAGACAGACGTCCGGGTACATGCACAGGTCCTCGAAGGTGGTGCCTGCATGGCTGCCTCCCCCCTTCACTTCTTTCAGCTCTGCTTGGATCCTCTCTATCCTCAGCAGCATTTTCTTCTCCATCTCATCTCGGGCCTTTTCTTTCTCCAACTCTTTCTCAGACTCAGCCATATTTTCCCTGATCAGAATGGGTTCAGGGACTGGTTCAGAAATGGGCTCAGGCATGGGCTGAGCCGGAGGCGGAATATAGGCCTGAGGTGGCGGTGCCGGATGAGAAGTTGACGCCTGGTTCGGGGCCTGGGCCTGTTGGGCCTGAGCCGCCAGTAAGTCCCCCAACATTTTGGCCAGACCGGCCACTTGCTCCTGCAGTTGAGTGAAGTCCTGAGCGGGGACAGTAGCTTGGGCTTGGTTCTCTTCAGGATTCATGGCTCTTGCTTTGGATCTGGTTACTGGAGCAATGATTGCAAGTGTACCTGGGTTGAATGTACCTGAGGAATAAAAGTGAATAGAACATGTTAGCTTCCATTTAACTTGAGTCACACCCCTATATATGTAAACCAGTGGGTTAGGTGAACACCAATCCAGATTTTTTTTGTTTTTAATTTTTTTTGTTTTGAGTTGGAATATTCTAGGGCTTCCAAGGGTCCCAATTTTTTTGATTTGATTGATAAAAATAACCAACCAAGGTTTTCATCATTTTTTTTTTTTGATTTGATTGATAAAAATAACCAACCAAAGGTGTCTTGGACTACTTTATCCAAGTATCCCACAAATGTTTTGATTTGATTGATAAAAATAATCAACCAAAGGTGTCTTGGACTACTCTATCCAAGTATCCCACAAATGTTTTGATTTGATTGATAAAAATAACCAATCAAAGGTGTCTTGGACTATTCTAGGGCTTCCAAGTATCCCACAAATGTTTTGATTTGATTGATAAAAATAACCAACCAAAGGTGTCTTGGACTACTCTATCCAAGTATCCCACAAATGTTTTGATTTGATTGATAAAAATAACCAATCAAAGGTGTCTTGGACTATTCTAGGGCTTCCAAGTATCCCACAAATGTTTTGATTTGATTGATAAAAATAACCAACCAAAGGTGTCTTGGACTATTCTAGGGCTTCCAAGTATCCCACAAATGTTTTGATTTGATTGATAAAAATAACCAACCAAAGGTGTCTTGGACTACTCTATCCAAGTATCCCACAAATGTTTTGATTTGATTGATAAAAATAACCAACCAAAGGTGTCTTGGACTACTCTATCCAAGTATCCCACAAATGTTTTGATTTGATTGATAAAAATAACCAACCAAAGGTGTCTTGGACTATTCTAGGGCTTCCAAGTATCCCACAAATGTTTTGATTTGATTGATAAAAATAACCAACCAAAGGTGTCTTGGACTATTCTAGGGCTTCCAAGTATCCCACAAATGTTTTGATTTGATTGATAAAAATAACCAATCAAAGGTGTCTTGGACTATTCTAGGGCTTCCAAGTATCCCACAAATGTTTTGATTTGATTGATAAAAATAACCAACCAAAGGTGTCTTGGACTACTCTATCCAAGTATCCCACAAATGTTTTGATTTGGTGTTGGAATATTCTAGGGCTTCCAAGTGTCCCACTTTTTGGATTTGATTGATAAAAATAACCAACCAAGGTTTTCATCATTTTTTTGATTTGATTGATAAAAATAACCAACCAAAGGTTTTCATGGAATATTCTAGGGCTTCCAAGTGTCCCAATTTTTTTGATTTTTTGATTTTGACTTGATTGATAAAAATAACCAACCAAGGTTTTCATGGAATATTCTAGGGCTTCCAAGGGTCCCAATTTTTTTGATCTTTTTTATTTTGATTTGATTGATAAAAATAACCAACCAAGGTTTTCATGGAATATTCTAGGGCTTCCAAGGGTCCCAATTTTTTTGATCTTTTGATTTTGACTTGATTGATAAAAATAACCAACCAAGGTTTTTTTTCTTCTTCAAATTTGCTGAATTTTCTCAGTTTTCAAGTTCCAGAGTTTGACTGACACATGTTTGAGTTGAGTTGGTGTCAAAAAATATGACACCTTGGTTTCCTCTTTGATTTTCAAACTTAGGTTAAATCCTGAAAGAATATTTTATTTTATTCTTTTTTTTTTGTTTTTCTTTCTGTATTTTGGAACATTTTTTATGCTCTTTTCGGGGTGCCTAAGGATTATCCACAGTGTTTTAGGCATTTTATTCTGAACATTTGGGCTGAAAAGCCAATTTGTGCATTTTTTGAATGTATCCGGTATAACATTCCGGATAATAATATGCCTTATTGTATCCGGTTACCATAACCGGATTCACGCATATGCCTTTTTATCCGGAAATATATACCGGATATGAACAGGGTTGTTATTAACCGGCCTGAGTTACCGGTTATTGCCGAAATGGCCTTTTTTGACTCATTTTTTCACCCGATTAGTTTTTTTTTCATTCCCAATTGATGTTCACCTTAATTTGACCTTCAAAACTTGCCCCAAATTGGGCTTGGACATTATATTTGCAAAATCCCCAAATTCATGCAAAGAACATGGTTTTACCTTGCCACCTTGTATTACCTTCATTCAATATGGTATTCACATTATACCTTGGCCTGTAAAACATGCAAACGGCCTTCCCACATTTACACCCAATTCCCCAAACGCAATTGTGTGCTTTTAGCTGAAAACGTGTTTCTCCACCTTCAAGCGTATGGTTTTTTGGGTTTTGGCTTAATTGGCAACTTAGAACTCAAGTCTAGTGATGCCCGGAATCGAATCACAGATCCCATTGTCATCACATCATTGACCCAAATTCTAAGGTAAATGTTTTCACTTTCGCTTTCCGAAGTCACGACCTCGGTGCGCCAAGCTACACACATTCATGGTTCAACTTCCTAATAGGTAAAGGGTAGGCTGTGCAAATTGTTTCAAGTGCTCAAGTGCAATTTTAAAATTGTGGTAACATTCATAACGTCCCAGCCCCTTGCCACTCTTTTTCGTAGCCATGCATTCAATTTCAAGCCAAGGCATATATGACAAAATAATGAAGCTAAATACAAGCAAGCAAGCACCAAAACAACTAAATATGCACAAAAAATATTACATGCCCAAAAAGTGTTATACAAAACATGTCATTTGTACAAACAACCATTAAATCATGTAAGCATGCTTGAAACTCAAAAGCATTCCCTAAAATCCCAGATTTCATGCTCTTTTTCATGCTCAAAGTATACCATTTCTACCCCAAATTGGAGCCTAAAATTTTAGCACTTACTTGGCATGGTTCAAAGTGTTTCAATGAGGTAAAATATGCTTGAAATCTCCAGAAATATGCACTAAAATTTCCAGAATTTTCATGCTCAAAAGTGCTTCACTTATACTCCAAATTAATGCCCAAAAATTCTAGCCACTACTTGACATGGTATAAAGAGAGTTTTGATGGTAAAAACATGCTTGAAAACTCATATGATGGCTACTGAATTTCAGATTTCATGCTCATGGTTTTCATGCTCACATCATGTCATCCTATACCCCAAAATCCCAAGCATGGCATAAAGCAAACATTAAGCACAACAAAAACTTCATTCATGGGAAACATGCTTGAATACCCAAGACAAACCTGAAATTTCCAGATTTCCAACTTTGTATATTTTTCATGGCATTCTAACCCCAAAACCCATGCTAACACATAATATAGCAAAAGTCATATAACAATGTGGGTTTTTCCCTTAAACCAAATCAAGCAACCTAACCATGCCCTTATCCATGAAAAAATTTTAAGCATCCCATTCAGATTTAAAATACAACAATATTCACAAAAAAGCAAAATAGCAAGCATTCAAAAGTGATGAAAAAGCATGAATATACACAAATAGGCTTAAATCCACAAGTCCCCAGCGGAGTCGCCAGTTGTGAGACATGGGAAAAAATCACCGGAGTGATCGTCCCTCCGTCAGCACACGGGCTCAACGCAAAAAACGGGAGAGTCGCCACCATTCATGATTTTGGGGTGAGAATGGACACCAAAAGTTCAAAAGTAGGCAAAAATAGCCAAAAGAAACATTCTAGGATAAAAATAACCCTACTTGAAAATAAAATCCAGAGATGGGTAAGGGGATTAGATTATGAACGGGGGAAGGTGTTAGGCACCCCCATTCATCCACACGAAGTGGTTGCCAAGTGTATGTTCATGCAAAAAATAAAGTAAGAAAGCTTGCTAAAAATCATAGAAAACCTTGAAAAAGGATTAATGTATGATATTTTCACATGAAGATCTAAATGGATTTTAGATCCTCTCTTATGTCAATATCACTTCTGGAATATCTCAAAGGATGGAAATCAAAGTAGAGGTTGCATAAAACCAAGTTAAATCAAATCCGGAAAATTTGTTAAAAAGTATGCCATTTGCCTTAAAATCATTCAAATCCAATTCTAAATTGACCCAAACTAAATCCATTTGAAAGATTAGGGTAAATAAGAGTCTCATACAAAATTTCACTTCATTTCGATGAAAAATCTAGGAGTTATGCTCCTTTGAAGTTGCTGTTGGGGATTTTTAAAAGTGGTAAGTGGGCAACTTTGGAAAATTTTCTAGAAAAATCCACTACATAGAAATCCGTGAAATTTGGTGTGATTGAAGTCTGTATGGCCATCTTTCAACAGAAACTAGCCTCATACAAAAATCCCTTCGGGTGTGCCTTGGGTGGTCTCCCGAACAGGCCCCGAAGATCACAGATTTACCCAGAAAAATGCAAATGAGCAGTTCTGAGTAAATCGGCTACCAATAATTCATATGGAATCCAAAAATTATGAAACCAACTGGATTTGAAAATAGACTCAAAAGGGAGTACTCAGAAATAAAAATCACTCGAATCGGACTTAAAACGAACACATGGCGGTCCGTCGAAGTGACAAGTTCTGTACTTGGACCTGAACTGTCCACTTAACTTCGACAGAGAAGTGTCAAAAATCGGCTAGATGAAAATTCATGAAATTTGGTGGACATAAACTAGACAGCCTCACCTTTCCCATGGTTCTGGAATCGTCCCAAAATTCATCCGGATGATGAAGTTACGGACGTCCGAAGTAGGGGTACAGGTGCTGTCAAGTTAAGCCACTTTTGAAGAAAACCAAATCCGAAAATTGATAAAAAATGAAATTCGTGTAAAATGAACACAAATACTTCAAAATCATCCGAAAGGCATTCCAGAATTGATTGAGGCCATTTATTTGAGATTTATCACAATAAATGCAATAAACCCCAAATATGAGCCTACCCCGCCAAAATAGTGATATGTGTGCAAAAGTGAAAAAAACCTAGCAAGATCCATACACATGCATATAGATTCAATAAAATAGGTTCTAGCATAGCCTAG
Organism: Buxus sempervirens; assembly: GCA_947561395.2. Classification (NCBI taxonomy): domain Eukaryota; kingdom Viridiplantae; phylum Streptophyta; class Magnoliopsida; order Buxales; family Buxaceae; genus Buxus; species Buxus sempervirens. The sequence continues at coordinate 46,673,722 of OX387184.1, read as the reverse complement.
GGTTCCGTTCCATTATCGTTTCCCTCTGTTCTCTTTAAGATAATCAAGGGTACTTTGAATATGGAACGGTTTACAATCAATCAAAAAGCCTTACGCTACATGGGTTCTAGCACTAGGGTCAATCCCTAGTCTCGTTTCTCCTAGATCCGCCTTCACGTTTTACGGCTAGGGGAGTCTTGAGATACTTTGAGCCAGGGAAGGATTTCCACACATACAAACAAGGCTTTACACTACAGAAAGGTAGAAGAAGAGATCTAGATCTAGGAATGTAAAGACAGAAAATAAAAAGAAAAGTTGAGGCTTACCTGAGTGCTGGAGGCGATTCCACAGCGGTTCCCTTCTTCTCTTGGAGTTCTTCTTTGCGAGAATTCAAAACAAGAGTTGTGCCATTTGCTCAAGGAGGAGGCTCCTATTTATAGGCAAGGGCTAAGGTCATTGGTAGACACAAATTAATGTCTAGAACCACTCCAACCTAAACCCTAAGGTTATTTCCGCGATTTCCCCTCATTTAATGAGGGACATGATGGTAAAAGTGAAAAGCTCTCGGAAAACCCTAATTTTGAGCAAACTTAAGGTATCCGGTACATCAGACCGGATAACAAAGGTCCTTAAGGTATCCGGTACATGGTACCGGATACGCTAAGGCTCACACGTATCCGGTATGACTATTCGGATACGAAAAAGGGTACTTGTATCCGGATACTCAATCCGGATACAGGTAAAAGTGTATTTTCTTCAAATTCTGTGCTGGCTTTCCAGGAGATAATGATTTTTGATGATTGTTTGTGCAATTTGGGGTGTCTACACCGGTTCAAATTGATTTCCGGTGGGCCTTCCAACGGGGCCCACCAAGCCCGACCAATTTATTTTTGCTTAACTAAGATAAATAAAAGATTTGAGTGGGCCAGACCACTTGAGGCCCACCCAAGCCCTAGTTGGGCCATGCATGCTTAAAGTAAGATGTGGTTTGGCCGAGACCACGGGCAGGGCCTATCGGGCCCACTAAGCCCATGAACCCAACCAACTTAGGGTTTCAGAACCCTAACACAGGAAGTCTTGGGCTTTCAAGCCCAAGCCTAGGTAAAGGGCCCCAAGCCCAATACCTGGCCCATTTTGGTATAATTAATCAAGATAATCAAAATCACTTGGCAAACAACTGTGGGGCCCACTCAAGGGCCCATAAAGCAATCCCGGTCCACTTTTGGCATGAAATCCACTTAACTAATCCAACTTGAACTCCAAAATAAAATCAATTCAAATTGAACCAAAGTCCAAAGGGTCACACTTGGCCCACCAAGGGATACCATGGGCCTTCCAACGAGGCCCACCCCACCAGGCCCAGATCATCTTAATTAAAAAGATAAAATCAAGTAAAGGGACCCACACCACTTTGGCGGTCCCGTCAGACTTAATCAAAATTGCATGCTGGAATAGGAATCGGGTGAGTGAGAGACCAAAGTTGACTCAAACTAGGGAAACCTATGGGACCCGTCACTTGACGGGGTGGACTGGGGTGTCTACGGACTTCCCCAGACCGCAACAGAGAACCTACTTAGAATCTCAAACCGCAGACCAAGCCTTAGTAGAAGAACTTAGGCACCCAGGTGTCTGCCTGCACCCCATCAGGCAGTGGTGACTCCAAACAAATCCCGAGGCACGCATCATTTTGCGTGTGCCTCGCCGTGCGACCGAAATAAGGTGCGCACAAAGGGCAGTACCCACCCGGTGATGATGGCATCGGATTCTGGGCTTGAGGAGTAGGATTTCCCTATTTCCCCCACTCCTGAAAATTTTTTTTGGAACAATTGGGAAGAAACTCCCCTTACCTTTGAAGCAGCGTTTGTTTGGCCAGCTGACGCCGCTTCCAAAAAAAAAACTCCAATAGTGGAATGCCATTTCCCTGAAGGTTCTAATGAGCCTTTGTCTTCAGGGGGATATGTTTAGAAGGCTCACAAAAAAACCAAAAAGATTTTTCTATTTTTTCTAGGAAATTTAATTTTTTCAAAAAGGTCCAAACCACTTATGAACCATATAATCAAACCGAATTGGACCATGTTGAATATGACTTCAACTTCGAGCTCGACTTTGATATCATGGGGATTGAAGAAGAGACCGAGGTCGAAGAAAAAGACGTTCCAAAAGAAATTGAATATCAATTGGAACGTCATGAAAAGGGGGTCCAACCTAATATTGAGGAGACCATTGCAATAAACCTTGGGACTGAAGATGACCCAAAAATAGTAAAAATGGGGGCATGCCTATTTGATGTGCACCGTGATGACATGACACGGTTCTTGGCAGATTATAAGGATGTGTTCGCTGGGTCATATCGGGACATGCCGGGGCTAGACACTAACATGGTGGTACACAAGTTGCCAATTTTGCCAGGGGTTAAGCCAATCAAGCAGAAGCTAAGAAGATTGAAACCTGAATGGACTCTGAAGGTCAAGGACGAAGTGGTCAAGCAATTCCAAGCAGGATTTCTGGCAGTCTCTACATACCCTAAGTGGCTTGCAAACATAGTGCCGGTACCAAAGAAGGACGGGAAAGTCAGAATGTGCGTGGACTATAGAGATCTGAACAGGGCAAGCCCAAAGGATGATTTTCCACTTCCACATATCGACATTCTGGTTGATAATACTACGGTACATAGCCTATTCTCGTTCATGGATGGGTTCTCAGGATACAATCAAATCAAAATGGCTAAGGAATATCAAGAGAAAACAGCGTTCATCACACCTTGGGGCACTTTCCACTAAACAGTCATGGCATTTGGGCTTAAGAATGCTGGGGCAACATACCAGCGGGCCATGACAGCACTATTCCATGACATGATCCATAAGGAGATGGAGGTCTATGTGGAAGATATGATTGCCAAATCATGCAAAGAAGAAAACCACTTGATTAATCTGAAGAAGGTGTTTGATCGTCTCAGGAAGTACAGTCTACGGCTTAACCCGGCTAAATGCGTCTTTGGGGCTACATCAGGAAAGTTGCTGGGATTCATTGTAAGCAGGAGAGGAATTGAAATTGACCTGGCTAAAGCCAACACCATAATTGAAATGCCATCACCCAGAACAGAGAAGGAGGTTAGGGGCTTTCTTGGAAGAATTCAATATATAAGCCGGTTCATAGCACAACTCACTGCTATCTGTGAACCAATTTTCAAACTTCTGAGGAAGGATAACCCGACGGTCTGGAATGAGGATTGCCAGCAGGCATTTGACACAATAAAGAAGTATTTGCTGAACCCACCTGTTCTAGTGCCACCAACTCCAGGAAGACCACTGATCCTGTACTTGTCAGTGTTGGAAACATCAATGGGATGTGTCTTGGGGCAGCGTGATGAGACTGGTAGAAAAGAAAGGGCAATTTACTACTTGAGTAAAAAATCCACAGAATATGAAGCCAAGTACTCACCATTGGAAAAAACCTGTTGTGCTCTAGTGTGGGCAACTCAGAGGCTAAGGCATTACTTCCTTAGTCACTCCACATTATTGATATCCCGGATGGACCCTCTGAAGTATTTATTTGAGAAACCGACACTAACTGGCAGAACGGCAAAGTGGTAGTTGTTTCTGAGTTTGACCTCACATACATCACTCAGAAAGCGATTAAGGGTCAAGCCATTGCTGATCACCTGGCTGCACATCCTTTGCCAGAATACCAACCATTGAAGACCAACTTTCCCGATGAGGCAATTCTGTTTACTGAAGAAGAGGAAGGTGAGAATTTTTGGCAGATGTTCTTCGATGGGGCCGCCAACATGAATGGAAATGGAATAGGGGCAGTCTTTGTCAAACCAGATGGTTCACACATCCCGATTGCAGTAAAGCTGAGATTCCAATGCACCAATAATATTGCAGAGTATGAAGCATGTATAATTGGGTTGCAAGCCGCCATAGATCATGAAGTGGAGGAACTTGACGTATACAGGGATTTGAGTCTTATCATCTTCCAGACAACTGGTGAGTGGAAAACCAAGGATCACAAATTGATCCCTTATCACTAGTATTTGGAAGAAATAAGCACAAATTTTACTCGAATTTCCTTCAACTATATGCCAATGGCCAAGAATCAGTTCGCGGATGCTCTAGCAACATTGGCTTCAATGGTCAGCATGCCAGAAGGGGTAGAAATCAAACCACTGGAAATTGAGGTCAGAAATGAACCGGTTTATTGTCTTGTTCTAGAGGGAGCACTTGAAGAAGAAGCACCATGGTTTCAAGATATCAAAAATTTCTTGAATGATCGAAGTTTGCTAGGAAATGCCACTCCTATGGAGAAGAGTGTAAGCACCTCATTTTTGCACCCCCGGAAGTGCCAGAAATGCAAACCCTAGACAGAAAGTCAAACCCTAAGGGGTGAAAAGTTGACTTTTTGATCAAGTGATAATTGGCCACCTTGATTTATCTCAGTGGATAGAGAATCCCGACACGGTTCCAACGCAACTGAGTTTGCTAGAATCGGAGTCCGGATGAAGGATGTACGAGCCGGTCAAACTTGAATGGCAGCAGAAAGTTGACTTTATGCTAAACCCCGATTCAACTGCTTAACCCTATGCCAATGGATAGAGGACTCCGACACAGTTCTAACGCAATTGAGTTTGCCCAAATCGGAGTCCGGATGAAGAAGATGTAAGCAGTTGAAGTTCTAGGGCAGCGTGCTGGAAAACTGCACACGTGGCAAAAGTCTGCACACGTGGCAAGCAGCAGAGCAAAAAGGTCTCAGGGATTAAATCTGTAATTACCCAAATCAGTGAAAAATATCTCAATGGTAAAGCTGCAGATATCCAAGGGTATCAGGGACTAGATCCATAAGTATCAAAACTTGAGAAAATATCCTAGGGACCAATCTGTAAATATCCAAAAGTATCAGGGACTAAATCTGTAAATATGAAAAGTATCAAGGACTAAATCTGTAAATATCCAAAAGTATCAGGGACTAAATCTGTAAAAATCTAAAGTTCCAGGGACCAATCCACAAATACCAAGATTTGCTCATGATTGATGTCCCCTATGGGCATGCATGGGCATCATCCATGCATGCATCCCTCTCTCTCTCTCTCTCTCTCTCTCTCTCCCCCCATGATCATACATCATCATTCATACATGCATCCCCTCTCTCTCATGGTTGATGAGCATGCATGTGCATCATAGATGCATGCCATCCATCCATAATTCTCTCTCTCTCTCTCTCTCTCCCCCATAATTGTGTCCCCCATGCATGCATACACATCACATGCATGCATAACATCACACCCATACCACCCCACTATAAAAAGCCCAGGCCCCCATACGTATGGGGGGTTGAGCATATTTTTCTCCCACCATTCTTCTTCTCCAAAGCTCCAACTTCTCTCCCATCTCTCCCAAGCTCTCTTCACCTCTCTCAAGCTCTCTTCCAAGGCTCCCTAAGCCCTCCACCACCATTCTCCACCACATCCAAGCAAGGAAGGGAGGAACACTTGCTGTTGGTGCAAGAAGGAAGCTGCTCCAGCCCTCATCTCTACTCCAAGGAAGCTTCACACCCAGTCCCCAAGGGTATAAGTCCCCAAGGTGAGCTCCTTCCCACCTTTTGTTTAACATAGGTGAACATGAGATAGATTGGAGCATGTAAGGTCTCATGCATATGGAAATATTTCTGTTGTGCATTTGGTGTGCATTTTCTCTCTTTTGTCATCATTTTTTATGATAATACAAGAGCAACTACCCCTTTAAATGGTAAGATTTTCGTTTGAGCAAAAGAGAAGAAGAGGTTTCTTATTTAGGCTCAATTTTTAAGCACTATGAGGTTGCTGTTTTGCTCTCTTAATATGGTTATTATTCCCTCATTCAATAGGGGAGTATGTTCCCTTTTTATTCCTATCTAATGTACTCCATGAGAAACCCCCCTCTTCCCTTCTTCAATGTTCTTTTAGGGGTTAGATGGTTGGTTTATATTAGTATGATCATGCTATAAATTAGGCGGGATGCATGCTAGATTTCATTTCCCGTATTTGGGGTTGCTTGTGTATGGATTAATTAAGATTTTAAGCATGCATGTCATTTCCTAATCACGCATGAGTGTTGTAGCATGCATGATGAATGGAATCCCAAGTTTGAGCACATCAAGTTTGTTCATGCATTAGAACCTTCACCACTTGCCATGCTTTTGCTCCTTGCTTTTCGTGACCATTGGTATGCCTCATTCATGATATTTTCCCTATTTTTATTTCACTGTCTCAAACAAGTTTCTCATCTCCCTTACTTCATTTAGAGCCACTGTTTTTGGCCTATAATGAATGTGCTCCATTCTTATTCCCTCATCTTATGCATAGGCTAGCATACTCATCCATTAAAAGCATGATTAGGCCCTTGTATGTAGGTAGGGGCTCACTTTTAGTTCATGTATACGGCCAATGCAAACACATGTGCATGTGTTGTTAGGGAGCATGTCTATGTAGGTTTGGAGCATGCCTTTTGATGTTTTGTGATTGGGTCTCCGTTGTGTTGTGTATGCTGGGTGATTTCTCTAAGCTAAAAGAAACCAACACAGGGACACTTTGTCCCTGTCTCTTCACCATGATAGATCCCAAGAAAGGGAAAACGGAGACCCCATCCATCCCCCTTGATGGTGGTTCTTAAACCCCAAGAAGAAGCCCTCTAAGCTCTTCACACCACTGTGGGCCCACACAGGGGCCCACACAATAACTGGAACATCCCAAGAGACCCATAAACCCAATCCCATAGCAAAAATCCAAAAAAACCATTCTGTGTGTTGATCCGGCAACTCAGGCCGAATCAACAGAGCCTTATTCGTAGCCGGCTAAAGATGCCGGATACATTGAGCCTTGTGTGTAACCGGCATCTCAGGTCGGCTACACTGCCATAATGCCATTTTTGCTATTTTTATGATCTTATGCTGTTTTCTTGCTTTGTTTGATCAAACCAGTCAAACCAGTAGGGTTTCCGGGTCAACCGGAGACCCAAGGTGGGCCATGGACCGACCCGGTCCAAATTGATTCCAGTGGGCCTTCCAACGGGGCCCACTAAACCTGACAAACTCACTTTTGCTAAGTAAAGATAATCAAACTGAATGAGTGGGCCACACCATTGGAGGCCCACCCAAGCCCAGTTTTGGAAGCATGCTGGCCTAGATTTAGGCATGGTTTGGCTGTGACCGCAGGTACGGGCCTATCGGGCCCACTAAGCCCGTCAACCCACCTGGGTAGGGTCCAACACCCTGACCCTTTGACCATGGACCACCCGGTCCAAGTCTAAGACTAACGGGCCCCAAGCCCAAGGTCTAGTCCATTTTGAGTACTTAAAGAAGGTCATATAAAATAAATTATTGGCAACCACTGTGGGACCACAAACCAATCCGACCCACCTTTGCATGAAAATCACTTTAAATTCAACTTAAACTTCAAAGTAAAATCAATTCATTAAAACCAAAGCCCAAAGGGCCTCTTAGGCTAGACCGAGGCCCACCAGGGGACACGTGGGCTTAACCAAGCCCACCAAGGAACCCGCAGGCTTTCCAACGGGGCCCGCCCATGCAGGCTCATCTCACTTTAAGCTAAAGAAGATAAAATCAAGTAAAAGGACCCACACCACTTTGGCGGTCCCGCCAGACTTGACTAAATTGAATGCTGGAATAGGAATCGGGTGAGTGAGAGACCAAAAGTTGACTTAAACCAGGGAAACCTATGGGACCCGTCACTTGACGGGGTGGACCGGGGTGTCTACGGACTTCCCCAGACCGCAACCGAGAACCTACTTAGAATCTCTAGCCGCAGACCAAGCCTCAATAGACAAACTTAGGCACCCAGCTGTCTGCCTGCACCTCATCAGGCAGTGGCGACTCCAAACAAATCCCGAGTCATGCATCGTTTTGCGTGCGCCTCGTCGTGCGACTGAAATCCGGTGCGCACAAAGAGAACAATACAAAGATTAGCTGGTCAGTTTCTGCTAAGTGGTGGACATTTGTACAAGAGGTCACATAATGACATTCTGCTCAGGTGTGTTGCTAAGGCTGAGTCAGAAAGGTTGATTGAAACCGTACATGGAGGAGTTTGCGGACCCCATATGAACAGACACATGCTGGCAAAGAAGATCCTGCGGTTGGGATACTACCGGTCGACCATGAAGCATGATTGCTGTATATATGTCAGGAGGTGTCACCAATGTCAGATATATGCAGATAATAAGCATGCACCCCCTAGTGAGTTGCACAACATGACATCCCCATGGCCCTTTTCCATGTGGGGCATAAATGTCATTGGCATGATTTCCCCTAAGGCATCGAACAGGCACAGATTCATCCTGGTAGCGATTGATTATTTCATTAAGTGGGTAGAAGCAGCCTCATATGCTAATATCACAAGCAACAATGTTATCAAATTTTTGAGACACAATATCATTTGTCACTATGGACTGCCAAGTGCCATAGTATCAGACAACGCTTCAAATATAAAGAACAAGGACATGAAGAAGATGTGTGAGCAGTTTCAGATCACCCACAATAAGTTAGCTCCATACAGGCCAAAGATGAATGGGGTAGTAGAAGCAGCAAATAAGAATATTAAGAAAATCATTCAAAAAATGGTAGTCAGTTACAAGGATTGGCATGAAATGCTACCACTTGCTCTACATGCCTATAGAACCTCGATCCGGACTTCAACTGGGGCAACCCCGTATTCCCTAGTCTATGGGATGGAAGCAGTCTTGCCGGTGGAAGTAGAAATCCCTTCGCTCCGAGTGCTCATGGAGGCTGAATTGGAAGAAGCTGAATGGATACAGTCAAGATGTGATCAACTCAACCTGATAGAAGAAAAGCGGTTAAAGGCGCTGTGTCATGGCCAATTGTACCAGAGGAGAATGGCCCGGGCCTACAATAAGAAGGTGAAGCCCAGAACTTTCCAAGAAGGAAACTTGGTGCTAAAGAAAATCTTACCATTTTTGGAAGATCCTCGTGGTAAGTTCAAGCCTAATTGGGAAGGGCCTTATGTTGTCAAGAAGGTCCTGTCAGGGGGTGCACTCATCTTGACATAAATGGATGGGTCAGATTTTCCTGAGCCAATTAACTCTGATGCAGTAAAAAGGTATTTTCCTTGATTGAACATTACTAGGAAATGATCTGAGGCCATTTTTCTTCATTCCCCTCAAATTTAAATCCCTAGTCTAGCCAAGTTCAGCCGGTTCGTTTCTTTGATAAACCTAAACCGGACTTACAGTCTTATATTGGGGCAAAAATAAGGAAAAAAGAAAAAGCAAAGAAAAATGGCAAATGAAAGCCAAGTGTGGAAAAAAGATGAAAAGAATGCAAATTTGGGAAAAAAGGGTTAAATTCATTATGACTGTAAGTCCGGTTGACCTATTTCCCTATTTGAAAAATTTTGAGCCTTAATACCTTTTCTTTCATAAACCGAGCCTAGCCTTTGTTTCGTCCTATTTCTAAGCCCTTGGTGATTTTAGTATGTTCATTCAAATTTCAGAGTGAGATTGGTGATGACGAAATACAGAAGCTGGCCCTAGTGAAAATCGTAACTGGCGCTAGGGGCAATATTGGCAAGAAGAAAAAGAAAAAAAGAAGAAAGAAAAAAAAATCAAAGGTAGAGTTGATCATGGAGATACAAGCTTGAAGAGAAATCGGCACAAGTACTGAGACTGAGTAGATTGGGTAATACGGTCAATTCTGGAAAAAAAAGGCATTTGGGAATGACTCTAAAGGTCCTAAGATAGACAGATCTAATCCCTCCTTATTACTTGGATTACCCTTTTCATTATTTTAACCTGGTTTTAATTCCTTTAATTATGGGTGATTAAGTGTATGGACCAAATTTCAAAAAAATAAAATATAATATAAAAAAAGAAAAACTATACTTTGGCCACTGATGATAAATCAAATACTTTTTACAAGCATCTGAGCATTCTGAGGCCAATAATATAAAAAATTTATTTTTGAATTAAATCCTTTGTCTTTCCACTATTAGAGTTTGCTTTCGTACAAAGGTATGGAAAAAAAAAGAAACTAGTCTCTGTCTCCTACCCGCTCCACAAGCTCCTGAATCCGAGCTGCCTGAGCTGCAATAACTCCAGAAGCCCCCTTTGCAGCGGGATCACTCAAGAATGAAATGACCTCATCTGAAAGGGTCTGTCTAATCCGCATGCTCCTAAGGCTGGCTAAAGCATCCTGGTACTTCTGCCATATCATCCGAACCTCAAATCGGCGGGCTTGCCTCTGCTCCTCAAGTTGCTTTTCCATAGCAAGACGGCGGGATACCTGCTCTGCAAGTTGCCTCTCCATGTCAAGGCCCCGTTGTGCGCACCTAAACCTGGCCTAGATCGCACACGGGGCGCACGTTGGTTTCGTGCGTGCCTCGGGACATTCGGAGTCGCCACTGCCTGAGAGGTACAGGCAGACACGGTGATTACCCTATCCGGGTCTAAGTCTGGTCTGAGGCTTTTCAGAGTTCTAGCTAAGTCCTCGATTACGTCCGGGGAAGTCCTAAAACACCCCGGCCCGTCTCGTCGGTTTTATGGGTCCCTCGGGTCTCCCTGGTTTTTGAGTCAATCTTACCCTTCCTAAACCAGCATGCTGCCTTGTTGGGTCTGGCCAGGCCCTCTGTAGTTGTGGGTCCCTTTTATTTTGATTTTACCTTTTTTATTTATTTAAGTGAAGTGGGTCGGACCCGGGTCCCGTTGGAAGACCCGTGGGCTGCCATGGTTGGGCCTGGGGCCCAGTTGGGTTATTGGGTAACCCATTTGGTTATTTTATTAAGTTTTATTTATTTACAATTTTAGTTTGGGCTTAGTGGGCTTGGAGTGGGCCCATTAGCTAGAGTCAAGTGGCCTTGGGCCTGTTTGTTGAAGACGGGCCTGGTTTGGGCCGGTCTGAGATGGGCCCCATAAGTGGGCCCAAGGTGATCTTGGTGGGCCCACGTCAAAAAATGGGCTAAAGAAAGCCCAAATGTCTCTAATGGGTCGGGTTTTTCCCATTCCGGGTCAGATAGATCCAACCGGGTCTAAAAAATAATTTTTTAATTATTTTAAGGCAATGACCGCATTCACTCTGCGGTCTGGTCTTGACCGCAGAGAGACTACGGTTTAGTCCTGACCGCAGAGAGAATGCGGTCACGACTAAACCGCTCTGAGTATGCGGTTTTCATCATTTTTCATTTCTGGGCTCCGATTCCGGCTGGGACTTCTCCGGCGGTCTTCTCAAGCGCTCCGGAGGCTTTTGTGGTGGTTCCAGTGCCTTCAGAATACTGCATTTGCTTCATTTTGCTTTAAAAGCCTCTTTGCTCCCCTTTTACATTCTTGTAAAAGTATGCCACTTTTATAACCATCCATGTCCATGGCCAAGAAGAAAAGGGGTGGAAATTACAGGGAAGCAATAGGTCTTTAAAAAGGAACCATGTCTCTCCATGTCAATGTATAGATTAGCAAAGTGAATTTGAAGATAAGTTGAAACATCCTCTTTTTTAACTTAAAACACTTTTCTCTTTTAGGTGGAGCTTCCTCCTTATCGTAGAGAGCTCATTGCCATGCAAACACAGGAGAGAACAGGTGAGATGTAGATAATGAAATAAAGATTGATAGAATTTACTTAGAAAACATTAAATTCAATGAATATTGAATATCACATTACCGAAAGCACTTCTTCGTTATTACCTTGTTCTTGGTGATGTATGGTAGTCCTCCGGGAATTTCGGCAGTGCTTCCGCACTCCTGTTGATTTCCCAAGTTGGTTTTGAAAGGGTTTTCCTATTCTTAGATTGAAAGGAGATTGAAAAGGGTATTTTTCAGAGTGATTTTGGCAGCGCTTTTGCACTCCCGTTCATTCTCTAAAAATGGGTTTGAAAAGGGGTTCTCCTATTCCTAGTTTAAAAGGGTAAAGAGAGAAGGGATTAGTGTGGTTAAGGGGCAAAATGGGGGTTTTTCCGGGCCAGCGGGGTATGGACAGAGGTTGGACGTAGAGAACATCAAGGAGGAGAGGGGGAGAGAATGGGGGCTGGCCTCTCTAGGAGGGAGAGAAAAGAGAGAGGGTGAAGTGGGAGAAAACTAAAGGAGAGAAAGGGGGAGATTTTTCCCATGCTTTGGAATGGGGGGGTGGCCCCCTTTTATAGTTGAAAAAATGACGTTTTTTGGAATTTTAATCACCTTTTGTGACTGAATTTTTATTTCATATTTCATGTAACTAAAACATAAATATTTTCATTCTTATCCATCCAACTCATAATATTGGTTCATATCCTTTGAATGTGGTTGATGTTTTTTTGTTCATTTTTTATTTATTTTAATTTTAAGATTCTTTAAGTTTTATCATTATTTTATTCTTAAGGTTGGTTTGTTAGAAGACACATGTGTTTTACATTTTTCATTTTATTTTTGATTTAATTTAATTGTTAGATATTTACAAAATATTATTATTTTATTCTTAGATTTTTATTTTTTTGTCATTTCTTCAATCTTGCCACATGTGCAGATTTTCCGAAATTTTTGACTGCTCATAACTTTCTCATCTGGTGTCCGATTTGAACAAACTTAGTGTTGTTGGAATCAGCTTGGAACCAGCTATCTATTGAGATCAAGTTTGGCAGTTGAATTGGGGCCGAGCAAAAAGTCAACTTTTTGCTCCCTGAAAGTTTGACTGGGCCACCATTTTCTCTTTCGGACTTCGATTCCAGCAAACTCAGTTGCGTTAGAACCGTGTCGAAATGCTCTTTTCAATGAGATAAAGTTTGATATCCAAATTCACTTGAATCAAAAAGTCAATTTTTTGGCCCCCTCAAGGTAAACTTTTAGTTTGATTTTTCATTTTTCTTCATTTTGGGGGTGCAAAAATCAAGTGTCTACAGTTGCCTCTCTTTGCCGGAGTCACTTTTGGGGATGAACGGCAAAGAAGAAAAAGAACCTTAGTTTTGCACCTTGCATTTCTGTCGACATGGTCGACGAGCTCAATCATTGAATTGTTTTAAGTGAAAGGGAAGTGTCAGATGTCTGGTATCACTTCTTGACTTTGGAATCCCTATACCCTCTTTCGGGTTTGAATAGGACTGCTCCTTAGTCCTTTATAAAAAGAAAGATAAGATTAGATCTGAGCTCATCAGCCTGTTTCAGCGTTGATTCAAGGCACTTAATAATGTTTTTTTCTTCTTGTTTGTTCCATTAAAGCTTTTAGTGACTTCAGTTTTTTCAGCTCTCTCTCTCTCTCTCTCTCTCTCTCTCTCTCTCTCTCTCTCTCTCTCTCTCTCTCTCTTTTTAAGATTGGATGCTAGGCCAAGGTTAGGGACTGGGAATGAAGGTGGGAGAACGGGAGGAGGCTTTTGCGTTGCTACTCATCATCTCGGAGACCACACACATCTACTCTAGCCTATGCTATTTACAAAAGTGGGAATTAAAATTTACAATAGGGGGCGAATTGGCCCATTATTGCTCTTCCTTGTTGCTTCTCCTTGCCAGGTTCTTTCTTTGTCAAGGCATTAAAGCTTCTCTTCCCATTCATGAGTTACTCTACTGGGGATCTGGTGGGAATATGATCTGTCTAGATGACTCTCTGGGGATTATTGTGATGTCTCTCCTTGCTCTTGAAGTTCTGTTGGAGGGTCTGAGGATCTTGACGGTCTTCTTTCTTCTAAGCTCCGCTGGGGATGAAAGGGAAGAGGCCTCCGATGGGGAAGAAAGTGCCCTTTCTCATGTTCATCTTATGTCTTATTTCTTCCTTGTTTGAACTTGTACAAGGAACAAAATATTAGTGCTTGATCCGCTGGGGATTAACGTAATCTTCAACTAATCGAGCAACTCCGTGGGGTTCTTCTGAAGAGTTCGAGTAGTGGTACTCTCCTGGGGACTTGTGCCCTTTTAACAGGTACAGACTTCGGAAAGCTATTTTGGTACCTGATTATAGATCTATTTTAACTGTCCTAAAAAAGTTGGGGAAGAGAACCCAAAGACAAATTGATCATTTAAAATGATTGGGGAAGAGAACCCTGGACCTGTTCTATTTTAGCCAAATGGCTGGGAAAGAGAACCTTAGACTGGTCTGTTTCAGCCGACCGGCTGGGAAAGGGAACCCGGTTTAGACCGGTCTGTTTTAGCCAAACGGTTGGCTAAAACATGACGACGAATTTTGCCGCGCCCCATGTGTGAATACATGACGACGAATTTTGCCTTGGCATCCAACGTGTGAATACGCGGTGATGCTTTTTTCACGTCCCATGTGTGAATACATGGTGATGGATTTGTTCCTGTGCCCCATGTGAGAATACACGGTGGCAAATTTTGTTTTGATATCAGTGTGTGAATGCACCATGATGGTTTTTTCTGTCTGTTTCAAGTTTTGTCAGTACCTGCAAAAGTTCAAGTGAAAATCAGAATTTGTTTATCATCAAAATTATGTGCAAAATCCAGGCAATTAAAATCTTTTGAGAATTTACCAAGTGTTTGGAGTTCCCTCTTTTCAAAGTGGGTCATGACAAGACTAGTAATCTTTGGGTCAGTCACCTTGTAGACACCCCAAATTGCACTACAGAATGAGAAAATAATAAAAACATGTAATTAAAGCTTAAAACAGGTCAAAAATGCATAAAAATTGACTAAGCAGACTTTGCCCGTATTTCCTTCATGGGCCCGTCGCGCCCGAAAATTCTCTACGGTCAGGCGTGCCCGTAGTAACCATACGGTCACCGTTGGACCGCAATTCATTTACGGTCACTAAAGACACGTGCGAGTTTTGTCCTTCTCTCGATTTCCGAGCTTTATCTTTAGTCCAATATATCTTTAAATGAGCGAATTATGTATTTTATTCGCTGGAGGCACCTTGGTTGGCTATGGATGGGCATTATCTTGTATTTAACTCAAACTGAAATTCTATCTTGCCAAACCTTGGACCAACCATACCCTTGTGCTTGCCTATAAATAGAGGTGAGATTCTTAAGCTAAGGGCCACGAAAATTTGAAGTCCAAGGAACTCTAAGAGAAGAGAGGAACCCCTGCTGCTCTGCTTGCTCAATCCAGGTAAGTCCCTTTTCCCTTTTATTTTCTGTCTTCAATTCTAGATTTAATCTATTCTTCTCCATTGCTGTAGAATAAGGCCTTATCTGTTTTTTTGTCTTCCTAAACCTGCCTCTAAGTACCTCAAGAGTCTCTCTAGCCGTAAAACGTGAAGAGAGAGCTAGGGGAAAAGAGAACATGTGAATCCCTAGAATAGAACCCCATATCTGTTTTTCTCCTTTTTTTTTTTTAGAATAAAGCCTTGGATTGTGTTTGTGTAACCAAACCTATCTCCAAGTACCTCAAGAATCCTCTCTAGCCATAAAACGTGAAGAGAGAGCTAGGGGAAAAGAGAACATGTGGATCCGTAGGGTAGACATCCATGTGCTCAAATCTGTGAGATGTGGCTGCTTTGAATATCCTGATCATGTTTTAATTGTTTTTATGATATCTAAATGAATAACATGAATCCATGATGTTTATAGCAGGAGATCCCCACTTTTTGATAAAATTTGGATTTTGCCACTTTTGCACCTACAGCACTATTTTCGTGATTTTTGTGGTTTTAGGCTAGGATCTTGGATTTATCATGATCAATATGGTAGATCTGAATCCAGAAGCCTGAAAATAAATTCTAGGGTTTCATGATATGGTTTTTAAATCGTTTTTCATTATTGAGAGAAGACCCTACGGTCTAAGTTCTCCCCTTTTGATGTTTTTCATCAACGTGGGTATTTTTGGTTTTGATTTCTTGATTTAATGTGAAATATGGGCTCTACCTATGTTCTGGACTATTCAAGTTCAATTTTGAAATATTTTATAAAAATCATATTTTTCTAGATTTCTAGAATTTTGACTTGAAGCTAGATTTTTGGATTTTTCACTTTAAATTGATTTTATTTGATTTCATCTCAATTTTGTTTTGATCATGAAACCCTAGGAATGGTATGATCATATTTGAAAGTTCTGGATCAATCAGACTATTCGTATGAAAAAACCATACAATTTTTGTCTTTTCATGATTTTTCCTGATTTTTATAGCAAGCCTTTCTTCTTTGAAAAACATGAACAATACCTGGCAACCACCTTGTGTGGATGAATAGGGGTGCCTAACACCTTCCCCTGTTCATAACCTAATCCCCTTTCCCATCTCTGGTTGTTTTTTTAGGAGGGTTATTTTTACCCTAAAATTGGCTTTTGTGCTTATTTGATATTTTGGTGTCCATTCACACCTAAATTGAATGGTGGCGACTCTTTGTTTTATTCGATCCCGTGTGATGATGAGGAAGTCAATGGAAATTTGATTTTTTCCCATGTCTCACAACTGGCGACTCTGCTGGGGACTTGAGGATTTCAGCCTTTTTGGTGTTTGTTCATGTTTTGATTTTTTGATTTGCTTGCTATTTTGTGTTCTTAAGCATGTTGAGTATATTTTAAATCTAAATTATTGCTTAAGAATTCATGGGGGTAGAAACATGCTTAATTTTGATTTATAGGATTGTTTCTACAAACATGCGTAGGGGAGGTTCGTTTTGATGAACTATGCTTATTTCTTGCTATATTTTTATGATAGCATGTTTTAATTTTCAGCATGATCTCCATGATGATTTTTGGTGTATAACATGATCATATGTTTGCATGATTAGATGATTTTTTTTATGAGCATGTTTTAGGTGCCATAGGATTGTTTTGTGTATTTGTTTACTTTAAATATGCCTTCATATTATGCCTTGGTTTGTTTATGCATGGCTACGAAAAGAGTGGCAAGGGTTTGGGACGTTGTGAATGCACCTTAGTTTTACAATGCACTGTGCACCTTTTATTTTTTACACAGCCTACCCTTAACCTATAGGAAGTTGAACCCGAATGTGTGTAGCTTGGCGCAACGAGGTCGATACTTCGGAAAGCGAAAGTGAAAACATTCACCTTAGAACTTTGAGCTAATGATGTGGTGATAACGTGGATCTGGGATTTTGGTCATTACTAGGCTTGAGTGCTAAGTTGCCATTAAGCCAAAACCCAAAACCCCTACGCTTGAAGGTGGAGTTACACGTTTTTGGCTAAAATACACAATTACGTGGGAATATGGGCTTGAAATTGTGGGAAGGCCGTTTGCATGGCTTACAAACCAGGGCATAATGCGGATGCCATATTGAAGGTAAACAAGGTAACAAGGTAATCCTATTGTTTTGCATTATTTTCATGTTATAGGGGTGTCATGGTGCCCATTGGTTTGGGATAAAATTGGTCCCAAAATATGCATAATTTCTAAAATTGGTGCAGCCCATAGGAAGAGTTTCTAACTCTGTTTAGAATCAATCCTACCCAATGTTCATACAAAGAGCAACAAAAAGGGTACCAAATTCTTGAGTATGGTGTCAATTTGGAGGGTACATGTACCTTCCTAAACATGTGTTTTAGCAAAAAGGCCAAGGTCCACTTTGGGACAGTTTAGAAGCTCTGCAATGGGTGAACCGTATGTTTGGATGAGCAATCAAAGTGATCAAACCATGTAAAAACTAAAAAAACATAAAAGAGCTCCGTAAAACCGCATTTAGTACACGGGCTGGGCTCGCCCGTATTGGTTATACGGGCTAAGTTCGCCCGTGTTGGTCATACGGTCACGGCTAGCTCGTAATATGAACACGGGCAAGGCCGGACCGTGGTGAATATACGGTTTTCGCGGAGGATTCAACTTTAACCAGTTTTTCCCACTAAAATATTCCTTTAACCCTTAAATAATAATAAAGGGAAACAAGTTTGAATAAAATACTTCAAAAAAAAATATATATATATATATATATATATATATATATATATATATATATATATATATATAATTGAATAAAAAAAATATGAGAGAAAGGTTCCTTGGGCTTCTAAAAGCCTTTGAATTTCAGACTTTTTTAAAACCCCTGGGCCTTTGAAAGCCTTTGAATTTCAGACTTTTTCTCAAAAACTCCTTGGGCCTCTGAAAGCCTTTGAATTTCAGACTTTTTCTCAAAAACTCCTTGGGCCTCTGAAAGCCTTTGAATTTCAGAACTTTTGGGCCTCTGAAAGCCTTTGAATTTCATATCTTCGGGCCTCTGAAAGCCTTTGAATTTCAAACCTTTTTCTTTTGGGCCTCTGAAAGCCTTTGAATTTCAGATCTTTTGGGCTTCTGAAAGCCTTTGAATTTCAGACCTTTTTCTTTTGGGCCTCTGAAAGCCTTTGAATTTCAAATCTTTGGGCCTCTGAAAGCCTTTGAATTTCAGACTTTTTTTCTCAAAATATCCCTGGGCCTCTGAAAGCCTTTGAATTTCAGACTTTCATCAAAAATCCTCGGGCCTCTGAAAGCCTTTGAATTTCAGACCTTTTCTTAAAATATCCCTGGGCCTCTGAAAGCCTTTGAATTTCAGACATTCTCCAAAAATATCCCTGGGCCTCTGAAAGCCTTTGTATTTCAGAACTTTTTCAAAAACCCCCCGGGCCTCTGAAAGCCCTTGAATTTCAGATCTTTCTCTCTTTTGTGGGACCTGTTGGAAGCCTTAGAATATTCCAACAATTCAATTCAAAAAAAAAAAAACAAAACAAAAAAAAAGAAGCAAATAAAGAAAAAATCCAAACTCGTGTTCACCCAGCTTGCATATAGGCATTCCTAGGCATGTGAATGAGATTAATTGGGCACTGATATTTTTTCCTTTATTTTCAAAGCAGGTACTAATACACTTGCAATCATAGCTCCTGTAACCAGATCAAGAGCTCGCGCCATGAATCCCATTGAAGATGAAGCTGATGCTCCTCATCTAGATGTTGTTCTACTCCAAGAACAAGTAGCAGGACTAGCCCGAATGTTAGAGAACATATTGGCCGTACAAGCCCAACAAGTGCAGGCCCAAAAAATGCAGGCCCAGAACCAGGCATCCATATCCAACCCTGCACCTCCACCCCAAGTCAAAATTCCACCTCCAGTGCAACCAACTCCTGAACCCGTCTATGAACCCACCCCTGAACCTATACTGACCAGGGATGAGACAGCTGAGTCAAACAAGGCTAAGGAAAAGGAAAGGATAAGGGAAGAGGTTGAAAGAAAGTTCATGCATAAGCTAGAAATGATCCAAGATGAACTTAGAGAGGTCAAAGGGGTAAACAACTTTGGGGGCACCAATTTTGAAGACCTGTGCCTATACCCCAATGTTAACCTGCCGGCTAAGTTTAAGTGCCCAGACTTGGACAAGTATGATGGCACTGGTTGCCCCATGAGCCACCTGAAGTTATACTGCGGTGCCCTATGCCAGTTCGGGCAGGATGAGGGTATCTTGATCCAACTTTTCCAAAGGAGTCTGACTGGAACCGCATTAAGATGGTTCGCTACTCTGGACCATGGAAAGATCAAAAGATGGAAGGACCTAGCCGATGCCTTCCTGGCTCAATACCGGTTCAATTCAGAGATCGTGCCAGACAAGTACGATGTTATGAGAATGAGCAAAGGAAGGGATGAGACTGTAAGGCAATATGCCAAGAGGTGGAGGGAGACAGCCTCCCAGGTCAGGCCACCCATGCTAGAACAGGAAATGATTTCTACTTTCATCAGCACTTTGGGTCAACCATTCTACAGCCACCTGGTGGGTCAGACCACCACTAATTTTGCTGCCTTGGTTCAAGTGGCTGACCGAATAGAAGACGGGATCAGGTCAGGTAAGATAATTGACCACTCTACCATGATTAGTCAGCAAGACCCTAATCTGAAGAAAGGAAGCGGGATAAAGAAGAATGGGAACAAGAAGGAGGGTGAGGTAAATATGGTACAGCCACCATCTGGCCCTAACAAGCCCATACAAATCAACATACCAGCTCATTTTCCTACTCCACCTGCTCCATCTACCCCGGCCCCCATGAGGGTTAATGTTCCAGCAGCACCTTCAAACCAAAAAAAGGTTTTTACTAAGGAGGAAAAGGATGCCTAGTTTGCAGCAAGGAGAAATAGGGTTTTCACCCCTATTCCCATGACTCCTTCTCAGTTGCTGCCCACTTTATTGAAAGCAGGGTATGTCACCTTAAGAGAACCTAATCCGAATGCATCCAAGGGGAGAAATTTTGACCCTTCCACCACTTGTGATTACCATATGGGTGCACCTGGGCACCCTACTGACAAGTGCTGGCCTTTGAAACATACCATTCAGGATTTACTGGACCAGAATACCCTGTCTTTCAATACAGGGGCTCCCAATCCTCCAAGAACTGATATTGGACAAAACCCACTGCCCCAGCATCACGGGGCAGGCCCATCTAATGTCATAGGAGTCATCTCTTCTGACAAAATAACCTTTGACCCATCTCAATTAATTGCTCCCATAGGGACAACGGTCAAAGTATATTTTGACAGGAGAAATGAAGACAAAGAAGTAAATGTGATTTCAAAGGGGAACAATAGTGCTGCAAAGAACATTAGCTCATCTTTGGACTGGGTCTCATCTCTCATGGCCCAGATGAACATCGCCAAGCCACCTTTGGTCATTAATTACAATCCATCCACTTTTACTCCACCCATTCAAGCTAAACCACCATTGGTCATAAACTGTGACCCCCTTAGTGCATTAGTCACTTCTACAACCCCTCAATCAAAACAACTTCCACCTTTGGTTGTTAATGTTCCTCCATCAAAACAACTTCCACCTCTGGTTATTAATGTTCCATTTACCCAGACTTCCGCATCCAAGTCTAAACTTCCTCCCTTGGTGATAAATGTCCCCAAGCCTTCCTACTCTGAATCGGCTGTACCATGGAACTACAGTGAAGCTTTTACCACTACATGCCCTGCAGCTGAAAGCAAGGAAGAAGTGAACCTCATGATGAGGTCAGGAAAATGTGTAGGGGTGGAAGAAAAACAAAAGGAAACAAAGAAGGAGAAGGAAGAAGAAAAAAATAAAGGAAAGGCCAAGATAGGGGATGATGCCCCCTCAGGTAACTAACAGTGAGGCTGCTGACCTCATGAAGATAATAAAAAAGAGTGAGTTCAATGTTGTCGAACAGTTGAACAAGGTCCCTGCCCAGATCTCAATACTGGGCCTTTTGTTAAATTCTGAAAAACATAGGGATTCCTTGTTAAGGATACTCCAGGGGGCCCATGTGCCTAAAAACATTGAACCAGACCAACTAGGCCGGATGGTTGGGCAAATATTATCTCATAATGTCATAACTTTTTCAGAGACTGAAATCAGCCCTGCAGGGTACCATCATGTTGACCCATTGCACATAGCTGTACTCAATAAGGGTTGCATGATAGCCCGGGTCTTGATTGATAATGGGTCGGCTCTCAATGTTTGCCCATTAGTAACCTTTGTTAAGCTCGGTCTGGAGCAAAACAAAATAAAGCAAAATGGAAGAATCATAAGAGCATTTGACAACTCTAAAACACACTCCCTAGGGGAGGTTGAACTGCCGGTCACAATTGGACCGTATATTTTCAACATCACATTTGAGGTGATGGATATACCTGCAGCTTTCAACCTACTCTTAGGAAGGCCGTGGATTCATACAAATAGGGCTATACCATCTACCCTCCACCAAAGAGTCAAATATATTAGAGGGCAAAAGGTGATTACTGTTCTAGCTGAAAATTTGGTTCCTCCCATGTGGTCCCCTGATGTACCCTGTATTAACATGGAAATGACTGCTGATAAGATGGCATTTTACTCTTTCCAATTTGAAACTGTTAATTTCATACCTGGGGGGTATCAGGAAAAAGAAGGAAAATTGACCTGTGTAGAGAAAATGGTAAAAAATCTGCTGGAAAAGTACAATTTCCACCCTGGAAAAGGTTTGCGGGTTAACCTGCAAGGAAGGATAGAACCAATAAAGGTTAAGAGGATGGTTCATAGAGTAGGATTGGGGTCCAGGCCAAGAAAATGGAAAAGTCAGAAGGAAATAGAAGACATAAAATTCCCGCACATCAGGGAAACTTTTCCTAAGCTTTCTCACATGATTCAACTGTCTCCTCCTGAGGATCAGTCCATACCCCCATACTACAATGTCAACCCATTCCAGAAACCCAAGTCCTCAACCGTGCAACCATATGTTCCACCTCCACCCCCACAAGCATTGGGTGGGCCTGGACCACAGACAGAACAGGAGCAGGACTTTTCTGAGGACGTGGGAGCATTCTTTGCCATGACAGAAGGCAACCAAGAAAAAGGAGCAGAGGAGCTACCTTTTATTGACTGGGCTGCAGTAGAAGTTCCATCTGGAACTAGCCCTACAGAAGATGCAGGCGATGCAACTCACCCAGCACTGGTGATTTCTGATGCAGACCCGGAGCTTGAGGAGCAGGCTTGTATCCCTGCCCCAGATTCTTTTATTCTGAATAATTGGGAGGAAACTCCCCTTACTTTTGAAGCCGCGTTTGTTTGGCAAACAGACATGGCTTCCAAAAAAAAACTCCATTAGTGGAATGCCCTTTCCCTGAAGGTTTTAATGAGCCTTCGTCTTCAGGGAAAGATTTTGTAGAAGGCTCTCAAAAAACACAAAAAGATTTTTCAATTTTTTCTAGAAAAGATAAAGTTTTCAAAAAGGTCCAAACCATTTATGAACCATATAAGCAAATGGAATTGGATCAGGATAAGTATGACTTCAACCTTGAGCTCGACTTTGACCTAATGGGGGTTGAAGAAGAGATCGAGGATGAAGAAGACGACCCTCCAAAGGAAATCACATATCAATTAGAGCATCATGAAAAGGGGGTCCAACCCAATATTGAAGAGACCATATCAATAAACCTAGGGACCGAAGATGACCCAAAAATAGTGAAGATTGGAGTATGTCTATCTGAGGTACAACGGGAAGAAATGATACGATTCTTGGCTAATTATGATGATGTGTTTGCATGGTCGTATCGGGATATGCCGGGGTTAGACACAGATATGGTGGTGCACAGGCTACCCATTTTACCAGATGTTAAGCCAGTTAAGCAGAAATTGAGAAGGTTGAAACCAGAATGGACTTTAAAGGTCAAAGATGAAGTGGTTAAGCAGTTCCAAGCAGGATTCTTGGCGGTACTGCTGTAGACATCTTAGTGGACAACACTGCTGTACATAGCCTGTTCTCATTCATGGACAGCTTTTCTGGATACAATCAAATTAAGATGGCTAAGGAGGATCAAGAAAAAATAGCCTTCATTACACCTTGGGGTACCTCCACTATACTGTCATGCCATTTGGACTTAAGAATGCAGGGGCAACCTACCAGCGGACCATGACAGCCTTATTCCATGATATGATCCATAAGGAGATGGAGGTTTATGTGGATGACATGATAGCCAAATCATGTGAAGAAGAAGACCACTTGATCAACTTGAAGAAGGTGTTTGACCGGCTCAGAAAATACAGTCTAAGGCTTAACCCTGCAAAATGTGTCTTTGGGGCTACATCAGGAAAGTTATTGGGCTTTATAGTAAGCAAGAAGGGAATTGAGATTGACCCAGCTAAAGCCAGAGCAATCATTGAAATGCCATCACCTAGAACGGAGAAGGAAGTTCGTGGTTTTCTTGGAAGGATTCAGTACATAAGCCGGTTCATAGCACAGCTCACCGCTATCTGTGAACCAATTTTCAAGCTTCTAAGAAAGAATAACTCGACAGTCTGGAATGATGATTGCCAAGAAGCCTTTGACACAATAGAGTATTTATTGAATTCACCTGTGCTAGTGCCACCAACTCCAGGAAGACCATTAATTCTATACTTGTTAGTTTTCGAGACATCAATGGGGTGTGTCTTGGGACAGCATGACGATACAGGCAGAAAGGAAAGGGTGATTTACTACCTAAGCAAGAAGTTTACAGAATATGAAGCAAAGTATTTCCCTTTGGAAAAGACTTGTTGTGCATTAGTGTGGGCAACTCAGAGGCTGAGGCATTATTTCCTTAGTCATTCCACCTTATTGATATCCCGAATGGACCCTTTAAAGTATCTATTTGAGAAACCAGCTTTAACTGGCAGAACAGCAAAATGGCAGTTGTTACTCTCTGAATTTGACCTCACCTATATCACGCAGAAGGCCATTAAAGGTCAAGCCATAGCTGATCACTTAGCTGCACACCCTTTACTAGAATACCAACCCTTGAAGACCAACTTCCCTGATGAGGCAATCCTATTTGCTGAAGAAGAAGAAGGTGAAAGCTCTTGGCAAATGTTCTTTGATGGAGCCGCCAATATGAATGGAAATGGAATAGGGGCTGTTTTGAAGCCAGATGGGGCACATATCCCAATCGCAGTAAAGCTAAGGTTCCAATGTACAAACAATATAGCAGAGTATGAAGCATGCATAATTGGATTGCAAGCTGCCTTAGACCATGAAGTAGTGGAACTTGACGTATATGGGGATTCGAGTCTTATCATCTTCCAAACAACTGGTGAATGGAAAACCAAGGATCACAAATTGATACCCTATCACCAGTATTTGGAAGAAATACGAAATAAATTTACTCGAATTTCCTTCAATTATATGTCAAGGGCCAAAAACCAGTTTGCGGATGCTCTAGCAACATTGGCTTCAATGGTCAGTATGCCAGAAGGGATTGATATTAGACCATTGGAAATTGAAGTCAGAGATGAACCAGCTTATTGCCTTGTTCTAGAAGAAACTACAGAAGAAGAGGTACCATGGTTTCAAGATATTAAGAACTTCTTAAGTAATCGGAGTTTGCCAGAAAATGTCACTTCTACAGAGAAAAGAACAATACAAAGATTGGCAGGACAGTTCTTACTAAGTGGTGGGCAGTTGTACAAAAGATCATATAATGATATACTACTTAGATGTGTTGCCAAGACCGAGTCAGAAAGGCTAGTTGAAATTGTACATGGAGGAGTGTGTGGACTCCATATGAACGGGCACATGCTCGCCAAGAAAATTCTGCGATTGGGATATTACTGGTCGACTATGGAGCATGATTGCTATATACATGTCAAAAGGTGTCATTTATGCCAAGTGTATGCGGATAATAAGAATGCACCTCCAAGTGAATTACACAACATGACATCTCCATGGCCCTTCTCCATGTGGGGTATAGATGTCATTGGAATGATCTCTCCAAAGGCATCAAATGGACACAGGTTTATACTTGTAGCAATCGATTACTTCACCAAGTGGGTAGAGGCAGCTTCATATGCAAACATCGCAAGCAGTCACGTTTTGAAATTCTTGAAGCACAATATCATTTGTCGCTACGGTTTGCCAAGTGCCATAGTATCAGACAATGCTTCAAACCTTAAGAACAAGGACATGAGGAAGATGTGTGAACAGTTTCAAATTACCCACCACAAGTCAGCCCCGTATAGACCAAAGATGAATGGGGCAGTGGAAGCAACAAATAAGAATATAAAGAAGATCATTCAGAAGATGGTAGTGAGTTTTAAAGATTGGCATGAAATGCTGCCACTTGCTCTACATGCTTACAAAACCTCAATTCGAACTTCTACAGGGGCAACCCCGTACTCTTTAGTATATGGAATGGAAGCGGTTTTACCAGTGGAAGTAGAAATACCTTCACTAAGAGTGCTAATGGAAGCTGAATTAGAAGAAGCTGAATGGATAGAATCAAGACATGATCAACTCAATCTAATAGAGGAAAAGCGATTAAAAGCGCTTTGTCATGGCCAATTGTATCAGAAGAGAATGGCCAGGGCTTACAATAAGAAGGTGAAGCCCAGAACTTTCCAAGAAGGAAATTTAGTATTGAAGAAAATTTTGCCCTTTTTGGAAGATCCTTGTGGAAAGTTTAAACCAAATTGGGAAGGGCCTTATGTGGTCAAAAAGGTCCTATCAGGGGGTGCTCTCATCTTAACAGAAATGGATGGGAAGGATTTTCCTGAGCCAATTAACTCTGATGCAGTAAAGAAATATTTTCCATGAATGAATATTACTAGGAAGTGATCTGAGGCCATTGTTCCTTATATCCCAAAATTTGCATCCCTAGTCAAGCCAATTTGAGCCTGTTCGTCTTTTTTGTTAAACCTAAACTGGACTTACAGCCTTATACTGGGGCAAGGCCAATAAGGGCAAAGCCAATAGGGGAAGAAAGAAAAAAAAATAGGGGCAAATGAAAGCCAAATACAAAAGAAGGGGAATGGGATTGAATTCATCATGACTGTAAGTCCGGTTGACCCATTTTCACACTTAGAAAATTTTGAGCCTTTAATACCTTTTCTTTCATAAACCGAGCCTAGCCTTTGTTTCGTCCTATTATTAAGCCCTCGGTGATTTTAGTATATTCATTCAACTTTCAGAGTAAGATTGGTGATGACGGAATACAGAGGCCGACCCTAGTGAAAACCGTAATTGGCACTAGGGGCAATAAGGGCAAAAAGAAAAAAATAGAAAAAGAAAAAAAAAGAAAAAAAAAAGAGAAAGAAAAAAAAAATCAAAGGTTGAGTTGATCATGTGGTCCAAATGTAATCAGCATAAGCACTGGAAACTGAGCAGATTAGCAGGGTCAATCATGAAGGTAAAGCCATTAGGGGATGATTCTAAAGGCCACGGGGTAGATAGATTTGGTCTCTCCCTATTGCTTGGGCTACCCTTTTCATTATTCAACCTGATTTTAATTCCTTTGATTATATGTGATTAAGTGTTTTGGATCAGCTTTCAAAAAAAAAAAAAACTATACTTTGGTCAGTGATGATGAGAAATCAAATACTTTTTCATAAAACTTCTGTTTTTATAAGCATCTGAGAATTCTAAGGCCAATAATATAAAACCTATTTTTGAATAAAATCTATTGTCTTTCCACTAATGGAGTTTGCTTTTGTATAAAAGTATGAAGAAAAAAAAAGAGATAAAAGGATCTAATCCATACTCCCTAACTGCTCCTCAAGCTCCCTAATCCTAGCTGCCTGAGTTGCAATGATTCCAGAAGCTCCTTCCGCATCAGGATCACTCAAGAAGGAGATGACTTCATCTAAAAAAGAATGCTTGATCTTCAATGCCCTAAGGTCGGCCAAGGAATCCTGATACTTCTTCCGCATCACTCGGACTTCAAAGCGACGAGCTTGCCTTTGTTCTTCAAGTTTCTTCTCCATGGCAATGCGGCCAGACTTCTGCTCCTCAAGTTTCCTCTCCAGAACAAGGACTTTTATCCTAAGTTCTTGAGCCTCCCGTACCCATATTTGATGAAGTCGCCCATGGGTTGCCCTTTCAGACTCTAGAATGTCCTCATAAGTAGGAGGAAGAACCACAGGAGGATCTTCTAGTACTGGGGCATGACTATGCACCTGCTCTTTGATCCAAAAGTGATAGTCCTTCACATGAGACTCATAAAAGACAGGACCCCGCAGAAAGCGAACATAGGATCACTCATTCATTAATTGAGCATTTAGCCCCATGGTGGCTGATGTAAGTGGTCCTATAAGGCTCTCATAGCCAGTTGGGATCATAATTCCCTGGGTCGCTCCAAATTGCCGAAGAACCCTCAAAGGAAGATAAAGAACAGCAGATTTCAAGCTTGCCAGGACCAAAAAGTTCCTATCTCTGAAGCTGATCACTGTCTCTGGATTGGGTTGATAAGTGCCAGGCCATCTCACTTGATTATCCTAAAGAGTACCCAAGAAAGTGAACCATCCCTGCTTGCCGCCTTGGATATTAGGACAACCCCTGTGGCTCATCAGAACAGGAACTTTCAACCTTGGAAAGAAGCGGCAGGTTATTTCTTCAACTTGGCTCAGATGGTCAAGCAACCAAAGCTGCAGAAAAGGGGAGTATTTCAATTTATTTCCAAAAGAAAAGAAAAAAAAAGAAAAAAGAAAAAAAAAAGAAGAGAAAAAAAAAGAAGAAAAAAAACAGAAGAAAAAAAGAAGAAGAAAAAAGAAAAAAAAAAGAAAGAAAGAAGAAAAAAAAGAGAAAAAAAAAGAGAAGAGAAGAAGAAAAAAAAAAGAAAAAAAAGAGAGAAGAAAAAAATATATATATGTATTTCTTTTACCTGTAGGATAGGGGCGCAGGTAAGGAAGCGTTTCTTCTTTCTGAAATAGCAGTCAGTAAGGGCATGGTATATCTCTGCTAAGATCATAGGGGCCAACCTCTCACATTCCCTAACCTGGCAGATAACTGAGATAAGAGCCAAGTCAACCTGGTCATCACCCCGTGGAAAAAGCAACTGATTGACCACTACCAGAGTCAATGCATTAAACCTAGAATCCTTGTCCCCACTCCTTAGAAGTTTTTCAGTCAAAAAGGTCTTGGACAAAGTCAATAGGGTTTCAGAATTCCCTAAGTCTTTCTTCCCTATACCCAGGAAAGTGGAAGCCTCCTTTTTGTAGCTAGGCTTTAGGGGCGAGTTCACAACTTTTTCAGAAAATCTTAGACCAAGGATGGTTTTAATTTCTTCTATGGTAGGAGTCATCTCTTTGTCATCAAAACGGAAGAGATTCAGTTCAGGAACCCAGTGTCCAATCAAAGCTTCAATGATTTCCCACTTAAAGGGAATTTTAGGGAGGTGTAGGATATGCCCTAAGTGGATGGAATCCCAGCGAATTTCCTCATCAAGGGTCATGGAGTTAACCCATCTATCATAGAAGGAGTCCACAATGTTGTACCTGGTAAGATTAGGAGGTTTTGATCTAACATGTTGTCTTGCAGGAAGAGATTCAACGACAGAAGAGAACGGTGCAGGGGAAGCCATGGAAGCGTCAAAGAAGCCAAGGAAAGCGAGAAAAGACGTGCTCAGGGATTTTTCTAACTAGTAAAAGTGTCACAATGACGTTCCCCATGAGTTTATATAGAAAAAATCGTTAAGGCAGTAAAATCCGTAAATAGACTACGAGCATATGGCGCCCGTATAAAGAATACGGACAAACTGCGACCGTGAAAACTTTACGGGCATAGTGCGCCCATGTTTATATTACGGGCACAGCCTGCTCGTAGTCTAAGTACGGTTACTTCCGAAAATTGCAAAAATTTGGGCAGTTTTAATTTCTTTGATTCCCTAAGCTTCACCTGTCCCTGCTTTAACATTCATCATGCAATAAATACTGAAAAGAAAGCAGAAAAGAACACAAATGAGTGAAAATTAAATTTCTTTTATATATATGAATGTTTACATCAATTTTGTCAAAAATACAAGTATATATGAAAAATCTTAATCTACTGTCTATGCAGGTCCGCCCCTATGGCCACGGCCTCGTCCTCTACCCGACCACGGCCTGAAGATCGCCTACGCTCAAAGACATGCCGCACAATATTGCGGGCGGTGCTACGAGTCATCCTGCTCAAAACAGATTGAATATCATACCACATCTATAAAGGCACAAGGCCAGCAGTGGGATGATCAGGAGGGACGTACCCTGAAGTATCTACATATCCCGTAGACTCAGGATCAGAATCAGTACGGGAAGAATCCGCAGAAGGATCAGCAGCAGCAGGCGTCTCCTCTATAGCCTCCATAGCAGGACCAGCAGGAGCAGATGTCCCTGGTACATCAGCATCCACCTCAGGCACAGGATCAACTGTAGCCTCCTCCATCACCACGGCCTCCACAGTAGGCTCTACCACAGCAGCATCCATAACCGAATCCATATCTACATCCGCAGATGCCACAGGAGCAGTCTCAGCTATTGGGGCCGACTCTGGCACATCCTCAGCAGCAGGTGCAATATCAGTAGCCTCTACCTCGGGCTCTGCTGCAGGAACCTCTACTGGACTGGGAGACGTCACGAACTCCACCCGTGCCACAGAAAATACCTCATCCCGAAAATGCATGGGCACGGGTGAAGCAGGTGAAGAAGGGCCGGCTGTGTCCTCCTGAAACTAAGAGAAGGAATTTCAGTTAGAACAAGACAAACTAATGCAAGAGCAGGAATGGAAATAAAAGAAGAAATTAACCTGAGTGTAAGATGGACCCGCCTGGTCCTGTGCATCAGATGGACCCTCCTGGCCATGTGCTCTGGCTAGCTGCCCCCGGAGGTCTGAAATGGTAATATAGAGGGCATCCCGCTCGGCGATCGCAGCATCTCGCTGGCGCTCTAGATCAGCATATCGAGACCGGATCTCTGCCAATTGAGCCTCCTGAAATAGAAAAGAAAGAGTCAGAAAATGTCAAGATCAAATGAAAATAGAAAGGTGAAAAGGAAGAAGGCATACCTTAGTGTCATAAGCCCTAATCACTACTCCTCCAATCTCAGTGACTCCACCACGGACAGGCATGGGTGGCATGAGGCACCCAACTGAAGCTCGCCTGAACCAGGCATCATAGTCACCCTCCTCCAATAATGTCTCTGCCTCAGTCCAATCTAGGGACTGGGCAGGATCAACAGGCATAGGAGGGTAAGAAAGAGTAGTATCTGGCGGGATGGCAGGAATCCGCGGCTCTCCCACATGCTGAAAGAAGAAGCGCTCGCCGCAGTACCAGATGCTGCCCAGTTGACCGATAAAGAATTGGTATCTTTGTCGTCTCTGGTCAGGGACAAATGCATCATCTCTGGCTGCATGCAGGGCCAACACCTCGTGAATATCATCCATCCTGGGGACAAATAGCTGAAAAACAGAATAGGACATCAGATATGTGATTCAGGAAGAAAAGAAAAGAAGAAAGTAGAGGAATTAAAGAAGATTACCTCAGACCGGTACAACCTGTCCAAGTGGGCCCGGGCGGACCTAGGACGACTCTTTTCAGAGTCGTGCTCTACATGACACCATCTACGTGCCATGGGGTACGTCTCCTCAGACATCGTAGAGGTAGAGCGGAAATAGGGTATATAAACCCTAGCAAGGAACTGCAGAAAGAATAAAAGATCAGAAGAATAGAAAAAAAAGAAAAAAAGAAATAGAAAGAAAGAAAGAAAAATAAATATTTCACCTGCAGAAAGGGCCAGAAGAATCTGCACCCAACTCCAGCTCCTCTGGAGGTAGATGGGCCGCTCATTGATCGGCGAAGGCCGGCCAAAATAGTGCCAAAAATAAGCGGGCCCCAGGCGTACCTCCTCACCCGCTGAAGATCTCCCAGTAAGCTCAGGAAATGAGGACTAACTGAAGTCGTGTCCTCTGGGAAGAAACAAGATCCCATCATATACAGAAAGAGGAATCAGAAGGCATATGGGAAAACGTGGTCACTGGCAGCAAGCTGACCAAACTGCCTCCTCCTGAAAGTCTCACTCAACCATGTTAGAGACAATCTCGCTCTCCCCCGATCCCAGGCCTCTGGAGGCAGCACGATATATCCAAGATAAGCTGCAACCTCATCAGCCTCTGGCATCGCCATCTCAGGAATGATATCACCAATCATCCTAATCCCAGTGATAAGGGTGAAGTCAGAAGGCCGGATCCCGATCTCAATATTTGGGAAGTGGAAGCTCAAAGTCTCCGGGAAGAATCTCTCGAGCAATGCAGCAATGAGGGCTCGATCCAAGCGAACGTCCGGGATGGTGATAAACATACCAAAACCATACAAGCCTAGCTCCCGACAGTAGGCCGAACTGCACGCTCCCAAAAATCTAGTGAAGCTGGCCCAGCTCCCTCTATAGTGGAACATAGCATACTCCAAAGGGATATCCGCCCTAATACACGCTAAGGGATGAGTCCTCAAGCCATGCAAAAGATCAGTATCCCTAATCTGGGCAGCCACCTCCTCAGGGATCTCAACCCTGGTCCTGGCCTCGTCTCTGCCACGGCCCCCTCTGCGGCCTCCTCTACGGCCCTCATCAAGGCCTCCATCTCTGCCTCCAGCTCGACGCCTGCTACGGCTCCTATCTCTGCCTGAAGCCTCAACAGCAGGCTAAAAGAAAATAATTAAAGGGAGGAAAGAATCAGGAAGATGTATTTTGGGAAAGGATATGAAATTTCAGAAAGGTTAGAGTATACCTCTGGGGTCGCCTCACGCGAATCCCCAGAAGGAAGATCAGGGACATCAGAATCCGAATCCCTCTCGGCCCTCGAAGACGAGGCCACAACAGCAAGATCTCGCCTAACCCTCGAAGAGGAAGGCTCACTTGCAGGATCCCGGGAAGCTGATCGAAGACGGGTCATCTACGGTTCAAACCAGGGAGTTGGTTAATTATTCTTGTTAAAATTTTTAATTGCTTAATCTTTATTTTAACCAAGTTTAATTGATTTGCAGGAAAGAAGGCACTTCAGAAACTCCCAATCAAATCAGAAGTCAACTGAAGGAGTTTAATTTTCTGTTTGGAGAAATTTTTAGTGTGATATTTACTTATCTTTATCTCAATCAGGAAAATATATAAAAATTATATATAGGAAGTTTTAGGCTTCTAGTATATTCTCTTTATATGAAAAAAAAAGAAGAAAAAATGTGGATAAAGAGGTTAAGGACTGATTTTAATTTTCTCTTTTGTTTTCAGGACGTAAATTCAAGCCTATTTGAGTTGGGATTGTGGTAACATCAATACTCATTAAGTTTAGGCTTATTCAGTTATAGATTCAGAAATCTATCATGGTTGTCAGTTGGATTGAGGATCGGCTTGATGGAGTCAAAATCATTGGCCTAGCAGCTCCTAAAGTATAGATCCAAGCAAGTCAAAATCAAGTTTCTAAAGATGCATGGGTGAGCAATTATCTAGTAGCCCATGGTCAAAGTAAAGTTTCAAGCAATAGCCCGGAAGTTGGACTTGAGCATACAAAAGTCTGCTAGCATGCTAAATACAGCACCAATAAAAACATGATTGCTCCATATCAGCATTTCATGGTAAGGCAGCACAACAGTCCAAAAACTGAAGAATGCAGAAAATTGAACATGAATTGAGCATTTATATTTGCAGAGGACAAATCAGAAAAACCATCATATATTCAGAGTCAAAGAATCATTCAGTGTTATGCAACAGAGAAAAAAGTTTGAGAAGGAACCCCAGCTCAAAATTGATAGCTTGGGAATAAGTATTGGCCAAACAAAAAAACCAGAGGAAACAAGTTAAGTAAAGATTCATTTCTGGTTGCAGATACAGATTTCCAGATACTAAATGTAGAATTGGGGATTATTGTCAAACCACAAACAGCAAGTCAAAGTTTGTGCATGAACCAGATTCGTCCAGATTATATCACTGTTTTGCATGAACTAAGGTTCGGTCACTTACCTGTTTCGACCGAAATAGGAAATGTTGTTAAACCTCAAGGGATGATTACAGTCGATTGAGAGAAGAGGAAGCACTCCAATGACTTGGTCACAGCCACGGCAATGCTCAATCCAGGAACAGTCGCTGGAGATAGGAAGGCTCGTCGGAAAAATAGTAATCACCGGAAATAGCAAATGCCGTCGGAGAACAATAGTAGTCGCTGGAAAATGAGAAGCTCGTTGGAGATGAAGTCGGACTGTTGGAGAAGAAGAAGCAGGGACCGGAGAGAATAGCGCGGGCAAGGAGAAATTAGGGCTTAAAGGCGAACAGAAGAAGAAAATTCGCGATCGCGGTCTTAAGAAGAAGAGTAAAATCCGTAACATCAGTACGGGCATCAGACGCCCGTGAAAGCAATACGGTCCCGTTCGCTCGTGAACAACCTACGAGCAGCATCTGTCCGTGATAGAACTACGGGCAAAGCCAAAAATTGCGTATTTTATCATTTTCTCCACATTTTTCAAAAGATTAATGTTTGTATTAGTTGTAAGTTGCAAGGATTGCCACCTTACCCACTTTTGTTTAAAAATTTTGTCTCAAATCTCACTTCATAGCCACGAGAGCTCAGTGAGAGGAGAGAGGAGGATTTGGCCCTTAAGCTGAGGGACTTCTTAGCAAATCTTCCACAATCAATTCTTTTTTCAAAAATCATCCATTTAATCCTTGCAAACTGCAATAGATAAAAATCTTAGAAAGTGCAATTGGTGGGTCTTTTTGCTCTCTGCTTGTAATTGATTCCAATTACCAGCAAAGAGGGGGCAGCTGTAGACACCCCAAATTGCACTACAGAATGAGAAAATAATAAAAACATGTAATTAAAGCTTAAAACAGGTCAAAAATGCATAAAAATTGACTAAGCAGACTTTGCCCGTATTTCCTTCACGGGCCCGTCGCGCCCGAAAATTCTCTACGGTCAGGCATGCCCGTAGTAACCATACGGTCACCGTTGGACCGCAATTCATTTACGGTCACTAAAGACACGTGCGAGTTTTGTCCTTCTCTCGATTTCCGAGCTTTATCTTTAGTCCAATTTATCTTTAAATGAGCGAATTACGTATTTTATTCGCTAAAGCCACCTTGGTTGGCTATGGATGGGCATTATCTTGTATTTAACTCAAACTGAAATTCTATCTTGCCAAACCTTGGACCAACCATACCCTTGTGCTTACCTATAAATAGAGGTGAGATTCTTAAGCTAAGGGCCACGAAAATTTGAAGTCCAAGGAACTCCAAGAGAAGAGAGGAGCCCCTGCTGCTCTGCTTGCTCAATCCAGGTAAGTCCCTTTTCCCTTTTATTTTCTGTTTTCAATTCTAGATTTAATCTATTCTTCTCCATTGCTGTAGAATAAGGCCTTATCTGTTTTTTTGTTTTCCTAAACCTGCCTCTAAGTACCTCAAGAGTCTCTCTAGCCGTAAAACATGAAGAGAGAGCTAAGGGAAAAGAGAACAGGTGGATCCCTAGAATAGAACCCCATATCTGTTTTTCTCCATTTTTTTTAGAATAAAACCTTGGATTGTGTTTGTGTAACCAAACCTATCTCCAAGTACCTCAAGAATCCTCTCTAGCCATAAAACGTGAAGAGAGAGCTAGGGGAAAAGAGAACAGGTGGATCCGTAGGGTAGACCTCCATGTGCTCAAATCTGTGAGATGTGGCTGCTTTGAATATCCTGATCATGTTTTAATTGTTTTTATGATATCTGAATGAATAACATGAATCCATGATGTTTATAGCAGGAGATCCCCACTTTTTGATAAAATTTGGATTTTGCCACTTTTGCACCTACAGCACTGTTTTCGTGATTTTTGTGGTTTTAGGCTAGGATCTTGGATTTATCATGATCAATATGGTAGATCTGAATCCAGAAGCCTGAAAATAAATTCTAGGGTTTCATGATATGGTTTTTAAATCGTTTTTCATTATTGAGAGAAGACCCTATGGTCTAAGTTCTCCCCTTTTGATGTTTTTCATCAACGTGGGTATTTTTGGTTTTGATTTCTTGATTTAATGTGAAATATGGGCTCTACCTATGTCCTGGACTATTCAAGTTCAATTTTGAAATATTTTATAAAAATCATATTTTTCTAGATTTCTAGAATTTTGACTTGAAGCCAGATTTTTGGATTTTTCACTTTAAATTGATTTTATTTGATTTCATCTCAATTTTGTTTTGATCATGAAACCCTAGGAATGGTATGATCATATTTGAAAGTTCTGGATCAATCAGACTATTCGTATGAAAAAACCATACAATTTTTGTCTTTTCATGATTTTTCCTGATTTTTATAGCAAGCCTTTCTTCTTTGAAAAACATGAACAATACCTGGCAACCACCTTGTGTGGATGAATAGGGGTGCCTAACACCTTCCCCTGTTCATAACCTAATCCCCTTTCCCATCTCTGGTTGTTTTTTTAGGAGGGTTATTTTTACCCTAAAATTGCCTTTTGTGCTTATTTGATATTTTGGTGTCCATTCACATCTAAATTGAATGGTGGCGACTCTTTGTTTTATTCGATCCCATGTGATGATGAGGAAGTCAATGGAAATTTGATTTTTTCCCATGTCTCACACACCTGACACTCTCATTTAGACTTATGGAATGGTGCTTCTCGGCATTCCCTGTAAAGGTCTCAACATTTTTGCCTTCAATGGCATGCCCCAAGTTGGAATGAGGGGAATTGTTTTGGGTTCAGGGGGTTTCTTTGGCACTGCCCTTCCCTAGATCTTTTAATTTTCTCTCTTTTTTTTTCCTTTTTTCCACCCTTGGTTGGGGGTTTTGAAATGGTTTTTCTCTCCTTAGTTCCCTCACTCGGGCTTGGTGTCTTGTCCCAGTCCGAGGGCCCTATCAATTTCCATGGATCATGATCCAACGATCAAAGAGGACTTATTAGTAGAACGAAATGTAGGCTTTGGTTCCAATGTTTAGAAACGAAGAATAAAAGGCTCAAAGCCTATCTAGCTTCTCTCTATGGGTAACCATTATGTCTAGCCAAAGTTCTTTTGTTCCTTTGATTCTGTTATTGCCAGTTTGTCTGGGAGTTAGTGTCACATTCTCTGTAATCAGAAAGGACTTCATAATAGGACCAAACGTAGGCTGGGTTTATAGGTCCAGAAGAAATGATATAAAGGCTCAAAATTTGTGAGCAGGGTAAGAGCCATGTCCTGTCCACATTTCTTGGTTAGGGTTTGCTTCACCTCTTGTCCCTTCAGCTCTGTGTAGCTTCTTTACCTTTTTTCCATCTTTGTTCTTTTCTTTTCTTTCCTTTCTTGGGTTCTTTGCCCCAATCCTTGACTTTTGCTTTTGGGGTTTGCCCCAGCTTTTGTTTTTCTTTTCTTAAAAGGAATTACCCCAGTTCTTTCTTCACATTCTTGTTTTCAGTGGTTTTTCCACTTCTTTCTGTTCTTTGGGTGCTTTTCGCTTTATCCTATCTTCACCTTGGTCTTTCTTGTATCTCCAATTTCGCGAAGCTCTGTGCCCCAATTTTGAAGATAGGACATGGTAGGGTCAATAAAGGAATTTATTAGGCCCAAAGTGTTTTGTTAGGGTTTCATCTTGTGCCAGATGATTTTTGGAGACTATCAAGGATGGCCTTTCGTCCTTTTACAGAGGATGTAACACTTATTTGTTTTTACACAATTAGCTGGCTCAAGAATCATTTCATCTTTATTCCTTTTTCTTTTCTTTCTTGCTTTTTGACTTTGCCCCATTTTTGGGTGGCTACACATAACGTGGGTTAGAAATGAGACGATCAAGCTCAATCACATCTGACTAGCGGAATTTGGTTGAAGTATTTCAGCCAAAAATGGCCTTTCATCATGTCATCGGGATCATTGATCCTGGATCATGTCAGTGACCCTTAACTGGTATGGGCACCTTGCCCCTTCTTCTGCTTTTTTCTTTCAGCTTGCCCCTTTGTTTGGCAAGGTAGGGTTCAAATGTGGTGCAGGTGGGGGATCCCTTGGCTATGTTGAGACCTGCACAATTTGTACTGTTTGCCACATTTCATCTGCCAAATTTAATTGTTCAGGTTTGTCCTGAGATCATAGTCATGCCTTGGTGTGGTTCAACACTTTGGTGATTTCCCAAAAGATTTCACTAGCTTGCAAAAAAAGAAGCATGTTATCGAGTTCGGAAATTAAAAGAAAGCATAAACGCAAAATAGCAAATTATGTAAAAAGGTGGCTGATGTGAATCAGCATTCTTGGAATTTAGTTGCATGCCATGGAAGGAAGTCTTCAGGTGCTCTCATCGCCCTCCTTTTTCACATCATCTTCTTTTTCCTGCGGGAAGATGGTTGATTCAGACATTCGGACCTGTGCCAACTTGTCAGAGATGTCTTGTCCTTTAGTAGACCCTGGTTGCTCAAGCAATTCCTTCAAGAATCCTTAGTCGATCAAATCTTGAATATCATGCCTTAGATCCCAACACCGGTTTGTGTGGTGTCCTGGAGCACCAGAATGGTACTCACATTGTTCTACAGTGTTGTAGTTTTTGGACCTAATCATTCGGGGTTTCGGGAGCTTAATCTGCACATACCCTTCCTTCAATAGTGTTGGAAGCAATTCTGCCGGTGCATATGGTAAAGGGGTGAAAACCCTCCTCATTCTGGCCTCTGCTTCCTCTTTTGTTCTCCTTGGGGAATCATCTAAAGGATTCTGCTTTTTCATGACTTGAGGAACATCTGCTACCACAGCTTTCCCTTTTTCTTTCTGCAGTTGACTACCTACTATGGTTGGCGGGCGGCTTACTTCCTGACTGTTCAGGGGTATCTTTCCTTTCATTCTCTTGATCTCTCCTTCAAGATCTCTTACTTGAGATCGCAATTCAAAATTTTCTTCTCCTAATGCTTCCCAGCATTTGTTCCATGTTTCTTCTCTGATTGTTATCATTCGTAGTAGGCTCCATAGAGAGGCCACTATGCTGGATATTTGTTGGGCCGCATCATGACTTGTCTCTGAGGTGTCGTCCATTTCGACTACCGAAGTGGTTT
Source organism: Buxus sempervirens (assembly GCA_947561395.2). Lineage (NCBI taxonomy): Eukaryota > Viridiplantae > Streptophyta > Magnoliopsida > Buxales > Buxaceae > Buxus > Buxus sempervirens. The sequence continues at coordinate 46,635,673 of OX387184.1, read as the reverse complement.
CTGCCAGAAGAAACAAGCATCAGAAACCAGAATCCATGAAATGCTAGGTTGCATAAAGATGATCTTTTTTTTCTTTTCAATATTTTCCCTTCTTTTTTTTTTCTTTTCTTAAATTATTTTTCAATTTTTTTTTCAATTTCGCGGAGGATCAATTTTGAGTTCCCCAGCTTCAAGGAGATCTTGGACCGCATGACGGAGGCTCCAACATTCGTCAGTATCATGCCCCGGTGCTCCCTTATGGTAACCACATGTCTTGGATGGGTCATACCCTCTACTTGCTGGTGCTTTCGGATTTGGTGGAACCTGCTTCAGGTGTCCTTCTTGCAGCAAGGTAGGCAACAACTCAGCCAGGGAATATGGGAGCTGTGTGAACACACGGTTCTTTCTTTCTTCCTTAGTCAAGGGCTCCTTCATCCGAGCTGTGGTGACATTTGCACAGGGGTAATCATTTCCTCTCTTGCGCTTAGCAGATCGGACATGGTTGACCATTCCCTCATATCTTATGTCTTCTTTTGTTCTTTGGGAGGATTCTATCATGGAAGCTCCTACTCTTCCAGCCTTAATCGCATCTTCAATCCTTTCTGCCACCTTGATTAGATCGGCGAAACTTACAGCACACTGTCCCAACAACATTGTAAAGTATGGCTGCCCTAGTGATGAAATGAACAGAGAATTTTGTTCTTGTTCAAGGAGAGGGGGTTGAACCATATTTGCTAGTTTTATCCATCTTTTAGCGTAGTCTCTCACAGACTCGATATTTCCCTTTGACAATCTCCGTAATTTTGCCCGGGTTTGAACCGTCGAACTGTTCAAATGGTACTATTGGATGAATACAGCAGCAAGGTCGTTCCATGTCTTGACCTTCTGCTTGTCCAGACTTAGGAACCAAGAATATGCTGCCCCAGTTAGCGATCTCTGGAAGAACTGAACCATGATCTTTTCTTCTTTCACATATTGGCACATGTCACCAACATACGATCGCAGGTGTATCAAAGGACAGCCAGTGCCATCGAATTTATGCAGGTCAGGACATCGGAACTTTGCTGGCAGATGGATGTCTGGGAAAAGACATAAGCTTTCCAGTGTGGTTTCCTCACGTACTGGGTTGGGCTGGAGTTGTTTCAAGAGCTCTTCTCTTATTGCAGCTATTCGGGCCTTACTGTCTTCCTTTATTGTAGTCAACATTTCTTCAAGTTGGGCCTTTCGTAGCCTATTCCGGTCTTGCTCTTCTTGCCCCAACTGGATAGGCGCACATGGTTCTTGTTGTGGAGGGTGGGTGGCTATTGCTACCGGGTGCGGGAATTGGGTGTCCCGTGGTGGCAGATGAACTGCCATGAGGTCCGGTTGGGGTTGTTGCCCCTATTGGATTTCTGGTACTTGAACCCCCGTGGCATGTGTCATGGCTACTTGTTGGCTTAGATCCATCATGACTAACTGTTCTTCGGTTCTTGGCTGAGACGAAGAAGTTGGAGCCTCTAAAGCATCCATTGCAGTCCTTTTTTCAATGCAAATTTAATGTTATGAATGGCGCTTTGAATGTGAAATTTCGTACCTGTTTATCAAAAATTTTGATCAGCCTCTTTTCAATTTATGAACGAGGTGTTGTGTGTGACGAGATCATTTACACCATGAGTGGTGCTCTAGTGCCATGATGGGTGAAAACAAATACGAGACGATTCATGCATGAAAATCACAACTTCGACAAAACATCACTGTGAACAGTGTGTGACAATACAATAGCCAATCAAAAGTTCTTCTTGAAAATTGTGATGTTAAAAGAACTTGCAGTTTGATCTTTCAGAGATTGAGACTCTGGAGATCATACCGTGTCTGATGGTTTTCAAAACCATGCAACACGTGCTTTATGAGTGCAAATCTCAGGAAATCATATCCGTGCCTTAATGGGCAGTGACTGAAAATTTCTTTGAAAACGTGTCCTGAACAATTAATATCATGGCATGGAGAATTTACGCTGCAAGATGGGCAATTTGATTTATGTCTAAACGGCTAGCTCAATATAACCATGAATGACGGCTTTACTGTGCATAGCAAAAGACAATGTTAATGTTTGTCACGGAGACGATTCAATGTAGGCGTGAAGGCCACTTTGTTGTGTGCTTTGAAAAGCAATTTTGATGAGCGCCTCAGAAGCTGGCTCAATGCATGCCCGGAAAATATTTTGTGCATTTTTGAAAACAGTTTAACTAAACAGGTTGGTGTAAATGATCTCGAACTGCACGTGTTTAACACATGAACAAATATATACACAGATAAAGTGAAAGTTAAATGCTAAAAAAGAAACACCCACAGGTGTGTGCATGGTCCTAGAAGGGTTGGTGCCTGTTAAGGTAGGACTCCTAGACATACTTGTGTAAGGAAGCACTCCTAAGTCCTAATCAGCCTTTTTCTGTCCTTTCATCTGTCCCTGGCGTCAGATCACAACAAAAATATTTACAATTTGCCATCGAGGGCAAAATTTACATGATATTTACAAAATCTGAAAAGAAATCACCTTTAGGGCTGTTGGGAACCCAAAAGGAGGGTACAAGCTTGCTTCTTGGCAGGTGAGCTGAAATCCTAAATTTAGGGTTTTTCTGGCCCTGTTCTGATCTGGCCTGTTTCTGTTTGATTGTCTGATCTGGCCGGTTTTCATCTGCTCAAAAGGCCGACCAGGACCCGGGGTGCTTCCAGCGAACTCAATGGGTTAAGGCCCACGGCTCACAGGACTCAAATGCATGGATCTGGGGTTAGACCCCCGATCAAATTGGGTTGGTTTCCTAAATTAGGGCTAAGGTAGCCCATGGTCTTGGTTTTACTCAGGTTGATGCAAAAAAGGGCAGGGGTTGCTACCCCTGATGGACTCTTGGGTTTTAAATTGATTTTTCCCTTATTTTGTTCCAGAATTCACATTCACATTCAGATTCAGATCTATTCACATTCAGAGTATCAAGGTTTTTCAGAATCAATAGGTGGGGAAGGATACCCAGCCCGAGGCACTTGCCTACAAGGGTCTGAGCCAAGTACCAGACCCCTCGTGTACCATGGCAAGAAACCAATGACGCTTGAAGAGTCCAGAAACCTGGGGAGATGGGTTTAGCCTGCTTTCCTCGGCAAGCCACGGGAGCGTAGGGCTAATACCATCCCAAAAGTAAGTTTCTCGTTTGAAGAAGGGTGGCTGCTAGAGAGATCTAGGTTTTGGTTAAGAAGAGTATTTACAGAGTGCAGATAGCATTCAGTTCGGATCATCCATGCAGACTCCCTCGTGCATGTCACCCCACGTAGTTAAAAAATTCATTCACGGTGTAGTGAGGTGCTTGTATGTGCAGTGGGGTCAAGTGCTGTGTCTGTTCGGGTGATTCTCGGATAAGGACCAACAAAGGGTTCCTTAATGTCGCATTTATAGTAAGAGTACAGAACAACAAGCAATACAATGTCTTGGTAGATCCCCAGGTAAGTGGAGGGTCACAGGGAACCACTTAAATTCTACTTTCCTTAGGCAATTAACTCGTCCCTTTGACAGGATCCCCCAATATCATGTAATTACATGTGTTCCATATCTTACTATGGTTGGACAGAAAGTACTTCCTAAGTCAACTTATATCCTCCTAGTTGACTCATTTGATAACCAGGGTCCAACTGGGTTGAAGGGTCCCCAGCAGAGTCGCCAAGCTGTGAGCACCTAAACCTGGCCTAGATCGCACACGGGGCACACGTGGGTTTCGTGCGTGCCTCAGGACATTCGGAGTCGCCACTGCCTGAGAGGTACAGGCAGACACGGTGATTACCCTACGCGGGTCTAAGTCTGGTCTACGGCTTTTCAGAGTTCTAGCTAAGTCCTCGATTACGTCCGGGGAAGTCCTAAGACACCCCGGCCCATCTCGTCGGTTTGACGGGTCCCTCAGGTCTCCCTGGTTTTTGAGTCAATCTCACCCTTCCTAAACCAGCATGCTGCCTTGTTGGGTATGGCCGGGCCCTCTGTAGGTGTGGGTCCCTTTTATTTTGATTTTACTTTTTTTATTTATTTAAGTGAAGTGGGTCGGACCCGGGTCCCGTTGGAAGACCCGTGGGCTGCCATGGTTGGGCTTGGGGCCCAGTTGGGTTATTGGGTAACCCATTTGGTTATTTTATTAAGTTTTATTTATTTACAATTTTAGTTCGGGCTTAGTGGGCTTGGAGTGGGCCCATTAGCCAGAGTCACGTGGCCTTGGGCCTGTTTGTTGAAGACGGGCCTGGTTTGGGCCGGTCTGAGATGGGCCCCATAAGTGGGCCCAGGGTGATCTTGGTGGGCCCACGTCAAAAAATGGGCTAAAGAAAGCCCAAATGTCTCTAATGGGTCGGGTTTTTCCATTCCGGGTCAGATAGATCCAACCGGGTCTAAAAAAATTAATTTTTTAATTATTTTAAGGCAATGACCGCATTCACTCTACGGTCTGGTCTTGACCACAGAGAGACTACGGTTTAGTCCTGACCGCAGAGAGAATGCGGTCACGACTAAACCGCTCTAAGTATGCGGTTTTCATCATTTTTCATTTCTGGGCTCCGATTCCGGCTGGGACTTCTCCAGCGGTCTTCTCAAGCGCTCCGGCGGCTTTTGTGGTGGTTCCAGTGCCTTCAGAATACTGCATTTGCTTCATTTTGCTTTACAAGCCTCTTTTCTCCCCTTTTACATTCTTGTAAAAGTATGCCGCTTTTATAACCATCCATGTCCCTAGCCAAGAAGAAAAGGGGTGGAAATTACAGGGAAGCAATAGGTCTTTAAAAAGGAACCATGTCTCTCCATGTCAATGTATAGATTAGCAAAGTGAATTTGAAGATAAGTTGAAACATCCTCTTTTTTAACTTAAAACACTTTTCTCTTTTAGGTGGAGTTTCCTCCTTATCGTAGAGAGCTCATTGCCATGCAAACACAGAAGAGAACAGGTGAGATGTAGATAATGAAATAAAGATTGATAGAATTTACTTAGAAAACATTAAATTCAATGAATATTGAATATCACATTACTGAAAGCACTTCTTCGTTATTACCTTGTTCTTGGTGATTTATGGTAGTCCTCCGGGAATTTCGGCATTGCTTCCGCACTCCTGTTGATTTCACAAGTTGGTTTTGAAAGGGTTTTCCTATTCTTAGATTGAAAGGAGATTGAAAAGGGTATTTTTCAGAGTGATTTTGGCAGCGCTTCCGCACTCCCGTTCATTCTCTAAAAATGGGTTTGAAAAGGGGTTCTCCTATTCCTAGTTTAAAAGGGTAAAGAGAGAAGGGATTAGTGTGGTTAAGGGGCAAAATGGGGGTTTTTCTGGGCCAGCGGGGTATGGACAGAGGTTGGACGTAGAGAACGTCAAGGAGGAGAGGGGGAGAGAATGGGGGCTGGCCTCTCTAGGAGGGAGAGAAAAGAGAGAGAGGGTGAAGTGGGAGAAAACTAAAGGGGAGAAAGGGGGAGATTTTTTCCATGCTTTGGAATTGGGGGGGGGGGGGGGTGGCCCCCCTTTTATAGTTGAAAAAATGACCTTTTTTGGAATTTTAATCACCTTTTGTGACTGAATTTTTATTTCATATTTCATGTAACTAAAACATAAATATTTTCATTCTTATCCATCCAACTCATAATATTGGTTCATATCCTTTGAATGTGGTTGATGTTTTTTTGTTCATTTTTTATTTATTTTAATTTTAAGATTCTTTAAGTTTTATCATTATTTTATTCTTAAGGTTGGTTTGTTAGAAGACACATGTGTTTTACATTTTTCATTTTATTTTTGATTTAATTTAATTGTTAGATATTTACAAAATATTATTATTTTATTCTTAGATTTTTATTTTTTTGTCATTTCTTCAATCTTGCCACATGTGCAGATTTTCCGAAATTTTTGACTGCTCATAACTTTCTCATCTGGTGTCCGATTTGAACAAACTTAGTGTTGTTGGAATCAGCTCGGAACCAGCTATCTATTGAGATCAAGTTTGGCAGTTGAATTGGGGCTGAGCAAAAAGTCAACTTTTTGCTCCCTGAAAGTTTGACCGGGCCACCATTTTCTCATCCGGACTCCGATTCCAGCAAACTCAGTTGTGTTAGAACCGTGTCGAAATGCTCTTTTCAATGAGAAAAGTTTGATAGAAAAATTCACTTGAATCAAAAAGTCAATTTTTTGGCCCCTTCAGGGTAAACTTTTAGTTTGATTTTTCATTTTTCTTCATTTTGGGGGTGCAAAAATCAGGTGTCAACACCCGTATCCTAAGCTCCTGGGCCTCGCGTACCCATATCTGCTGAGTCGCTTGTGAGAAGCTCTCTCAGATTCCAAGATGTCTTGATAAGTAGGAGCCAAAACTGCAAGAGGATCTTTGGGTACTGGGGCATGACTCTGTATCTGCTCCTTGATCTAGAAGAGATAGTCCTTCACATGGGACTTTGAGAAGACGGGGCTCCGCATAAAGCGAACATAGGACCACTCCCTCATCAACCAAGCATTCAGCTTCATGGTAGCTGGTGAAAGTGGCCCAAGATGGTCCTCGTACCCACTGGGGATTATAATCCCCTGGGTTGCTCTGAACTGACGAAGAACCCACAAAGGAAGGTAAAGCACCGTGTGTCTCAAGCCAGCTAGGACCAAAAAGTTGCGGTCTCGAAAGCTGATCACCGTCTCTGCATTGGGCTGATAAGTACCAGGCCACCTCACCTGATCATCCTGGAGTGTAGCCAAGAAAGAAAACCAACCCTGTTTACCCCCTGGAATGTCAGGACACCCCCGGTTGCTCATCAAGATGGGAACTTTCAAGCTTGGGAAAAAGTGTCGATTAATCTCCTCAATCCGACTCAGGTGGTCGAGTAGCCAAAGCTGTAAAGGAGGAGGGATATTTCAGTATATTGTAAAAGAAAAAAGCAAAAAGCAAAAAAAAAGAAAAAAAAAGAAAAGAAAAAATTTTACTTGCAGGATGGGGGCATATGACAGGAAGCGCTTTGTCTTCATATAATAGCAGTCAGTCAAAGCCTGGTACGTCTCCGCAAAAATCATAGGGGCCAATCTCTCCGCTCCCTAACCTGGCATACAACTAAGATTAGGGCCAAGTCTACCTCATCGTCAGCCTGAGGGAAAAGCAGTTGGTTGACCACTATCAGGGTTAAGGCATTGAACCTGGCTTCCTTGTTCTCCCCCCTCAAGAGCTTCTCAGTTAGAAAAGACTTGGACAAAGTCAAAAGGGTGTCAGAATCCCTTAAATCCTTCTTCCCTATACCAGGAAAGTAGAAGCCTCCTTCTTGTAGTTGGGCCTAAGGGGTGGGTTCACTACATTCTCATCAATTCTCAAGCCTAGGATGGTTTCCACCTCTTCAATGGTCGGGGTCATCTCATGGTTTCCAAAACGGAAAAGGTTGAGGTCGGGTACCCAATGACCAATCATGGCTTCAATAATCTCCCACTTAAAGGGAATCTTCGAGATAAGCAGAATGTGGTCTAGATGGGTGGAATCCCATCTCCTTCCTTCATCAAGGGTCATAGAATTAACCCATCTAGTATAAAATGAGTCCACAGGATTATACCTAGTGAGGTTAGGGGGTTTTGATCTAAAAGGCTGTTTTGCAGGGGAGGCTGCGTGGACAGACAATGGCAAGGCAGAAGATGATCCGGAATCCATTGGAGGCGATGGGAGCAAGCTAAGAATCAATAGGAGGATGAAAAGGGTGAAAAAGGGGTTTTCTAAACTCAAAAACTAGTAAAAAAATACACAAATCCCGAGGCTGGTTGCATTTATAGCATTTTTTAATGTATTCGACAACTCAGATTGGATACAAAAGGTTCTATTCATGTCCGATGAAGTATGCCGGATACAAAAGGGACCATGTGTATCCGGCATGTTATGCCGGATACAAAGGAGATTCAGTGTAGCCGATCTGATATATTGGATTCAAAGAAAAAAGGCAAAAAAAAAAAAAAGAAGAGAAAATGGAGGAAAATCCGAATTTTTTACCTATTTCACCTGTATACAAGTTGTAATTGCATAAAATTGAAAAGAAAAGAAGGGCAAGACAAGAGAGAATGAATAAAATTTTTTTTTTCATATATATATATATATATATATATATATATATATATATATGCAAGTTTCTCTGTACAAAGTACGGTATAAATACATAAGAATCCTAATCTCCTACAACTGTGCAGGATCACCCCCACGTCCTCTGCCTCGTGCTCCTCTGCGACCTCAACCTCGAGAAAATCGGCGCCTAGAGTATGTCAAAATACGCTCGGCAGCATGGCGAGGTAACCGACCCACAACGGACTGGATCTGATACTCCAAGCAATACTCCGAAAGGTCTGGAGGTGGGTCAGGAGCAGAATCTGGGGAGGAAGCCTCGGGCTCAGCAGGAACGGGCTCAACTGGACCCCCAGCCGTAGCGATCTTCGCTCCAAAAGGCCCAGTAGCATTAGAGGAGGGACCAGGAACAAAAGTATCTGGGTCAACAGAAAGGGTCAGAAATTGAGATATCAAGATGAACCAAAGAGATAAAGCTAAAGAAAACTTACCGAGGGTGTCTGTAGCAGGAATTGGAGGATCCAGCTCAACCAGGTCAGCAGCAGGGATGTCCTCCGGCTCAGGAACCGCCACTGGAGAGGAGGAGCCCACAGGATCCACAGGAGCAGCCACCACCGGGTTAGCAACTGGGGCATCCACAGGGTCAGTAGCCTGAACTGGAGATGGATCAGGAACAGGGAAATCAGGCTCAAAGGTAGCATCCTGATCTGGGACTGGGCCCTGCAAAAGCAAAACAGTTCAACCGACCCCAAATGTTCCTCACCTGTAAAATCTGCCAGAAAAATCGGTAGCTGATACCATCTCCCCTCGGAGTGGCCAGACCTCGGATGACTCGACTCAGTCTGGGTAATATGGTCCCGTATATCAACCGACCCCAAGCTAGCCGCCTAGTCTGCCTAAGATCCCTCAGGGCATCCAAGAAAACAGGACTGACTGATGTCGTGTCCTCCTGGAAAAAGCAGCTACCCAGCATCAGCAGGAATACATGTCGAAATAGAGGGATGAAACCGTCATCAGCCTCAGCAATAAGAGCATGCCTCCGGTCGGGGTGATCAGCAATGCTGCTGCGTAACCAGCTAATGGAAATCCGTCCACTCCTACCATCCCAAGCAGCCTCAGGAAGGTCCTCATACCCTAGCAGGGTGCCAATGTTTGCAACAGAAGGACGCTCCATCTCTATGTTCCTACCCGTCAGGGGGATGCCGGTGAGCATGACGAAATCGGAAGGACGAATCCCCAGCTCCACGTCTGGTAGATGGAAAGACTGCTTGTCGGGAAAATACCGCTCCAGCATGGCAAAGATGAGGGGGCGATCAGCTCGGAATGATGGAATGAGCAGAAAGTGGTCAAAACAGAATCTGCGGAACTCCCGTCTGAGTCCGGGAGATAGGGTTTGATACAGCTCGGAGAACCTCCCCCAACTACCTCTCAGATGGGAAGGGGGATACTGAAGGGGAAGATCTGCCCAGACACACATCGAGGGATGATGATCCAATCCACTCAGAAGCTCGGTGTCCTGAACAAATGCCCTCAAAGCTGCTGGAAAAGCCAAACGGAATCCCCGAGCATCGCCTCCAAGGATTGGATCCTAAGCCGCTCCTCTGACTTTACCACGGCCTTGGCCTCTACCATGGCCTCCCTCACCCTCAAGGGCCTGATCCTGAACTCTGCCTTGGCCTCTGCCCCGACCTCAAGTAGGAGCAACAACGGGCTAAAATTCAAAAGAGGAATGTGAAGGTCTATGTGGAAAGAGAATAGAAGGAGGAAAAGAAGAATTTGAAAGCTTACCTCAGCAGAACCCTCTCCAGAGTCCTCTCTGGAGTCATCCAGCGGCTCCGACAGGGTAGCGCTGGAACTCGCCTCTGTCTGAGCTTGGGACGAAGAGGGCTGATCAGCTGGGTCAACCTCCTCTCACACACGAGAACGACTCCTAGCCATCTACACAGGGAAGTGTTTTATAAATTTCAGTTTAAATTTGTCAGAAATTTTACCTTGCTTTTGGTCTAGGTTTCAGTTCACATTCAATCTTACATGATTTTCAAAATTACCGTGAATTGTGTCTCGAGGGAATTTATCTCATTTGTGGTATCTACAAAGTTTTTTAGTGATAGATATTTCAGTTTTCTAGCCTTAAAAGATTCCTACAATGCTTAATATTTCCTAAATATATTATGATTTCAGGATACGGGTCTTGTAGACAGGGCTGCAGAAATTTAAATTAGCAAAACATGTTGGGAAGATGAATTGGAAAAAAATTCACAGCAGGGTATGGTGACGGGCAGTCCACCATCAATAATTGGAAAATTTTGAAAATCATGCCAACAATCATCAGCAATTTCATGGGGAAAATATCACCAGCAAACCATCCAATCAACACAAGCAAACAATGCAATATTCTCAGGGAGCATGAATTTGCTAAGCCACAACAGACTTCAAATGAGGGAATCAAGAACAGAAAGTCCAGGCAAGAGAATTGAGAAGCATCACATTATCAGGGGTGTCATTAGCAAGGAAAATTGGCAGTCAATCAAGTTCGTGAACACTGTATTCAGTTCTAAGAATTGACAAAAAAGACAGCAAACAGCATGGAATCAAGTCTGCAAGCCCCAGCATCAACAGTATTGAAAAAATTAGAGGATCAAGCCACAATGGTAAATGGGCGATCAATTGCGAGTATCAACTAACAATAATCCAGCATGATGGATAGAAAAAATCAAAGCTGGAGAAAAGACATGCTTGGATGTGGCAGATTCGGTGAAGCATATTGCAAGAAAAAACAGCAAAATGGCATTAAAATTTTACCACCAACAGGATTCAAGTCAAATTTTTTTGCAACATGGATTCGGCAATGCAAGGTTTCAGAAATTGTCACAAATGGGAAACAATGCATCACAGATAATTGTCAATAAAAAACGAAACTTCGTTACTCACTGATCTCAACCAGCAGAAACTTGGATTCGAGCACTAAAGAGGAACAATTGTCGATGGAGAAGTCGGCCGAACTCAGAGGAAATCACCGGAGGTCGTCGCTCCAATGTCATGGTGAGGAATCGCCGGAAATCAGGAAAAGTTAGAAGGAAACCGAGCTAGGGCTCGTGAATGGGCAATCTGGAGTGCCACCGGAGTTAACAAGTTGCCGGAGTCAATGGAAGCTCGCCGGAAACAGTGAGAGTCGCCGAGGAGCCACCGGAGAAGAAGGAGGAGCAATCGGGGACGAAGAGAAAACAAGGGTATTAGGTCTGAGTATTTGGAGAAGAAGAGAAGAAAGGGAAAGTCGCGGTCGCGCGCAACTTAATAAAAACAGGTGTGTCCGACAAAGCATGTCGGATACAAAGAGAGTTCTTCTTATCCAACTAAACATGTCGGATACAAAAGAAAAACAAAAAAAAAAAAGAGAAAAAAGAGAAAAAGAAGAAAAAAAAAGGAAAAAAGAAAAGAAAAAAAGGGAAAAAAGAGAAAAAGAAAAAAAAAAGAGAAAAAAGAGAAAAAGAAAAAAAAGAGAAAAGAAAAAAAAGAAAAAAAAATGCTCCAGAGTCTGCTATTTTCTCACAAAAAACCTATTTTTGCCTTAAAATCCACCTCACAGCCACAAGAGCTCAGTGGAATTTAGGACAACTTGGGTAAATGTGTTGGTCAAAAAGAAAATATTCATTCAATTTTTAACTTGGTTTGATAAAAAATCAGTTTTCAAAAATCTTATTTTTTGGGCTTAAAATCCACTTCATAGCCACGAGAGCTCAGTGGAATTTGAGACCTCTTGGAGAAATGGCCCCCTTAAAGTTAGGGCTTTTTGGCAAATCTTCACCCAAAAATTATTTTTACAAAATTGAATTGAACCAAGCAAATCATGGTTAAGGGAGTGCAATTTGGGCTTGTCTAATCTTTGCGGCTCATTGCTTCACAACTCCCGCAAAGAGGTGCAGTTGTAGACACTCCAAATTGCACAGTAAAAATGATCAATAATTTGCAAAAATCATTATTTCCTTTGAAGCCAGCACAAAAATTTGAGAAAACAAGCTTTTTCTTTGTATCTAACAACTCAGGTCGGATACAAGCATATCCCTTTTGTATCCGACCTAAGTTGTCGAATACAAGCAAGTCTTAATGTATCTGGCAACATATGCTGGATACATATAGGCGCTCGTGTATCCGACCTGATATGTCGGATACATGATTTTTGCTCAAAATTAGGGTTTTCCGAGAGTTTTCACATTCTACCATCATATCCTTCATTAAATGAGGGGAAATCTCGGAAATAGCCTTAGGGTTAAGGTTGGTGGGCTCTAGACATTATGTAGTGTCTACCATCTCAGCAACCTTAACCCTAGCCTTTGTCTATAAATAGGAGGCTCCTCCTTAAGCAAATGGCCATTAACTCTTGCCAAGAACTCTTGCCAAGAAGTTGGAGATTGAAGAGCTCCGAACGGAGAAGGGAACCGCTGCCGGACTGCTTCCAGAACCCAAGTAAGCCTCAAACCTCTCTTTAATTTTCTGTTTTTACGTTCTAGATCTAGATCTCTTCTTCTACCTTTCTGTAGAATAAGGCCTATGATGTGTGTGTGAAAACCCTTCCTCTACTCAAAGTATCTCAAGACTCCCCCTAGCCGTAAAACGTGAAGGCGGGATCTAGGAGGAACGAGACTGAGGATTGACCTTAGAGTTAGAACCTCTTTTGAATAAGCCTCTGATTCTATGAAAACCGATTCATATTCAAAGTACCTCAAGATTATCTCGAAGAACCGTGTTTAACGCGGAGAGAGAACTAAGGGAAACGATAATGGAACGGAACCCTAGGTTGTTTTTAGAACCCTATTTTGATTGATATGAATGCATGATATCTTTGCTATGTTGTTGGAATGATTTTTACACTTACACACACATAGCATGTGCTTTTGGCGGGATAGGCTCATATTTCAGATTTATGGCATTTGTTGTGATAAATCTGAAATAAATAGCCCCAAGGAATTCTATGATGTTTTTAAATGATTTTCAAAGGATTTTGATTCATCTTGCACGGATTACACACACTTTATCACTATTTGGAGTTGGTTTTCTTTAAAAAGGCTTAACTTGACAGCAACTGTACCCCAACTTCGGACACTCATAACTTCATCGTCCAGATGAATTTTGGAGTGATTTTAGAACCATGGGAAAGGTGATACTGTTTAGTTTATGCCTACCAAATTTCATCAATTTTGTGGAGCAGAGTTTTGACACCATTCTGTCGAAGTTGATAGGTCAGTTTAGGTCAAACTGTTGATCCTATCACTTCGAATGGGCGCCATCTGCTTGTTTTAAATCAGATTCGAATGATTTTTGTTTCTGGGCACTCCTTTATGAGTCTATTTTTAAATCCAGTTGGTTTCATAATTTTTTGATTTAATTTGTGTTGTGGGTAGCAGATTTACTCAGAACTGCTCAACAGCACTTTTCTGGGTAAATCTGTGATCTTCAGGGCCTGTTCGGGAGACCACCCAAGGCACATCCGAATGAATTTTTGTATGAGGCTAGTTTCATTTGAAGGATGGCCATACAGACTTCAATCACACCAAATTTCTTGAATTTATATGGAGCCGATTTTCCTCAATGATTTTCCAAACTTGCCCACTTGTCACTTGTAATTATCTCCAGCAGCAATTTTAAAAGAGGCATAACTCTTAGGATTTCAATCGGATTTAATTGAAATTTTGCATGAGTCTCTTATTTTCCATAATCTTTCAAATGGATTTGGTTTGATTCAATTTAAAATTGGATTTGAAGGATTTCAAGACAAATGGCATTATCTTTTACCGAATTTTCCGAATTTGACTCAACTTGCCTTTGTGCAATTTTTGCTTTGATTTCCATTTATTGTTGATATTCCAGAAGTGATATTGACATAAAAGAGGATCTGGAATCCATTTGGATCTTCATGTGAAGATATCATACATTTGTCCTTTTTCAAGGTTTTAAATGATTTTTAGCAAGCTTTCTCATTTTTTTAGCATGAACAACACTTGGCAACCACCTTATGTGGGTGAATGGGGGTGCTTAACACCTTCCCTCGTTCATAATCTATTCCCCTTACCCATCTCTGGATTTGATTTTCATGTAGGGTTATTTTTACTCTAGATTTGTCTTTTGCTTATTTCTAATCTTTTGGTGTCCATTCACACCTCCAAAATCTGAATGGTGGCGACTCTCCCATATTCACGTTGAGCCTGTGTGTTGTCGGAGGAGGAATCACCCCGGTGATTTTTCCCATGTCTCACAAGTTGTGCTGGAAATTATTTTAGAACCTTAGAGAATAAAGAAATCATGCTTGAATTTTGGCTAAGGTTAAGTGGCATTTCCTTGGTACTTGTTAGAAGATAGATAAGGACCCTTGCCATGTATGTTGTTTATGGTTGAGTTTAAAAAGGATGGGGTTTTAATTAGTCCAATATAGATATTTGCTATGGGGAAAAATTGTTATATTATAATGTTATAGATGTTAAGCACATGGTAAGCATTAATAGGTTCATCTTTAATAGAAAATTAATTCTTGTTTATTTATTCAAACATAATTATGTTGGGTCTTATTGCTCATATGTCTATGTTGTGTCTCATTATTTACATGATCTCATATACAATAGTTTATGTTATTAGGGGTTGTGATGATGTAATGTTCCATTTGCACTTGATTGAAAAGTAAGCTTGGTGACTTGAATATTTATATATGTAGGTATCACATTAAACTATAATATGTTATATTATAGTTGTGACTAAGGTATTGAATATAGGTATTTATAAAAATTAATATTCATGTATGTGTTTTGTATCCTTATTTATTTGTTATGAGGTAAAACTAATAATAATATTAGATAAAGATTAAAGGTGAAATAGTTGTATGAGAAAAGATGAAATGCACTTTTAGTGTAAGGAGACACTAGCTATAGGTAACAGATTGATGGTGCTCCTAGTGTAAATTAAAAGACATTAATTGGATTGATAAGAGATAAAATGAAATAAAATAGTTGGATGTCTAAATTTGATTAGTTTCTCATCAGGTGTTTCAATCTTATAAGGGGTTGGAATTTCCTGGGGTTTGAGTCCCGAAAAGAATATATAATTGAGTTGAAAGGTCCTAAACCGCATGATGCGCACATGGGTTGTTGGGGCAGTTTGATCCCTGCTGTTAATAAAATGGGATCCAAAGGCAGAATCTGGATAGTCCTAGACGGCGGGTATTCGTAAGACCGGCTAGGGTTTTGATATGAGCAACAGTTAAAAATCTAGACTTCTTAGTGAATTTTCATACTCCTTGTACTATGATCCTAAATGAAGGCCTCTACAAGACTTTGAAATTGAGTAAGCATATGATTTATATAAATAAGCATTTCTATATTTACTCATTGATTACTTTCCATGTGCAAGAATTTAATAACTTGGAAGTGGTCATATGGTAATGCATTATATCATTTTCATTTGGAGGGCAATAAACTTCTTACTGGGCATTGTTTTGGTCACCATGTTTTGGGAATTTATTTTTCAGGTTTACACCAAAACCAAGCTGCAAGGAAGAATGACTAGTTTTGTTTTATTTTTGAGAAATCTCTTGAATGCCCATGGGAGACATTCTATTAGGGATATTTACTTTAAGTTTTGGTGCTCATCTAAGTGGGATTGTATTGAGAACTTTATTTCACTTAGGTTGGTGTTGGATTTACTTTTGATTCAACTTTATGATTGAAGATGAAGAACCTCTTCATTATGACAGGCTTATTTTATTTTGGGTTATTATTAAATGATGGATTTTGTGGTAGTTTGGTGTTTTGGTAACGTTTTGGTATGTAACAAGTTTACCTTATTGTATATTGTGAGTTCGGGGCGTTACACAGCCCCCAACCAAACAACTCAGCAAGAGACAAGGGGGAACCGTCTGGTGATCGGTCGGTGAATCGCATGGTTGACATTTCCCATGAGGACCATGAACGGGCCATTCACACTCGTGCCACTCGACTTGAATTTCCCCAATTTGATGGCACCGATCCTTCAGGATGGGTGTATATGGCTGAGAAATTTGTTGTTCATCATCAAACACTAAGTACACAAAAATTGCTCATTGCCTCCTTCCATATGGAAGGAAAAGCCTTAAAATGGTTCAGGTGGATGGAGAAGTAAGAAGCTATTATAAGTTGGCAATCACTTACAAAGCCATTGGTAGTACGGTTTGGTCTGACATACTATGAAGATCCTATAGCCTTTCAAAGTCCCGACAAACTGCTACGGTGGAGAATTACCAAACACAATTTGAAGAACTCGCCACCAAAATTGATGGTTTAAAGGAAGCTTTCACGGTTAACTGATTCATTTGTGGATTGAAAGATGAGATTCGCATTAGTATATAGATGCTTAAACCCCCCACATTAACTACTGTAGTAGGTTTGGCACGCCTACAAGAGGACAGAGTCATGGCCAGGAGGAAGCAATATCAACAGGAAGGCCATCGCAACTCATCGTCCAATCATGATGAGACAAGCAAAGTTCATGTTCCACCAATTTCCAGCTTTGACAAGTGAACCCACAAGAGAGATTGTTGGAATCTCAACGTCAAGCGGGTTATAATCCAGGACACTGCGATCAAAACAATAGAACAAACTTAAGTGAGCACCTAGAAATCAGAGACCATAGAGTAGTAACTTTTTTTGCGGCCGAAGAAGCCAATCGACCAAAATTAACACTACAAAAAAAGGGACTTTTAGCAGCAGACTAAGACTGCCGCTAAAAGTAACAAAGCCGCCGCTAAAACA
This sequence comes from Buxus sempervirens, assembly GCA_947561395.2. NCBI lineage: Eukaryota > Viridiplantae > Streptophyta > Magnoliopsida > Buxales > Buxaceae > Buxus > Buxus sempervirens. Next base: position 46,618,876 of record OX387184.1, on the reverse strand, counting down.
CCAACTCCACGACGCCTGTCCGCCGAAGATGCATCTGTGGCTGATTCTTTCAGCGGCGGTCGTGACCGCCGCTAAAGCCTCTTCTTCTTTTTTTACCGATTCGGCCCATTTACCCGATTTCTTTTAATTTATACAAAACCCCAAGATCATTTATACAAAACCCCAACCTGCATGCACATGCATTGGAACGCAACATCCATAACATCCCACCCCCAACGACACCCCATCCCATCCATCAACACCCACCCACCCACCCCCCCAATTAAACCAAATAAAATTAAAAAAAACATTACACCCACCCACCCTTTTGTATGGTTCCCTATTGATCAGACTTAGCATTTACTAATAAAGGACTTGCTGAAATGAGTTCTATCCTTATTGGAGCAAAGAGATGTTACTTGCTGCAAACAGCCCATTTGTTGACTCCTACAAGACGGGCATGGAGAGCCTTCTGCACATCTTGCCGGTTTAAGTAATTTACTGTTTCATCTTCCACGTAGACATCTATTCTCTCGGTTACTTGCTGTGGATTGGAAAACAAACAGAGCAACTGACTTAAGATGAAGGGAATTGCTTACAACGTGAAATTAGAGCACATTAAAATTAGAACTTACCTGAGAACTAAGAACCATGGATTGAGATAGCACCGATGATATGCAGACGTCGAGTGTGACGTCGTACTTATCAACGAATCTACTGGTTTCCCTGCTGACCAGGCTCATCACCTTTGAACAAACACATTAAGAAAATGAGGAACCACATTAAAGAAAATGAAAACGAGGAACCACGTTAAAGAAAAAAATGCTATAAAGAATACGATCATACAACAGAATATATGACTAAGAAATTAAGGATACGTGCTATAAAGTTAAGCAGAAGAGCAATCAAGAATGTAGCATACGAATCTGAGATTCAAAATTGAAACAGAGAACATATGACCTAGCGTGCGCGTCAAACACACGGAAACCGAGAGGAGTCCAAACGAAAGAAAAATAACAATCGGAAGTTCCAAAATGGAACCTAAATTGTATAAATTTCAGAAAATTAAACAGAAATCTAGGCCGCATCTCGATCTCGAGTTCCTCAATTCAAGCTGAAGAGAAAATGAAAAGGAAAGATGATCGACTAGTTATCTGGAATTTTTTACTGAGAAAACTAGAAATAATTTTCAAAAATGCATGACAAAATGAGAACCGGAAGAGATACGTATTAGATTCCATAGCTTTTCCAAATCAGTTTGTGAATTTTTATTTTTCTAAAGTTGGAATCTCGTTTACCTTCAAAACTCCTAATAGATTGCTTGATTTTCTTAGTGTAGACACCCCAAATTGCACCTGAATATAAGAGAACTCTCAAAAAGAACTTTAAATGCCTTATTTGAGCATTGACATTTGCAAAAACTCAAAAACTCTCAAAAATGGTGCTAATCGTACTGAATGTGCGGTTTTTGTTATTTTGGTCTCAACCGCTCTGTATGTGCGGTTGTAACCGTATACACAGCACGGTTGATGTTCATGCTTATTGTGCGGGCTGCCACGTGGCTTCCGGAAGCTTCGGCCGTTGAGACACGTCGACAGCAATCATGACGAGCGTAACTGAATTGGAACCGCCCTGTAAGTACGGTTGAGATGAATTTGCATAGAAACCGCACATATAGTGACGATTCTGTAGAAACCGCACTAAGTATACGGTTTTGGCTGTTTCAGGGATTTGCGAAATGGCTCGATCTCTGAGCCTTATTTACGCATATTACCTCTCTCTCAGGGACTTGAACTCCCTATTTCACCCTCCGAAACTTGCTAAATTACTCCAATTCAAGCCTTTGAGGAGAATTGGAATAATCTAGAAGAGCTTTTAGGCCTACCCTTGAGACCTTTCTACCCTTGGCTTGGCCTATAAATAGAAGGTTCCTCCTCTTGCAAAGGGCTGAGAATTTGAAGCTTGGAAGCTCTGCAAGAAGAAGGAAAACTCTGCTGGATTGCTGCCTCAAGTGTTCAAGCTACCAAAGGTAAAGCCCCATTTTATTTCCAGCATCCTCTTTACATTTCCAACACTCTCATCTTCTACCTTTCTGTAGTGTAAGGCCCTTTGTGTATTTTTGAAGCCCCAAACCTCTTCCAAAGTACCTGGGAATCCTCTCTAGCCGTAAAACGTGAAGAGAGAGCCTTGGGAAAAAGAAGAAGGAATGGATCTTCTAGGCTTAGAACCTACAAGTGATGAAGAGCATGCTATTTGGTTATTTTGAGCCTATGGATGTTTTTTCTAATGTTTTTGCACTTGTTTCTGGAGAAAATATGTGAATCCTTGCTCTCAATAGCAAAGGATTCCAGCCTTCTCCTAGAGAGTGAATTTCCGCATATTCACACACTTTTCACATTGTTCATCAAATAAGCTAGATCTTGGATTTCCATGTTTAATACGAGAAATCTGGAATCATTAGCTTCAGAATGAATTCTGGAACTTCATGAGTTTGTTTTTGTTGGTTTTTAAGAGTTTTGGTCGAATTCACTTACACACATGCACTAGTTTTGGGTGTTCTCTTCAAAAACTTCAAAACAGGGCAGCATCTGTGGCCTGTCTTAGAATGCTCATAACTTCATCCTCCGGATGAATTTTTAAGTGATTTTAAAGACATGAGATAGATGAGCATGTCTAGTTTATATCTGGAAAATTTCGTTCACTTTTATGGAGCCAATTTTTGACACCATCTGTTCAAAGTCTATAAGTCAGTTCAGCTCAGATTACTGAACTTGCCGCTTTGATGGTGCACCATTTGCTCAATTTTAAGCTGTTTTGAGCAATTCCAGTTTCTGAGTTTTCCTTAAGAAGTCTATTTTCATTTCCAGCTAGTTTCAGCAAATTTTGATTTGATTTGAGGCCTGTGTGCTTGATGGACTCAGGGCTGCTCGCTGGCATAGTCCAGAGCTAATCTGTGGTCTTCTAGGCCTGTTCAAGAGAGCACACAAGCCACATCCGGATAGAGTTTGTGGTGAGACTTATCTCTTTGGAAAGATGGCACCACATACTTCTTCCATGCCAATTTGCATGGATTTTTATTGAGCCAAACTCCACGAATAGGACTTTGAAAATTCCAACTCACCGCTTTTTCCGAGTTATAACAGCAGATTTCAGTTGTGGATTTCTCTCTCATTTTAATTCTGATTGAGTTGAATTTTTTACTGTATACTCTACTATATACCAGTTTTCAAATGGCTTTGGTTTCAATGGATTTGGATTTAAATTGAATGAGTTATGGTTAATCGAAGCTTTCAAGCTCTTTTAGCTAGATTTTTCCAAATTTGCCTTGAATTGGTTTTGCTTCAATTTTCACCTTGAATAGTATTCACTCATGAAGTTCTAAAGTGGTATATCTATGAGGAGAGTCTAAAATTGATTGTATTACTCATGTGGAATAATCACTTACATTTTGCTTACTTTTAAGCACCCTTTGTCTATTTTGATTAGCAAAAAATCCTTAGCATAAGCAAGCATATGGCAACCGTCTTAGACGGATGAGTGGGGGTGCATAACACCTTCCCCTGCTCATAAATAATCCCCCTTACCTGATCTCTGGATTTTTCCTTATCTTAGAGCTACTTTAGCTCTATTTAGCTTCTATGAACCCTTTGGTGTCCATTCACACCTTAAGATGGATGGTGGCGACTCATAACTTTATTGATCCCCGCGTGACAATATTAGAAGTCATTCTAGATGACATCTCCATGTCTCACACTTAGCGCAACCCTCGCAGTGCAAGTTGACCTTCAAAACGACAGTAATCTGTCTATCGTCCTTCTTCACATCATCGCTTTTCTTCTTCTCCTTCTTCTTCTCACCTTCCTCCTGGAACAAAACATCAGAAAGAATCACAAATTATTTCGAAGCTCTGTCACGGATGAGGAGAAGGAATGCCGATCAAGAGGAGAAAACCTAACTCACCTCATCTGTTGGATGCTTAGGTCGGGAGAGAGATTGAGAGATTAAAGAGATGAGACAGAGAGATTGAGGCGGTGTGGCATGAGAGGGGCGGAGAGGAGAAATTTTATTTATTTTTTAAAAAGACTTTCAGTGGCGGTCACTTGGAGGACCACTGCTAAAGGTATTTTATCTCCCACCGGTGAATCACCCATTTTTTGTAGTGATCTCCACGCCCAATGTCTTCTAGTGTTTCTCCACACATCCAAGCCCCCAACAATTTTTGTTAAAAGTCTTAATAACAAACCCTAGTTCACTATTTATAATGGGGTCTTATGGTTTTCCTAATCCAAATAGGTTTATGGTTTCCTAATTCAACTAGGTCTTAATTAAGGTTTTCCTAATCCAACTAGGATTACAAATATAATCAAGTTTTCCTAATCCAACTAGGTTTTCTTAATTCAATTAAGGTTTTCCTAATCCAACTAGGATCAAATTTAAGAGGAATAATCAAGTATAATTATTGAAGTACCCTTTTCCTACTTAATAGGTTATATATCTTGCTCTTTAGATTCAAATTAAACCAATCTTAAGTCCAATTAATTTTTCAGGTCTTGTGGTTATTTAATTAATTAAAAAATTAGGCTAATTAGGAAATATCTAAACCACCGTTATATGAATTTACAGGATGTTAAAAGGATAAAAAAATTTGATCAGTGGTTGTACATTCTAAATCCTATGTGAGCATCCATCTAATCATCTCCCTTATCTCTAGTCAGGGATATTTTAATGTGAGTTTGGTGTATTGCTTTGTTCTAATTTTTAATTTTATTATTTGGCTTAAAATATGTTGATGGATCTGGATGTCAGGTTTTACTTGTGAAATGCGATAGAAATTGAATTATTCAGTTTATTTATATTGCATTAGGTTTTTTTTTTTTTTTATGCTTCCATGGTCTTTATGGTGATTTTAGGATTATATTGTAGCGTGTTATGTATTTAGATAATAAATATTATCTAAATACATATCTAAAATATATGTTACGTATTTAGATAATAAATATTATGAATGAAACTGAGAAGTTTAGAGGAAAACTTTTAGGATTGCAGATTTTTGCAACTTTGATTAATCGAGAAACTTTCCTCAATCGAGAGAATTTTGTGTTGAAATCCTGCAAAAATGCACATTCAAAGGAACTTTATTTAGTCAAAGAGACAAATCAAAGAAGCTTGATTGCAGAAGTTCACTTTCAGGTTTTGAGGTCGAAGCTAATGTATTAGTTGAAGGATTAATCCAAGGGTAGGTTTGATTAGTTGAAATATGCAGTTTTCAAGATTGAGTTATACTTTGAAACAGTCACTCAGTCAGTAACACTTGTAGCAGCGTTATTTACAACAAGAGTCACTCAACAGCACCTATAACAACCTTATTTAGATGAAAGACATTGAAGTAAATATTCATTTACTCACGTCTTTAAATGTAAATAAGGTTTACCCGCAACCCATTTGAAATCAATAAAAATACTTTCAAATCAAAATTCTCCACCAATTAAAAAAAAAATCAAACTTTTGGTTTGTGCATAAAATTCGGTTTTCAAGAAAAGCTCGGTTTTGAGGTTGGGGAACATTAAAATGTGTATTTTTTAGGTATTTATATTTTTATTTTATGGCCAAATATTCGAATATAAATTAAACCAAAGATTTAACGCTTAGAAGAAACTAAATTGAGCTTTAAAATTACCTTTGTCGAAAGTCAACATTTTGACACCTAGTTTTTCGTACTAAATGGGTGTTGAGATTCAAGAGTGCATTTGTTTTTGAAATTAATATTTTCTCTTTGTTTTCTTGTGCATGGTATGGAAACTTTTATTTTGGCTATATAATTGTTAAGTTGATGTAGTTCATTAACTTAGAAAGGAAACAATGTGGAAATCTCCAGATTGGCATGCCATTTCCTTCTCTTCTCCCGTATTCTTTAGAATGGAAACAATGTGGAAATCTCCAGAGATCAGGGCTTTGAAACTAAATGTGGATGGTTGTTCATTTGGGAATCTAGGCGCTTCTGGTGTTGGCAGGATTCTTAGGAATCATTGGGGCCAGACCTTTTTTCTATTTAGTGGTGATTCTTTTACTTTCTTTTCTCACATGTCTTTCTCGCACTCTCTCGGTATCCAAACAGAGCCAGGGAATGGTGATTCTCTTGGAGCAAAGATCCTAGCAGTCACCATAGGTCTCTCTTTGGCTCGGATGCGAGGTTACCATCACTTTACTATTGAGGGGACTCTTTTGTGGTGTTCCACTGGATGACAAAGGAAATTCAAGGACCTTGGAAATTGAGACATTTGATTCGTCGTGCACAATTTTTGGTCATTAGCTTGAATGCCCCATTCAAGTATGTTCTTTGGTCAGGTAACAACATTGCAGACTTTTTGGCCTAGGCAGGAGCTTGGAGATCTGATTTTTTTGTTGGTTCTCATGTGTATGATATTAGGGGGCTATGATTTACCGTATCCTCTTTCCTTCCCCCCACCCACCCTTTCTCTTCTTTCATTTTTTTGGGTTCTTCTCGACCATGTACATTCTTCTTCCTCTTTAATATCATTTCTTTATTACTCTTAAAAAAAATGTAGTTCATTAGGTGTGAATAATTGGTGCTCATAAACATTGTTTGCCATGGAACCTTTAGAAAATGTGACACTAAAGAATTGGTTAGGACAATTATGCTTTATGGATATGTGAATGACACTTATTTATTTATTTTATTTTTCTGGATATGTGTCTAGGGGCGACTCAAAGGGGTAGGCCACTAAGGCTACCGCCTAAGGCCCCCCAATCCACAAAGGCCCCATTTTTTAAATATGTTTTCTTTCTTACCTTATTAAGTTTTTTTTTCTTAATCATTAAGCCGTTAAGGCCCCCTAACAGCTCAACTATTAGGTTTTCCTTTTCTAACGTTTTTTGTTCTTTAATAATTCTTGCATACGTTAAGGCCACAACTATGAAGGCCTTGACAAATTAAGTTCTTTTGTTGATTGTGATTTAGAAAAAGAATGTCTTGATCTTAAAAATTTTCTTAAGCATGACATGCATTCTGATATTGATGATTTGGATTTGTTTTCGGAATTAAAGGTTTTAAAAGAAGTTGTAAAAACAGAAATTAATACTCCAATTGAAATACTTAATATAATAAAAGAAATTGATTGTTTTCCTAATTGTTTTATTGTATATAGAATATTACTTACTATACCTGTTACAGTTGCATCAGCAGAAAGAAGTTTTCAAAACGAAATATTATAAAAAATTATTTACGAACAATTATGTGTTAAGATAGATTAAACGGTTTAGCAATTTTATCTATTGAAAATGATTTATTGGTTAAACTTGAATACAAAAGTTTAATTAGTAATTTTGCATCTAAAAAAGCAGAAAATAAATTTATGATTTAATATTAATTTTTTTAATTAAAAGGCCTCATTTTTATAACCTTGTCCAAGGCCCCAAAAAAGTTTGAGCCGCCCCTGTATGTGTCACGCCCTAAATCCTCACTTCATGACTTACATTGCGTGAGTAAAAATGAGCATGACCTTGCTCGTAAGCGAATACCAAAGCACATTTATGAGACAATAAAAATCTCTAATTTTTTTTATTAATAATCATTAGAATTCAGCGGAAATAATAAATATCTAAACAACCCACATCCAAACTAAACCACTAATGCAAGTTCAACCATCCGGTTCATAAACAAATTCAATACATGTTCTATAAAAACATAAAATTACTATGATCAATAAAAATCTAGTTCATAATAGTCACATATCCCATTCACTTCCATTCATTCCTTCTCTCTTGATTATTTCCTGCAAAAATATATGGGATGAGTCTCAAAAAAACCCAGTAAGTGAGGCTAATATACTTCGTATGATAATATGCATAATATTCCTTATTTTAATAGGATATATATACACCAAGTATATATTTATTATTATTATCAATAAGCAAGAAAAGTTTTTCCTAGGTTTGATTTATATCATATATACTTTAATATTTACAATATTCTACATAAGGGATCATGCCTTCTAGTATAAGAGCAATAAATTAAACATGATTAACATTAAATAAATAAACTTTAATCTAAAGAGTGAGAAATACTTACCTATGGATTTTATAGATTTACACCTTGTAGAAATATAAGTAATAGAATAAAACAACCAAATGTAAATAAATTAATAACCTAAGCAATAACTTTCCTCACATCCTAGTAGACATCTAGGTCACACTGGGTATTGAATTAGCAATTTCTGCTAACAGTACAATTGCTTCAATATCCTCTTCCAGTGGGCGTCCCTCACTGGGTACTGAACTAGTATAGATTAGCAGTAAACACATTCCCAATAGAACGTCCCTGGCAGACTACTTAACTAGTGTGTGGCCTCACAACTAGAAATACCACCATATGGGTGTCTGCCAGTCTTCATATTGGGTACTGGCCTAGTGAACACTTGCCACTGGTAGTACAATCACGTCAATTCTAATTGATAATATATGTGGGACTATTGTTTCGTTGATGAATATAGGAATCTAACAACTCAAGGCCAATCTCTTCCAATTCTAATTGATTATAGAATTCAGCAAATAAAGAACAAAATAAATGAATTCTGATTTTAAAATAAATATAGAACTTTAATCTACAATGAATGGAGATGACCAAGAACAAAACAGGTTATGCTAATTTAAAACAGTTTTAATGAGAAGAAAAAAACAGGTTATGCTAATGGACGTAACATCTAGACTTTTGTTAGATGATGATGTCATCATCCACTAAGGGATGATGATGACAAGAGAACAATGAACAGTGTGGGTTTTAAATTATTGTTGGATGATGATGTCATCATCCACTAAAGGGAGGATGACGTCATCATCTCTTTATTGTTCTCTGTTCATGAAAAATGAACAGAGAACAAGGGGTCTACTTACGGGTTGCGTAAACACAAAAGGGGGGTTTCATGGGGTTTTTCAACATATTTTAATCAGGAGTAATCAACACAAGCGATATCAGGAAGAAAATGACAATGATAAAATAATTTAATATTTAGAAAAATATGTACGAACATACCAATTCAACACACAAACTATCTAAATCAGAATTTAGTAATTTATTGAGTTATAAAACATCAATCCAAGCCATGTTTTTGTTGAACTTGATTAAATCATAAAGGCATATCTGAACCAGATTACTTAAATAATTAGAATGTGCATAACAAACCCACAGAAATTAAACATTTTCGATTCCTTTTGTTAGGAGCAGATATATAATAGTTTATGTAAATCATCCAACTAGAAATAAAGGTATCTATGCACAAAATCATAATAATCATATTAAACCCACTTACCTTTGATTTCTTAGATTAGAAGCACCAAATATGCAGTTTTTTCTAAAATTTTCTTTTTCCCCAAAAGAATGGAGATTAGGGTTCAAAGATGAAAGGAAGATATAATGAGAAAAAGGCCAAGAGGGTGAAACGAGAGAGAGAAAGAAAAGGGGCGAGAGAGAGAGAGAGAGAGAGAGGGTTTGAAAAGAGAAAAAAAGAGAGAAGAGATTGTATTGTGCAAGGCTAGGGTTTTAAATGAGTTGTGATTGTGTGTGTGTGTTGGTAGGGAAATTTTTGTTGCTCACCAATCAAATCTTAAAGTAAATAGTACCTTGACCGGTCAAATTTTTACTTTGGTCAAAATTTCAAACAAGTTTTTAAGTCATTACAATCTACCCTCCTTAAAGAGAATTTCGTCCCGAAATTAAGACAAAGAAAATAATAAAACAAATATAACAACGTACCAGTTATACAAAAAGGTGTGGGTATTTCTCTTTGACCTCCTCCTCATCTTCCCAGGTTGCTTCATCTTCAGTCTGGTTATTCCACAGAACCTTTACAAAAGAGACTGTCTTCTTTCTCATAACATGCTGATTCCTATCAATTATCCTTATAGGCAATTCTTCATAAGTTACATCAGCCCTAAGGGGTAATGACTTCCAATCCACCATCTGAGATGGGTTTGGAAAGAATCTTCTCAACATAGAAATGTGAGAAACATTATGCACCGAGGATAACTGGGCACGTAGCTCCAATCTGTAAGTCACCTTACTAATCTTCTCTGATATCTCAAATGTCCCAATAAAACGAGGGGCTAGTTTGCCTTTCTTCCCAAACCTGAACACCCCTTTCATAGGTGATATCTTCAAAAATACATAGTCTCCTTCTTCAAATTCTAACTCACATCTCCTCTTATCAGCATAACTTTTCTGCCTATCTTGTACTGTCTTAAGTCTGTCCCTTATAACCATAATGTTATCTTTGGTCTCCTTCACATAGTTTGGCTCCAAAATTACTGTCACTGACATCAGCCCAACATACAGGTGATCTGCATGGCCTACCTTATAGAGCCTCAAAAGGTACCATCCCGATACTAGCCTGGAAGCTATTATTGTATGCAAACTCTACGAGAGGAATGTGGCTCTCCCAACTGCCTCATAAATCTAAAATACATGCTCTCAGCATATCTTCAATGTAACACCCCTGATCCGGGTTATGTGAAATAACCGTAACTCTTATCCTAAGGTTAACTAAAATTCACAGGATCTAGCAGAGTATAAGAAACATGAAATAAATGAACAATAAAATTCAATTACAGATATAAAGGTTCACTAAAAGTTCCCAATCACCATCCAACAATGAAGTACAATAATCAGAAGCAACTCACAATATCCAAAATAAACTAGACAACTACAAGTCTCTACTCAGCAAAATAGTCCTCATGATACTCTGGATAGTCCGCTGGAATATCAACACCCCTGGTATCGTCCTCACCGAGACCTGGAAACAAAACGAAACAGTGAGATACGAATATCTCAGCAAGTAGCAATGCATGCACAAAATATAGTTATAATAGTTCTAAAACATGCATAAGTTGTAATCAATTAAGTTTACGGTTAACCTTGATTAATCCGACTAATCTCGACAATCATACTCAATAACAAAATCAAATTTTGAAATACAATATATATATATATATATATATATATATATATATATATATTGGGACTTGTAAAGTTTGTCTATTTTGTGTGGCTAAGCACTAGTGTTCCAAACAATCCAGTCGAAATACTGCAACAGTTCAAACAAATCAATTCATCGCCCTCATGGCGGAAATACTTGTGTGACCTCAACCTCATGGTGGAAAGGGAGTTACTGTAGCACTTCCCTCATGGAAGGCCTCTCCATCATGGAGGAAATGCACTAAGGAACCCTAAACTTAATCCAAACAAAAGGTACAAAATTCACTTACAACTCGACTGTGGATCCACACTAAGCCTCACCCTTATTACTTTGGTAAAATTATCAAATTATTTACTATTTCAGCATGAAGTCATGCTCAATGAAAACAAAGTCATTTATATTTGTTAATACCAAATTCAATTATAAAGAATCACTAAAGCCAACCAACAATAAAATTTTATAGCAATTTGTATCTACCATGAAAGTACTTACAATTTAATCACTATAATAACCAATGGTCATACAAAGAGTCCATAATCAAATACATTTCAAATATTAATAGGAATTCAGAAATTTTTCAATGTGAGATTAAATCAGTTCAATAGTTGTTCAATGGCCATCCCTCTAATGTTCAAGAATTCAGATTTTCTAATTATTTACAAAATTGACTCTCGTACCAATTGCCCCTCAATCTTTATTACCAACATAATCTCCATAGATATCTAACAACTCATGAGTCCCAATCACCTTTACTAATTCAGATGAAGAAATAAAACATGCTTGACACAATATAAACTCAAAAGAGATCCATGCTGCAGAAAAATCAGGTCATGCATTTGCTATCATGCTTCATAACAAATCTCCCAATCCATTTTATCAAGTGATCCACCATAAATTTCTAATAACACTTGAAAGTTAAATGACCCTAAATTAACTTAATTGAATAGGATGAGAAGACTTATAACTCAAACCATACTCATAGAATTAATCCGCTGCACATGGTACAAAACAAAGTGCTAATCCTCTAAGCACAAAAATTCAGATTTTTGTTAACTTCTAAATGATCCCCATATCAATTACTCCATAAACTTTGTTGTCAAAACTAATTACCATAGGTTACTATTAGTTCTGAAATACTTGTTTAATTCTTGAATGACTCAAGTGAAGTCACTAAATAAACTTGACACAAAAATAAGTTTAAAAGCATCTACCCTGAATGCTGCAGAAATTTTATCATGTATTTCCCACTTGCACCTATTCCAATTTCTCCAGGACTTGAACCAATACCAAACTTCTAGACCACTTCTAGCACAACACATAGGATCTAAATAACTCAAAACAACACATTTGAAATTAATCTAAACATGTTTAATAATTCTCATAGCTTAAACGCCAAACATAGTTTTCTCACTAAACAAAACTGGTAACTTGCTACACTTCTTTACATCTGAATTTTAACCACATCTGAACTAATGTCTTTCTTCTAAAACACATCTAACACCCTTTAATTCATTCAAATAATACATCTAAACTTCCTCGAATTTAATCTAATCAAGATTAATAAGACTCATAGAACTAACGCCCAAATCAGAAATAGAAAACAGCAATTATAAATGCTTCAATAGACACTAAACCATATGAAACCTGATTTAGATTGAATTACTCATAGACTGATCTAGTGTATATCTTCCATTTCATTTCCAACATTTTACTAATCATCTAAACCACCTATGTACTCATGTTTGCATTTAATTTAGGTAAGAGACCTTCCTCCAAACCATTAGCCATCCATTACCATCCCAATAGAATTTTCCAACAAGTTCTTTTATGACAAACTTTCTAACCTCTTCAATTTAATTCAAACAAATAGAAAATTTGAGATGCTACTTGTAGCCTTGCAATAGAAATGAACTAAATTACTCCAACTAAATAGATTAGACGCCCAATATACATTTTTCCCATTCAACAAAACTTATAACTTGCTGCATATACCAAAAACTTTAGAACTGAATTAAATTTCTCCAACTAAAACACTTCTAACATGATAAGAAACATCATAATAACACAATATAATCATTTCGGATTTAATCTAATTAGACTAAAGTTAAATCATGGTTCAGTCGCCCATTCAAGTACCAAAAAAAAACAGCACTTCATCTATCTCTTTAGATGATCACAAAACTCATACTAAAACCATGATTTTAGAAGGTGCTACTTGCAAACTTGCAATAGGACTGAACTAACTTAATTCAACCAAACCACTTCTACCATACTGTAATTCGTCTAACGCATACAATGATACTGCTTTGGGTTTAATCTAACTAAGACTAACAAAATTTATGGATCAGACGCATATTCCAGACCAGCACTCTTCATTACATTGGATTCAGATCTATCACTTAGAATTTCATCCAAAACCATACAAAAACATGAGGTTTCAAAAGTGCTACTTGCCTTATATTTGCTGGAATCCAACTTTAATAACACCAGCAATAACAATCAGTTGATCTCTATGACCAAAACCTTTCCACAATCTGGAAAGTTGTTGCAGAAAAATTTTAGAACTATGATCTTATCGCTGTGAGACATGGGAAAAATCACCGAAGATGATTCCCCCTCCATCAGCACACGGGTTCAACGTAAAATGGGAGAGTCACCACCATTCAGATTTTGGGTGTGAATGGACACCAAATGATTCAAAGATAATAAAAAAAAAAAGCTAAAAGGCAAATTCTAGAGTAAAACTAACTCTACTTGAAAATCAAATCCAGAGATGGGTAAGGGGATTAGATTATGAACGGGGGAAGGTGTTAGGCACCCCCATTCATCCACACAAGGTGGTTGCCAAGTGTTTGTTCATGCAAAAAAGTAAGAAATCTTGCTAAAAAATATTAAAACATTGAAAAAGAATTAAACAAATGTGTGATATCTTCACATGAGAAATCCAAATGGATTCCAGATCCTCTTTTATGTCAATATCACTTCTGGAATATCAACAATAAATGGAAATCAAAGCAAAGATTGCACAAATCCGAGTTGAGTCAAATCCGGAAATTCGGTAAAGGATAATGCCATTTGTCTTAAAATCATTCAAATCCAATTTTAAATTGAATCAAACCAAATCCATTTGAAAGATTATGGTAAATAAGAGACTCATGCAAAATTTCAATTGAATCCGGTTGAAATCCTAGGAGTTATGCTCCTTTTAAAATTGCTGCTGGGGATAATTAAAAGTGGCAAGTAGGCAAGTTTGGACAATCACCTAGAAAAATCGGCTTCATATAAATTCATGAAATTTGGTGTGATTGAAGTCTGTATGGCCATATTTCAAATGAAACTAGCCTCATACAAAAATTCATTCGGATGTGCCTTAGGTGGTCTCCCGAACAGGCCGCGAAGATCACAGATTTACCCAGAAAGGTGCTGTTGAACAGCTCTGAGTAAATCTGTTGTTCACGATACAAATGGAATCAAAAAATTATGAAACCAACTGGATTTAAAACTAAACTTCCATATGAAAACTCAGAAACAAGAATCACTCGAATCGGACTTAAAACGAACACATGGCGCTCAGTCGAAGTGACAAGTTCCGTATTCAGATCAGAACTGACCTATCAACTTCGACAGAGAGGTGTCAAAAATCTGATTGATAGAAATTCATGAAATTTGGTAGGAATAAACTAGACAGCCTCACATTTCCCATGGTTCTAGAATCACTCCAAAATGCATCCAGACGATGAAGTTATGAGTGTCCTAAGTTGGGGTACAGTTTTTGTCAAGTTAAACCATTTTTGGATAAAACCAACTCCAAATAGTGATAAAATGTGTGTGATCCATGCAAGATTAATAAAAATCCTTTGAAAATCATTTGAAGACATTCCAAAATTACTTGGGGCTATTTATTTCAGATTTATCACAATAAACGCAATAAATCTAAAATATGAGCCTATTCCACCGAAATCATGTGCTATATGTGTGTAAGTGTAAGAATCATTCCAACAACCAAGTAAAGATAGCATGCATTCATATCAATCAAAATAGGGTTCTAAAGCAACCTAGGGTTCCGTTCCATTATCGTTTCCCTTAGTTCTCTCTTCCCATTAAACACGGTTCTTCAAGATAATCTTGGAGTACTTTGAATATGAAACGGTTTTCATAGAATCACAAGGCTTATAGCATGCATTTAGATCAATAAAAAAGAGGTTCTAGAACAACCTAGGGTTCCGTTCCATTATCGTTTCCTTTAGTTCTCTTTCCTCGTTAAACATGGTTCTTTAAGATAATCTTGGGGTATTTTGAATATGGAACGGTCTTTACAAATTCAAAAGGCTTATTCAAAAGAGGTTCTAGCACTAGGATCAATCCCCAGTCTCATTTTTCCTAGATCCCGCCTTCACGTTTTATGGCTAGGGGGAGTCTTGAGATACTTTGAGCCGGGGAAGGGTTTTCATACACACATCAAGGCCTTATTCTACAGAAAGGTAGTAGAAGAGATCTAGACCTAGAATGTAAAAACAAAAATTAAAAAGAGGTTTGAGGCTTACCTGGGTTCTAGAAGCACTTCCGCAGCGGTTTCCCTCTTCACTCGGAGCTCTTCTTGGAAAAAGTTCTTGGCAAGAATTGTTGGCCATTTGCTTAAGGAGGAGCCTCCTATTTATAGGCAAAGGCTAGGGTTAGGGTTGGTGAGATGGTAGACACAACATAAGGTCCATAGCCCACCAACTTTAACCTTAAGGCTATTTCAGAGATTTCCACTCATTTAATGAAGGACATGATGGTAAAAAGTGAAATCTTTCAGAAAACCCTAATTTTGAGCAAAACTTATGTATCCGATATATCAGGTCGGATACACGAGTGTCTTAATGTATCTGGCATATGATGCCGGATACACTAGAGCTTGCTTGTATCTGGCATATTACGTCGGATATGAAGAAATACGCTTGTATCCGACCTGAGTTGCCGGATACAAGAAAAAAACTCATTTTCTCAAATTTTGTGCTGGTTTCAAAGGAGATAGTGATTTTTACTGATTATTGATCATTTTTACTGTGCAATTTGGGGTGTCTACAATCGCCTGGTTCATAATTTCTAATGAAACTTGATATAACCTAACCCAAAACAAACTAAAACAAACAATGAACAATTCTTACCTGATCTGGACGTCTGGAACAATTCTCTACCAATTGAACTTGCTGCAGAAAACTTTTCAGAGCTTTAATCACCACCAACCTTCAGCTGCTCCTTTTTCTCCAGCAATCAAATGGCACTCCAAATGCCCATTTCCCCAGCAGCAAATGGGAGTCCAAAAGCCAACTTCTCCAGCAGCTCTCATCGAGCAACCTTTCATGTGCTCAACCCTTCAACTCCCTCTTAATGATCCCATATTGTGATCTCCACCAAATTCCCTACATTAACATTCTATTAGACTTGATTCATTGATTTGCCACTCATCTATATATAACATCCCCACTCAATAATTTCTAATAAAATTCCCAATTAGTATTTCTTGATCATTGAAATTATAATATAACCTCACTTACCCTTTGCTTATAAAATTTTCAATTTTTTTTGAAACTCTCAAAAATGTCCTTGTGAAACACCCCCCTGAAATTCCACCAAAAATAATTATTAAAAGTTTATTGAATTTTCCCAAATAAAAATTCAAAAACAAAATATGGGGTTTTACAGCTTCATCTTGAGGCTCATCATAGCCTCTGTCTGCAATCTCCCATGCATCTTGAGATCCAAGCAAGGCCTTCATATGAATACACCACCTCTCATAGTTCTCCTTCGTCAAATGAGGGAACTGAAATGGAAACGTTGAGTTTGCCATTTCCAGGATCAAACACTTGATGCTCTGATACCACTTTGTTGGAGGAGGATGAAGAGAAAAAGGATTTATTTGATTCTTAAGAGAGGATAACAATGGAGGATAGAGACAAAACAAATAGCAATCCTCTCCAAGAGAAGTGTCCGTCCACTTCTTCTCTTTTTAATACTATTTCTTTTCTTGCTTTACTTCATACAATGACACATGCTACTCAAAGTAATTGACTAGTCAACATGACTATTTCCAATACAAACAAACTCTACTTTCCAATACAACTAACTTCAGGTTCCAACACTCTAATGCATTTCCAAAATATAAAACCTTTCCAAAGCTACTAATTCCCAACACACAATAAATTAAGTTTACATTTTCAACAATAAGTGCATATTCTTATATATTTATTTCTCTTGAATTTAGTCTTTTGGAATTGTTTTATGCCTTGTTATGTTAATTTATACTTGTTTTTGTAGTTAAGGTATTTTTTGAAGGGTTAGAGTAAATTGTGTTTATAATTGGAAAAATTCCACCTTTTTAGTATTTTGACCTTCTGGATTTCTTGCAGGATTTTGATCACATTAGAGTTCCAGGATGTGAAAGTGGTCTTCAGATCTTTTGTAAAGGACGTCCTGAGCTCTCCAGAATGGTATGGTTTGTAAAAATCTGAGTTCATTTGAGCCTCCAAATGTTGCTTTAAAGTCAGATCTAGAAAGCTGATTCGAATCCGGATTGGACTGGGATTTCTGTTCGCACACTAAAACCTTAAAAGCACATAACTTGAGTGTCCAATATCCAAATCGAGTGATTCAAAAGCCTAAATTCATCTACACATCCAGGGCTACAATTTCTATGAAGGGATAAACGTCCAGAAGTGAAGATTTCCTATCCAAAGTTGGCCACAAGTTCTAGCGAAATTCCAGAAGTCTGAGTTGGAGTCGGATTGAGTTTTTTTATTAAAGACTTATCTAGAAGCCTATTTTAATTGCTTGGTTGGGTCCCACAAGATGTGGATTTACGTGAGTTGCTGTACACGTTTGGGGGATTTGATTTGAAGAAGTAATTCCATTTTTATAGGATTAAAATCGTTCGTTTCCTAAATAAAAGGATATTTTTTAAAAACCTAGAGCAGCTTTTGTATAGGTCAGAGGAAACTAGATATGAGGAGATTTTTGGGCGTGAAAGAGAGGAGAAAAAAGGGAGAAGAAGAAACAAGATTGGTTTTATTTTATTTTTTTCTCTTTTCTTGAAGATGCAAGGCTAAAATTTCTCATTCGATTAAAGAGAGCATGAGCTTCGAAGGATTAGCCGTGAGACCTTTGTTTTTAATTTTTTTATATACTGATCATGTTTGCTATCTTTTTTCTTCTTTGTTGATTGAAAGACATTCTTGTTCTTAGTTGCATAGGAGACATTCTCGATAATTAAGATTAGTGAATGAATGCTAGATTAAACTTCCTAATACGTACATATTATGAAATTTGATCATAAGTGGCAATTAGGGTTTATGATTTCTAATATTGATATCATATTGATGCAGGAGGATTCGAGACAGATGATGCTGAGCTGTCAGATTGCACATTGATGGCACTGAAATACCATGAAATGGCAGATCAGCGCAAAGGCAGGAAGTGATTGTGGTATTTTCCTAATTGGGACAGTTTTGAGTGTGTTTCAGTATTTTAGCCATAACTTTGGATACGGGTGTCGAAATCAAGCATATGACCCCAATTCGGAAAGATCTTTTCAGCGCACACGCCGTGAAAACCCACCTAAGTTGGTGTACATATTTTCCGATGTCAAATTCCGTTGTTGTCCCCTCCGAATCTCTATTTTTAGTTTTTTTTGCTATTTTGGGTAATATTTCATTTGTTAATTAGGAAGTGATTTTAAACCTGATTTGGGCCAAATTTTTTGTAGATTGCTTATTTTATTCTGTATTTCATTTTAGCATGATTTAGGAGATTTTGCTGTTCTTAGTAACATTTGGTTACAGATGATTTTTGGCTATAAAGTCCGGCTTGTGGACTGATTTTAGGCATTACTTGATTTAATAATATTCAGTTGAACCTTAGAGACGTATTCTCTGTGTTTTGAGTGATTTTCTTGTGTTCTTCCCTATGAATCAACTGTTGGAACTAGCTTGCAGAATAATCGCTATTCTGTCTGGCGTCACATATTAATCCTAAGAAGAATAAAGTGCAGATTAAACCAACCGAGCTTGTGAGTTGATTATTTGTTTCAATCATTCTCTAGTTCGTTAATGCTACTATTGAATTACACGTAGAGAGCTTGTTCTAGGTGGTTCAATAATAAGGATTCAAATATCATGCTTATTGTATTTGATGATCAAGGAGAGCAGAATTAATCTATACTTTTAGATTAACTTAGATTGAATGGCAATTATTGATTGGTGTACTTTTAAGTTTTGTCAATGATCAGTTGGTAATTCGAAGGTAATGTTTGCTCTTGACCGAATTCTTTCTCACTGATTACTTCCTTAGATTTTTTTTTCTCTTTTTGGCTTGAGTAAACTAATCTGCAAATTTCCCTCTCCTCGAAATCTCTTTGAATATAATCTTGTGATGTGTTAATTGACACTAGTCTCCATGGGATCGACCTCATTCATCACTAGCTATTTAGTTGTGAAAAGAGTAATTTATTTTGTTGCATTTGGCACGCATCTAGCTAGTTCTACCTTTGTTATGGGTTAAACTATCTTGCAAGGCTTACTTCGTCAGGTTGTACCAAATGAAACTATGTAAATTTTAGCTATAGAAGAAAAGTAGTTGAAGATCCATATTCAATGTCAAAATCTTGTTCGAATAATGAGAATTAATACAATAACTCAAAATAACACAAAAAAACAGAAGTTGATTTGGGTAATATGATAAAGGTCCATTGGATATAACTCAGAAGAGAAAATTTGATTTGGGTGATGGACAAGGTCCACTGGTTGTGATGTCATTGTTGTAATTGTGGGTGGATGTGATTTAAAGAAAAGTTGATGGGGTAATATGATCGGGCCCATTTTTTTTATCCATACTAAAGAAGCTAAGGAAGACAACAAATGCTTGATAAAGTAATGAATCTATACTGCAAATGATCTTCCTATTTTCTCAAAATTTTCTGTCATTGAACCCAATACACTTGTTGGCATTGGGTGTATTAACCTTTTATTTTTACACATTTATTTAAGCAATATCCCTTGGATGAATTGATTGTTGGTACTTTGGAAGGTAGCTGGATCTTATTAATGTACTTGTACATGAAGTGTGATTGCTGTGAAGTTTTACTGATTTTTATGTTTGAACTTCTTGTATCTTAAACATTAGTCACTACATATCTAGATGATTCTGGCAGGTTGGAACAAATAAGGCAAAGCCTTCCTCACGTTCATGGGTATACTTGATATTCAATACCATGAACACATGCATGTGATATAATTATGAAGTGTGAGAGGCTCCTTTGAGGCTGTAAAGTTGTAAAATTGTCCTATAGTTGCTTTAGGGATGAAATATGGTGGTTCCTAAGTTATGGCCTAACAATGCATTTAGGTTGTAAATTGTTGTTCATTGTCCATAATTATTTCTGACTTTGAATATAGAAATTCTCCTATTCCTAATATATATAGTATGCACCTATTGAATATGACGTTGTTACTGCTTAAGTGTCCTTCAAAACAGAGAACCTTGACTGGTGCTATAAAAAATTAGAGCTCATTGTGGTTTTTATTCATGGAACAGCAGTGGCGGTAGAGGTGGATATGGTGGTGGTGGTGGAGACAGATGCAGGGATTGTTATAGAGATGAAGGCTCTGGGCCGGATAGACATGATCAAGGTGGGAGTTGTTCTTGTCTGTACTGATGCTATATGATGTTGGTGCTGGCCATTTTATGTACTAAGAATTGTTTTTGAGGGAAATTCTAAGTCTTCCCCATTGTCGGGATTGTTCTCAAACAGAAGACTAAAAGGTGTAGGTTGTTTGTTTTCCCTGCACAAAACATATTTTCTCCTTTATTTAATATGTTTCTACCAATTGGAAGAATTTTTTGTGTCTTAAGCTTGGGATTGATTTGAACAATGTGAATGCTTTTATAGAGGCAAGTGGATAATCCCCAAATTGCTGCTAAGGTAGGTTGACATTTTCAAGTGAGTTCCACCTTACAAAATTCTATTGTTTTGCATGAAAATCAAACTAGGGTTGATGCATTTCTTGATGAATTAATGTGCTTGCATGCTTATGTTCTTATTTGCTAGAGACTTTGTATATTTATGTTTTTCAGGATGCTTGTCCAATGCAATTCTGGAATTTTGGCTTTTGTCTTTTTCCCTTTTTTAATTATAGGATGTAGACCTATATAAGTGGCTCGCTTGGTCATTATTTGATTTAATTTCAAAGCTTTGGTCACTAACATCATTTTATTTTTTTCGTGGTGGTTTTTGACCTTCGTCGAATTTATTTACATTGTTTCATCTTTTTGTGCTGACACCCAACACAATTTGAAATTAGCTACTCAAAACTTGGGTTGGCCTTACCTAATGCCCAAATTCCTTGTCAGAACTCAAACTAACCATTATTTTCTTGGTTTGAGCTCGGTTTTGTCCTGCCTAAAGTAAATGTACGTTACGGATCACTAAGGATGGTCTAGCAACCACAAAATACAATTTTGATTCTTCAGAACCATGAATTAAATGTACGGAGTTGGGTTGAGCACTAACCGTTTAATTTTGAAACAACTTTGAACAGACTTGAATCTGATCCATTGTGAGGTATATTGCAGATTTATAGTTGGTGGCTGGGAAGAAGCTAGATCTATGACTTTTAGGTCTCTAGAATTCTTAAGTTGTTGTTTGTTTCAATATTTGTTACGTACATGTTTTCTCCTGTGCAATCTAGCTGTCCAGGGATTTGATGACCTCTCAAGTCGCCATATCATTTGTTGAGGAAAATCGGGTATTGGGGATGACAGTAGGTGTCATCCGAGTATTTTGGAGCTATTAAGGAAAATATTAAATCCTCAGAAGTTAGGTCATGTCCTACAAATTCTTAATACAACTCATCATCTCATCATGTATGAACAATTCAAAATAAGTCAAAATTGTGTAAACCATGTAAAGTTTGACGAAAATAGAAGATGAAGATATAAGAATTCAGATTTGGAAAACAGTATTCTCTGCTGTATATTTCGTATATTCATGAGAGTATTACATCACACTTTATAGGATCTTACCTAACTATGAATAAAGAAAGAAGCTATACATTCTAGAAACATTCCAGAGAATATCTACAGCAGTACAATCAGTTAGGAAATGATTCAAAACAGATCCTATAATCAAGGAACTAATCAAGGAACCAATTGTGTAATTGGTTAAGGAAATAAATCTCCAGATCCTTCAATTTAAGAACTAATTCTTCAACACTCCCCCTCAAGTTGGTGCATAGATATCACACATGCCCAACTTGTCTACAAATTTTGAGAAGATTCGATTTGAGACAGCTTTAGTAAAAAGATCAGCCAAATGATCTTCTGATCTGATATTAGGTAACTCCAATATACCCTCGTCAAGCTTTTCTTTAATAAAGAATCTGTCCACCTCTACATGTTTTGTACGATCATGTTGGACTGGGTTGTGGGCAATATCACACGTAGCTTTATTGCCACAATACAATTGAATGGAATGCATAGATGAGTACCCCAAATCTTACAAAAGAAGTTTCAGCCACAATGCTTCACAAAAAGCAAGAGCCATACCTCTGAATTTAGCTTCTGCACTTGAACGAGCAACAACATTTTGTTTCTTGCTTCTCCATATAACAAGGTTACCCCCCACAAACTTAAAGTAACCAGAAGTTGATCTCCTATCATCTTTAGCTCCAGCCCAATCAGCATCAGTATAGGCATCGATGTTGCAACAGTCTGTCGCATCGATGTTACAATAGTCTGTATTTTTAGTGAATAGAACCCCTTTTCCAGGTGCAGATTTTAAATACCTCAAGACGTGCATGACTGCATTCATATGTTGCTCTTCAGGATCATGCATAAATTGACTAACAATACTCACTGCATAAGCAAGATCCGGTCTTGTATGTGCTACGTACATCAGTCTCCCTACAAGTCTTTGGTATCTCACTTTATCAGTTGGAACTTGGTCTGACTCAACACATAACGTCAAACCTTCTTCCACCGGTGTATCAGCTGGTTGACATGCTGACATTCTAGTTTCTTGTAATAGGTCAAAGGTATACTTTCTCTGTGACAGAAATATCCTTTTTTTGGATTTAGATACTTTAATCCCAAGAAAATATTTTAAAGAACCAAGGTCCTTCATTTCAAATTCTTTAGATAAGTACTCTTGTAGTGCCTTCTGTTCTTCTGGATCATTCCCTGTGACTACCATATCATCTACATAGATGATGAGTGCAGTGATCTTACCTTGTTGCATTTTTAGAAACAATGTATGATTTGAGTTGCTTTGATGGTAGCCAAAGCCTATCATGGCTTTTGTAAATCTTCCAAACCATGCTCTTGGAGACTTTCAATCCATACAATGATTTCTTTAATCTACACACCTTCTGACTGTGTTTTGCTGGTGTCATGCAACCTGGTGGAAGGTTCATATAAACTTCTTCAGATAATTCTCCATGTAGAAAGGTAGTCTTCACATCAAATTGTTGCAATGGCCACTCCAGGTTTGCAACTAAATACGACAACACCCGAACAGTGTTGATTTTAGCTACAGGTGCAAATGTCTCTGTGTAGTCGATCCCATAGGTTTGGGTGTACCCTTTTGCCACAAGTCTTGCATTATACCGTTCAACCATGCCATCTGCCTTGTACTTCACAGTGTAGATCCATCGACATCCCACTGGCTTCTTCCTTGGTGGACAATCAACAAGTTCCCAAGTTTTATTCTTTTGCAAGGCATTCATCTCTTCATTCATAGCAACTTTCCATCTTGGGTCAGCTAAGGCTTCCTGAACACTGTTAGGAATAGCTATAGTAGATAATTGATTCACAAATGATTGATTTGATTCAGACAGATTTTTGTAAGACGCATAATGATTCATGGGATACTTAACTCTACTAGACAGTTCAGGTTCATATGTGGGTTTAGGAATACCTTTGGTTTGACGCTGTGGTAGCTATTTTATTTGTGGTTGAGATACTCTATCAGGAACATCCTCAGTAGATGATTGATGTGGTATATTGACGAGAGGCTCGCACTCAAATAGGAATGGACTGGTGTCTTCTGATTGTGTTATTCCTTCTGTTTCACTGGTGCCTTCTATTTGTGTTACTCCTTCAGTTTCTGGCCATTCATCACCATCCAATTCAGCAATATTTTCTGCTGTTTCTGTGACAAACGGTTCTGTTGTAGCAGGTGTTGCAACATCGTTAGGACATACCTCTCCAGCAACAGTTTCTTCAGAGATTTGATATTCATACTGTACCAAATCATAATCTAGAGTCTAAATTTACTTCTGGTACTCCCCCTGAAGTTTAGACTCAGATAAGAAATACATTTCATTTTCATGGAAAACCACATCCATTGTGATAAACATGCGTTGAGTTGGAGGATGATAACATCGGTACCCCTTTTGGTGTATAGCATATCCAACAAAAACACATCGCAATGTTTGAAGAGCTAACTTGTTGCATTGATGTTTATAGAGATGGACAAAAGCTACACAACCAAAGATATGAGGGGGTAAATTTGGGACGCTTGTTGTACCAACAGCATTAGTAAGAACTTGGAGTGGTGTCTGGAATTCAATAGAGCTAGAGGGAACTCTATTGATCAAATATACTGCAGAAGTAAGTGCTTCTCCCCAATAGGATAATGGAATATGGGCTGTGATCAAGGAGGCATGAACAACTTCCAACAAATGTCTATTTTTTTGCTCTAGAACTCTATTCTGTTGGGGTGTATTGGAACAAGTAGTTTGATGGATAGTGCCATGGGCGTGCAAAAACTTTTGAAGTTCAGAACTTTGATAGTCTCCACCATTGTCACTCCGAAGAATCTTGACTTGTGCACTGTACTGAGTTTCAATCATTTTATGAAACTTTTGAAATAATGAGTTCACTTCACCTTTGGATTACATTAAATATAACCAAGTCATCCTTGTACAATCATCAATAAAAGTAACAAACCAACGAGATCCTCCCAAAGTTGTGATTTTAGATGGCCCCCAGACATCAGAATGTATCACCATAAAAGGAAGTTGACTCAATGTCAAACTCAATGGAAATGGTGTTCGATGGCTTTTGGCCATTTCACATACATCACAATGGAAACTAGAAACGTCCTCTTTTGTAAATAAACTAGGAAATAATTTCCTCAGATAGCATAATGAAGCATGCCCAAGACGTCTATGCCATAGCCAAATTTCAGATATCTTCTTCTCACCCTCATAGCCATTCACTGCCAAGACTTGATGTAACTTGTCTGAGATTCTGGACACCAAATCTGGATAGTACAGCTTGCTTCATCTAATACCACAACCAATCGTCTGCTTTGTTTGGACGTCCTTGAAAACACAACAATCAGGCCAAAAGATTACAACACAAGATAAGGCTGTAGTTATTTGAGAAACTGACAAGAGATTATATTCTAAAGATGGGACAACCAAAACAGAAGTGAGGTTCAAAGTATCAGTGAGGGTCAAGGATCCTTCACCAATAACTGGGGTAGTGTTACCATTGGCAGTTGAAACAATTTGTTGTGAGGAAGGTTTAAGAAGGTTTACCTGTCTAGAATCAAATGTCATATGATCTGTAGCACCAGAATCAATTATCCATACACTATTAGAAACAGGTGAAGAAATATTAAAAACCTTACCACCGTTATCTGTAGTTGTTACCAACACGGAGGAGGTTTGGATTTCAACATATGTTCCAACATCTATTGCAATAATAGCAGCAGTAGCAGTTCCAGTTTTCTTCTTCCGGGCTGCACGGCTATGATCCCACCATTCTGGATATCCCACCTGTTCAAAACATTGATCTTTGGTATGCCCAGTCTGATTGCAATGGGTGCACTTAATGTAGGCTTATCAACACCATTGGTACGCTTTGGAGGGAAGTCTCTTTGACGGTCCTCCCGGTTGTGGGTTGAGCGGTTGCGGGTCATCATTGCGGAAGCTTCAGATTTTCAGATTCCCCAACCAGAGTTTCTCGACGTACCACCTCTCTTCGAATTA
Organism: Buxus sempervirens; assembly: GCA_947561395.2. Lineage (NCBI taxonomy): Eukaryota > Viridiplantae > Streptophyta > Magnoliopsida > Buxales > Buxaceae > Buxus > Buxus sempervirens. Next base: position 46,592,877 of record OX387184.1, on the reverse strand, counting down.
ATGAATAGCATTCTTCCAAATCTGGAACAAGTTCTTTGCGTAGAATCTCTCCATGAACTTGATCAAATGATGCATCCAATCCAACAAGAAATATGTGCACCCTTAGCCGTTCAATAGACTTTCGGTATGCAATGATATCATCAGGATCCTTCATGACAACTTTATCATGATGATCCAATTCTCTAAAAACTCTGGTAAACTCTCCATAATATTCTGAGAGAGACTTTCCCTTTTGTGCAGCTGTAAATGCCTTTTGATTTAAAGCAAATACTTGCAACTCATCACTTCCATCATAGAAGGCTTTTGACAAAGCACTCCAGATGTCGTAGGCAGTGGATAAGCGTACATAATGCTTCATAATTTCTGGAGTCATGGACATCAATATCCATCGTTTCACTTTCTGATTTTCAGCATACCATCTTTCATAGCCATCTTCAAATAATGCAGGCGGCTTCGTCTTACAACGAATATAAGAGAGTTTCTCTCTTTCGACGATGTGCATCTCCATCAACTGTGACCAAATATCATAATTTGATTCATTTAGAATAATTCCAGCATTAAAAATACCTTCAGATTGAACAACAGCAGGAACCAATCTTGGTTGAGATGGTTCCGGCATGTTGTTAAAGGAAGAATCCATCAGTTGTTGGAGGAAGAATTCAGATCAGTTGGACGTGGTGGTTCAGCAATAATCCTTTAGATCATTTGGCTCTGATACCATGACGAAAATAGAAGATGAAGATAGAATAATTCAGATCTGGGAAACAGTATTCTTTGCTGTATATTTCGTATATTCATGGGAGTATTACATCACACTTTATAGGATCTTACCTAACTATGAATAAAGAAAGAAGCTATACATTCTGGAAACATTCTAGAGAATATCTACAGCAGTACAATCAGTTAGGAAATGATTCGAAACAGATCCTATAATCAAGGAACTAATCAAGGAACCAATTGTGTAATCGGTTAAGGAAATAAAACTCCAGATCCTTCAATTTAAGAACTAATTCTTCAACAAAGTTTGTTACTTGTATTCCTGTTGAAGGACACCTCAAGTGTATGTTCAGGCTAATGATAGGCAAACACTTTTTCATATTGTCTTTTTTATAGTGCAAGTTCTTGTGTTCAACTCTTAGGGTTAAGTTTGCCTGTGCATTTATCTATATTTAGGATGTGAGTGCACTTTATTTGTCCTCCTCATGAATGGTTTTTATGCAAAATTACACATGCAAGGGAGTATAAAATTTCGGAAGTGCTATCATTATGCTTTATGAATTACAATATCACCTCCCCTAAGTTAGGAAGTTAAAGAAATGTCTTGATATTTCAACTTATTCCTGTTCGTTCCAAAACATAACAACCATTTTGTCCTTATTTGAAGCTAATTCTCAACTTTTATGTGCAACATTGGAACCTGAAGGCTCACTTTGGATTCTTCTTAAATATTTTGTATTTGCTTCTTTAGTTTAGAGCATGAACTATAAGTAACATTGCTCATTTTTTTCCCTTGTCTGTTTTCTAGTCGATGGCCATACAACTCTCAAAGATTTTTTAGGAGTAGGTGGAGTCATATTCTTTCTATGCTTCTTTTGTAGTGTTTTTTTTTTTCTCGATACTCTTATTTTGTCTTAAGAAAGATAGATTTTTGTATTTTATGATTTGTCATTTTCCAGGACAACATTGATCAAGGAGAAAGTGATACTAAGGTGCTAGCGGCATACTTCTAGTAATGTTTCTCACTCTGTTATCACTATATTTCATTTATGTGCACTTCATGTTATTCTTAAATTTTTATATGCTATTTAATTTGAAGGCTTTTATATATCCCATATGTGGTATATGAGATTGTTTACCCATTTCTATTATTTGTGCCTACCTATTGTGCCTACAGATTACAAGGTGTCCAGTATCAAAGACCTGATGATTGTGGATGTTCACCCTATACTTCTTTTATAGTTTGTCTATGGTCCACTTTGTATGAATTCTAAGTTTTGAGTACAGTGCTATTCTTTTCATGCCATTTATATTTGGAAGCTTGATCTCAGTCTTTCTGTACACCTGTAAATAGAGGATCTAGCTGGTATTAAAGTTCTTCATGGTCTTGATAAAGTAATTGAAGATGGAGCTGCGGTTTTGACTCTCAAAGATTAGAACATACTTGCAAATGGTGACATCAATGAGGGTAAAATTTTGCTTCGGAAGGTTTATTGGTATTGCTTTGAATTCCTATGTTTTGTTGTTGATGGAACCTTCTCTTGCAAAGGTTGATATGCTTGAAAATATGAAGATTGGATAGCAGAAGCAGAGAGATGAGAAGCTCCCCTGTACAATGACTGTTATTAGGTTTTCAAGCATTAAAATTAGTGAACTTGCTCTAGAATTGAGTGATTTGAGGTAAAAAAAAAATTAACATATTTTGCAACTTAGTCTTTTATGTCAAGCTATCGGCTATGTTTCTAAGTACTAAATCTTTTATGTTAGGCTTTCTTTCTTTTCACAGCTAATAAAAATCACGTGAAAGACACCACAGGAGGAGCTGAAAGAGAGAAAAGGTGTTGGTGATTGTTTAATAATTTAATTAATGATAAGTATCTATCTTAATAGTTGACGTGCTTAATTAATAGCAAGGGAAAAGTGCATGGTCTTGTCAAAAAAAAAGAAGGGCGCGTGGGCTGAGAGAGGGGTAAGAGGAGGGGTAGCGGGCAGGGTCAGAAGGGTCAATTGGCAATGGGCAAGGGCAGGGGCTGAACATGGGGTCAGGTAGCTAATAAAATTATTTTATTTTGAAAAAGTAGAAAATTTAGGGGTGGTCAAAAACCGCTGCTAAAGAACAATATGACCGTTGCTGATGGATTCAGCGACGGTACCTTTACGGGCGGGCCCACTGTTGGACCCATGATATTTAGTGGCGGACATTTGACTTTTACTAGTGGTCTTTGCCCGCCGGTAAAAGTTATTAATTTTGTAGTGACTTTCACTTGTTACTTCTAATATGGTCACTAGACTCACTTATTTGTCTCCTACTCTAACCTTAACAGCCATATTACCTATTGAGAGTAAGTACGGCTCACTACAAGAAAAATCCCATAAGTCATGGCACTCATCAATGAATCATATCAATTACTCAAGAGTAGTTTAAGACATTTCTATTTTGATTATCATTATTTATTAGTAACATGTATTTCCATGGTTGTATAGATTCTTATGGATAATATAAGCAACTCTCCTCTCGCATACAGTCAATGCAAAGGAAACTTTCTGCAAACCATGAAATCAACTCATGTAGTGTTAATTTTTTTTTTCTCTATCTTCAATCATCTCTTATTGACATGGATTCTGCAAACTCCAACTTCAATGCTGCCCCTTAACACCATGGTACACATGGTACCGATCAAACTTAATTCCACAAACTACCTGTTGTGGAAGCATCAATTTCTTCCACTTCTTTCTAGCCAAGAGATCTCTGGCTATGTTGATGGCTCCATGTCTGCACCTTCAGCCACAATACCAAGCACCAAAAATCAAAGTGTTTCAAACCCAAAGTTTACCACTTGGAAGCAAGCTGATCAGATGTTACTAAGTTTGATATTCTTTTCTTTGTCTGAAGAATCCATGTGTGAAGTGATCAATGCAACCACTTCAAGTTATGCTTGGCAAATGCTTGAAGAGGCATTTACTCATAAGTCCAAGGCTCGTGAGATACGCCTTAAAGATGATCTATAGCTCATGGAGAAAGGCACTAAATCTATTTTTGAATATGTCAGGGAGTTCAAAGATATATGTGATTAGCTTGTAGCTATGGGGCGAGCTATAGATGATAATGATAAAGTTCATTCGTTTCTGTGCGGTTTAGGCCCCAAGTTTTCTTCTTTCTCTACAACTATTATGTCTTAGGCTCCTAGTCCTGCATTCAAAGATGTGGTACCGAAAGCCCAAAGCCATAATCTATTTGTCAAGTCACTAGAGACATCTTCATCAGTCGCTGCCTTTATAACACAGTGTGGAGATTGTAAAAGAGGTTGTGGTGGTTGATCTCATCCTGGATGCTTTGACAGATATTATAATGGTGGTTGTGGTACCCGTGGTGGTGGTCGACATGACTCTTCAACTTCGAGTTCCTCATTGAGCAAACCCACGTGTCAGATTTATGGTCATCAGGGTCACATTGCCAAGTTCTGCTATAATCGATATGAGCATCAAGCCATAGCTAATGTTGTTGAAGCATTCACTCATTGCATGCTACAGGATAAATCTAATTCCTAGTGGTATACTGATATAGGAGCCAACTCTCATATGACTAGTGACATCAATCATTTTGCTCAATCTGAAGTGTATCCCGGTAAAGATAAAGTAATTGTCGCTAACAGTAACAATCTTTCTATCTCTCACTCTGGTTTCATTGCTTCCCATTCTTCCTTAGGACCTCTTTCTCTTGGTGATATTCTTGTTGTTCTATCAATCACCAAGAATTTAATTTCTATCAGTAAGTTGTGTGCTGATAATAATTGTTTAGTAACGTTTTTTGCTTCTGGTTTTACTATTCAAAACCTTCAAACAGGAGAAATATTGGGAATCGGTTAGTGCAAGAACGGCCCCTATGTCCTTGATCATGGTAAGAAGGCCTTTCTCACATCCACTCATCATCTTAAATATTGAGCCTCTCACAGTATTTGGCATGCTTGTCTTGGTCATCCATCCACTCGTGTTCTTGGTTTATTGAATGACTCTAGTGTCATTAATGTTTCTTCTTCTTCTTCTAGTTTTTCAGTTTATAATGGATGTCAACTTGGAAAGAGTCATCAACTCTCTTTTTCAATAAATGACAAAACTTCTGATTCTCCTTTACAATTGGTGCATTGCAATCTATGGGGACCTTCTTTCATTGTCTCATCTAAGGGTTATCCATATTATGTCATTTTAATTGATGACTTTTTCTACTTTACTTGGTTATATCTTTTACACTACAAGTCTAATTTTCATGCCACTTTTCTTAAGTTTCAAAAATTTGTTGAAAAATCAGTTCACTTGCCGCATTAAAGCCTTTCAATGTGATGGTGGATCTAAGTTCACTAATAATACCTTTCAATCTCACTGAAGTCATTGTGGTATTGAACAAAGAATCTTTTGCCCTTATACACATTCACAAAATGGTAGGGCTGAGAGTAAACATCGTCATATGACTGAAACTTGGCTCACTATATTATTTCATTCCCATGCTCCATTGTCAATGTGGGTAGAGGCCTTCTCCACAACCACATACACTATCAACCGCCTTCCAACACCGGTTCTCAATAATGTTTCTCTGTATGAGCTGCTTTATGGTAAACCCCCTTCCTATTCCTCATTTCAGACATTGGGTTGTTTATGCTATCTGTATTTGCGTGATTATGCTTCTCATAAGTTGTGTCCTAAAACCACACCTTGTGTGTTCATTGGTTACAGTACATGCATAAAGGTTTTTGTTGTCTTGATAGGACCACTCATCGTGTTTGTTTCTCGTCATGCTATTTTTGATGAGTTAACTTTCCCCTTTGTTGGTGTAACTTCTCGTCCATCCCCATCCTTTGATAATACTTGTTTTGCCCCTTGTATGTTGTCTAACTCAAGTGCAGGTTCGACTTCACCAATATCCTTAACTATTTTATCTACGCCATGTGTTACTTGCAGTCTTGACCAACCCGTTGATGCTTCTCTTTCCTTTGTGCCACCCACTGTTCAGCCTTCTACTATAGTATCATCATTGCCTTCAACTGCATTACCCCATGCTACCTCCTTGGTTGAGCCTCTAGCTTCTATTGCACTTGTTAGTAATACACCATTGATGCCTTCTACGTTATATAATATGGTCACTTGGACAAAGGCATGTATTTTTAAACCTAAGTCATATCATGCCATGTTTCCTATGTTACAAACTCCACTTTTCTCCTCTTTAATGGCCTTACAAGACCCACATGGGTATAAGACTGCTTGCAAGAATTCATAATGGGTGATTGCTATGGGGGATGAGATGCGTGCCCTTCATCAAAATCACACTGGGTCTCTAGTTTCTCGTCCCTCAGACAAGAATGTTGTGGGTTTTCGTTGGGCCTACAAGTCTAAGCTTTTACTTGATGGGTCAGTTGAGCACTACAAAGCATGTTTGGTTGCCAACGGATACACTCAATTACTTGGATTTGACTTTGATGCCACCTTTAGTCCTATTGTAAGGCCTGCTACTGTACAGTTGGTCTTTTCTATAGCTACTACCTCTGGTTGGCCTTTACATCAGTTGGATGTCAAGAACGTGTTCTTGCATGGCACTCTCATTGAGGTTTATATGGATCAACCTCCTAGGTTTGTTAGATTTACTCATCCTGATTATGTTTGTCGTCTTCACAAGGCTATTTATGGTCTTAAGCAAGCACCCAGAGCTTGGAACCATCGTTTTAGCACCTTTCTTATTCATCATGGCTTTAAGTACAGCACTATAGACTCTTCATTGTTTATCTATAGCCAAACTACTGGGAGTATTTATTTATTACTGTACATTGATGATATTGCACTTACTAGGAGCAATCCATCTATGCTTTAGACTTCTATTCAACGTCCTAGTTAGGAATTTGCCATGAAGGATCTTGGTTCTTTACACTATTTCTTGGGAATTGATGTACAGACCATGGCTACAGGTATTTTTCTAAGTCAATCCAAGTATGCTATGGGTGTTTTAAATAGAGCTGGAATGGTTGATTGTAAGATTATCTCCATTCCTATGGTTGTTGGTCAACGTCTGTCAGGAGTGGGTGTTCTTTTTTAGATGTGTCTCTCTATCGTTCACTAGTAGGGGCTGTGCGCACCTAAAAAAATCCTGGATCCTTGATCGCACACCGAGCGCACCTTCAGTGCGTGCCTCGGGACATTCGGAGTCGCCACTGCCTGAGAGGTGCAGGTAGACACTGTTTTGCCCTAACCGGGTCTAAGTCTGGTCTGCGGCTTTTCAGAGTTCTAGCTAAGTCCTCGGTTACGATTCGGGGAAGTTCTAAAGACACCCCGGTCCGCCCCGTCGATTTGATGGGTCCCTCGGGTCTCCCTGGTTTTTGAGTCAATTTCACCCTTTTCCTACACCAGCATGCTACCTTGTTAGGTCTGGCGGGGCCCTCTGGAGGTGTGGGTCCCTTTTTACTTGATTTTATCTTTTTATTTATTTAAGTGAAGTGGGTCAGACCCGGGTCCCGTTGGAAGACCCGTGGGTTGCCATGGTTGGGCCCAGTTGGGTTATTGGGTAACCCATTTTGGTTATTTATTTAAACTATTTACACATGCCATGGGCTTAGTGGGCTTGGATTTGGCCCATTAGCCAAGGGTCAAAGGGCCTGGGCCTGTTTATTGAAAACAGGCTTGGTTTGGGCCGGTCGAAGGCGGACCACTCATGTGGGCCAAAAGGAGGTCTTGGTGGGCCCATTTGGGCCCACAGTCCAAAGATGGGCTTAAGATAGCCCAAATTGTTTAAAGGGGCCGGTTCAGGCCGGTTTAGGCCGGAATAGATCCGACCAGGTCGAGAAATTACATTTTTTAAGTTATATTCACATTGGCCCGTATTTGTTTTATGGTCTACCCTTGCCCGTGAATAAAATTCGGTTTGGGCTTGCCCATGGCGCAAACACGGTCCAGACTGGACTGTTCTGAGTTTACGGGCGTCTCCAGTTTTGCATTTTGGCCGCCGATTCTTCCTGGGATCAGTTCCGTGGCCTCTTCAAGTGTTCCAGAGACCTTGGTTAAACTTCTGGGTTTCTTCAAAATACTGTATTGGCTCCATTAGGCTTCCAAAGCCATCTTTCTTCTCCTTTCATGTTCTTTGGGTCTTGGGCTTCTTTCCCTCTTTTGTTTATTCAACCAACCACATCCCTCATTCAAGAAAGAGGAGGAGATATTACAAAATACATACATCTTCAAAGGAACAAAATGAGTAGTTAAATTTGTTGATTAAAATGTCATTTAGATCCTTTCTTCCTCCTTCCTCTTTCTTTTTTTTTTTTATGATGACCATCTTCCTGAAGTTGGTCTCTCATGTCATTCAAAAACAGCAATTGGATTAGTGGTTATAAGAACAAAATGTAGGAGAGAAACTTGAAGAAACATTGAAATCGATAACGTTATATCATAAAATTTAACGTACTTACAGTAATATTACTTGTTGATTCCGATAGAATTGGGCAGCGCTTCCGCGTCCTCCGGGATTTCTTGGAATGGTTTTGGCAGAGGTTTGGTGGATCCTTGATATTCAAAGGATGAAAAAGAAAAGCTTAGGCATGATTTTGATGAGACAGGGGTACTTTGGGTATTAAAGGAGGCTTGGGTATTGGGGTGACAGTAATTTGGCAGGGGCTGGCCGTGGTTAATACACAGACAGAGAGGGGAGAGGCCAAGGAGAAGGCTTGTTCGAAATGAGGGGGAGACCTCTCTATTTATAGGCAAAAAGGGGCGTGCCCGTATTTGAAGTACGGGCGTGCCTTGCCCGTAATTTAAATACGGGCGAAAAACGCACATTTGTAAATCCCGCGAATCTGCCATACGGGACGCGTGTCCCACCGTACAGCAACACGTGTCTTCTACCAGAATCTTGCCCGTATTTCAAATACGGGCATGCCCTGCCCGTAATTCAAATACGGTCCAGCACGTTTTTTAAATGTTTGGATTTCAAATCTTTATTCAATTTGGTTTTTTGCAAGATTCTTATTCGATTTATTCGATTATTTTATTAAAAAGTGAGATTCTCTTTATTAAAATATTATTAAACACACTTATTTTATTTATTGTATTGGTTTATTCCATTTTTTGCTGCCTTTTTGCCACATGGGCAGTTTTTCTGAAACTTCAACTGCTCATAACTTCTTCATCCGGTGTCCGATTTCAGCAAACTTAGTGTCGTTGGAACCGGCTCGGAATCACTTATCTACTGGGATCAAGTTTGGCAGTTGAATTGGAGTCGAGAAAAAAGTCAACTTTTCGCTCCCCAAAAGTTTGACCAACTCATATTTTTCTCATCTGGACTCCGATTCCAGCAAATTCAGTTGCGTTGGAATCATGTCGAAATGCTCTTGTTAATGAAATGAAGTTTGAAGGCCAAATTTTCTTGAATCCAAAAGTCAATTTTTGACCCCTGTGCGCGCGTGGGAAACGCGGCACGGGGTAGATTCGGAGTCGCCACCGCCTGATGGGGTGCAGGCGGACACTTGGGTGCCTAATCTTGTCTATTAAGGCTTTTGGTCTGCGGCTTGAGATTCTATGTCTGTTCTCGGTTGCGGTCTGGGGAAGTCCGTAGACACCCTAGTCCACCCCGTCGGATGACGGGTCCCGTTGGTTCCCTGATTTGAGTCAGCTTACTATTTGGTTCTCACCCGATTCCTAATCCAGCATGTAATTTGGTTAAGTCTTGGCGGGACCACCTGAGTGGTGTGGGTCCCTTTAGTTGATTTTATCTTTGCTTAATTTAAATTATTTGAGTCTGATTGGGCGGGCCCCGTTGGAAGGCCCCCGGTGTCCTTGTTAGGCTTGGGTAAGCCCATGTGCCCCTGCGGGCCTTTGTCTAAGCCTAGGAGACCCTATGGGCTTTGGTTTAGTGAATTAATTCTTAACTTGGGGTTCAATTTGAGGTTTTAAGTGATTTCCGTGCAAAAAGGTGGGACTGCATTGGTTTGCGGGCCCTCGGGGGGGGCCCCCAAGATAGTTGCCAAAATATTTTTAGATTCATCTTGTTTAGATTTGCCAAAGCGAGTTGGACATTGGGCTTGGGGCCCGTAGTCCGACTTTGGGCTTAAAAGCCCAGTTCCTTGAGGCTTAGGGTTTGCACCCTTCCTTGGTTAAGTTAATGGGCTTTGGCGGGCCCGATAGGCCCTAGCCCTAGGTCTCGGCCAAACCACGCAATTTAAACATATCATTCCATAAAACAAACCCGGGTGGACCGCATTGGGTCTGGTCCATCCGGTTCATGAAGTTGAATTTGCTTAACTTGCTTATTTCTCATGTTTTCAGGTTTATTGGGCTTGGTGGGCCCCGTTGGAAGGCCCATTATGCATCCGAATTGGACCGGCGGTCCAAGTCCCATGTTGGGTTTCCGGGTCACCCGGAAACCCTATTGGTTTGATAGTTTGTGTGTAAAATACTAAAGGAGAACATCACAATCAAGAAAAAAGCCCAAAGTGGCATTTTTGGGATGTAGCCGGCCATTATGGCCGGCTATACCTTGGCCTTAATGTAGCCGGCCATATGGGCCGGCTATGAACAAAAAGTGGGTGATCCGGCCTGAGTGGCCGGATCACCTCAAATGGGCCTCTTTTCGAGACCTCAGGCCGGATCACCTCAAATGGGCCTCTTTTCGAGGCCTGGGCCTTGGGATGGCTTTTTTTGGGCCTCCTAGGGCCCTTTGCAAGTCATGTGGGCCCCGGATAAGGCCCGCATAGGTTCAGACTTGGGGGAAATCCTCACTTGGCTCCCCTTTGGGGTTTCTCATGTAAAGACAAAGGGGGAGAGGGAATGCATGGGGCTATTGCCCCTCCTCATTTCTCTTTGATCTCCACAGCAATAAAAGCTATCTACTCATAAGAAAAAAAATTAATCCACATGAAGAACAGCAAGGCATTAGGGGAAGGGAGCATGCATTCCTATGTGTATCCGCAGCATCCATGCAAGAACAAGGTAGATTTTTGTTAGTGCACGTGGTAGCACCAAGTAGCCTCTAAGTTGAGGGGTACATGCATGATACCTACTATAGCAATAAAGGATAAGAGGGATGCTAAAGCAGGGATTACATGTTCTGCAAACAAGAGGTTAAATCTAAACCCAAACATACATTTTAACTAAGCAAGCCAATCCTAAAAAACCGCATGATATCAGGTCTGGAACAGCAACACTAAAGGAAAAAAAAGTAACTAGCATGCAAAGATTGAACGGCTGTAAGTAGGTTAGGGATACATGGGATTTGTGGGGGGTGGAACATGCTTAATGTGTCACCAAAACAGAAAGTGAGAAACGGATAGACCGAGGCACGTTAAAGCTTAAAACAGTAGGTAACAAGAGGGCTGGGGGAGCATGCTTGACACCTAATCAAAACAGCAAGGTTCATGGAGGATCATGCATCCATGAAGAGGAGGGCCTGCTGGAGAGTCAGGGACAGCAGCTAAAGGTCTGGATTTTGGTGAGGTTGGATGAGCTACCGGGGGTGGAGGGTGTCACTGCTGCCTTCGGCAGCAGCTAAGGTGAATCACAACAATAGGCTAGGGGAATGGGAGCATGCTTCAATACACAACAACAAAAAAAGAAAGCTTTAGCACATAATAAACAAGGTAGTAACATGTTGGGGAGGGTGAGGGAGCATGCTTAGCATCTCTTGGCTACAGCAGAATAACAACAAAAAAACATCACACAATCAGTAATTCTAGGCCAGGATGGAAAGTCTAACCTACCTCTAATCATATCCACAACTTACCAACCAATCTCACACCCAACGCAAGGACATGTGAGGGGTATGCATGATGCAACCACAACCAAAAAAAGATAAGCAAAGGAAGGGTACGGCCAGCAACAAACAAAACCAGAAAAATGTGCAGAGAGAAAAAAAACAAGAAGGGAAAAAGGGGCTTATATTAGGATACATTAGATGAAGACAAAGGAACATGCTCCTTCTAAAAGAATGCTTAAGGTGACCCCATGGACAGCAACTAAAGGACATTACAAGGGGTGTAAAAAAGGATTCTCTCATCCTCCCAAAGACCTTACATGAGCCTCTTGCTGGCGGGGGCTTTCATGTCACAAAAATAAAGGCAAATGCATGCTTAGGACACCATGAAAATGACCCCATGCAAAGAAGGGAGCAAACATAGGAACATTTTCAGAAAAATCTGATTTTAATGTATAATGAACACAACATAATGGGTAATCATACCTGATGGTTCTTAGCTTCCAGGTGGAGGCACTTCCTTGAGGATGGACAGCTGCTGGAGCTTGCTTTTTCTTTCCCCAACAGCAGCTAGGCTCTCCTTTTATCTTGGTAGGAAGATGGAGAGGAAGGGAGATGCAAGAAGTTTTTCTTTGATCTTGAGGTGGGGTGGGGTTGAAAGGCCTCCTTGGAGGTTGTAGACACCTCTTTGAAGCTGGTACAAGAGCTGGAGACTTCTTCTCCAGCAAATCCCAGCAGATCTCCTTCTTCTTGTGGGAGTGAGTGACCAAGAAGAAGAAGGAGGACTAGGGGCTCAAGGGTATATGAGTGGTATGTGATGGGGATGGGAGCAAAGGAGGCTGGAGAGGAGGGTATTCGGATGAGCAAAAGTGGGGCAAGGTGGCTCAAGACAAGAGAAATGAGGCAACCATTGGAAAGGGGGCTGCTGCCCCCTTTTATAAGAAAATTTAATGTATCCGGACTTGGAGTCCGGATACACTATACACCATGTGTATCCGGCCTCCAAGGCCGGATACACTAAGCCCCCTTTGTATCCGGCCTTGAAGGCCGGATACAAAACATAATAATTGAAAATTTTAATTTCGCCGCGAATTTGTCGGAGAATCGGCGCGAATCTCGCCTAGCAAATCTTCGTATCCGGCCTTGAAGTCCGGATATACATAAGGGTATGTGTATCCGGTATATTTGACCGGATACAAATCAAAAAATTACGGATTTGCCCTTCGACTTGACCGATTCGACCGATTTGACGCTTTTGGATATCTACAGATTGCCCCGCACGAATTTTTGTTTAGTCCTTGAGATTTTTGGATATTCAAGATTTAGTACCCGAGATATTTTGCTGCGTTGGCAGCCACGTGTGCAGTTCCTGCGCCACGTGTGCAGTTTCCGGCTTTTGCTGCCCGGAAACTTCGACAGCTCATATCTTACTCATCTGAACTCCGATTCGAGCAAACTCAATTGCGTTAGATTCTTATCGGAGCCCTCTATTTAATGACATAGGGCTAAGTACTTGGCATGGGGTTCGAGGAAAAGTCAACTTTCAGCCCATCCTCAAGTTTGACTGCCCGCAGAACCCTCATCCGGACTCCGATTCCAGCAAACTCAGTTGCGTTGGAACCGTGTTGAGATTCTCTATCCAATGGTATAGAGCAAGGTACTTGGCACATTATTTGAGAAAAAGTCAACTCTCGGCTCTTTCTCAAGTTTGACCGCCCACAGAACCCTCATCCGGACTCCGATTCCAGCAAACCCAGTTGCGTTGGACTCGTGTTGGGATTCTCTATCCATTGAGATAAAGCACGGTGCCCAAATTTTATCTGATTAAAAGGTCAATTTTCCACTCCTCAGGGTTTGACTTTTTAGCCGGGTTTTGCATTTCTGGCTATTCGGGGGCGCAAAAATGAGGTGCTTACAACCCCCTCAGGGTTTGAATTTTAGTTTGACTTTTCGTTTTTCTTTATTTTGGGGGTGCAAAAATCAGGTGTCTACTGGGGCATTGCAATATCTTGTTATTACTAGACTAGATCTTGCTCATTTTGTCAACAATATCTGTCAGTTCTTACATGCACCCACCGATGAACATTTCAAGGCACTCAAATGTATATTACGTTACATCAAGGGCACCATTCATTTTGGATTGAATATCTCTTCTTTCAATAATCACTCTTTTAAGGCTTATTCTGATGCTGATTGAGCTAGGTGCCCTGATACTAGACGATCAACATCTGGGTTTGCTATTTTTCTCGGCTCTAATTTGCTTTCGTGGTGTGCTTAGGAGCAAACTACTATCCCATGTTCCAGTGCTGAGTTTGAATATCGATCTTTGGCATCCATTGTTACAAAAATTGTTTGGTTAACTAACTTGTTACACGAGCTTCATCTTTTTCTTCTTGCTCCTGTTGTTATTTACTGTGATAACCAAAGTGCAATCTTCATGGCATCTAATCCTCTTACTCGTGCTTGTTCCGAACACATTGCACTTGATTATCATTTTATTCGTGAATTGGTTGCTGCTGGAAAGATTCACGTTAAGTTTATTCCTACAACCCTTCAGGTTGAAGATTTGTTCACCAAGAGCTTTTCTCGTGCACCATTTTATGCTTTCTGTAACAAGCTCATCATGACTAGTGTTCCCACTTCATCCACGGTTAGCTTGAAGGGGGATATTGAGAGTAAGGACAACTCACTACAAGCCAAATCCCATAAGTCATGGCATTCATCAATGAACTATATCAATCACTCATGATTAGTTTAGGAAGTTTCTATTTCAATTATCATTCTTTATTGGTAACATGTATTTGCATGGTTGTATAGATTCTCATGTGTAATATGAGCAACTCTCCTCTTGCATACAGTCAATGTAGAGGAAACTTTCTTCAAACCTTGTCATCACCCATATGGATGACATGGAAGGGATTGTCACATTGTCATGATATGTCAACCAACATAACTGGTATAAATGCTAGAATTCAACTGCTTATTTGCAGACTCATTGGAGCTCCAGTTTTATCATAAAACTCTAATTTAGCCTAATGAGACCCAAAACTTTGCTGAATGGACTTAAGGACCTCACCAGTAGATTATGAATGTCAAAAAACCCTAGAAATATCTCCCTACATGGTCAAAACCATGCCAAGCCCATATCGTCAAACAACTGAATCTGGTAATTTTGTGTTTATGGTCAACACCTTGATAAGTTGTGCGACCTCCATATGGCATGAACACTCTCCATGGAATCTGTGCGCGCGTCAAAAACGCGGCACGGGGAAAGTTTGGAGTCGCCACCGCCTGATGGGGTACAGGCGGACACCTGGGTGCCTAAGTTTGTTTACTTTGGGCTTTGGTCTGCGGCTTGAGATTCTAAGTCGGGTCTCGGTTGTGGTCTGGGGAAGTCCGTAGACACCCCAGTCCACCCCGTCGGATGACGGATCCTGTGGGTTCCCTGGTTTGAGTCAGCTTTCTCACTTGGTTCTCACCCGATTCCTAATCCAGCATGCCACTTAGTTGTGTCTCGGCGGGACCACCTGAGTGGTGTGGGTCCCTTTAGTTTATTTTATCTTGTTTTATTTAAGTTGTCTGAGTCTGATTAGGTGGGCCCCGTTGGAAGGCCCACGGTGTCCTTGGTGGGCTTGGGTAAGCCCGTGTGCCCTTGGTGGGCCTCTGTCTAACCTATGAGGCCCTGTGGGCTTAGGTTAAGTGAATTGGTTTCACATTAGGGTTTAGGTTTGGAGCTTTAAGTGTTTTTCCATGCAAAAGGTGGGCCGGATTGGTTCGTGGGCCCCTTTGGTGGGCCCACATGGTGGCCAAGTAATTTTACTTTATCTTTTTAATTTGCCAAAGATGGGTTGGACATTGGGCTTGGGGCCCATAGTCCTGATTAGGGCTTGTAAGCCCAAGTTACCAGAAGTTAGGGTTTGCACCCTTCCTTGGCTCGGTTGGTGGGCTTTGGCGGGCCCGGTAGGCCCTTGCCCTTGGTCTCGGCCAAACCATGCAATTCATACGTCATCCCACAAATCAAGGCTCGGGTGGTCTGCATTGGGTTTGGCCCGCCCGATTCAATTTGTTCATTTTACTCCATTTCCTTATTTGCATGCTTTTTGGGTTCATAGGGCTTGGTGGGCCCCGTGGGAAGGCCCACTAGTGTGCCAAGTTGGACCGGTGGTCCAAGTCCCAAATTGGGTTTCCGGGTCCTGTTGGTTCAGTGGTTTTAGTTCAAATCCCTCCAAAATTCGTCAGAACATCAAAGCATGTAAAAAACCACATTTCTGTGTGTATCCGGCAACTCAGGCCGGACACACCTGGTCTGTAAGTGATCTGGCCTGGGTGGCCGGATACACAGGGGCCGTAGGTGATCCGGCCTGAGTGGCCAGATACACCTAGGCCTCAGGTGATCCGGCCTGAGTTGCCAGATCACACTGGAATGGCCCTTTTTGGGACTTCTGCCATTCGAGGTGGTTTCTAGAGGTTCCTAAAGGTTTCTACAGGTCATGTGGACCCCTGTGAGGGCCCACATTGGCTCAGGTTTGGGGGAAGCCTCCTTTGGCTTCCCTTTTCTGATTTTTCAGCAAGGCAAGAAGGCATTGGGGCTAGTCTTGGGGTGGTCCACGGATTCCTAACCTGCTGGAACATGTAGTTAGCAGTGGAGGCTTATAGGTGGAGGGAACGTGCTTGTGTGCACGTCAGAAAAAAACAGCAAGCAATCCAAGACACGACTAATGCATGCAATTAGCAACGTAGCTAAAATAGAGAGAAAAAAAGGAAAACAGCAAATAGCCATGGTCATGTTATCACTTAAAGAAGAGAAAACCAATCATGAAAAACAGCAAGAGATAAAGACTCCAATGGTCCTAACACGCATGCCACTACGTATGCAAGATGCAACAAACCATGCAAGGTAAAATGTTCATGCGGAACAGTAGCTATGCACACCAAGGGTGTCCCCACTGAGGTTACCTGCCCCTCTTGCGACCTTCGTCAAGGTTTGAATCTGGATTCCATGCTCAAAGCATACGGCCTTTAGAGAATTTGAAGGGAAAGGAAGGGAGGTATACAGGGTACATTGGACTAACAGCTAAGAAGGAACAGGCTCCTTCCTCAATCGAATCAAGTAAGAAAAGAATACCAACCAACAGCTCCTAAAGACCTTGATGCATGTGAGGACGGCACTCACATTCTCACAGGATTGTGCATGGGGTCTGCCTTACCACCGAAGACCCCCCATGTTACATAAAAAATGGAGGAACATGCAAGTAATATAAAAATTAGCATGACTATACAGCAGTGGGACACTAAACTCCTTAAACCTCTTGGAAAATCCTCATTTCAATATATGTGAAGTAAAAGTGGACGAGAAACGATACCTGAGGGTTCCTACACTTTCTTGCAAGGTAGGGACACCTTCTTTTGCTTGGACAGCAGCTGGAGAGCACCCAGATGTTCAAACTTCACCTCTGCAGCAATCAACCTCTCCTTGTTTCAACAAGGAACTGAAGAGGAAGAAGAGGGCAAGGGTTTTTGTAGCCTTGGCATGGAGTGATGAGGTTATGGAGGGCAAAGGAGGCAAGGTTCAGGTGGGAAAAGTGGGAGGAGAAAGCTCAAAACAGCAAAGAAAAGCCAACCCCCGGAAATGAGCTGCTGATTGCTATTTATAGACAACTTAATGTATCCGGCAACTCAGGCCGGATACACTGAGGCTTCTCCTTATCCGGCCTTCATGGCCGGATACACTAAGGCTCCTTTGTATCCGGCATTCAATGCCGGATACAAAATATAATCATTTCAAATTTAAATGCCGCCGCAAATTTGTTGGACGATCGGCGCGAATCTCGCGAGAAAATCTTCTTGTATCCGGCCTTCAAGTCCGGTCATGAAGGGGAGCTAGTGTATCAGGCATTAAATGCCGGATACAAATCGAAAAATTACGGATTTGCCCCTCGACTTGACCGATTCGACCGATTAGACCGATTCGACCGATTCTACGGATTGCCCCGTACGAATTTTTGTTTAGTCCTTGAGATTTTTGGATATTTAATATTTAGTCCCCGAGATATTTTGCTGCGTTGGCTGCCACGTGTGCAGTTCCTGCGCCACGTGTGCAGTTTCCGGTTTTTCTGCGTGGAAACTTCGACAGCTCATATCTCCTTCATCCGAACTCTGATTTGAGCAAACTCAATTGCGTTAGACTCGTATGTGAGCCCTCTATTCAATGACATTGGGCTAAGCAATTGGCACGGGGTTCGAGGAAAAGTCAACTTTCGGCTCATCCTCAAGTTTGACCAGCCCACAGAACCTTTATTCGAACTCCAATTCCAGCAAACTTAGTTGCGTTGGACTCGTGTCGGGATTCTCTATCCCTTGAGATAAAGCAAGGTGGCCAACTATTACTGGATCAAAAAAGTCAAATTTTCACCCCTTAGGGTTTGACTTTTTATCCAGGGCTTGCATTTCCGGCTCTTTTGGGAAGCGCAATAATGAGGTGCTTACAGAATCCTTGACACACACCAAGAAAACTTAGCTTCCCAACACATTAGGGGTTCCGAAATTCCTATTTGGCCTTTCAAGATTTTAGCAATTTTCTAGTGTTTTCTGTTGTTTCTTGCAGAATTTGTCTAGCAGATGTGGTTAGATCTCCGCATATGGGTATGTGGAACAAAGAGTGTAAAGCCATTTTGACTATTGGAATAAATGTTGGTTGTCTGGATGGGACCATCAATTGGCCTTAAGAGTTTTGCACCTAATAGATTCCTCCATACAAACTAGGGTTTGCCATTTCGATTAGTAGTCAAGTCAGTAGACCATGTTAAGTAGGGGTGCAAGTAGCTTTACTTGGTTCTCGGTTTTAACCCGACCAAGTTGCACATGAAGGAGTTTGTTCCAGTTCTTTGGACGAATTCTTTGAATGGGGTGCTTAAAGGGAGTTATATATATATTGATATTAAGGATAATAGGTAAGTACCTCATTTTTGCACCCCTTTAAAAAGCCAGAAAGCAAAAACCTAAAAGACAGGTCAAAAAACATAAGGAGTAGAAGGTGACTTTCTACCTGAGCCTGAATTGATTGCCATACCCTTTTCCAATGGATATACAATCCCAACACTGTTCCAACGCAATTAAGTTTGCATGAATCGGAGTTTGGATGGAGAAGATATGAGCAAAACAATCCCAAAGGCGAAATGGTAATTAAATGTAGAAAGACCAGTCACGTAGCAAGTTTGCAGGCCTCACCGGATAAATGGCAAATTTAAGTGCTAAAAGGCAAAAACAGGGAAAAGACAAAACAAATGACTATCGGTAAAAAGCTTAAAATATCTTAATTAAATTAATTAAGATAAATAAAAAAGAAAAGAAATGGAAAACTCGGATTTGTCCAAGGTGGGCGGCTGAGCCACCTCAGCCGTCAACTCAAGCTAGCCAAGAGAGAAAAATCACAACCGTATGAATTATACGGTTGATTCAAAATGATGTTTTGCGGCGCACCGCTAGAGCAGCGAATCACGACGTGTGGCGTTGACCAATGGGACTAAAAGCAACTGTACACGCAATACGGTTGCCTTTAGCCCACTGATCAACGTGCTGCGTGCGTCAGTGCCTGTCTGCTCATTAATGTTGAAAAGACCCCACGTGACCGTATGTATTATACAGTCGTGACCAAACCGCATAATATATACGGTTTTCTACTTGTGCACCATAAATTGAAAACCCAAACATAGAAGGTGGGTTGGTCGTTTCTTTCTGTTTCTCCTCTACTCCTCTGCAACTCCAACTTCCAAAATCACTCCAAAAACCCTCTTGAATCCTTTCAATCTCATGGATAAGCCTTAATAAATCCCTCCCATCTTCTTTGATCCCTTCCTAACCATCACCCAAGACTTGGGGAGGTTGATGAAGAAGGGAAAGGAGATGCTCCACCTATTGTGAAGGCTTCTCAACGAGTTTAAACCAAGCACCTCCAAGGACTTTTCTCCATCAAGGTAAAGTTTCTTTCTTGTTTTCATACAGCACATATGATTCTAAGTGAGTAAAGAGCATGTTTCTTTAGCTTTTATATCCTTGGCTCCTCTCTTCTTGCTCTTCTCCTCTCTTATGTTTACTCATCTTCTTAAAGAAGTGATCCTTCATGAGGTAAGAATATGTAAGGGTGGTCGTGTAAGGGAGTGAGAGGTCCATGAAGTCTTCCAAGGTCTTTTAAGGCCACTTAATCTGTACTTAGTTGTATTCTTTCTCCCCCCACATCTGGATCACTGTACCCCTTTAATCCCCTCACTTCCTTTCTTTATTTAGCTTACTTCATTCCCTTGATGCAAGTGCTGGTTCCCTTGCACTGTGTGTTTTAATTCCATGAGTTTAGTAGGGAGTACACATATGACACTAAATTTGCATGCATGTGTGTGAACGTTTTAGTTTCCTTATTAATATTATGGTTGCTTGCTTACTATTTGGACCTGTCTAATTCTTGTCTCATTTCGTTCTCCAGCATGATTTCAATTGATATGCACCCGCATGCCATCCACACACCACTGGTTTTAAGCATGTATTGGATGCTGCATTTATCTCTCTTCTATCATGTTTATTTTCTGATTGTGTATCATGTGTGGTTTGGCCGTGGACTTAAGCATGAGGCCTCTCGGGCTACGTAACCCATGTTCCTATTAAAAGGAATGAGGTTTGATTCTGCAACAGCGGTGGGGGACCTCACCACCACCTCAAAAATCCTAAGTTTGCAAGCTTAGGTGAAGGGAGGCAAGCCCCAAGCCTCAGTCCCCTTTCCTTTTGGTTTTAAGTTGGTTTTAATTGTGTTCAAGCACCTAAAATTAATTTGGAATCCACTTCAGGTCAACCAAATGACCCCTAGTCATTATCCGGCTCACAAGGGATGAGGGACCCCAGAAAAATCAAATTTGTATGATTCCTGTGCCAACCATAAACTCAGAACGGTTTTGGCTAAACTGTATAATTTATACGCCTAAATTGCATGTTGTATACGGTTTAGTATAGAAAGCTTGCAGATCCTCATTTGTGTGCATAAATGGTCTAAAATCAATCTTTAAAATGCCTTAATACCAATAGGGTCCCCAGACCCAAATTGGGACTTTTGGCTCACTCCAAGCCCATCAAGGTTTCCAACTGGGCCCGACCTTTTGTCTTACCCCAGATCCATTCTAAATGGATTTGCTAACTATAATGGACTCTATTGTGGGCTATTCCCGAGCCTACAGTCATTTAAAAGCCGAAAGAAACTAATCATCTTCCTAAATTTCATCCCAAACCAAATAAGCTTAAACCAGAAAGTGTGCTTCCGAAACAGTAACCCTAAAGGGACTTAGACCATTTTAGGGTCTAACTTGGCATTTCGTGGGCCTTCGAACGGGGCCCACCATTCAATCTTAGATCATTCAAGCTAAAAAAGATAAAAAAAAATCAAAGTAAAGGAACCTATACCACTCATGTAGTCCCGCCAAGACTTAATTGAGTGACATGCTTGCTTAGGACGAGTGAGATACAAATGAGTTGACTCGCTAAAAGGCTAACTAGGGATAGCCTGTGGGACCCGTGTAAAACCCTGGATTTTCCTAAAAATAAAATAAATTAAATAAGCCTAAATATATAGAGGAGTTAAGATTAATTAGGTATTGGAGGAATAACAATATAATCCAGAAGATATTAGTAGTTAAAAGAATAAACAATAATTTTGAGTAATTTGGAAATTAAATAGTAACACCAAATTAATTAGAAAAAAAGGATCATTTAGATAAATTGGGAAAGTAAATTAAATATAAAGGATTGGAGAAGATAGGTATTAATCCAAGTGCATTATATGGTTAAGATTGATATGAGGAATAAAGAGGAAAATTTTTGGAAAAAGATCCAAAGGTTAAATATGGAATTACAAGGAAAGGGTATTTTGGTTATTTTCCAATTAGCCAAATTAATATATTGAGTAATTAAATAATTATTAAACCTGAAATATTTAATTAGACTTAATTTGGGTTATGTTTGAATTTAAATAGCAAATTATGGCTTAAAAGTAGGAAAAAGGGTACATTGGTGATTATGGTTGATAAGGAGCCTTAAATTTGAGGATAAGAGGAGCTTTGGGGTGTTTTAGTAATATTTTAAAACAAGGAATTAAATATGCACGAAAATTAGCTAGAAGGAAGAGTTTAGATAGTGAGGGGTTTAATTGGTATAGTACTAGTAGAGAATTAGAAGGTGGAGAAAAAGTAGGAATTTATTTAGAAGGTCTTTTAAACCTATTAGGACTTCTAATTAAGTGAGCTTATAAAAGGGAAGGTCTAGGGAAGGTTTAGGGTTTTTAGCAAGTCAAAAACAAGGAGAAAGAAAAGGGGAGTTCGTGCTTGGGCTTGGAGAAATAATGGAAAGAAGAGAGAGGAGAAAATGAGGAGATTCTATAAAGAAAAAGGGGTTCCAGAGATGGCCGATCAGCCAATTTTGAACGATGAGCTAGAAAGATCAAACCGTTGGAATGGACTGAAATTTTAAGGTTTTGATCTACTCATGAGGGACTTCAATCTGAACGGTGAAGATTGGATTTGGAGGAGTTTAAGGTGGTGCGATCAAGCTCAAAAAATGGCTAGGCGAGCAGATTTCTAGAAAGACTTAGTTCATGTAATGAGGCAAGTAGCAAATACTTAGAAAACTGGAGGAATTGCATGATTTTCATGTTTTATTATTTAGATATATTATGAGATAATTTAGAAACAAACCATGTTTGTTTAGACAAGGATTTTGGTAAGTGTTATGTGTTTGTTTGGGGTTTTCTCAAAAATTGTTGAAGTATGGTTATATGATTGGTTTTGATACGATTTGATTTATAAACGAAGTTTCATTTTATTTAAATTGTTCTAACATGTTTATAAAGTGTTTTAGAATGATTTAGAATGGATTTGATGCATGGGATATTGAGTTGTGGAATGTTTATTGAATTTCGTAATTTTTCAAAAATTTACATCGTATCGAGCCGCCCGAACAGTCGCTTGAGCGCCTTGTGTATTTGTCAAAACCCGAGAGCAATTTTCCCATATTTAACTGTCGCCCGAACAGTTGCTCGAGCGATCTATCGAGCGACCAACCCTGAAACAACCTAAAGTATAAGGCCGTTTGAGTGCCCCTTTGCCGCTCGAGCAACTTGTCTGTTAGATTTTGAAAAATTTGCCTTTCAACCTAGTTTTTCGCTATGGAATTGTTTTTATCTATTTATAACCTATGTACCATCAAGTTTAGAGTAATTGGAGATTGTTTGCACTGGCAGATGTTTAAAATTCATGTTTATAAAGATTTTGGGTAGATTTTACCAAAGAGGCACTTCTACTGATACCATTGTTCCAAACAATTTTATTCTTAACCAAACTTAATTTTAAGAGTTCCTACTCCTGTATTTGGACTATCTGGACTTGTTTTGAGTGCCGAATGATTTTACATACGCCCAGATTATTTTGCCCATTGAAACTGTGATTTTGAGATATGTATTTGACTCCACTTGTGTGGGTCTTTGGGTCATAGTTGTAACAAGGAAGGTGCCTGGTTTATTATTTCCACAGGGCGGATTTGGTCAATTTTATTTATCCTTAGTCCGTGTACTCAGCGGGATACTTCCTCGATCTGTGTACTCAATGGGAAGCTAGTTACTTTTGTTTATCCTCGGTCCGTGTACTCGGCGGGATACTTCTTCGATCCTTGTACTCGGTGGGAAGCTGGTTATTGGTATTTATATCCTTTGTTCGTGTACTCGGCGGGATACTTCCTCGATTCGTGTACTCGGTGGGAAGTTGGTTACTTTTGTTTATCCTCGGTCTGTGTACTCAGCGGGATACTTCCTCAATCCGTGTACTCGGTAGGAAGCTGGTTATTGGTATTTATTCCTCCGTCCGTGTACTCGGCAGGATACTTTCTTGATCCGTGTACTCGGTGGGACGCTAGTTATTGGTATTTATATCCTCGATTCATGTACTTGGCGGGATACTTCCTCAATCCGTATACTTGGCAAAAAGCTTATTGTTTTGTGGCTGGTGCCTTCTATCCTTAGTCCGTGTACTTGGCGGGATACTTCCTGGTGTTGTGATTGTTTTTTATTCTGTGATGTTATAGAGTGGTATGATGTTTGCTGTGATTTCTATATGATCATTTTTCTAGTTGTTGTTTTGGTTTAATCGTACACCTCATGACTTATGTTCATGAAAATTTTGGACTGATTTCATGCATGCACCTTGCTACTTGTTGAGATTTATTCTCACTCTAGTTTTCCCCAATTTTTCAGGTATTCTTGGCGAGGACGACGAGCTTGGGCTAGTATGTAATAGGGGTAGTTAGTTTAGTTGTAAAATTAGTTTCTTGAGATTATGAACATTGTAATTGTTAAAGATTAGTTGTAAGTGGATATTATTTCTTGTTTTCGCATAGGATTCTGATGATGTAATTAATAGTGGATTTAATTTGATCTGGATTTTAGTTGCTTTTGTTACTTATCATAACACCTCGAGTTCAGAAAAATTTGACTCGGAATCGGGGCGTTACAACCCGTCTTTGGACAGGGCGGACCGGAGTGTCTACAGACTTCCCCGAATTGTAACCGGATCCTTTCCCATAATCTCGATGCGCATATAACCTAATAGACATCCTTTGAGCCATCCAGGTGTCTGCCTGAGCCATATGTCAGAGAAAAAGAAAAGATTTTCCAATGTAGCCTCGTTCTATACCGTACTTGGCTGCAGCTGCTTTGGTAAATCTTCTTTCATGGCTGCCAAACGGGCCTCAAACTGGCTTCCTACACCCTATACTAGTCCTCTTCGTCTAGCCCCAGCTAGGCAGGCATTGGTGCCATAGGCACAAACTACTCTGGTTGCTGAACAGGATAGACAGGAATGGCTATGGGTGGCACGAGCTGTGCTACTGGCTAATTTGCCTATCAGGCAATGGCCAGTCCAACCCCCTAATTCCTCGAATCCAATATCCTAGAAGCGTGCGACCCTACAACCCTTTCGCAAGAGAGCGTTGGGCCATCCCGAAAGAAGGACCCACGTTCCCTTCGCATCTGTGTGCCACGGATCGACATGCGCACAATAGGAAGTTCGCATTTTAATTTGATTACATATTAAATTGAAAATGAGAATTTTGTTTACTCTATGCTGTAATCTAATTTGCCAATTATTTACTTAAAATAATATTTAAAAAATATAAAAAAATATAAAATGAAAATTACTGATTTGGAGGCCATGTTATTTATTCGTAATTAAAAATCCTTCATCAATATAAAATATTTTTGTCAAAAAAAAAAAAATAACAAAACGGAAATAAATCTTAAAAATGATTGTATTAAATAACATATCCTTTTTTT
The DNA here is from genome assembly GCA_947561395.2 of Buxus sempervirens. Taxonomy (NCBI): domain Eukaryota; kingdom Viridiplantae; phylum Streptophyta; class Magnoliopsida; order Buxales; family Buxaceae; genus Buxus; species Buxus sempervirens. Next base: position 46,568,089 of record OX387184.1, on the reverse strand, counting down.
TACTGTATTAAATTAGTTCAAGACAGAGGGTGGGAAGCATCTTGAGATGGAAACAGTTAGGCAACTTAATTTTTGTCGTCAATATGATCAGCTGAATCCTATGAGGCGGAAAATGTGGAATCTTTGTTGGATTTATCTACAGTAACATGGGATAAGTTGAGTTGAATTTGGTTGGGGATTATACTAATATATTAAGTTGCAAGCTAGGTTTTTGTTCCTCCCAAATTGGACTTGGCTTGACACGTGGTGGTATGGGTGATGTGTCTACGTGCGGGCATGCCAATATCTGTTGATATGTAATTCGGGTTGGGTCCTGACCTCGGGCACCTGTTCCAAGTCAAAACTAAGATTGGTCTAGCTGTACTGCAAGTCACCTGTAGTAAAATCAATCAGACAAAAGAATGAAAACTAGGGGTTTGGTCTTCGTTTGGGTTCTTATTCGTGTTTGAAAACGACGATGGCAACAATGAAGTACTATATTCAAATATCGGTCGCTGAAAACACAACCGTTTATTACAACAAATCTTCAAATAACGCAAAAGAAATAAATTCAAAGAAAATCAACAATGTTAGCAATACCGGCCTCCCCTTGCCCTATGGCCATTAAGTTGGCCAGAACAAATGGGTGATCCCTAGTTAGTCAGAAAAAACCATGTTTTAAAAGATATTCAAATATTTCTGTTGTGCTATTTATATCAAAAGAATAATTCCGACTAAAGGTATTTACAGCCTTTGATTCTTCAGTGCCCTTAGATTTCCGAAGAAGAATTGGACATGTCAATGGCTTTTCCCAATGACCTCAACGACCCCAAATTCAAAATTAGGGTCCTTGTAATATGACCCATAACATGAGGTCTTCTTTTCCCCATATTTTTGTAAGAGCCATTCATATTTAGTGGCTCTGGCTGACAATTCCAACAGGTCCTCAAATTTTTTGCCTTCAAACTTCTTTGGAAGGTCAATGTCAAGGCCATTCAGGGCCAAATTTACAAATTTTGACTCTAGTAGTAGAATTCTACATTTATTTTTCAGGAGCTTAAATCGGGCTATGTACCTATTGGCTGACTCTCCTAATTGTTGCCTTAGACGAGCAAGGTCAACCATTGTAACCTCAGGTTCAGTTCGGTAAAATTGGGAATGGAATTTTTCTTCCATTGTTGCCCAATTCATAATAGAATTGGCTGGTAAGGTGAGCGTGACCGGTTAATGAATACCCAAACAGTCTCAATTCAAGGAAATCCTTGCTTGAGACCTCACCGCACTGAACCGTAAATCGGCCAATGTGCTCTACTATAGACTGTTGGTCTTTGCCTAAGAACAAAGTAAACTCAGGAATCTTATATCCCCTAGGAAACTCAAACTAGTGATCAATCCAAGCTGGGTAAGGTTTTCGGTAAACAGGTCTAGTCATTCGTTGGCGATAAGGATCTCTGAATATCTCTTGAACTAAATTCTAAATATAGTTATGGTTTATGGCCATGTTTCTCAAGCCAATTTCTTCCCTATGGTTATCATGCATCTCCTATTGCCCCTCCAGGGTATATCTCTAAAGGAGGCAAATTGGGAGTTACCGGATTACTGGGAGGAGGATCAGGCCCACGGGCATCATTACTGATTACCTGATTACGACCGTTGTCCCCCATGTTTATAGGTGGGGGTTGGTCCAAGATATTTGGTCTCCCCTGATTATTAGGGCCAGATACAGCTGATTAAGCTTGTTCAACAACCAAAGCTAGTCTAGCCATTGTTGAAAATCCCTCATGTAACGCAGCTAAAATCCTACCGTTATCGATGGAAAGTCTATTAATTCCTTGGCTAAATCTTGCCATTTGTTGGCTAAGACCTTGTATGGCCTGAATAAGACGTTCATTAGGTTTCGGCTGAGGATTTGATGGTCCTTTAGTCGGTGCTTCTTAGATAGGTATAGGATTTACCTGTGGCTCCACAGTTTCCTCTGGCATCACATTGTCAGCATGCCAAGTACTTCTTCTTGGCATTACTGCCCTTTCAAAGACGAGGGGTCCCACCGGGCATGCTAAAAAGGATGTTCCTCCCAAATTGGACTTGGCTCGACACGTGGCGATAGGGGTGATGTGTCTGTGTGCAGGCGTGCCAGTATCTGTTGATATGTAATTTAGGTTGGGTCCTGACCCCGGGAACCTATTTCGGGTCTAAACCGAGATCGATCTAGTCGTACTGCAAGTCACCTATAATAAAATCAATCAGACGAAAGAATGAAAACTAAGGGTTTGGTCTTCGATTGGGTTCTTATTCGTATTTGAAAACGACAATGGCAACAATGAAGTACTATATTTAGATATTGGTCATTGAAAACACAAACCGTTTGTTACAAAAAATCTCCAAATAACACAAAAGAAATAAAATCAAAGAAAATCAACAATGCTAGCAATATCGGCCTCCCCTTGCACTATAGCCGTGGTCGGAGTATAAGGTAGGGATATAGGGGGTGTCTGGTAGTATAGTTGATTGTGGGATTCACCTAGGAGTATTATTTAGCTGACATTCAACTACTCACTTGGCTTGACAAAAAAGAGCTTCGGTACTGGCTGCTCTTAATCTTGTAGCCGTAATCAGAGTACAGAATCAGGAAACAGGGGCGCCTTAGACTTCCTTGCTGGTGGCAGGGTCATCAATTCGATTGGAGTAAATAGTAGCCTGGAATGTCACTGAGACAAGAAGCAGTGAGAGAAATCCTAAGTTATCCCTCTTGCTACAGTGTGAGTGTAGGAAACTGGATAGTGATCATGGATGATAGGATTATAATCATAATAACCGGTTGTGGTTAAATGGATGTTGTCCCAGAACACTTCACAACTATGCCTTTTATAGTCGAGCTTTGGCAGTTGGTTACCATCCCATGATTGCACGATCATGATGACGGTTGTTGGAGTTATCAATCTTCCCACTACATTCCAGTTGAGCAACAGCTTGCCATGACCCTAACGCTTAACTTCCTGGATTACCATTGTTCGTTAAGATGGTTGAATTACTTGTGCGTCAAGCTCAGTTACAAATCATATTTTGGTGTTGACGTCACTTCTCACATGTATGGAAGTTGTTCTCTTGCTTCGGCATGTAAATATGCTTAAGTGTCTTTGCTTGTAAAACTAGCCTCTGTGGGCACCACGAGGCTGTGAGACATGGAAAAAATCACCTAGATGATTCCCCTTCGTCAACACATGGGCTCAACAAAAAATGGGAGAGTCGCCACCATCCAATTTTAGGGTGTGAATGGGCACCAAAAATCATCAAAAAGAGCAAAAGGGCAAAATCTAGAGTCAAAATAACCCTACTTGAAAATAAAATCCAGAGATGAGTAAGGGGATTAGATTATGAATGGGGGAAGGTGTTAGGCACCCCCAGTCACCCATACAAGGTGGTTGCCAAGTGTTGTTCATGCTAAAAAAAAAGAAAGCTTGCTAAAATCATTAAAAACCCTTGAAAAAGGATTAAACAAATGTATGATACTTTCACATGAGAAATCCAAATGAATTTCAGATCCTCTTTTATGTCATTATCACTTCTGGGATATCACCATTAGATGGAAATCAAAGCAAAACTTGAATAAAACCAAGTTGAGACAAATTCGGAAAATTCGGTAAAAGCTAGAACCATTTGTCTTGAAATCATTCAAATCTAATTTAAATTAAATCAAACCAAATTCATTTGAAAGATTATGATAAATAGAAGATTCATGCAAATTTTCCATCAAATCCGGTTAAAATCCTAGGAGTTATGCTCCTTTGAAAGTTGCTGTTGGAAATCAGTAAAAGTAACAAGTGGACAACTTTGGAAATTCATTTAGAAACATTGGCTTCATATAAATACATGAAATTTGGCATGAGTGAAGTATGTATGGTCATCTTTCAGATGAAACTAGCCTTATACAAAAATTCATCTGGATGTGCCTTGGGTGAACTCCCGAACAGGCCCCGAGGATCACGGATTAACCCAGAAAAGTGCTGCTGAGCAGTTCTGAGTAAATCGGTCACCCACAATACAAATGGAATCAAAAAATTATGAAACCAACTGAATTTGAAATTAGACTTCCAATGGAAAACACAGAAACAAAAATCACTCGAATCGGACTTAAAACGAACACATGGCACTCAGTCAAAGTGACAGGTTCTACAATCAGACCTGAACTGACCTAACAACTTCGACTGAGTCGTGTCAAAAATCCACTTCATAAAAATTGATGAAATTTTATAGGCATAAACTAGACAGCCTCACCTTTCCTATGGCTTTGGAATCACTCCAAAATTCATCCGGATGATGAGGTTATGAGTGTCTGAAGTTGGGGTACAGCTGCTGTCCCGTTTTGCCACTTTTAAGTAAAACCAATTCAAATCAGTGATTGGATGTGTGCGATCCATGCAATACCAATCAAAATCACTTGAAAAAGTGTTGAAGAACCTCTAGGAAGAAATAGCGCATAAGTTTGGCTCACAATTCTCTCCGATTGGAGATAATATGCGAAAAACCCTAAAATTGAGCAAAAATGCCCAAAACCGAGAGGTTAAACCTAGAGGTCTTCAATACTTGCTTGAAATCATGTTGAAAACCATTAAGAAATATCCTAGAATTGTTTGGGGCTATTTATTCCAGATCTATCACAATGAATGCAATAGATCCGAATTACAAGCCTATTCCGACAAGAGACAAGTGCAATATGTGTGTATGTGTAAAAATCATATCTTCAATCACAACATAACAACATATGGATTCATATCAATCAAATGGGGTTCTAAAAAACCTAGAGTTCTGTTCCATTCTCATTTCCCTTAGTTCTCTTTCCCCGTTTTACGGTTCTTCGAGATGATCTTTGGGTACTTTGAGTATGAAACGGTTTTCATAGAATCAAAAGGCTTTTCAAAAGGGTTCTAACACTAAGAATCAATCCTCAGTCTCGTTTCCCCTAGATCCTACTTTCACGTTTTAAGGCTAGGGGGAGTCTTGAGGTACTTTGAGTAGGGGAAGGGTTTGCATACACAAAGAGTAGGTCTTATTCAATAGAAGGGTAGAAGAAAAGAACTAACTCTAGAATGTAAAAACAGAAAAATAAAGAGGGGTTTAGGCTTACCTGGGTGTCTGGAAGCAATGCGGTAGCAGTTCCCTTTTTTACTCGGAGCTCTTCAATCTCCAACTTATTGGCCATTTGCTTGAGGAGGAGCCTCCTATTTATATGCAAAGGCTAGGGTTAGGATTTGCATGATGGTAGACACAAAATGATGTCTAGAGTCCACCAACCTTAACCCTAAGGCTATTTCCGAGATTTCCACTTCTTTAATGAAGGATATGATGGTAAAAGTGAAAACTCTCGGAAAACCCTAATTTTGAGCAAAAAGCTTGTATCCGACATATCAGGTCGGATACAAGAGCACATATATGTATTCGACATATGTCATCGGATACATTAATACCTGTTTGTATCCGACAACTTTTGTCGGATATAAAAGGATATACTTGTATCCGACCTGAGTTGCTGGATACAGGAAAAAAAACTTAATTTGCAAATTTTGTGCTGGTTTTAAAGAAAAGAATGAATTTTGCCAATTATTGTGCAATTTGGGGTGTCGACAACTGCCCTTCTTTGCGGGAGTTGCAACGCAATGAGCTGCAAAGATTAGACAATCCCAAATTGCGCTCTCTCAACCATGATTTGCTTGGTTCAATTCAATTTTGCAAAATAATTTTTGGGTGAAGATTTGCCAAAAAAAGCCCTAACTTTAAGGGGGCATTTCTCCAAGATGTCTTAAATTCGACTGAGCTCTCGTGGCTATGAAATGGATTTTAAGCCGAAAATAAGATTTTTGAAAACTGATTTTTTTCATCAAACCAAGTTAAAAATTGAATGAATATTTTCCTTTTGACCAACACATTTCCCCCAAGTTGTCCTAAATTCCACTGAGCTCTCGCGACTATGATGTGGATTTTAAGCCCAAAAATAGGTTTTTTGTGAAAATAGCAGATTTGTAGCACACATTTTTTTCTCTTTTTTTCTTTTTATTTTCTTTTTCTTCTTTTTTCTCTTTTTCTTTTCTTTTTCTCCTTTTTTCTCTTTTTTCTTTTCTTTTTCCTTTTTTTTCTTTTTCTGTTTTCCTTTTGTATCTGACACATTTGGTCGAGTATCAAAACCTTGCTTTGTATCCGACATAACTCGTCGGATACCCTTGTTTATATTAGTCGCGCGTGACTGCGACCCTTCATTTCCTTTTCTTCTTCTCCGATTTCTAAGAGCGGACACAAGCCTCTCTTCTTCTCAAGGACGACTGCTTAATCTTCTTCTCGGGCAACTTCTCTGAGCTCCGGTGACACCTATTGACGCCGGCGACCATCTCTTGATTTCGGTGATTGGCATTGCCAAGCCCTAGCCCCTTTTCGGTTTCTGTTAAAAATCCTTGTCCTTCCTCAACAGTGGTGACAACTCCACCATCCGACGCCATCATGCAGGTGACTTCATATCGGTTTCGGCAATCCGCTTCCTTGCTTGCAATCAGGTGTTCATTTCTCCATTCAAACAGTAAGTGCAACTTGGCACAATCAAAAAATTTTTTTTTCTTGCATAGCTTACACACTGAATCGCCATGTCCGAGCAATTTTATCTGTATATCATGCTATGATTGTTGGTTGGATTTGGCCTTTGTAACCGGCTGTCCATTTCCTCACCGTTCTTGCCGAAATTGAAAGTGAGTGGCACATTTGTTCCCAATTTCCGGTAACCTTCATTCTTGAATTTCTGCAAAGCTTGAGCTTGATGTTTTGATGAAATTTTTTGTTCACCGAATCTTGCAATTGCTTTGGTTGTTTTGAACAAACATGATTGCCAGCATCCTTTGCCATGAACAATTGATCCACTGATGCTCCATACTATTTCCTTTTTTGAATTGCAATGTTCTAATTTCTGCTATGATTCTCACTTGCATTGATTGGAATTTCTGCCGGTGAGGAATTTTGACCGAATTGCTTATTTTTCATGTTCCTGATTACTTTTGAATTGTAAATACCATGCTGTTCTTCTTTTTTTTTCTACAATTTGCTTTGACTTCCAAATTGATCCTGCCAATTCTTGAGCTGTGATTTTTTAATACTGACTGCCTGAATAACAGTAGCTTGTGATATCCTTGAATTGATAGTATCTGAGAACTTCAGATTGCCTGCTAATTTCATGATTTTGAATTGTCGGTGGTGAACCCCAACTTTGGTCCAAGTGTTATGATTTATTCTTCTTTTTCTTTGCAACCTGCCTTTTCTGGTTTTGAGACACTCTTGATTCAATGTGGTGTTCCAACTGCTAGGACGTATCCTTGGGAAATCTTTGCCTTGTGGGTCACTTTTTCAGTTTGCATGACCACCCATACCTTGATATCTTGGTTGTCTTTCTTAATTCCCGATTTATATCCTAAGACTGCAATTCCTGTTTTAACCATTGATCCACTGTAATATCAGTCTCTTTTGTGCTTGCATATTTGTTTTGCCTTTCGGAATACCTCCTGAAACCATAACACATTAAGAGGGATTAAACCTTGTAGAGATCTTTTAGGATTAGGATACAATGTTTTAAAACCAAAATTTTAACACAAATTTGATAGTTAAAACACTTCCCTATTTCCTGTAGATGGCTAGAAGTCGCTCCAGTGTCTGAGAGGAGGCTGATCCTGTTGATCAGCCCTCCACTTTGCGGGCTAGGATAGAGGCGAATTCTAGTGCTACCCTGTCGGATCCGCTGGATGATTCCAGAGAGAGCTCCAGAGAGGGCTCTACTGAGGTAGGCCTTCAAATTCTTTTTTCCTTTTCTTGCTTCCCACGAAACCGACTTCACTTATTCATTTCTACTTTTAGCTTGTTGTTGCTCCTGCTCGAGGTCGTCGTAGAGGCCGAGAGAGAGGCGGAGGTAGAGTCGGAGAGAGGGGTCGAGGTCGAGCCAGAGAGAGGGGTCGAGACCGGGCCAGAGCTTCAAGCCAGGAGGGTGTTGCTGCAGCTTTCCGTATAGGGATCTCCGCGGAGTTGAGAGCATTTGTTCATGATACAAAGCTCCTTAGTGGTTTGGATAGCCACCTTTCCATATGCATCTGTGTTGATGTTCCACTACCCTATCCTCTCTCTCATCTATGGGGCAGCTGGAGGAAGTTTAGTGAGTTGGTTCTGACGCTTTCTCCGGCACTCAGGCGTGAGTTTGGTCGGTGCCACCTTGACTACTTTCTTCGTATCCCTTCGTTCCGAGCCGATCGTCCCCTTATCTTTGCCATGATGGAGCGATATTTTCCGGAGACTCAGTCCTTTCATCTGCTGGACGTGGAGCTGGGGATCCGTCCTTCTGATTTTGTGATGATCATCGACATTCCTCTGATGGGGCGGACTATCGTGTTGGATCGGCCTTCAGCGGCGGACATCGGCCTTCTCTTGGGATACCAGGACTTGCCTGACACTGCTTGGGATGGGCGGAGCGGTCGTATCTCCATCAGCTGGCTGTGAGAGAGCCTCACCCGACACTTTGAGGGGAGACATACGACCATTATCGGGGAGGATGCGGCTTTTGCACCTATATTCCGGCATGTATTTTTGCTGATGCTCGGGAGTTTCTTCTTCCAGGAGGACACGACCAGTGTTAGTCCTCTCTTTTTGGATGCTCTGAGAAATCTCCACCAGACCCGACAGTTAGCATGGGGTCGGCTTATATATGGGACTATCTTGGCCAAATTATGCCGAGTAGTTCGAGGCTTGGCCGCTCCGAGGGGTGACGGAGTTAGCTGCCGGTTCTTCTGGCAGATCCTGCAGGTACTGAATTCATCGGCCTTGTCTTATTCCTTAGGCTTTATCTTCTTTATCCTTGACCGATTTCTCTTTTGCCAGGTATTCATGTACACTTACATGACTTACTTCCGCCTGTCCCCAGTGCCCGATGTTGTGGAGTTTCCTGTTGCCTTACGGTGGTCTGCCCAGGTCCGAGATGCAGATAGGAGTCAGCCCCGTACTGCTCGGGTTCACTTGGATCGTGCTCAACGATCTAATGTAAAATTCTTCACCCCTTTCTCTTTTATCTCTTTTCTGTACCTCATTTGTATCTGACACCCTTATTCTTCTTTGTATCTCCTATTAGCACGCTTCGACAATGTGGATATTGGGGTTACCCGTGAGATGATAGTACAGGATGCCTTTGATCGAGATCTCCGGCACCAGCCCTACCAGTGCTTCCTTGGGATGCTTGGTAGGGTGATGTACTTTGGAGAGCGCCTGTACTATCAGCACATAGGCGTACTTCGTATCCCAGTTCCCCCTCCTCCTGTGGGTCCTGCACACTCTTGCCTGGTTTTGATACTGGCCAGTTTGATCAGTATCAGGATGCGGAGGGGCTTACAGTAGTTGGGGATTACGACGAGTGGATCAGGAGGGTGTCCATCGAGTGTTTGATGGATTGACCCACTCGTGCCGGGGTGACAGAGATTGGCGGGATCTATATCCGGGTCCATGATGACACTGTAAGTTCATGATCTTCATTTTTTTCATCTCATTTCAATTCTGTACTTGTGACTCTAATCCTTTTCTTGTGACAGGTAGAGGAGTTGAATGCTCTTCGGGACCGGTTCTAGAGTCAGTGGGCCACGATTGATGATATGATTGCTGAGCATGATGCGGTTGTGGCCCAGCGAGATGCCCGGATCAGGGAGCTAGAGGCTTTGGTGGCCGAGCTTAGGGCTAGATAGGTATTTGGTTCTTTACGCTTTCATTTCTTTAATTTCTATGTTTCTCTGCTGTTCTGATATGAACTGTTTGACTGTCACAGGACCCGGTCCCCGATCATGGTGTTGCCTTTGAGCCAGATCCTCCCGTTCCTGTCCCATCTTCGGTTCAGGCTGCTGATCCCGAGGACACCCCAGCTGCTGACCCGGTTGTTCCTCCTGTGCCTGCTGCTCCTGCGGATCCTGTGGGCCACCTATCTCCAGTGATCGCTCCTGAGCCGGAGGACATCCCTGCTGTTGACCCAATTGTTCCGGATCCCCCAGTTCCTGTTGCAGACATCCCTGGTAAGCTTTCTTTAATTTCCCCTCCTTTGTTCATTTTGATGCTTCAATTTCTGACTTTATTTCCGTTAACCCAGATGTTTCTGTTCCTGGTCCTTCTTCTACTATTGCTGAGCCTTCTGGAGCTGCGGGAGTCGAGACTGTTGCGGCCGAGGATCCAGTTGCGCCCGAGGTGGCTCCCCTGCAGCCGCGCCTGTTCCTGCTGGGCATGAGGCTTCCTCATCAGATTCTGCTCTAGACCTGCCTCCTGACCTTTCGGACTACTGCTTGGAGTATCAGCTTCAGTCCATTGTGGGCCGGAGACCACACTACATGGCGGAGCGACTTTTGGCATATTATAGGCGCCGACCATCTCGAGGTAGAGGCCGCAGAGGAGCAAGGGGTAGAGGACGCCCGGGTGATCCTGCCCAGGAGCAGTAGATTAGGATTTCTATTTTTTACATTATCATTGTACAAATGAGACTTGCATATATATGAAAAAAACTTTTTTATTCATTCTCTCTTGTCCCGCTCTCCCTTCCCTTTTATTTTTATGCAATTATAACTTGTACACAGGTGAAACAGGTAAAAAATTCAGATTTTTCTCCCTTTTCTCTTTTTTTTTTGCCTTTTTCTTTGTATTCGGCATATCAGATCGGATACATTGATATTTTTGTGTATCCGACAAGTTATATCGGATACACACAAATTTATTTGTATCCGATATTTTTCGTCGGATATGAAGGGAGTCTCGTGTATCCGATTTGATATATCGGATACATTAAAATATGCTATAAATACGACTGGCCTCGGGATTTGAGTCATTTTTATGACTTTTTGAGTTTAGAAACCCCCTTTTTCGCTTTTTTCTTCCTCCCATTGATTCTTAGCACGCTCCCATCATCTCCAATGGCTTTCGGATCATCTTCTACCCCACCATTGTCTGTCCACGCAGCCCCCCTGCAAAACAACCTTTTAGAGCAAAACCCCCTAATCTCATTAATTACAACCCTGTAGATTCCTTCTACACTAGTTGGGTCAACTCTATGACCCTTGATGAAGAGATTAGATGGGATTCTATTCATCTAGGCCAAACCTTGCTCATCCCTTCCATCCTGTTCAAGTGGGAAATTATTGATGCCATGGTTGGGCATTGGGTTCCTGAGTTGACCCTTTTTCGTTTTAGAGACAATGAGATGACTCCAACCATTGAGGAGGTTGAAACTATCCTGGGCCTGAGGTTTACAGAGAAGGTAGTGACCCCATCCCCTAGGCCTAGCTATAAGAAAGAGGCTTCTACTTTTCTAGGCATAGGGAAGAAGGATTTAGGGGATTCTGACACCATTTTGACTTTATCCAAGTCTTTTTTGACTGAGAAGCTCTTGAGGGGGGAAAATAAGGAAGCTAGGTTCAATGCCCTGACCCTGATAGTGGTCAACCGACTGCTTTTTCCGCGGGATGACGATGAGGTCGACTTGGCCCTCATCCCAATTATATGCTAGGTTAGGGAGCGGGAGATTGGCCCCTATGATTTTGGCAGGGATGTACCAGGCTTTGACTAATTGTTATTACAGGAAGAAGAAGCGCTTCCTGTCATGTGCCCCTATCCTACAGGTAAAATTCTTCTCTTTTTCTTTTTTTTTTTCCCACAATACATTGAAATATCTCTCCTCTTCTGCAAATCTAGTTACTTGACCACTTGAGTCAAATTGAAGAGATCAATCGGCACCTCTTTCCGAGCTTGAAGGTTCTAATCTTGATGAGCAACCGGGGGTGTCCTGATATCCCAGGAGGCAAACAGGGTTGGTTTGCTTTTTTGGCTACTCTTCCGGATGATCAGGTGAGGTGGCCTGGCACTTATCAACCCAATGTGGAGACAATGATCAGTTTTAGAGATAGGAACTTTTTGGTTCTGGTTGGCTTGAGTCATGCTATGCTTTATCTCCCCTTGCGGGTTCTTCGGCAGTTCAGGGTGACCCAGGGGATTATAATCTCAAGTGGATACGAGGATCATCTTGGGCCACTTTCACCAACCATCAGGAAGCTGAATGCTTGGTTGATGAGGGAGTGGTCCTATGTTCGTTTCATGCGGAGCCCAGTCTTCTCAGAGTCCCATGTGAAGGACTACCTCTTCTGGATCAAGGAGTAGATTCAGAGTCAGGCTCCAGTACCCGAGGATCCTCCTGCAGTTTTGGCTCCCACTTATGAGGACCTCTTGGAGACTGAGAGAGCCTCTCACAAGTGACTTCAGCAGATATGGGTACGAGAGGCCCGGGAGCTTAGGATATGGGGTGCTTATCTGGAGAGACAGCTTGAGGAGCAGATATCTTGCCGTGCAGCTATGGAGGAGAAATTGGAGGAGCAGAGGCAGGCTCGCCGCTTTGAGGTCTGGATGATACGATAGAAGTACCAGGATGCTTTAGCCAGCCTTAGGAGCATGAGGATTAGGCAGACTCTTTCAGATTAGGTCATTTCCTTTCTGAGTGATCCTGCTGCAGAGGGGGCTTCTGGGGTTATCGCAGCTCAGGCAGCTCGGATTCGGGAGCTTAAGGAGCAGCTAGGGGACAGAGACTAGCCTTCTTTTTTGCACATTTTTTTCTCTTTTTTTTCATACCTTTGTATCAAAGCAAACTCCAATAGTGGAAAGTCAAAGGATTTTATTCAAAAATAAGTTTTTATACTATAGGCCTCAAAATGCTCAGATGCTTGTAAAAACAAAGGTTTTATGAAAAGTATTTGATTTCTCATCACTGGCCAAAGTATATTTTTTTTTATTTTTATTTTTATTATTTTTATTATTTTTGAAATTTGATCCATATACTTAATCACACATAATTAAAGGAATTGAAACTAGGCTAAATAATGAAAAGGCTAATCCAAACAATAAGGAGGGATCAACTCTATCTATCTTAGGACCTTTAGAGTCATCCCCACATGCTTTTTCTTCTAAAACTGACCCCATTGTTCTCAATCTGCTCAGTCTCAATATTCATGCTAATTTTACTTCAAGCTTAGATCTCCATGATCAACTCAACCTTTGATTTTTTTCTTCTTTTTTTTATTTCCATCTTGCCAATATTGTCCTTAGCGCCGGTTACGGTTTTCACTAGGGCCAGCTTTGCATTCTGTCATCCCCAATCTTACTCTGAAATTTGAATGAACATTCTAAGATTACCGAGGACTTAAAGATAGGATGAAACAAAGGCTAGGCTTGATTTATGAAAGAAAAGGTATTAAAGGCTCAATTTTTCAAATGTGGAAATAGGTCGACCGGACTTACAGTCATGATGAATTTTACCCTTTTTCCCCAAATTGCATTCTTTTCATCTCTTTTCACACTTGGCTTTCATTTGCCATTTCTCGTTGCTTTTTTTCTCTTTTTCTTTTTTCCTTTATTTTTGCCCCAATTGACCTTGCCCCAATATAACACTGTAAGTCCGGTTTAGGTTTATCAAAGAAACGAACCGGCTCAACTTGGCTAGACTAGGGATTAAAAGTTTGAGGGAAATAAAGAAAGATGGCCTCGGATCATTTCCTAGTAATATTCATTCAAGGAAAATACATTTTTACTGCATCAGAGTTAATTGGCTTAGGAAAATCTGTCCCCTCCATCTCTGTTAAGATGAGTGCACCCCCTAACAGGACCTTCTTAACAACATAAAGCCCTTCCCAATTCGGCTTGAACTTACCACGAGGGTCTTTAAAAAATGGCAGGATTTTCTTTAAAACCAAATTTCCTTCCTGGAAAGTTCTGGGCTTTACCTTCTTATTGTAGGCCCGAGTCATTCTCTTCTGGTATAATTGGCCATGACACAGCACCTTCAAACGCTTCTCTTCTATCAGGTTGAGTTAACCGTGTCTTGACTGTATCCATTCAGCTTCTTCCAATTCAGCTTCCATGAGCATTCTAAGTGATGGGATTTCTACTTCCACTGGCAAAATTGCTTCCATCCCATAGACTAGGGAATACGGGGTTGCCCCGGTTGAAGTCCGGATTGAAGTTCTGTAGGCATGTAGAGCAAGTGGTAGCATTTCATGTCAATCCTTGTAACTCACTACCATTTTCTGAATGATTTTCTTTATATTCTTATTTGCTGCTTCTACTGCCCCATTCATCTTTGGCATGTATGGAGCTGACTTGTGGTGGGTGATCTGAAACTGCTCACACATCTTCTTTATGTCCTTGTTCTTAATATTTGAAGCGTTGTCTGATACTATGGCACTTGGTAGTCCATAACGACAGATGATATTGTGCTTCAAAAACTTAATAACATGGTTGCTTGTGATGTTCGCATATGAGGCCGCTTTTCCCCACTTAGTGAAATAATCGATCACCACCAGGATAAATCTGTGCCCATTCGATGCCTTTGGGGAAATCATGCCAATGACATCTATGCCCCACATGGAGAAGGGCCATGGTGATGTCATGTTGTGCAACTCACTTGGGGGTGCATGGTTGTTATCTGCATATATTTGGCATTGATGACACGTCTTGACATGTACACAGCAATCGTGCTCCATTGTCGACCAATAATATCCCAACCTCAGGATCTTTTTCGCAAGCATGTGTCTGTTCATATGGGTCCACAGACTCCCCCATGTACAGTCTCAATCAACCTTTCTGACTCAGCCTTAGCAACACACCTGAGTAGAATGTCATTATGTGATCTCTTGTACAAATGTCCACCACTTAGTAGGAATTGACCGGCTAATCTCTGTATTGTCCTTTTCTCAGTAGAAGTGGCATTTTCTGGCAAACTTTGATTGTTCAAGAAATTCTTGATGTCTTGAAACCATGGTGCTTCCTCTTCTGGTGCTCCCTCTAGAACCAGACAATAAGCCGGTTCATCTCTGACCTCAATTTCCAGCGGTTTAATATCTATCCCTTATGGCATGCTGACCATTGAAGCCAACGTTGCTAGAGCATCCGCAAACTGATTCTTGGCCCTTGGCGTATAGTTGAAGGAAATTTGAGTAAAGTTAGTGCTCATTTCTTCCAAATTTGGTGATAGGGGATTAATTTGTGATCCTTGGTTTTCCATTCACCAGTTGTTTGGAAGATGATAAGACTCGAATCTCCGTATATGTCAAGTTGCTCCACTTCATGGTCTATGGCGGCTTGCAACCCAATTATGCATGCCTCATACTCTGCGATATTATTGGTGCACTGGAATCTCAGCTTCACTGCGATCGGGATGTGTGACCCATCTGGTTTGACCAAGACTACCCCTATTCCATTTCCATTCATGTTGGCGGCCCCATCAAAGAACATTTGACAAGAGCTTTCACTTTCCTCTTCTTCAGTAAACAGAATTGCTTCATCAGGAAAGTTAGTCTTCAAAGGTTGGTATTCTGGTAAAGGATGTGCAGCCAGGTGATCAGCAATGGCTTGACCCTTAATTGCCTTCTGAGTGATGTACGTGAGGTCAAACTCGGATAGTAGTAGCTGCCACTTTGCCGTTCTGCCAATTAGTGCCGATTTCTCAAATAAATACTTTAGAGGGTCCATTCGGGATATCAATAATGTGGAGTGATTAAGGAAGTAATGCCTTAGCCTCTGAGTTGCCCCCACTAGAGTACAACAAGTCTTTTCCAACGGTGAGTATTTGGTTTCATATTCCGTGAATTTTTTACTCAGATAGTAAATTGCCCTTTCTTTTCTACCAGTCTCATCATGCTGCCCCAAAACACATCCCATCGATGTTTCGAACACCGCCAAGTACAGAATCAGTGGTCTTCCTGGAGTCGGTGGCACTAGAACAGGTGGATTCAGTAAATACTCCTTAATTTTGTCAAAGGCCTGTTGGCAGTCATCATTCCAAACCGTTGGGTTATTCTTTCTCAAAAGCTTGAAAATCGGGTCACAGATAGCAATGAGCTGTGCTATGAACCGGCATATATATTGAATTCTTCCAAGAAAACCCCTAACCTCCTTCTTTGTTCTGGGTGGTGGTATTTCAATAATTGCCTTTGCTTTAGCCGGGTCAATTTCAATTCCTTTTCTGCTTACAATGAACCCTAGAAATTTCCCTGATGTAGCCCCAAAGACGCATTTAGCCGGGTTAAGCCGTAGACTATACTTCCTGAGTCGGTCAAACACCTTCTTCAGATTGATCAAGTGGTCCTCTTCTTTGTATGATTTGGCGATCATATCGTCCACATAGACCTCCATCTCCTTGTGGATCATGTCATGGAATAGTGCTGTCATGACCCGTTGGTATGTTGCCCAAGCATTCTTGAGCCCAAATGGCATGATTGTATAGTGGAAGATGCCCCAAGGTGTCATGAACGCTGTTTTCTCTTGATCTTCCTTAGCCATCTTGATCTGATTGTATCCTGAGAAACCATCCATGAACGAAAATAGGCTATGCACCGCAGTATTATCGACCAAGATGTCGATGTGTGGAAGCGGAAAATCATCCTTTGGGCTTGCCTTGTTCAGATCGCTATAGTCCACACACATTTTGACCTTCTCGTCCTTCTTTGGTACCGGCACTATGTTTGTGAGCCACTCGGGGTAGGTGGAGACTGCCAGAAATCCTGCTTGAAATTGTTTGACCACTTCGTCCTTGACTTTCAGGGTCCATTCAGGCTTCAATCTTCTCAGCTTCTGCTTAATTGGCTTAACCCCTGGCAAAATTGGTAACTTGTGCACCACCATGTCAGTGTCCAGCCCCGGCATGTCCCGATACGACTAAGCAAATACATCTTTGTAGTCTGCCAAAAACCGTGACATTTCATTTTGTTGCACCTTAGATAGGCATGCCCCGATTTTCACTATTTTTGAGTCATCTTTGGTCCCAAGATTTATTGAGATGGTCTCCTCAATATTAGGTTGGACCCCCTTTTCATGACATTCCAATTGATATTCAATTTCTTTTGGAACGTCTTCTTCTTTGACCTCGGTTTCTTCTTCGATCCCCATGAGGTCAAAGTCAAGCTCAAGGTCGAAGTCATATTCAACCTGGTCTAATTCGGTTTGCTTATATGGTTCATAAGTGGTTTGGACCTTTTTGAAAAAATTAAATTTCCTAGAAAAAATAGAAAAATCTTTTTGGGTTTTTTGTGAGCCTTCTAAATATAATTCCCCTGAAAACGAAGGCTCATTAGGACCTTCAGGGAAATGGCATTCCACTAATGGAGTTTTTTTGGAAGCCGTGTCAGTTTGTCAAACAAACGCTGCTTCAAAGGTAAGGGGAGTTTCCTCCCAATTATTTAAAAAAATTTTTTCAGGAGCGGGGGAAATAGGGAAAGCTTGCTCCTCAAACCCAGAATCCGATGCCATCATCACCGGATGAGTTGTACTGCCCTTTTCTGCTGTGGGGCCCAGTCCAAATATGACATCATCTGGAATCTTCACCGTTGCCCAATCAATGAAAGGCAAGTCAATATCTGCTTCTGTCTTATCGCCCTCAGTCATGGCGAAGAAAGCTCCAACCTCTTCGGAGAAGTCTACCGGTTGCTTTGGCTGTGGCCTAGGTCCGCCCACTATTTCAAGTATAGGAGATGGGTTATAGGGGTGTAGGGTTAGAACAGAAGGCCTTTGGTAAGGATTGACATTTCGATACGGGGGTTTGGACTGATCCATGGGAGGAGACAGTTGGATCGTATGGAAAGGTTTAGGAAAATTTTCCCGAGGGAATTTTCTTCTGCTTCTCTTCTCTCCCTCTTCATGCTTCATCCTTCTCCAGCCTCTGGGTTTGAACCTCAGTCCTACTTTAGGAACCAGCTTCTTCGCCTTGATTGGCTCTGACATTCCTTGTAAATTGATTCCCAGGCCTTTCCCTGGGTGAAAGTGATATTTTTCCATCACTTTCTTCACCATTTTCTTAGCAGTAGTCCCTTTCTTTTCTTTTTCCTCATAGCCCCCATGAATGTAATTGATCGTCTCAAACTGAAACGAGTGGAACGCAATCTTGTCGACAAATAAATCCACATTTATAAAGGGTATGTCAAGTGACACAAGGGGAGGTATCAAGTTCTCAGTGTAAGCACCTCATTTTTGCGCTCCTCGAAAAACCAAAAATGCAAACCCTGGACAGAAAGTCAAACCCTAAGGGGTGAAAAGTTGACTTTTTGATCAAGTGAAAATTGGCCACCTCGCCCTAGGTCATTGGATAGAGAATCTCGACACGGTTCCAACGCAACTGAGTTTGCAGGAATCGGGGTCCGGATGAAGGTTCTGCGGGCGGTCAAACCTGAGCAGAGCCAAAAGTTGACTTTCTGCTAAAATCCGATCCAGAGGCCTACCCCTAGGTCATTGGATAGAGAATCTCGACACGGTTCCAACGCAACTGAGTTTGCAGGAATCGGGGTCCGGATGAAGGTTCTGCGGGCGGTCAAACCTGAGCAGAGCTAAAAGTTGACTGTCTGCTAAAATCCGATCCAGAGGCCTACCCCTAGGTCATTGGATAGAGAATCTCGACATGGTTCCAACGCAACTGAGTTTGCAGGAATCGGGGTCCGGATGAAGGTTCTGCCGGCGGTCAAACTTGAGCAGAGCCAAAAGTTGACTTTCTGCTAAAATCCGATCCAGAGGCCTACCCCTAGGTCATGGGATGGAGGGCTCCGATACGATTCTAATGAAACTAAGTTTGCCCAGATCGGAGTCCGGATGAAGAAAATATGAGCTGATGAAGTTTCCGAGCAGCAAAACCGACAATCTGCGCACGTGGCAAAAAGCTGCACACGTGGCGAGTTGCGCAGGAAAATATCTCGGGGATCAAATCCGTAAATATCCGAACATTCGAAATATCCCAGGGACTAAATCTGTAAAAATCCGAGAATATCTGATTTTACCAAAAATTGTCGGGGACTAAATCTGAATTTTTTAGATTTTTCGACCGGGGAGCGGCGGCATTAAATGATTTCTCATCATTATGCCGCTCGCGTGGACGTGGCAGCAGGGTATGTGCTCAGCTCAAGCTGAGCGGATACCCTTTTTTAAGTGAGCGGCCCTTTTTTTTTAAGTGGGCGGGTCCTCTTTTTTTTCCTTGGTCTATATAAACCTCGCGAAATGTCGCGCAAAGGGTTGGAAAAAAAAATTTTGGTTAGAAGTTTTTTTTGGGTTTGGGAATTTTGGTTAGCTCCAGGTGCCGTGCCCAAGCCCCTTCCCCACCTGAACCCTACCTGTCTCAGTGGCTTCGGCCTCCCCAAGCCCCCCACCTTGATCCAACCCCCCTATCCTTGCTTCTTCCTCGTCCCCGCACAACCAAACGAAGGTCGGTTGCTATTGGAGGTGCAAGAGAGGAGAGTTCCAGCGCTCGTGCCACCTCAAGGAGAAGCCGCCGCTTTGCACCAGAACGTAGGAACTCCAGGTAATGTTTCGCACTTGTTTACATATATAAAAATGGGAGTCGTATGCATGTCATCGCAACTGTTGTGTTTCCTTCCCTTGCTACGCATTCTGTTGCTCCCCCATTTTGGGTGACATGGAGGTCTCCAGGGTAAGGGAGACCTCATGCACGACCCCGTGAAGAAGACAAGGGTTTTGTTGCTCCTCCGAGTGCTCATGAGGTACCCGGCACTCCTGTAAAGAACCAGCTCCTCATTTAACTCATTGATGTATCCCTGTAAACCCCCCTCCTCTCTCCCTTCTTCGGATGTTAGTGTGCCTGCTCGGAGGTCTAGTCGGGGGAGGAAAGTGCATGTAATGTCTGCATGTTGTTTTTTTTTGTTTTTTTGTTTTTACATTGCTGGACTTGCTAACATGCTATTTGCTGCTTGTGCACCCTTGAGCATGCTCCCATCACCCCCCCTTTTTTTAAGCTGTTAATGCATCTGTACCTATTTGTTTTTTATCGGGTTTGTTTTTTTTTCTTTTCTTTTAAGATATTTTGGGTTGTGGGATGAAGCATGAAGCATGTTTAGATTAATTTCAATACAAGTTTAAGTGCCTTCTGGGGAGTGGTCGAAGCCGGGGAAGTGTTCTGGGCATATTATTCGTGAAGTATTTTGAATGCGTGGTTGTATTGTGAGTTTTCTGGGTTTTCAAAACTTGAAATAAAATGTGTTTAGATTAAATCCAAAACTAGCTGGGAGGTGTTCTGGGCATATTAGGAGACCAGTGGAACAATTACAGACCGAAAAAAATCGGCCAGAGATGGAGATCTCAAAATAACAGAGAGTTGAAAATCGCAGTGAGTCGCCGCCTACGTGGCGCTCACTTGCGCTCACTTAGGAAGTAGGCGCCCCTTTTATCTCACTACCCGCCGAGCTGGCGCCCACTTAAAACCATGCGTAATTCTGGCGCCCATCTCGCGCCCAGCTGGCGCCCACCTCCCGCCCAGCTCGGGCTCACTTAGTATCGAGTGAGCACCAGGTCCAAATTCCAAAAATGCCCTTTACCTCCCCTTGGACCTAGCACAATGAGCCAGTTTTTTTCTGACAAAGTGTCCATCTTGTGTTTTTTCTGTGATTATTGTTAGATGTGAATGCCATTTCCGAACTGGATAAACCAATAGGGTTTCTGGGTCACCCGGAAACCCAATGTGGGACTTGGACCCCCGGTCCAACTTGATTTCCAGTGGGCCTTCCAACGGGGCCCACCCGGCCCAATAAACATGTATGCAGGCAACTTAATCAAGATAAGCAAAATTAACCGATTAAACCGGGCGGGCCAAACCTAAGGCGGTCCACCCGAACCGAACTTGTGAAATTGATGCATGAATTGCGTGGTTTGGCCGAGACCAAGGGCAAGGGCCTACCGGGCCCGCCAAAGCCCACCAACCGAACCAAGGAAGGGTGCAAACCCTAACTTCTGGTAACTTGGGCTTACAAGCCCAGATTTGGACTACGGGCCCCAAGCCCAGTGTCCAACTCACTTTGGCAGATTAAAAAAATAAATCCAATAAAAATACTTGGCCACCATGTGGGCCCACTTTAGGGGCCCATGAGCCTATCCGGCCCACCTTTTCATGAAAAACACTTAAACTTTAAATCTGAACCTAAAGTAAAATCAAAACACTTAACCAAAGCCCAAAGGGCCTCCTAGGATAGGCCGAGGCCCAAAATGGCACACGGGCTTGACTAAGCCCACCAAGGACACTGTGGGCCTTCCAACGGGGCCCACCCAACCAGACTCAGACTACCTAATTAATCAAGATAAAAGCAACTAAAGGGACCCACACCACTCAGGTGGTCCCGCCAGACTTAACCAAGCTGCATATCGGTTTAGCAATCGGGTGAGTCCAAAGTACGCTGACTCAAACCAGGACAAACCTAAGGGACCCGTCACCCGACGGGGTGGACCGGGGTGTCTACGGACTTCCCCGGACCACAACCGAGACCCTACTTAGAATCTCAAGCCGCAGACCAAAAGCCCTAATAGACAAGATTAGGCACCCAGGTGTCCGCCTGCACCCCATCAGGCGGCGGCGACTCCGAATTTCCCCGTGCCGCGTTTTCGACGCGCGCACACTCAACTAGGACAGTTATCACCCTTTGCCCTCTTATGTATTTCACCCTTTGGTGCAGCGTGGATGGTATTGCCTTAGCCGAATGTATCCACGGCCTCCCTAGGAGCAGATTAAAAGCTGCTGGAATATCCATCACTTCAAATGTGATGTTGAAAATATTCAGTCCAATTGTGACTGGCAATTCAATCTCCCCTAGGGAGTGTGTCTTAGAGATATCAAAAGCCCTCACAATCCTCCCATTTTGCTTGATCTTCGACTGATCTAGACCAAGTTTGGCAAAAGTGATTAATGAGCAGACATTTAATGCCGACCCATTGTCAATTAAAACCCGTGCCACCATACTGCCCTTACAAAGCACTGTGATGTGCAAAGGGTCAACGTGGTAGCACCCACCTTGGCTTATCTCACATTTGGAGAAACTTATCACATTGTGTGACAAGATTTGACCACTAATTTTGCCTAGTTGGTCAGGATCGATAGTTTGGGATACATGTGCACTCTGTAGCACCCTTAGTAATGCGTCACTGTGCTTTTCAAAATTTAGCAAAAGGCCCAGTATTGAAATCTGGGTCGGGACTTTGTTCAGCTGATCGATAAGATTGAATTCACTTTTCTTAATTATTTTTATGAGGTCTGATGCCTCATTTTCTGCACCCTGGGTGGTGTCTTCTCCCACTTTTGTTTTTCCTTTCAATTTTCTTTTTTCTTCTGTTTCTTTTTTCTCTCTCTCCACTTCTGTATCTTTTTCTTTTTCTTTCTCCTCTCCTCCCGCATATTTCCCTAACCTCATCATGAGGTTTACCTCTTCCTGGTCCTGGTTCCTGACCACCGGAACCGTAGCCATGACCCCCTCACTGTAATTCCATGGTATAGCTGCCTAAGAATAGGCTAGTTTAGGGACATTAACCACCAACGGCTGGAGTTTGGACCGGGATGTATGGGTCGGTTTAGGGATATTATAGGATGAAGGAACGTTTACAACCAAGGTTTGGAGCTTGGCTCCGGATGTGGCTGATGGAACAGAAGAGGAGATGGATGTAGTGGTGGGGTCAAGGTTGATGACCAGTGGAGCTTTTGATGTCTTGGCTGGTGAACAAGTGGGTGGATTGCAATTGAAGACCAAAGGAGGCCTTGCAATGTTTATCTGGGCCATAAGGGAGGAGACCTGGTTCAGGGAGGAGCGAATGTCCTTAGCAGCATCATTATGTTTTCTGGAGATAACATTAACCTCCTCTTCTTCTTTCTCTTGGAAGAAATGGACCTTGACCGAGGTATCCATGGGAGCTATAAGTTGAGATGGGTCAAAGGCCCTTCTTGTGGAGGATATAGCAGTGATGGAGTTGGACGGGCCTACCACATTGTGGTAAGGTAGGGCGTTTTGCCCAATATCATTTCTTGACGGGGCAAGCGCAGCAGTATTAAAGACCAGGGCTTTTTGGTCCAACAAATCCTGGACCGCATGCTTCAGGACCCAACACGTGTCTATAGAGTGCCCTGGTGCACCCATGTGAAAGTCACAAGTGATTGCTGGATCGAAATTCCTCCCCTTTGTGGCATTCGGGCTAGGCTCTTTCAAGGTCACATATTCCCCTTTCAGCAGGGTTGGCAACAGTTGGGAGAGAGATACAGGGAGAGGCGTAAAAACTTTGCTCTTCCTCGCTGCTATCCAGGCCTCCCTCTCTTCCTTAGTAAAAGTCCTCCTTGGGTTTGCAGGCACGGAGGGGGAAATTGACATTGAGCGGGGTCTGGTATGACTGCTGGGCCTGTTGGGGTGCAGAAATATTGACATGTAACGGTTTCTTGGAGGGAGGAGCTTGTACCAGGTTTACTTCTCCTTCTTTTCTGGTCCTGTTCTTCTTAAACCCAGTCCCCTTCTTCTGTGCCAGGGAAGTGGAGGAATCAGATTACCCGGTCAAAGTAGAGTAGTCAATAAGTTTTCTCGACCTGACACTTTCCTCAATCCTGTCGGCCACCTGTACCAAGGCTGCAAAATTGGTGCTGATTTGACCCACCAGATGGTTATAGAAGGGCTACCCTAGTGTACCCACGAACGTTGAGATCATTTCGGGTTCCAGCATAGGCGGCTTGACCTGGGAGGCAGCCTCTATCCATCTCTTAGCATATTGCCTTACAGACTCCTCCTTTCCCTTGCACATTCTCATTATGTCGTACCGATCTGGCACGATCTTCAAGTTGAATTTATACTGGTCCAAGAAGGTGTCGGCCAAGTCTTTCCACCTTCTAATCCTGCCATGGTCCACAGTGGCAAACCACCTTAGAGCCGATCCTGTTAAACTCCTTTGAAAGAGTTGGATTAATATGCTGTCATCCCAGCCAAACTGGCACAAAGCCCCACAGTATAGTTTCAGGTGGCTCATTGGGCAGCCCGTGCCATCATATTTGTCGAAGTCTGGGCACTTGAACTTGGCCAATAGGCATGCATCCGGATATATGCACAGGTCGTCAAAGGTGGTACCTCCATAGCTGTTTCCCCCCTTTACCTCCTTAAGTTCTTCCTGGATCCTCTCTATCTTGTGCAGTAATTTCCTTTCCATTTCCTCCCTAGCTTTTTCTTTTTCCATCTCTTTCTCATACTCCACAGTGTTTTCCCTGATTAGAATAGGCTCGGGGATAGGTTCAGAAATGGGCTCAGGTATGGGTTGAGCGGGAGGTGGAATGTAGGCTTGAGGTGGCAGTGTTTGATGAGAGGTAGAGGCTTGGTTTTGGGCCTGGGCCTGTTGGGCCTGAGCCGCCAGTAAGTCTCCCAGCATCTTGGCCAGACCGAGCACTCGCTCTTGCAGTTGAGCGAAGTCCCGAGCGGGTACGGTGGCTTGAGCTTGATTCACTTCAGTATTCATGGTGCGGGCTTTCGATCTGGTTACGGGAGCAATGATTGTAAGTAAGTGTACCTGGGGAAGAAGAAAAAACAAAGAAACAAGTCAGCTTCAATTTAATCCTAGTCATACCTATAAATGTTGATAAGTGAGTTAGGTGAACACAAGTCCGGATTTATTATTATTTTTTCTATATTTATTTGTTTTTGTTTTTGTTTTTTTTTTGTTTTTGATTTTTGATTGTTGGAATATTCTAGGGCTTCAAAGTGTCCCACAAATGTTTCGATTTGATTGGGAAAAATAACCAACCGAAGGTTTTTTTGGAATATTCTAGGGCTTCCAAGTTTCCCGCAAATGTTTTGGTTTGATTGGAAAAAATAACCAAGCAAAGGTTTTTTGGAATATTCTAGGGCTTCCAAGTGTCCCACAAATGTTTTGATTTGATTGGAAAAAAAACCAACCAAAGGTTTTTTGGAATATTCTAAGGCTTCCAAGTGTCCCACAAATGCTTTGATTTGATTGGAAAAAAAACCAACGAAAGGTTTTTTGGAATATTTTAGGGCTTCCAAGTGCCCCACAAATGTTTTGATTTGATTGGAAAAAATAACCAACCAAAGGTTTTTTGGAATATTCTAGGACTTCCAAGTGTCCCACAAATGTTTTGATTTGATTGGAAAAAAAACCAACGAAAGGTTTTTTTGGAATATTCTAGGGTTTCCAAGTATCCAACAAATGTTTTGATTTGATTGGAAAAAATAACCAACCAAAGGTTTTTTTTTTATTTGCTGAATTTTCTTAGTTTTCAAGTTCAAAAGTTTGATGGAAACATGTATGAGGTGAGTTGGTATCAAGAAATATGACACCTTGGTTCCCTTTTTATGTATCTTCTTTAAGCTTGTGGAAAGGGTAGATTTGAGTTTCAAAATTAGATTAAATCCTAAAAAATTTTTTGTTTTTATTTATTTATTTATTTTTTGAAACATTTTCATATTCTCTTTGGGGTGCCTAAGGATTATTCACAATATTTCAGGCATTTTATTCTAAAAAGTTGCTGTTGGAAATCAGTAAAAGTAATAAGCGGGCAACTTTGGAAATTCATTTAGAAAAATTGGCTTCATATAAATCCGTAAAATTTGGCATGAATGAAGTATGTATGGCCATCTTTCAGATGAAACTAACTTCATACAAAAATTCATCCGGATGTGCCTTGGGTGATCTCCCGAACAGGCCCCGAGGATCACGGATTAACCCGGAAAAGTTCTACTGAGCAGTTCTGAGTAAATCGGTTACCCATAATACAAATGGAAACAAAAAATTATGAAACCAACTGGATTTGAAATTAGACTTCCGATGGAAAACACAAAAACAAAAATCACTCGAATCGGACTTAAAACGAACACATGACGCTCAATCAAAGTGACAGGTTCTACAATCAGACCTGAACTGACCTAACAGCTTCGACTAAGTGGTGTCAAAAATCCACTTCATAAAAATTTATGGAATTTTATATGCATAAACTAGACCGCCTCACCTTTTCTATGGCTTTGGAATCAATCCAAAATTCATCCAAATGATGAAGTTATGAGTGTCCGAAGTTGGGGCACAGCTGCTTTCCCGTTTTGCCACTTTTAAGTAAAACCAATTCAAATCAGTGATTGAATGTGTGTGATCCGTGCAATCCCAATCAAAATCACTTGAAAAAATGTTGAAGAACCTCGAGGAAGAAATATGGCACAAGTTTGGCTCACTATTCTCTCCGATTGGAGAGAATATGCCAAAAACCCCAAAATTGAGCAAAAATGCCCAAAACCGAGAGGTTAAACCTAGAGGTCTTCAATACTTGCTTGAAATCATGTTGAAAACCATTAAGAAATATCCTAGAATTGTTTCGGGCTATTTATTCCAGATCTATTACAATGAATGCAATAGATCCGAAATACAAGCCGATTCCGATAAGAGACAAGTGCAATATGTGTGTATGTGTAAAAATCATATCTTCAATCACAACATAACAACATATGGATTCATATCAATCAAATGGGGTTCTAAAAAACCTAGAGTTCCGTTCCATTCTCGTTTCCCTTAGTTCTCTTTCCCCATTTTACGGTTCTTCGAGATGATCTTGGGGTACTTTGAGTATGAAACGGTTTTCATAGAATCAAAAGGCTTTTCAAAAGGGTTCTAACACTAAGGATCAATCCTCAGTCTCATTTCCCCTAAATCCCACCTTCACGTTTTAAGGCTAGGGGGAGTCTTGAGGTACTTTGAGTAGGGGAAGGGTTTGCATACACAAAGAGTAGGCCTTATTCTATAGAAGGGTAGAAGAAAAGAACTAATTCTAGAATGTAAAAACAGAAAAATAAAGAGGGGTTTAGGCTTACCTGGGTGTCTGGAAGCAATGCGGCAGCGGTTCCCTTCTTCACTCGGAGCTCTTTAATCTCCAACTTATTGGCCATTTGCTTGAGGAGGAGCCTCCTATTTATATGCAAAGGCTAGGGTTAGGGTTTGCATGATGGTAGACACAAAATGATGTCTAGAGTCCACCAACCTTAACCCTAAGACTATTTCCGAGATTTCCACTCCTTTAATGAAAGATATGATGGTAAAAAGTGAAAACTCTCGGAAAACCCTAATTTTGAGCAAAAAGCTTGTATCCAACATATCAGGTCGGATACAATAGCACATATATGTATCCGACATATGTCGTCGGATACATTAATACTTGCTTGTATCCGACAACTTTTGTCGGATATAAAAGGATATGCTTGTATCCGACCTGAGTTGCCGGATACAAGAAAAAAAGCTTAATTGTCAAATTTTGTGCTGGTTTTAAAGAAAAGAATGAATTTTGCCAATTATTGTGCAATTTGGGGTGTCTACAGTGGCTTTTCCCTATTTTCTGAGCTACGGTGGGTGTAAACAGTTTTATATTTTGATTACACCTAAATTTTTATATGGGAAACTTAGTAAAAATGTAGGTAGCAAAATATTGTTGACATGCTTTCGAAATTTCATTGGTAAGCCAAAAAATTTATCCAAAACTGCATTAGCATGTAGGTTTTGTGGGGCAAATTGCTTATTCATATAATTTTCAAGTAAACACTTTTGTAGGTTTAAATGAGTATAAAATACATCAGAAAATCATATAAGATAATAGAAATATGCATATATGCTTATATATATTAATGATTCATCATTAATAAAAACAAATAGAGGTTTTCTTTCAAATAAAGATAATATTGGATTGGGCTTGGTCAGGCCTGGGCTTTACAATTGTCTAATGGCCAGGCTTCGTCATTATTTTACAAGCCCAAAAATTGGGCTCGGCAGGCTTTCGAGCCTGTCTGGTGTAGGGGTGTAAATGGGTCGAATTTGAACCGGATCTACCAAGATCTAAATGCTAATCCGATTAAATTATAGGATATCCGAATCCGATTAAATGTTTGAGGGATCCTTCATATTTTTTATTGAATCTGAATTCGAATATGGTTATAAAATTCGTATCTGAATCTGATTAAATATCCGAATCCGGTTAAAAATCTGATTAAATTTGCCTTTTTTGAACCTACTACTTTCACATATAGTATGTTAGTACGTATATTTACATATATATTATGTTAGCCTATTTATTTAAACACCCTTATAAAATTCTATAAATTTCAATCATACCTTAAATTTAATTGGATTCGGATTTTTATCGAATAGATATAGTAATATCTGAATCCGATTATTAAATTGATCTAATCTTTGGATCCATATTAGATCCACCAAAAATTTATTCGGATAAAGATTCTATTAAATCGAGTAAATTTAATCGAAACCAGACAGTAATCGGATCAGGATCTAACCCATTGACAACCCGAGTCTGGTGATCAGCCCTAGTCCTAATTCAAGTCGCAGTACAAAATTGGCTAATAATTAAATGTAATCAAGAAAATAAATTGAGCCGAAACTGAAAAAAGAAAACATATTTCCTTTTTTAACTTTTTAAGCATGTGAAATCCAGAGTTAATTAATGGAGTCCCCTTTTATTTTTGCTGTGACTTTACTCAGTTATACCCAACTGGTTATCTTGCAAGTACCTTCGTTCTTGTGGTTTGAAAGAAGGACGGCGTACTTAAGTACAGCACCTCAATGTCTATTCCCTGATAGATATCTGGAAGGCGCACATAATACCAGAATCTTTGATTACGTACTAGGCAACGTTGAGAACGTAAAGAGTTTGTGGAAATGATGGGCTACAAAGATTGTTGCAACGCAATTCTTTGTGGGGTTACCCGCTGATCTGACGCAGCCGAAGGGTTCATTCCAGCAAGTTTTCTAACGTCTCAAATCCTTCCAACCATCAAGAATTCATCCAAAGATGGAGGTGTCATGCTTTGGTCTAATTATTACGATGATAAAAGTCGGTATGTTTCTGCCATTATTGGCAGTGTATGAACAAGTAATGTGATTATATATGTCTGACGGCAATGGAAATCGTCTACAGTGTAGGGTGTATACACCCCCACACATGAATGTGGGGACCGAAAATGAATGTATGGACCCTCATAAAGTGAATGGTAGGCTCCACCGTAATGTGTGGGGGTGTATATGCCCCATGCTGTAGGAGATGCGAATCGGTCCAACGGAATTAAAATCATCCATAATGGTTGTACGTCCGTGGGGTTATGATTGGCCAGTTTTTTAGTAGGTGTGCTTAAGAAATCCAAGTAATTACCAATCTCTCATTGCTATTGTATGTATAATAGAATAAAATAAAGATGGTCGGACTTTGGCATGCATTTTCCGGTTCCTTTAGTTTGTTCATTACTGCCTTTTCCTTGTTCTCCTTCTCTCTCCTTATTGCTTTGGTTGCAACTCACAATCTTAATACTCATATTCTATCATTTTATTGCTTGTAATCCGAGTTGTTGGAGCTTGTAGCCTATGTTTTTATTGCTTTGTGCCTTGTAATTCAACACTTATATCCTATAATTTACGCTTGAGTTGTAAATCTCATTTTTCAAAAACTAATATAGTTAATTTCCACAAATTTCATGGTAGAGATCTCGCCTTCACCCTCACTTTCTAGGTTTGTTGATTTTTCACTGTTGCTTCCGTGTCTCCAAAAGTGTTGTTTTCCTTTCTCCAGTCCAGTAACACCCAAGCGTCAAATTATATGGTTCCTTCAGTAACACGAATTCATCGGCCTTGTGACTCGTCATGATTGAACCAGTGAATTGCTTCATAATATCCCATAATTGGGCTACCTTTTCCGATTTCTATTTAGCGGTCGAGGATGATCATGGCTTCCTGCCCCTATCTTTTGTGTTGGAATTTGTCCCACATTAGGAATTCATCATTATTTCACCCATTATATAAGAGATGGACTTCCCTCACCTTAATTCTTAAGTTTTAAGGTTAAGGCCCTTCGTCTTATATGTTGTTGAGCTTTTAACATGATATTGGAGTTGCTTCCTAATATGCCATAATTGGGATACCTTTTTTTATTTCTGTTTAGCGGTCGAGGATGATCATGGCTTCTTGCCCCTATCCTTTGTGTTGGAATTTGTCCCACATTTAAAATTCATCATTGTTTCACCCATTATATAAGAGATGAACTTCCCTCACTTTAATGCCTAGGGTTTAAGGTTGAGGCCCCTCTTATGTGTTGTTGAGCTTTCAACATGGTATCATAGCTTAATCCATGTCCACTTGTCCCAGCTTCCCTCACCTTAATGCCTAGGTTTTAAGGTTGAGGCCCCTCCTCTTATGTGTTGTGGGCTTTCAATACTTTGTTCACTATCAGTGACTACAAAAGTAGATGATCTATCACTATCATCCACACAAGGTCGACAAAAGTAGATCGATCTTCATATTTTCAAATTCTTGCCTTTTAGATAGGGCAATTCCCCCATCCATTAGTAGGAGATGGCTCCTCTTATATGTTGTTGGGCTCCTTTTATATGTTGTTGGGCTTTCAACACTTTATTCACTATCGGCGACTACAAAAGTAGATTGTTCTTCATATATTCAGATTCATGCCTTTTAGATAGGGCAATTCCCCTATCCATTTGCAGGAGATGGCGCTGGAAGTCACCTCACACGTCTTCTCCACGAGGTGTTGTGGATTGGTGCGTTCATTTAAGAAATTAAAATAATAATCTTTCTTATTAAACGATTAATTGCACCAATAATAGCACCAATGCAGGCATCCATACATGATTTTATGAAATTAAAAATACTAATCATTCTACCAATTGACTAGCACAATATTGTCTGGGCATTCTTAGAAGAATTGGGTTTGTAACAGTAAAATGTCACTAAAAATTTAATTATTTTGATAAAGGTTTCCTAAAAGTTAGTAACTCATAATAATTCTAACTGAATTTTAATTATGTTCATAAAGTATCACTAAAAATATATTTTCCCAATAACATAAGTTGTTCTTACATAAAGCTTGAAATATCTGCACTATTAGTAAAGAACCCTCCTCTTCTTTTTTTTCGAAGATTGTCCTCTACAAACAAAACAATCCCTAACTATAACGACCCCTCTTTACCGATTTGTTATGCTACGTCAGTATAATGGAATCGCATGAGATTTGAACTCTTATTGGAGTTATTTCTAAGTAGGTCCCATGTGATTTGCTATTTGCGTACAATCCCCCATTATTCATTGGATAAAGCCAAGGCCACTGCTTTACCCAATTTCGATATCTTTTATAATTTTCTCGTATCCTCCTTGGTCATTAAAGTAATCAAATTACAAAAATCATTTACTCGCTCGTACAATTGGACTTTATATAGTGGGGGTGACTATGGCGTACAATAATCCTTGAAGTAGTGGCAGATAAGGCTGCAACTCAGTGTTGTTTGGTTTGGGTTGGACTCATCCCAAGACCAAATTAGACCAAGGTTATTGATGGTTGGCCCAAACCCGAACCGAACCAAACTGACCTCCAAACTGAAATACCCAAACCGAAAACCGAACAGATTATTTAAATAAAACCCGTAACCCAACCCAAACCGAACCGAATTGCAAAATTCAGTTCGGTTTGGGTTATTTTCCCATACTTAAAATCTGTTATCAAGAGAGAGATTCCCACTTTTGCCTTAAAAAAAATTTAAAGAATACACAAAAAATTTAAAGGATCATCAATTACATGCGGTCCAATCCCTTAAGTAGTTCACATGCATACATAAGATAGAGCAAAGAGCTTAAAATCCCAAGTCATATGTTAATTGTTTTAGATCACACTTTTGAGCTCATGAATCAATTTAATAATTAACGACAAAGATTTATAAAATAGTAATCTTATTCATTATTTTATAACTTATAATTTATAAGTTATATTTTATTATTACAACTTTATCTATTGTATATTATATATATTATTATATTTCGGTTTGGTTCGGTTCGGTTTTACATTTAGGAAATTCGGTTTGGTTTTTGGTTCGGTTAACCCGAGCCTTCAACCCAAAACCGAACCAAATAAATTTGGTTATCTATTTTTAGAATCAAAACCTACCCAAAGACTATATAACCCAAACCAAACCGACCCAAAATTGGGTTGGACCGGTTTGGTTTCGGTTTTAATCGACCCAAGTTGCAACCCTAGTGGCGGAGCCATGGTCTTTCCCCGCCCCATCGTGAAGCACACATCCACTATAAATAAATAAATTTACTCCTAGAAGTTCTGTAGGGCAATTGCCAATTTCCCCCACCTCACAATAAAACGTAAGTGAAGGACGATTATAATTTTGCCACCTGAACAAAATTATATTTAAAAAAAGTACCCATATATGGGTCATGCTGATAAAAAAACTTTAAAGCTTTGTTTTGGAAACTCCCCTTAATTAATCTTAATAATTAAAATTAGTGATGGCATGCCACTGTTCGTCAATCATTCTAGAGAGAGACTCTCAAGGGCTTATTCATCTTCTCTCTCATCCTCATCTGGAAGTCCCATGGCATTTACTTGGAGTAATATCTCTGTTAGTCCTCCATCTCGTCCTTCAACGAACCCTGTCACCTCCATGGTGTGAGACACGGGAAAAAATCACCGGAATGATCATCCCTCCGTCAGCACACGGGGATTGACGTAAAAATTGGGAGAGTCGCCACCATTCAGATTTTTGGGGTGTGAATGGACACCAAAAAGTTCAATCAATAAGCAAAAATAGTTAAATGAGCTAAAAGACAAATTCTAGAGTAAAAATAACCCTACTTGGAAGTCAAATCCAGAGATGGGTAAGGGGATTAGATTATGAACGGGGGAAGGTGTTAGGCACCCCATTCACCCACACAAGGTGGTAGCCAAGTGTTTGTTCATGCAAAAAAAGAAATAAGAAAGCTTGCTAAAAATTATCAAAAACCTTGAAAAAGGAACAAGTTTATGATATATTCACACGAAGATCCAAATGGATTCCAGATCTTCTCTTATGTCAATATCATTTCTGAAATGTCATCAAAGGATAAAAATCCAAGCAAAAGAGTGCACAAAGCCAAGTTGAATCAAATCCGGAAAATTCGGTGAAAAGTAATGCCATTTGTCTTAAAATCATTCAAATCCAATTTTAAATTGAACCAAACCAAATCCATTTGAAAAATTATGGTAAATAATAGTCTCATGCAAAATTTCACCCCATTCCGATTAAAATCCTAGGAGTTATGCTCCTTTAAAGTTGCTGCTGGAGAAAATCAAAAGTGGCAAGTAGGCAAGTTCGGAAAATCACTTAGAAATATCCACTAGATAAATATCCACGAAATTTGGTGTGATTTAAGTCTGTATGGCCATCTTTCAGATGAAACTAGCCTCATACAAAAATTCATTCGGATGTGCCTTGGGTGGTCTCCCGAACAGGCCCCGAAGATCACGGATTTACCCAGAAAAGTACTGATGAGCAGTTCTGAGTAAATCTGTTACCAATAATACAAATGGAGTCAAAAAATTATGAAACCAACTGGATTTGAAAATAGACTCATAAAGGAGTGCCCAGAAACAAAAATCATTCGAATCGGACTTAAAACGAACACATGGCACTCTGTCGAAGTGACAAGTTCCGTATTTAAACCTGAACTGTCCAATCAACTTCGACAGAGAGGTGTCAAACATCTGCTCGATAGAAATTAATGAAATTTGGTGGACATAAACTAGACAGCTTCACCTTTCTCATGGTTCTGGAATCGCTCCAAAATTAATCCAGACGATGAAGTTATGAGCGTCCGATGTAAGGGTACAGTTTCTGTCAAGCTAAGCCATTTTGAGTAAAACCAATGCAAAACTGTGACCAAGTGTGTGTAATTCATGCAAAATGAACACAAAGCCTTTAAAAATCATTTAAAAACATTCCAGAATTGATTGAGGCCATTTATTTGTGATTTATCACAATGAATGTAATAAATCCCCAAATGTGAGCCTATCCCGCCAAAATAGTGCTATGTATGTGCAAGTGTGAAAAATCATACAAGATCAATATAACAATATAGCATGCATACATATTCATCAAAATAAGGTTCTAAAACAACCTAGGGTTCCGTTCCATTATCGTTTCCCTTTGTTCTCTCTCCCCGTTAAACACGGATCTTCAAGATAATCATGGGGTACTTTGAATATGAAACGGTTTTCAATCATTCAAAAAGGCTTTATGCTACATAGGTTCTAGCACTAGGGTCAATCCCCAGTCTCGTTTCTCCTAGATCCTGCCTTCAAGTTTTACGGCTAGGGGGAGTCTCGAGATACTTTGAGCCGGGGAAGGGTTTTCACACATAGATTAAGGCCTTATTCTACAGAAAGGTAGAAGAAGAGATCTAGATCTACAAATGTAAAGACAAAAATTAAAAAGAGGTTTGAGGCTTACCTGGGTTCTGGAAGAACTTCCGCAGCGGTCCCTCTTCTCTTGGAGCTCTTCTTGGCGGAAATCCAAGGCAAGAGTTAATGGTCATTTGCTTAAGGAGGAGCCTCCTATTTATAGGCAAAGGCTAGGGTTAGGGTTGGTGAGAATAGTAGACACAACATAATGTCTATAGCCCACCAACCTTAACCCTAAGGCTATTTCCGAGATTTCCACTCATTTAATGAGGGATATGATGGTAAAAGGTGAAAGCTCTCGGAAAACCCTAATTTTGAGCAAAATTAGTGTATCCGGCATGTCGGGCCGGATACACAAGTTCCTTAATGTATCCGGCATATGATGCCGGATACACTGAGGTCTGCTTGTATCCGGTATGTTCCACCGGATACGAAGAAAAGCACTTGTATCCGGCCTGAGTTGCCGGATACAAGGAAAAAACTCATTTTCTCAAATTCTGTGCTGGCCTTCAAGGAGATAATGATTTTTGATGATTATTGATCATTTTGACAGTACAATTTGGGGTGTCTACACATGGCCGATCCATCGCCTAGTGCGTCTAGGCAGGTTCCTCTCATTCCTTCTCCTGGCCTTGATGAAGCCAGCCTGTCCACTTTCCCTGGCGCTGCTTTATCGGATTCTTCTTCTGATGAATTACCTTATGAGCCAAAAGTCCCGGTGGTCGATGAAGATAATTTTAGACCTCTTCCTGGTACTTGCTTTGGATTTGTCAGATCGTGTTTCATAGAGGTAGACCGTTGTCTTGCCTCCCCAGAATTCCATGATCTTCGTCCAGCATTTTTCTCAGGTTTCGATAGTTGGGACGAACTCCACTCTTTAGTTCTTCGTCGTCCTAAAGATCTTTCTAATGATGAGCTAGCTGAAATCCGATTACTAATATGTCGAGCTGTGGTGACTAATTCTCATGGGGATCCTACGGCCAAAGGTCGGCTAATGTCTATGCTTGGATTTTACAGCGCCGTGCCGCAACTAAGAGAAGCTATGGACTTTCTTCGTTCTATCAGTATCAGATGTTTCGACTTTCGCCGAGAAATTTGTGAGGTATTCAGTTATCATCGTCAGCTGGAAGCTTTGAGGCGGACTCTATGTGTCAATTCTCTCGATCAGGCCTCTATTGCTAGTATTCCATCGACTGCTGCTCCGGCCGAATTCTCTCGACTCCGATCTGAGGAACAACGTCTTAAAGAATCTATTAAGGCTCAGTGGATGCTGGTCGAGTCAAGCCGTCATCGCTTGGAGGAGCACATGAAAGACGAAAGGGAGGTGGAGGTACGCCGGGCTAAGATGCAGTTCTTGCTGGAGAGGGCGAAGTATGACCATGCCCGATTTAAAGCTTGGTTTTGAGGGGTACGATCTTTAAACAATATACCATTTGTTCGGTATTAATTCGCAAGAGAATAAAAGAGAGTTACCTGGGTAGCGAGCCTCATAATACCCACGGAGTTTCCTATACTCGCAACATCAGCCGTAGTCGGTCGAAAAAGCACAGTATACGACTCCGCATCAAGTCTGACAAAGTCAGGGTAAATTCGAACCCACCATCTCCGAAAGGAAGGTTCGGCCGAGGATTCCCGAGGAAGAGGATAATTGCGGAAACGATCAGAAAAATCACGAAACCGACGTGTAGCTAAAGACAGATAGCTGGGATTCAAGACTGACCGAGAGTCACCATTGGTAAATGAAAACAAGACAAGAGGAATGCCTTGGCCATAACCAAGCTGCCGGCTGACAAAATGCTGCAGATAGATTTCTACTCCTTCTCTTCTAGAGGTAGCAGGAGCATCTCGATTATGCAAGCCAAAAGGGAGCTCCCGGGCAATAAGAAAACTAGCCATAGCACGTCGACGAGCCTCAGGAGAAGAATTGATGGCAGCATAAAGAGGGGACCCATGGAATTGTTCTAAGAAAAAGCAATGAAATAAGGGAAGATTTGCTTCCTGTATACCCACAAGAAAGAAATCGAGAACAGTTCTAAAAGACAATTGCCTGGGCATCACGGTAAGCCAACAATGGCCGGCATAGTAATAATCAGGAAAAGGGTTATCTACAGCTTCACAAAAAAAGCCGGGGAAGTATTCATAGAACCAAAATTGTAAGAACCAGAGAGGGCCACTAGCGACCCCTAATCGGCCGGAAGATAGACTATGTAAACCACGATAGACCTGGCTGAGAAAGAAGGGAGCTAAAACTAGACGGCGACCTTGAGCAAGGGCCACCACAATACCGGCGAACTCATTTACCATCTGAGCAGATGAGCCACAACAGAAAAAGTGGCAAAAGAGGAACAGCAAAAAAGAACAATGTTCTTGAAAGGAGGGAGGAGTATCGTCATCTGAAACAATCTCAGATTCAGGATTTTTTGTCAAATTTTTCTGTAGTCCTCTTCTCCCACACTCTTCAAGAGGGAAACAAGGTAGCGGACTCACATGCAAATTTCGCCTTAAACCAGTTTTCATGTGTATGGCTTAGACACAATCCTGCTTGTATCTCTATCCCCTGGTTGGATGTCTTGAGGGGTTGTATCTCTATTCGGAATTAATATATTTCACTCTTTCCACCAAAAAAAAATTTCATAAAAAAAGTGGATCTTCAAATTTTTTGGTTATGCAATAAATACGATGTACTAGCCACTTGTTACACCTAAATATTGTTAATGGAAACCAACTAATAAACGGAATAAGTACCATGCCCACTGTGAAAAACAATAATCGTGAGATACTTTATATAACAGCATCTGACTCCAACAGGCAATAAAAAAAAATTGCCAAGTGTAATTAAAAATTCACATCCTATAGGGAACATCATGCCAAAATTTGGTTCACATCCTATGGAGCCTTTATTTACACCCTTATTTGGAGCTTTTCATAGGATTGTTTCAAGTATAATTAAAAATTTACAGTAAAATTTACAGTTATACCATTCATGTAGTTTTTTAATATACAGAGCATCGTCCTATGCAGGCTCCAAGTATAGACAGAGGCTCCGAAGCATATCAATTGGTCAAAATTTCCACAAGGTTTCGGCGCTGGAAAATGGTGATTGCTAAATGCGAACTGGTTAATTTCATTGGTTAACGTGGGTAGAAGCGGCATTCTATTAGAGTAAAAGGAGAATCTTGCAACCAAACATTGTTTTCGATCTCTGCTCTATAATAATATCCTAAAGTGTTGGGGACGAACATGAAGTTATTGATATGCTTAAAGATAAGCAGAGAATTTTCCCTTCTCAAGTCGTCAACATAACCCAATACATAGGTCAAGGTAAGGTCATGCCATCAACATTTACAACCGTTTCTCCTAGTCCTAACATTTAAATTTTGCATTAATTTCATAATTTGACCTTTCTAAGAGGCGCTCAATTATACATCCATGAACAGTTTCCATACACACCTCTATAAAAAGGGGGCTTCATCAGTTCTCTTCTACACTGGCAACAAAACAAACCCCATCATACCTTACCAGACATGGCTATCCAACTATCCCTACCATCGTCTCTTCTCCTCTTCTTCCTCTTGTTTGCCTTTATCAACAGCTCTCACGCCGGAAAAATCGCTGTATACTGGGGGCAGAAC
Organism: Buxus sempervirens; assembly: GCA_947561395.2. Lineage (NCBI taxonomy): Eukaryota > Viridiplantae > Streptophyta > Magnoliopsida > Buxales > Buxaceae > Buxus > Buxus sempervirens. The sequence goes on along the minus strand of OX387184.1, from coordinate 46,530,388 downwards.
CGCAACGAGGGCACTTTAACTGCAACTTGTGCCACTGGCAAGTATGCATATGTGAACATAGCCTTCCTTAATAAATTCGGTAATGGCAAAACTCCAGAGCTCAACCTAGCCGGCCATTGCACCCCCTCTGGAAACGGTTGCACTGGCATCAGTAATGGCATAAGAGATTGCCAAGCAAAGGGCGTTAAGATGATGCTTTCAATCGGAGGAGCTACTAGTAGCTACTCACTAGCCTCCCCAAGTGATGCTAAGAACTTTGCAGACTACTTGTGGAATAACTTCCTGGGGGGAAAATCGCCTTCTCGTCCTCTCGGTCCTACTGTTTTAGATGGAATCGACTTTGATATTGAGCAGGGCCCGACCCAGTACTATAATGATCTTGCTAAATACCTTTCTGGTTATAGTAATCAAGGAAGGAAGGTGTACTTAACTGCTGCACCTCAGTGTCCGTTCCCAGATAAGCATCTGGGATCTGCACTTAATACCAGCCTGTTCGATTACGTTTGGATTCAGTTCTATAACAATCCACTTGCGGCTTGCCAGTACTCATCAGGTAACATTGAGAACCTTAAGAATTCATGGAGGCGCTGGACCACGACTATCCCAGCAAAGAGCTTCTTTTTAGGGTTGCCTGCCTCAGCTCAAGCAGCCACAAATGGGTTCATTCCGATAAGCGTGCTAACATCTCAAATCCTTCCAGCAATCAAAGGTTCACCCAAGTATGGAGGTGTCATGCTTTGGAACAAGTACCACGATGATAGAACTGGCTATAGTTCTGCCATTAAGAACAGTGTTTGAATGAGTCTGAACTGTTCTTAGTATGAAGTGAAATATCTAAGTGGTATGAAGTGAAATATCTAAATAAGTTCCTTGTATATAGGAAGTGAAATATCTAAATAAGTTCCAACCTCTATATTTTTAATGCGGTTGAATGAAATGGTTGGACCTTGACATTATGTCGTTTGTCGACTTCGGTAATTTTCTTTTCTTGTCTTCTCTCTTCTTGGGACGATGTGTTGTGTATACACAGGAACAAGATCGTCTACAATTTTTATCTGAATTGCTTATTGCTGTGAAAGTGGGATGTTTCCACGTGGAGCATCTCACGGATAGTGTTTTTCTAGGTGCACCCCACAGAAAATACTTACAAAGATTAAGAAACAATAGCTGTGGCATCCCATGTGGAAGCATCCTATTTCAATTGCAATAAGCAATTCAAGCAAGAATTTCAAACACTACACACCATAACTCTCTTACCTAGATATTGAAGAGGGTTTTAATGGGAATGATTTTAGCCATTGGTGTTATTTGTTATACAAACTATCATTTTTTACGTTTAGTGTCCTCTGCCTGGGAAGGGCTCTCTTTGTGTCCCTTCCCCCTTTCCTCTTCCTCGTATCCTTAGGTGACCGAAGAGTTCTAGGGCTTGCGAAGACCACCACTTTTTATGGAGCAATTTTTAGTTGATGTTGATGACCATTGAAGGGGTAGTGATACCGATGAAGAGACAGATGAGGACGATGACGATGGTCTCCTTGTGGCCAATCCCGACTAGGGGCAAAGTTGAGTATCATGTGGGGTACACATCTGAGAAGTTGAACATCACCTGTGATGGTTCCATCATGGAACACAACACCTCGATTGTGATAACCTAGAATTTTTACCTAGGGATAGTTTTGTCCTTTCCTAATTATTCCGAGGGATTAAATTATTAAATAAATAATTTATTAGATCCGAAAATTTAATGAATCTAATTTAGACTTAATTTGGATTTAAATAGCATTTTTATAGCTTATTGAAAAGAAAAAGGATTTTCTAGTGATAATGCTTAATTAAGGGAGACTTAATCATGTTATGCTGTAAGAAATAGGGTAAGTAGCGGTAATTTAAAAATAAGGAAAATATATCACGAAAATTGGAATAATTCTAATTATATATGTTAAAAAATAGTAAATTAAAGTGGGATTATAAAACCCTAGTAATTAAATATAAATAGGATCTATGAAATTAGAAAGATGGCAAACCGTAGAAAGAAGGGGAGAAGGCTTGGACTACTAAGAGAGAGTTTGGACATGGGAAGCTAAAGGAGAAGGCCATGGAGATTTGAGAAGGATTTAGTGATTTAGGTAGGTGGATGTACAGTTTGTTTTTAATGAGAATTTCAGATTATCGAATAATATATTGAAAACATGATTTTGATTGTGTGCTCTATATTGAAATACTAAAAATGTTATTATTTATTGTTCCTAGATAAAAAAAAAATCAAATTGTATATTTATTTCATTAACTGCTGTGTATGAAAAATAAAACATGGTTTGGGAGATGGGTTTATTCGTATGATTTAGAAGAAAAGAGATTGATTTTTGGGTTCAAAAGAAAGTCAATGATATTTGAAATAGTTGTTGTTTTAATCAGTTAAGGATTTTGGGAAGGATTGAAAGAACCTGTGGGGTTTTCTGAAGTGAGATTTGCGAGAGATGAAGAAACTATGATTTTTCAATATGAAATAAGATAGAACCAAAAGTTAATTGTTATGGAAAGGAGATTGAGAAACATTGGGTCGTTGGGTTAATTCACGAGAGAAAAATGGGGTTGTGAGAAATAGTAATTCAGAAAGAAAGATTGTTTGGTCATGGAAGAAATAAGTAAAGAACAAATTGATAGGTGTTATGTGTTATAGTCACGAGAGAGGGGAGTGAAAGAGATGAACCAAGCAGATGAACCAAGCTCTGATTCTAAAAGCTGCTTGGAATCTCACGGTTAACCAGGACTCCTACTGGGGTAAGATTATGGAAAACACATACTACCCGGATTCTAATTTCCTTACAGCTCCTTGCAGGAGGAACCAATCCTTTGGTTGGAGACAAATGGCAAGTCTCAAGAAGTGGATAAATATTGGGAGCACATGGCTTATCTCCAATGGTGCTGATGTTAATATCACCCAAGACAATTGGATCCAAGCGGCAACCTCAAAAGCTCAGATTCAAAGAAATCACGACAGTTTCAACATCACTATGGTTAACCAATTGATCGATCAAATGGAGGGAAAATGGAATATGCAGATTGTAAACAAATTTTGGGAAGCGGATATGGCACGACAAATTCAAAGCACCCCAATAAATCAGGCGTCAGGAAAGGATGCTCGATTCTGGGCAAAGACAGCTTCGGGAAAGTTCTCGGTTGCGTCATCATATCGGCTAATCTCTGGATCCCATGCTGGTCAGAGTAGCCCCATTTGGTTGAAGATGTGGCACCTATTCTGCCCCAACAGAGTGAAGCTTTTCATGTGGAAATGCTTAGCAAAGGCAGTCCCCACCATAGATCTTCTGAATTCCAGGTTGGGTGGATTTGATCCTGGGTGTACCTTGTGCAACGAACAACATGAATCCATAGATCATCTTCTACTGCAATGCCCTTTCTCCAGGGCAATATGGTTGAAGGAAATTGGCGGCAGCACTCAGAGTCATGGCCCATCGTCCTTTTTCTCCTGGTTCTCCAATCTCATTAGTTTGCCAATCCCACCTACAAACTATACCCACAACAAAGACCTGCTCATGTCAGCGGTTCTCAATTTCGCCTGGACCATTTGGAAGGCGAGGAATGATTCCATTTTCAATGGGTGCAGGGTCTCAATTCAAACATCTTGCTCCTACTTCCGAAAGCTTCAGTCAGATTCGGCCTTCTTGGAAGATTGTAGTAAGCAGGCAACCAATTCCAAGCGGTCAATCGAGGTCTCCTGGTTAAAGCCTTTGGTTGGGTCGATTAAAATAAATTTTGATGGAGCTTTTAGAAGGTTAAATGCTTTTGCTGCTGCAGGGGGTATTGCCAGGGATGATGCTGGAAACTGTCTTGCTTGTTTTGCTACTCGGGTTGATGCGGTGTCAAGTTTGCAGGCGGAGGCACTGGCTGCTCTTGAAGCAGTCTCTCTTGCAGGGGCGATGAAGCTCAATTCGGTTATCTTTGAAGGAGATTCACTAGTTCTGATCAACATCCTCTCTTCTGAGGTCTTGACTATCCCCTGGTGCATTCGGGCGGCGGTTCTGAGGATTCGGCAGATGTGCTCCTTGATTCCTTCAGTGTCTTTCTCTCACATTTTCCGGGAAGCTAATAGTGTGGCGGACACCCTCGCAAACTTTGCACTTGATGGTTTTAGTTGTCTCAGGTCTGTAGTCCCTCCCCCTTTCCTTGTCAATCTCTTGTTTGACGAAAGGAGGGACCGTGTTTACATTCGGTCTCGCTAATAATAGATCCATATTTCATGATCAAAAAAAAAAAGAAAGAGAGAACGAGAAAAAAAGGGGAGAGAGACAAAAGGAAAGAGGGAGATAGAGAGAGAGAGAAAGAGAGTGATATGTACCAACGATCCTTCATGGTAGTGGTAGAAGTTACTTTTGTGCTTTTTAACTATTTTTCATGTGTTCTTGATGCCTAGTTTCTTGCATTTATGGGTTACAATTGTTAAGGGTGTGTTGAATGTAGGTATGTGCAAGTCTGTTTTAGTGTTTTTGAATGTTAAAGGAGTGTAGAACGTGGATCTAAATGTTAGGTGTGTTTGGAGGGAAAAGATTGTACTTTAAAAGGGAAAACATTTGGAATGACGAGAGAAGCATTAATCTCTCCAATTCTGTTCAGGAGGAGGCTATTCCTCGAAATTAGCCAAATCTCTACAAAATAGCTAAAAAAAGGCACAAATTGTGTATCATTGGTATTAGAGCAGATGACCTCGGGATGGCAGAAGGAACCCGATTGTCTAAATTAGACCAATTGGTGAGCCAATTGAAGACAATATCTGAATTTCATGACAAGCTCTTGCTAGCATTCAACAAGATTCAAAGGAGCAAAGGCAACTGTTAAATGAACTACTACAAAAGTTCAGCACTCTCAGCCCCCAACCAAACAACTCAGCATGAAACAAGGGGGAACAGTTTAGTGATCGGTCGGTGAATCACATGGTTGACATTTCCCATGAGGACCATAAAGAAAACAATAAAACTATGAAGAAGCAACAATGCACTTCACTCTAACTTCAACCGTCAATTTTCTAAGTACACCACATTATGGTTTTAACAAAAAATGGGAGGAGAGAATGGTGAGAGAATGAGTGGGGATTATTGCTGGAATAAATTCCAACGTCCCTTTTCCAGCAATAGTCCCCAACTGTTACATTTGAAGAGAATGGTGAGAGAATGAGTGGGGATTATTGCTGGAATAAAAACAACGTCCCTTTTCCAGCAATAGTCCCCAACTGTTAGACTTGAATGCCAAGCAGCTCAACCGTCCTTCCCTTTTCTTTATTGTAGAAACATCTTCCAACAACATTGCTGAGTGGGATTATTGCTGGAATAAATTCCAATGTTTCTTTTCCAGCAATAGTCCCCAACGGTTAGATTTGAATGCCAAGCAGCTCAACCGTCCTTCCCTTTTCTTTATTGTAGAAACAACTTCCAATAACATTGCTGAGTTGGAACTTCAAACATCTCCTTCCCTAGATGCCAAGCTCAAACGTCTCCTTCTCTTCCCTTTATTGTAGGATCAAGTTCCAACAATAGTGCTGAGTTGGAACTTGCCTTTGATCCTTGAAGTGGTTCATTACTCCCCTTCAAGGTTAGGCTTCGGGAATGAATGCCAAGCTTGATACAAATAGGAGTGAAGGCGTCCCTCGAGAGTGGCTTAGTAAAGATATCTACTAGTTGATCTTTTGAAGATACGAACTTTGTAGTTAATAATCCAAGTGCCACTTTCTCGAACAAAGTGATAATCTAACTCAATATGCTTGGTCCGAGCATGTAAGATGGGATTAACAGACATGTGAAGCGCACTTAGATTATCGCAAAACAGTGTAGGTGCTTGGAGCAATGAGACCCTAATATCACGAAGAAGAAATGAGAGCCATGTAATTTCTGCAGTTGTTACCGCCATAGATCGATATTCGGCTTCAGCACTGGACCGTGCTACTGTAGGTTGCTTTTTAGCTGACCAGGAAATAAGTGTAGACCCAAGGAAGACGCAGAACCCAGAGGTTGATCTTCGAGTAATAGGGCACCCTGCCCAATCTGCATCACAGTAAGCATAAAGATCAAAAGTATTGTGATGATAAATATTTATTCCATGGTCAATTGTACCTTTGACGTAGCGGATAATGCGTTTTACCAGTTGCATGTGAAGGACAGTGGGTGAATGCATATACTGACTTACCAAATTCACAGCATAAGTGAGGTCTGGTCTAGTGAGCATTAGGTATTGTAGTGCCCCAGCTAGACTACGATATAACTTTGTATCTGCACTGGGGGAAGATTCTTGATGACTCACAAATTTTGTAGCAAGAGGAGTTGAGATGGATTTGCAGTCAGTCATTTGGGTGCGGTTGATAATATCCTGGGCATACTTAGTTTGGGAAAGGTGTAGACCAGTGGAAGAAGGGCACACTTCTATCCCCAAAAAATAGTGGATGTTACCAAGATCTTTCATATCAAATTCATAGCCAAGTGTGGTAATAAATTGGTTAAGAAAGGATGTAGTGTTACTTGTAATGATAATATCATCTACATATAATAGTAAGAGTATAGTTCCTTGTAAGTTATGTAAGATGAATAAGGATGCATCATGAGGGCAACAATAAAAACCTTGGGTAAGAAGGTATTGGCTAAACCGGTCGAACCAAGCTCGAGGAGCTTGCTTGAGACCATATAGGGCACGGTTTAATTTGCAAACATGGTTTGGGTTTGTTGGGTCAGTTAGACCAAGAGGTTGTTCCATAAAAATTGGCTCCTTTAAGAGCCCGTGAAGAAAAGCATTTTTGACATCCAATTGTTTGATGTACCATTGTTGTGTGAGAGCAATGGTAAGAACTAACCTAATGGTCTGTGGTTTGACAACAGGGCTGAAGGTCTCACCAAAGTCTATACCAGCCACTTGATCGAAACCCTTAGCAACAAGTCTTGCTTTCAATCGTTCAAGATTTCCATCAGATTTGAGCTTGGTTTTGAAGACCCAACGACACCCTACCACGTTCATGTCAGAGGTGCGTGGGACTAATTCCCACGTGGAGTTGTTATGGAGGGCATCAATCTCTTCTTGCATAGCAGAGGTCCAACCAGGATGCTTAAGAGCATCTTGAATATTGCTAGGCTTGATGGGAATAAGAGGTGATCTTATGACCGAATGGGTTAGCTCGGCTTGGGTTTTCCCTCTTGTTTTCATGGGATGAGTGTTGAGACCAAAATATTTTCCGGTGGTGGGATGGGGTTGAGTCAACATGGTACTTGAGTTTGGGATAGAGGTGTCAATAAAGGGCCCAAGATCGATCACCAAACTACCCGTTTTAATGTGTTCATCCAGACTCGTGTTTGGTGTTGAGAGGGCATCGGATGGACCATTCCTTTGAGCCGGGTGACTAGGATCAAGTTCTTGACGTTTTGAGTGGTTCATACTATTCGGTTCACCATTAACCGGAGAGATAGGTTCATGAATTGGTGATTGCCTTTGGGTCTCAAGTGCAATGTTAGTCTCAATGTTTTCACCCTCATCGATTGTGAGGGGTACAACTTGGGTGTTGTTGTGTGGTGTATCAGTGGTCACATTATTGCAATCCCATTCTTCATAGGAATAAAGCTCCATGTTGGTATTGTGAGAGATGGGATTATCATTAGGAGTGTTGGAAAAGGGTAGCATTGTTTCATCAAAAATAACATGTCTAGAGATATAAACACGTCCAGTTGCAGGGAAGAGACTCCGGTACCCTTTATGGATAGTGCTATATCCAATAAAAACGCACGGGAGGGATCTTGGAGAAAATTTATTTTTCCCATAATCTCTCAAGTATGGGTAACACCTACAACCAAAGACTCTAAGAGACGTGTAATCTGGATGTTTTCCAAATAAGAGTTTAAAAGGTGAGGTCATTTCTAATATTCTTGAAGGTAACCGATTAATTAGAAAAAATAGCAGTTTTGAAAGCTTCAACCCAATAAGTTTTTGGCAGGCCACTATGAAATAGCATTGAGAGTCCGAACTCTATAATGTTACGATGTTTCTGTTCTGCTATGCTATTTTGTTCAAGGGTCTTTGGGCATGATATTTGTCTTACTATGTCCTTTTTAAGAAGAAGGTTATTAAACCCATTATCTTCAAATTCACCCCCTCCATCACTTTGAAAAACCTTTATTTTTGCTTGAAACTGAGTTTCAAGCATAGTGATAAAATTGTGGAAGCATTCGGAAAAATCAGATTTGTATTTGAGAGGGTATAGCCATGTGTACCGTGTGTGATCATCTACAAAAGAGACATAGTATTTGAAACCTTGTATAGATGTGAGAGGTGCAGGACCCCAAAGATCACAATGGATCTTGTCAAAAGGTTGGTCAGAATGAGTAAAGGTAGTTACAAAAGGAAGCTTACTACTTTTTCCCAACTGACAACTAGGACATTTTGAGTTAGTTTTATTCCAAGAAGTAACAGAAATAAGATTATTGGAGTGTAAAAGAGATAAAACTCTGGATTGGGGATGGCCAAGCCTTTTATGCCAAATTTCCTCAGAAGCAATTCTTTGCCGATTGGAGTATAGAGCTGCCATTGGTGATTCCCTTGTTAGTTTGTAGAGGCCACCGTCTCTAGTTCCCTTCCCTAGGATTGTCTCTGTCTGCTGATCCTTAATCACAAAGCCATTAGAGTTAAATTCAAAAACACATGAAGAATCAGAAGATAATTGGCTAACAGATAAGAGATTTTTAGTAATATCTGGTACAACCAACACATCCTTTAATTGTAAAACACCATGTGTTGTTGGAAGTGTGGTCCTTCCAATATGAGAGATGGTCAAAGTATTTCCATCACCTATCAATATTTTATCTGACCCATGATACGGAGAAGCATTAGAAAGATTACCTGTAGTATTGGTCATGTGAGATGTAGCACCAGTGTCAGGGATCCATTCGGGATCACTAGGATCAGTTATGGTCATAGCTGCTAAAGCTTGGGGAATTTCTTCTGGTTGGTAGGTGTGATTAAAACGATACCAGCATCGTATTGCCTCGTGTCCGAGTTTCTTGCAAATCTGGCAGACAGGTATAGTCGAGTTGTATGATTTCTGGAGGTTCTGATTATCTCTTCCCTGAGAATGATTGTTGTATCGTTCTTCCTTTTTTTCATTTTCTGCAGGTGGATTTAATGGTTGACGAGGATTTTGAGTTTGACGTTGACCATTTTGAGGGAAACCACGTCCCCTGGAATCAAAGGGTTGATTCCAGTTTCTACTTCCTTTATTGCTTCGAGCTTGTCTTTGTCCAACATAGGCTTGATGTTCCTGTACTTCCATTCTTTCGGAGTTGTTCATCAGTGTTCGTTGCTCCAGGGCAAGCAATGAAGCAGAGAGTTGAGTGAATGTGGGAAGAGGTGGTCGAGCCATGATAGCATCTGCAAAGCTATCGAACCTTTGTCGAAGGCCATTAGTCATCCAAAAAACTTTGTCTCTATCGGAGACAGGTTTGTGCATAGCAGATAATTCATCACAAATTCTCTTAATTAATTTGAGATAAATATTCATGCTTTGATTACCTTTCCTGATGGTTTGAAGTTGACGTATGAGACCAAGTTCACGTTCCTGAAAGGTGCCTGCGAGGGTATCTTCCAGGCAGGTCCAGATCTGTCGTGCAGACTCTAATCCAATTATAATTCCATGAATATCTTCTGTCAAAGTCCCAGATAGGAGACTTTTTAGCAAGGTGTCATCTTTCCTCCATGCCGTATATGCTATATTGACAACTTCTTTTTCATCAACAGTGATGAATCTTGATGGTTCATTCTCGTCGGATGAGATGTGATCAAGGAGATTGATATTCTCAATCAATGGAAGCACTTGATCCTTCCAGGTGAGATAATTTTTTTGAGTTAATTTTGCTGTCACCATTGATGCTACTTGTGCAATGACAGCAATAGTAATGGACGCCATTGAAGAAGAGATGAACTTGATATGCACACTCAGACGTGTGAATCTCTGATACCATAAAGAAAACAATAAAACTATGAAGAAGCAACAATGCACTTCACTCTAACTTCAACCGTCATTTTTCCAAGTACACCACATTGTGGTTTTAACAAAAAATGGGAAGAGATAATGGTGAGAGAATGAGTGGGGATTATTGCTGGAATAAATTCCAACGTCCCTTTTCTAGCAATAGTCTCCAACTATTACATTTGAAGAGAATGGTGAGAGAATGAGTGGGGATTATTGCTGGAATAAAAACAACGTTTCTTTTCCAGCAATAGTCCCAAACGGTTAGATTTGAATGCCAAGCAGCTCAACCGTCCTTCCCTTTTCTTTATTGTAGAAACAACTTCCAATAACATTGCTGAGTTGGAACTTCAAACATCTCCTTCCCTATATGCCAAGCTCAAACGTCTCCTTCTCTTCCCTTTATTGTAGGATCAAGTTCCAACAATAGTGCTGAGTTGGAACTTGCCTTTGATCCTTGAAGTGGTTCATTAGACCATGAATAGGCCATTCACACTCGTGCCACTCAGCTTGAATTTCCCCAATTTGATGACGTCGATCCTTTAGGATGGGTGTATAGGGCTGAGAAACTTTTTGTTCATCATCAAATACCAGGTACACAAAATTGCTCATTGCCTCCTCCATATGGAAGGCAAAGCCTTAAAATGGTTTAGGTGGATGGAGAAGTAAGAAGCTATTATAAATTGGGAATCATTTACAAAGGCATTGGTAGTACGGTTTGGTCTGACGCACTATGAAGATCATATAGTTTTCACAAAGTCGCAGCAGACTACTACGGTGGAGAATTACCAAACGCAATTTAAAGAACTCACCACCAAAACTGATGGTTTAAAGGAAGCTTTCATGGTTAATTGCTTCATTGGTGGATTGAAAGATGAGAATCGCCATAGTATATAGATGCTTCAACCCACCACATTAACTTCTGCAGTAGATTTGGCATGCCTACAAGAGGACAGAGTCATGGATAGGCAGAAGCAATATCAACAGGAAGGCCATTGCAACTCATCGTCCAATCATGATGGGACAAGCAAAGTTCATGTTCCACCAATCAAAAGACTCATGCCAATAGAGATGGAGTGTTGAGATAAATGGCTTTGTTAAAATTGTGACAAAAAATTCCATCTTGGTCATCGGTGCAAGGTCCAAAAGCTTTACCTCACAGATAGTATATGGCCAAATGAAGAGGAAGTAGAGGAGAAAGATGATGCAATTGTTGGTGAATAAGAGAAGAAGGAAGAGGAGGTACTTGATTCACCAAAAATTTCACTTCACGCCTATGCGCACGTCGATCCGCTGGCCGCATGCTGAGGTGCACGGATGTACGTGCCTCCTTTGGGAAATGGAGAGTTGCCACTGCCCCGTCGGGTGACGCGTCCCATAGGTCATCCTGGTTAAGAGTCAACTTGATTACCTCACCCGATCCTAATCCGATGTGCACTTTTTATTTTAGGTCTATGTGGGGGACCGTATCAGTAGTGTAGGTCCCCTTATTTTTATCTTGTTTATTTTTAGTGATCTTGATTTGATTAGGCGGGCCTTGTTGGAAGGCCCGCAGACTTCCAGATGGACTAATGGTGTAGCCCATGCATCCCTTTGGTAGGCTTTTAAACTAAACCTAAAAAGCCCTTTAGGGTTTGGTTCAGTTCGATTAATTCTATTAAGGTTAGGGTTAAAAGGGATTAAGATTAAGATTTATGCCATTTTTGTGGGCCTGGGTGATGTGGAGGCCCCTTAGGTGGGCCTCACAATGGTTCTCTATCAATTTATTATCTTAGTGTCAGCTTGATTCCAAAGGTGCTAGGGATGGGCTTGGGGCCCATTTCCTAGGCTTAGGCTTGAAGGCATAAGGTCTTAGTGGGTGAGGGATGTGGAACTCACCCCATCTTTGATAAAAGGGTTCTCTTTAAAAAAAGATAGGCCTGATAGGCCCACACACTAGTCTTGGCCAAACCCTCTAATTATCCAGGCATGTATCAAATTGGGCTTTTATTGGGCCTCATAAGGTATGATCCTTAATTAAGATTCATCTTGCTTAATTAATCAAGGTTGATTAGTCGAAATGGGTGGGCCCCATTGGAAGGCCCACCGGTATTCAATTTGGGCCCACTGGGCCAAGGCCCAAATTGGGTTAAGGGGAAGTCTAAAAACCCTATTGGATAAAATAATTTAATTAAAAAAGAAGAAAATAATTAAAGAAACACAAAATTTGCATTTCAGATATTTTTTGGGTTTGACCGAAAACACAGTTCGGTCAAACCCTATTTGCTCATGACCGAAATTAAATTTCAGTCATGCTCAAAAGTAAATATTAACTTGCCCGAACTGAGTTTTCAGGCAAGCTTAAAAAAAACATAAAAATGCAAATTAAAGGGGGGAATGAGCTTGCTGGTTCCCTGAGGTAATCAAGGCTTCTGTGGGCCCTTGGGCAGGCCCACAGTGGTCTGGTACTGAGGTGATTGCCCCTAATTCAATTAATGATCTTGATTTTAAACCAAGATAAATGAGGGACCCGAAAGGTCCTTTCCCCAAGTCTCCGGGCACATCATGGAACATGCTCATGCAAAAATACCCAAAACAGAATATTCACAAATGAAATATGTGATACACTAAGCATGATGGACATCTATGTGAAAGTATGTCTAATATGGAGTGTGCATGAAAACCTAAAGATATGCATGACATCATTTAAAGCAACAAGCATGTGAGTGAGTGAGTGTGCATGGTCATTATATGTTCAAACACATGTGAACTTCCAAAAACAATGAACAAAACTTTGGTGGTGTGTGTGTAAAGGATGCCACTTACATGCATTCAAAGCTATGATTACACTTGATCAATCTCATGGAACAAATAACAAGTGAAAGAAGACTAAAAACAGCATTTAAAGAAAGGAACTAGGGGGTTTAAGGGACACATTAGACCTAAAGAAAAGAAGGGGGGGGGGGGGGGGGGGGGGGGGGGGGGGGGGGGGGAAGGAATTGCATGGAAAGCCATCAAGTGAGGACTTAAATGTGGTTTTAACACTAAATGGGCTCTCATTTCCTCCCATTCGGTCTACTTATCTCCGCTTACCGTAGGAGTTCTCCCTAGAGAGGGAGAGCCAAGAAAGTAAGGAAAAGAATTAAACTAATGCTAAGAAGTCATGACATGCTCAAATATACTCTATTCATTTTGAATCTCATGTATGATATAAAAAGGGAGTTGAGGAACCTTACCTTGGAGAGAACAGTCCCTTTGGAGGTGCTTGAGGGTTCCTTGAAGCCTGAACAGCAGGTAGGAGCACCTCTTTTTAGTCCTCCACAGAGTTTCTTAGCTTCCACCTTGGCTCAAGTGAAAGGAGAAAGAGAGGAGAAGCGATTTGCGAGGTTTTGGTGTGAGTTAGGAGGCTTGGAGAGGGTGGAGAGGGGTTAGGAGAGAGGCACGTATGGGGGGAGAGAGGTTAAAGAGTCAAAAAATCCACCAACCCCTCAAAATGGGCTGATTTAGTGCTTTTATAGGCAAAAATAGCATAACCGAAAACACAGTTCGGTTATACAATGATTCGTATCGGGGATTCTTGCAGAGAATCCTGACACAAAAATCCATTATCTTATCTTAGAACCGAAATTAAATTTTGGTTATACATGTTTTATGTATAACCGAAATTTAATTTCAGTTATTTTTAGATTTGCATTTTCTCTCTCCTATTTGATTGAGATAATGTTTGATTCTCTCACTAATGAGAGAATCCAGATTTTTTATTTTTTATTTAATTGAATTAATTAAAATTAGATATTTTGGAAATATTATTATTTTATTCAAGATATTTTACTTTTGCGTTTTATCTTTTGTCATTTTGTCCTTCAATTTGCCATTTGGCAAATGTGCAAGCTCATTTGCCACATGAACAGAATTTCTACATTTATTTACAGTTTTGCCCTTAGGGTTGTCCTACTCATATTTCCTTTATCTGGATTCCGATTTTGGCAAAATCAGTTGCGTTGGAACTATGTTGGGATTTCTTATCCATTAGGATAGGGTATGGCAGTCAATTCAAGGTTAATAAGAAAGTCAATTTCTACTCCCTAGGGTTTGGCCTATCTTTTATGGTTTTCATTTCCGGCATTTTAGAAAGGTACAAAAATGAGGTGCTTACAACGCCATCATGAGATCTGCATCTCCTCAAACCATGAGGGTGATAGGACGATTGGGTTGTAGACCAATTGTGGTGCTTATCGACTCCAAAAGTACCCATAATTTTCTCGATTTGAACCTTAGTAAGAAGGTGGGGTTCACAATCGAGGATAGCTGCAAGTTCGAGGTTACAATGGCGAATGGAGACAAATTGCCTTACCAAGGCAAATGCTCAAACATGTCCATACTTCTACAGGAAGTACCAATCACCACAGTTTTTTTTTTTTTTTGGTTACCATTGGGAGCTTGTGATGCAGTTCTCGGAGCACACTAGCTTCAGACACTTGGACCTATTTTTTGGGACTTCAAAAATTTAAGAATGGAGTTTACAATTGCTGGAAAGGCTTATCACTCCAAGGGTGAGTCAAATCAAGCCATGCATGACCAAGAATAAGGAAGACGTAGGCTATAGGAAAAAGCATTATTCTCATAAGATTATTTAATTGTGATATACCCCAACAACATTTGATTATGACAACCAAGTGAAAGAATTCTTGTAGAATTTCCACGACATCTTCAAGGAACCCAACGGGTTTCCTCTTCAACGTAGTCATGACCATAATATTCCCCTACCGGAGGGAACCCAACCCATTTCGGTTCGACCTTACCAATTTCCCTACTACCAGAAGTGAGAGATCAAGAAGATAGTGCGGGAGATGCTACAATAGGGGATCATACGGCCAAGTCAAAGTCTGTTTTCATCTCCGGTTCTTTTGGTTCAAAAGAGTGATAGAAGTTGGCGATTTTGTGTTGACTATCGAATCTTGAACCAAGCAACTATCAAAGATAAGTTTCCTACACCTATTGTGGATGAACTTCATGGTTCTATCTTTTCAAAGTTTGACTTACACTCGGGATATCACCAAATTCGGGTCCAACCTGCTGATTTTCACAAGATTGCTTTCCACACACATGAAGGGCGTTACTAATTCTTCATTATGCCATTCGGGCTCTCAAATGCTCCGTCCACCTTTCAAGCTCTAATGAATGAGGTATTCCACCCTTTTTTAAGACAATTTGTTCTTGTATTTTCGATGACATCTTGATGTATAGTCAAAATTATGAAGATCATTTAAGGCATTTACAGATTGTCTCAAGCATATTAAGTGTAATATCCTGAATTTTTTAATATAATAATATAATTAAATAAATCTGAAAATATTTTGAAATAAAGATTTATTCTAAATATTTGGAGGAATAATATTAATAGTCCAGAATTATAGATAATTAAATAAATGAATAGTAGTGATTTTGAACAATTGGAATTAAAATAGTAACTTTAATTAATTAGAAGAATAATGTTAATTTGGGAACTTGGGGAAGTAAAATAATAATTCAACTTCATATTAAAGAAATAAACAATACGAAGATTAAATTTGAATTTAGAAAAAATCTTATGATTAAAAAGGACTTAAATAAAGAAAAGGGTATTATGGTAATTTACTAATGAGTGAATTAATAAATTGAGTAATGAAATAATTATTAGACTTAAAAATTTAATTAGACATAACTTGGGTTTAATTTAGATTTAAATAACATGACTTATGGCCTAATAGGTGAGAAAATGACTTATTTGTAATTATAATTAATTAATGGCCTTAAATTTGGGAATAAGAGAGATTTTGGGGTGATTTAGTGATATTTAAAATATAAATTTAAATTAGCACGAAAAGTGATTTAATTAGAAGTTTCTTTTGTATAGGATTTGAGAGATAAGATTTGGAAGGAGAGTTAAAATAGAAATAGGAAAGTTGATTAGTTAGAGAGTTTCCAAATACAAGTAGGACTCTTTATTTGGGTATTGTGTAAAAGAGAATGATAATAATAATTTAGGGTTTTTTAGTTGATACCACGGCTGGAAAAAGAAGAGGAGAGAGCTCTTGGAAGTGGAGAAGATAGAGGAAAAGAAAGAGAAAATATAGTCTAGAGAGAAGGAGAGGACATGATGAACTTTAAGGAAGAAGAAGTTGTAGAATCCTCCAACCAGCTGCCATCAAAACGTGATGAGTCAGATCGGCTCAATTTGAGCAATGTATATGAAGCAGTTTGCTCACACCATTTGATTGAAGTTAATGAGTCAAATCAACACAATTTGTTGTACTTGTCACTTTGATTGAGCACCAAAGACCTATTTCAATTCCAATTTGAGTGATTTCAATTTCTGAGTCTTTCTTTATGAGTCTATTTTCAAATCCAATTGGTTTTATAATTTTATAATTTGATTTGAGCTTTGTGTGCTTGATTTACTCTGTACTGCCCCGTAGCAAATTACAAAGTCAATTTGTGATCATTTGAGCATGTTTGGTAGAGTACACAAGCCACAAATGGATGAAGTTTTGCGTGAAGCTTATGCCATTTGAAAGATGGTGTCTCATACTTCATTCATACCAATTTTCATGGATTTATATGGAGCCAATCTCCACGAATAGGCTCTTAAAGTTGGTTACTCTTCACTTTTACTGTGGTACATCAGTAACTTTGAGCAAGCATAGCTTTCTTGTTTTAAATCGGATTTGAATGAAATTTTTACTCTTATACTTAATATAACCTTTCAAATGGCCTTAGTTTCACTTACTTTGAGTTTGAATTGAATGACTTATGGTTGATTGAAATTACATAGCTCAAATAGCTCAAGTTTTATCAAATTTTCTCTAAAGTTGATTTAATTTCCTTTTTCATCATTTTTGCTTTGATTTTTACCTTAATCATGAAATCCTGAAGGTGATACATCCATAGAGAGAGTCCAGAATCCATTGGACTACTCATATGGAGAAGTCACACATATGATTATTTGTTGTTACATGCTTTTGAGTGATTTTATTATGCAAGTGTGAGACATGGGAAAAAATCAATTCAATGAATGACTTCCTCAATCATCACACGGGATTGGTTAAAAACAAAGAGTCGCCGCCATTCAATTTAGGTGTGAATGGACACCAAAATATCAAATAAGCTAAAAAAGGCAAATTTAGGGTAAAAATAACCCTCCTAAAAAACACCTAGAGATGGGTAAGGGGATTAGGTTATGAACAGGGGAAGGTGTTAGGCACCCCTATTCATCCACACAAGGTGGTTGCCAGGCATTGTTCATGTTTTTCACAGGAAAAAAGGCTTGCTATAAAATCACGAAAAATCACAAAAAAGACAAAATATATGGTTTTTTCATACGAATAGCCTGATTGATCTAGAACTCTCAAATATGATCATACCATTCCTAGGGTTTCATGATCAAAATAAAATTAAGATAAAATCAAATAAAACCAAAATAAAGTGAAAACTCCAAAAATCTGGCTTCAAGTTAAATTCTAGAAATCTAGAAAAATATGATTTTTATAAAATATTACAGGATTGAACTTAAATAGTCCAGGATATAGGTAGAGCCCAAATTTCACCTTAAATCAAGAAATCAAAACAAAAAATACCCACGTTGATGAAGAACATCAAAAGGGGAGAACTTAGACCGTAGGGTCTTCTCTCAATAATGAAAAGCGATTCAAAAACCATATCATGAAACCCTAGAGGTTATTTTCAGGCTTCTGGATTCAGATATATCATATTAATCATGATAAATCTAGGATCTTAGCCTAATATCACAAAAATCACGAAAACAGTGCTGTAGGTGCAAAAGTGGTGAAAATCCAAATTTTGGGAGAAAGTAGGGATCTCATGCTATAAACATCATGGATTCATATGATTCATTCAGATTCAACATAAAAACCATTAAAACATGAACAAGATATCCAAAACAACCACATCTCACAGATTAGAGCACATGGGGGTCTACCCTACGGATCCACCTGTTCTCTTTTCCCCTAGCTCTCTCTTCACGTCTTACGGCTAGAGAGGATTCTTGAGGTACTTGGAGATAGGTTTGGTGATACAAACACAATCAAAGGCTTTATTCTACGAAAAATAGAGAAAAACAGATATAGGGTTCTATTCTAGGGATCCACCTGTTCCCCTTTCCCCTAGCTCTCTCTTCACGTTTTACGGCTAGAGAGACTCTTGAGGTACTTAGAGACAAGTTTAGGAATACTGAATAAAAGATGGCCTTATTCTATAAAAAAGGAGAAAATCTTATTACTTCTAGAATTGAAGACAGAAAATAAAAGGGAAAAGGGACTTACCTGGATTGAGCAAGCAGAGCAGCAGGGATTCCTCTCTTCTCTTGGAGCTTCTTAGACTTCAACTTTTCGTGGCCTTTTGCTTGAGGAAAGGCCCTCTATTTATAGGCAAACACAGGGGCATGGTTGGTCCAAGGTTTGGCAAGATAGAGTTTCAGTTTGAGTTAAACACAAGATCATGCCAATCCTTTATCAACAAAGATATTCCGAATGAATAAAAGATATAATTCGCTCATTTAAAGGGATATTGGACTAAAGATAAGGCTCAGAAATCGAGAGAAGAATAAAACTCGCACGAGTCTGATGTGCCCGTAAATGATTTACGGTCCAAATATGTCCATATATGTATTACGGGCGCTGCGTGCCCGTATATAAAATTCGGGCGCGCTTACCCCGTAGATAAAATACGGGCAAGGCTTAAATTATTGATTTTAATGCATTTTTGGCCTGTTTTAAATTCCAATTAATGTTTTCATTATTTTCTCATTTTGTAGTGCAATTTGGGGTGTCTACAGCAAGCATGTAGAATGAATAGGCATATGACAGCCATATTGAATGGATGAGTAGGAATGCCTAACACCTTTCCATACTCATAACCTAACCCCCTTACCCTATTTCTAGTATAAACCATGAATTAGAGCTACTTTGGCTCTATTTTTACTCTTTTTATGCTCACTTTAGTGTCCATCTACACTTAGACTCTTGGATGGTGGTGACTCCATGTTTGTATTGATTCATGTGGTGTTTAAGAGGTCATCTAGGTGATTTCCATGGTCCCGCAAGCATCAAAGATTAGGGCACTTACCTTTTCAAAAACTCTCTTTGCTCAATAAATTTGCATCAAATACAACTTTTAATAAGCTCACTCATTGTTCTATTTGTTCAATTACAGAACAGTCTCGTTTACCTTTTCCTTTGAATACTCATGTTTCTAATACAATGTTTGAATTAATACATTGTAACATTTAGGGGCCTATAGCAACCCCTTCCATTGATGGTTCTAAATATTTTTCTGACAATAGTAGATGATTTTAGTCGAGCTACTTGGACTTTTATCATGAAATCCAAGTCTAAAGCTCGACCTCTCATTGAGTAATTCTGTACTTTTATAGAAACTCAGTTTGGTGTTAAACTTAAAACCTTGCGTTCCGATGATGGTTTGGATTTCAACATGACTGATTTCTATAATTCCAAGGGTATGGTGCATCTATTGAGTTGTGTTGACACCCCACAACAAAACAGGATGGTTGAAAGAAAGCATAGACACATACTTAATGTTGCTCATTCCTTGCTTTTCCATTCTCATCTAACTATTCGTTTTTTGGGAAGAAGCCATCCTCACTGCCACTTACATCATCAATAGAACTCCTAGCTCTAAGCTTTCCAATCGTTCTCCTTATCAAGTTCCTTATTTGTTTTTCCCAATCCTCTTTATTCTCATCTAAGAGTGCTTGGCTGTCTTTGTTATACTTAAACTCTCAAAAGGGGTAGATCAAAGTTTGATCCTCGTGCCAAACCTTGTATTTTTCTTGGCTACCCCACTAGTATCAAGGCATACAAATTTTATGATCTTACTCTCATAAGGTTTTCCTTTCCAAGGATGTTCTCTTCAATGTGGATATTTTTCCTTTCAAAGATTCTCCTTCTTCTTCTGGTCTCCCTACTGTAGAGCACCCTTTTCCATCTTCTTCCACTTATTTTGATGAATTTGTAACCTCTTTACGGATTCCTTTATCATTGAACACGCCTCCACCTTCATCCGTTGTCTCTCCTATTCCAAAGCCTGCATCTTCTATGTTGCCTGCTAGTTCTTTTCCTTCTCAATCACCTTCTACCATTTTAGAGCCTAATTTTTCACCTCTTCCTCTTTGCAGATCAACTCGTCCCAAAACATCCTCCTTCCTATTTGCAAGAGTATCATTGTGGCCTAGCATCCAATCATCATATTTCAGATTCCATTGTTGAGTGTCATGCCTCAAGGAAGCCTTATCCTATTTCAAATTCTTTGGGATATCAGTGCTTGTCTGAGTGGAATTATGCTCTTTCCATCACCTCTCAGACTGAGCCTCGAAGCTATCATGAGGCTTCTCAATTTGCAGAATGGTGTGCTGCCATGGATACATAATATAAGGCTTTAGTTGACAATAACACTTGGACAATAACTTCTGTAACGCCCTAGTATGTGACATCCTGGCTGTCTAAGTGGACAGGTGAATGGGTAATCTCACTGGGTGAGTTACTAGGCGAGGATGTGCATATGATTGGGATCCCACAACGCTCGGGGATGCTATAAGTAATCTTGTGATCCCTTACAAAGTAAGAGGCCTTTCAAGGTATAACACGGGACTAAATCCCCTTGGAACCCTGAAGTTAAGCGTGCTCGGGTGAGAGCAGTGCTAGGATGGGTGACCACCAGGAAGTTTTCTTGTGTTATCCCTTGAGAACAAATCCGTGAGGGCCCATTAGGCCCAGAGCAGACAATATCTTGCTGGGTATGAGTCCGGGACATTACAACTTCTCTTCCTTCTCATAAGTCCACCATTGATTGTCGATGGGTGTATAAGATCAAGTATAAATTTGATGGTACAAAGGAGAGGAAAAAGGCTCGTTTGGTGGCTAAGGAATTCACACAACAGGTTGGTTTGGATTACCAGGAGACATTCTCACCTCTAGTTAGGTTGGTGACAATAAAGACTTTGTTAGCTCTTGTTGCAATTAAAGGTTGGCATCCTTTTCAATTGGATGTCAGTAATTGTAGACACCCCAAAATTGCATGATTTTTGATAAACCTTAAAAGAGAGAAATATTTTATTGGAATTTTCAATTCTTAGCATTGGGTTTGAGATCTTTAACCCATTTGAATCCAAAACCACAAAGGAAAAGGCCCAAATTCAATTTTTTGCGCAAAGTCAAACTTTTTCCTGTTGAATTTTGTTGACTTTTGACCCAAAAAAATGAAATATTTTTTAAGGCAAGATTTCAAGATAATTTTTCCGGTAATTAGGTTTTTAGCCATGTTATTGGATAAATGAATTTTTTGAGATTTTAAATCTTGACGAATACCTTGGTATTAACATGTTGAATCTTTTTACCGGACCTGAAAAACCGGAATTTAGCCTTGAACTAAAAAGTTGACTTTTTATTCACTTGGAATTTGGGTCTGGAACTAATTTTAATGGATTCAAATGGGCGTGTGGGGGGGGGGGGGGGGGGGTGTGTTTGCTTATTTACACGTAATATCTTAAGTAAATGGAGATTAAAAAATATGAGGACATTTACTTAAATGATATTACATGTAAATAAGTATTGCATGTGCAGAAACATGTCAAAAAACTGTTAAAAATTAGTAAAACCTGTCATCCCCTCATTTTTAATGCGGATTGGTGGTGACCGCATTTAATATGCGGTCATGCTTTGACCGCATTATATACACGGTTGCGGGCTTTTTTGTGCGAATTTGTCATTTTTCGATTTCTGAGCCTTATCTACACTCAAATCTCTCTCTGGGAGATTCGAATGCTCTTTTTTATCCTCCGTAGTTTAATGGATTTACATCAACTCTTTTTTTGAAACTCAGTTGGAACATTCTGGAACCCTATTTTGGCATATCCTTGGGACCAACCATGCCCCTGGGTTTGCCTATAAATAGAGGGACTCTCCTTAAGCAAATAGCTGAGAATCTGAAGCTTGAAGAGCTCCAAGTGAAGAAGGGAACCCCTGCCTCCCTGCTTTCTCAATCCAGGTAAGTCTCTTTTCTCTTTTATTTTCCGTTTTTAATTCTAGAGATAATCTAATCTTCTCCATTTCTATAGAATAAAGCCTAGTTTATATTTGTATCCCCAAACCTGTCTCCAAGTACCTCAAGACTCTTCTTTAGCCGTAAAACGTGAAGAGAGAGTTAGGGAAAAAGAGAACAGCCGGATCCTTAGAATAGAACCTATAATCTGTTCTTCTCTATTTCTGTAGAATAAGGCCTTTCTATGTTTGTATTTCCAAACCTGCCTCAAAATACCTCAAGACTCCTCTCTAGCCGTAAAACGTGAAGAGAGAGCTAGGGGAAAAGAGAACAGGTGGATCCTTAGAATAGAACCCTATAGCTGTAATCTGTGATATATGATTTCTTTTACTATTTTGTTCATGTTTTAAAAGTTTTATTCTGAATCTGGAGGAATCCTATGGATCCATGCTGTGTATAGCATGAGATCCCCATTTCCTCCTACAATTTTGGTTTTTCACACATATTGCACCTATATCACTGTTTTCTTGATTTTGGTGATATTTGGCTAGGATTCTGGATCTACCATGATCTATATGGTAAATCTAAAACCAAAATCCTGAAGGTAACCTATAGGGTTTCATGATGTAATTTGAAGATGTTTTAATCTTGGAGAGAGGATCCTATGGTCTAAACTCTCCTTTTTGATGTTTTTTTTCATCAACAAGGGTTGATTGGGGTTCTATCTCTCCACTAATGAGAGATTTGGATCAGATCTGTACCCTAAAGAACTTTACTCTTCGATGTTTTAATCAAGAGATTTCAATCTGGTTTTTCAACATTTTAATGGTTTAGCCTAAAGCTAGTTTTTCAGGTTTCACTTTAGGATGGTTTTCTTTGATTTTTATCTCAATTTTATTTCAATCATAAAACCCTTAGAATGGTGTGATCATATTGAAGGTTCTGAATTAATCGGGCTATTCATATGAAAAACCATATACTTTTGTCATTTTTATGATTTTTTCTTTATTAAGCAAGCTTTCTTTATTTTTAACATAAATAATACCTAGTAACCACCTTGTGTGGATAAATAGGGGTGCCTAACACCTTCCCCTGTTCATAACCTAATCCCCTTACCCATCCCTGGTTGTTTTTGTTTTGTATTTTAAAATAGAGTTATTTTTGCTTAATTTCTGTCTTTTTTATTTGATTTGATATTTTGGTGTCCGTTCACACCTAAACAAAATGGTAGCGACTCCTTGTTTTAATGAATCCCGTGTGATGATTAGGAAGTCATTAAATTGATTTTCCATGTCTCACAATAATACCTTTTTTTGTGGAGATTCACATGAGGAAGTTTATATGTCTATGACGTCTGGTTATGAGCACCAAGGGGGGCATGGTGAAGCTTTAGTTTGTCGATTAAATAAGTCCTTGTATGGTTTAAAACAGGGATCTTTTTTTTTTTTTTTTTTAAAACAGGCATCTTGACAATGGTTCAATAAACTGTCCTCATTTATTACTTCTCATGGTTTCACTCAATCCAAAGCAGGTTACTCATTGTTTGTCAGAAAAAGTGGCTGCTCATTCACGGAACTTTTGTTATATGTTGATGATATCATTGAGGCAAGCAATGATATTGATTTTATAACTTAGTTTAAAGGCATTCTTGGTAGTCAGTTTAAGTTGAAGGACTTGGGAACTTTAAAGTTCTTTCTTGGGGTAGAAGTGGCACGATCATCTAAGGGTATTTCTATTGGTCAAAGGAAATATGCCTTAGAAATACGAAATGATGCTGGTTTTCTGGGACCAAAATTAGCAAAGTTTCCACTTATGCAAGGGTTGAAACTTAGCAAGACAGATGGGATCTTGATCGAAGATCCTAGTTTTTATAGGAGATTAGTGGGGAGGCTACTGTATTTGACAATCACAAGACCAGACTTGTCCTCTCCTGTTCCGGTTTGAAGTCAGTTCCTTGATGCTCCTCGGCAACCACAGTTAGGTGCAGCCTACCATGTGTTGAGGTATCTAAGAGGGACTCTAGCACAAGGATTATTTTTTGTTGCTATACAACTTAAAAGGATTCTATGATGTAAATTGGGCAGCTTGTGTTGATACACAAAGGTCGATCACGGGTTTTTTTATATTTCTTGGCAACTTCTTAATCTATTGGAAGTCCAAAAAGCAGCAGTCCATATCTAAATCCTCAAATGAAGCAGAGTATAGATCAATGGCAGCTGCTACTTGTGAACTCACATAGCTTAGGTATGTTTTGAAGGACTTAGGTGTGGAGCATTCTAATCCATTTCTGTAATTTTGTGATAATACAACAGCCATACACATAGCCGAGAATCCAGTCTTCCATGAACGAACAAAACACATAGAGATCGACTTGCATCTTTTGAGAGACAAAGTGCAAAATGAAGATATTAGAACAATGCACCTTTCTTCACAAAACAGACTTGCTGACCTTTTGACAAAATCCTTAAGGATTTCTAGATTGAATGTTATATTAGCTAAGATGGATGGTCATAATATACACACTACATCTTGTGCGGGTCTATTAACTAATATTTAATCTTGGTTAGGCTTAGCCTGGTTCATTAGTCAGTTAGAGTTTAAATTGGTTATCATACTGATCAGTACAAAAAAAGTCTTTTTATTGAAGTGCCCTCATAATATGAAAAAATGCCGTAATAACATATAACGGCATTTTGATAAAGTGCAGTTTTAAGTGGTGTTGCATTATGTTATAGTGACAACTTACAACGACACTTTGGAATATGCCGCTATAGAGTGACTTTTTACGACATTTAAAAATGCCGTAAAAATGTAAACTATTACGGCATTTTTTTAAAATGTCGTAATAAAATTTATCAGCACTTGAAGGCTTTTAGCGGCAACCATCAAAGTGCCGCTAAAAGTATATTCATTTAAAAAAAAATAATTCACCGCCCCCCCCCCCCCCCCCCCCTTCAAATCAACTCCATGAATTTGGTCGGATGGTCTCTATGGAAGAATGTGAAACATTATACCAGCACCTGAATAAACATGTTCAGAGTACCATCTTAAAAGAAGCTCAAAACCATAGCAGTTTAAACAAAAAATCAACCACAATAGAATGCCATGAAAAAGTTTAAAAGAAAATTTCTAATAAGTTGCAATAAGATATATACAATTTGCTAGAATGAGCATATATACTGTAATAAATCCTAAACAAAGAGGAGGAAGCTTCAATGAGTTATCACCATACCCCTAAGAGCTTACTTTCAAAAGACCCACTTTTTACATCACAAAGACAAAAAAAAAAAAAAAAAATTTCCCCAAATTGAAAAAAGAAGTTCACCCATTAAGCACAATTTGATCACAATACTTGAAGCTCTGCCAATTTCTCGTGGATCTACATATACCCCAAATGAAGCTTTCCTCCAAAATTATCAGCTAAACGACGGTCACTACAGATCACATAGAAAATGTAAACAGCAAATTCACTATAAGGCTGTAAATTTATGTTAGAACAGTAATAAACATAAATCTTCCCCATGAATTTCTAGTGAACAGAAATATGATCTACAAGCAAAAAATGGAAAAGACGCACATTCTTTAGCTGAAAAAGTTATCCTCGTAAAACTGGGCCCCAAAGCCTGCTGGTGACAAGGAGGTATAATCGCCAGGTCAAAAGCTAAAGTACTTGAAAGTTCAAATACTAGTCTTTTGTCACCCTCAGAGAATCTAAAGAACAATTTGTAACAGGAATTTAAACCACAATTTTACCTATCATAGACACTCAAGAATGCTCCACAAATGTCAGACTCGTAACTTCTGATCATTCTGTAAAAAGAATGATAAATTTGATGAGAACTGACACACATAAACACAAAATATGCCATCAAACAGAGGAGTTTCACTAAACAGAGACAACATGTAAAAAGAACTATAAGAAGTTGAACTCACTATGCGCAACGAACCAGATACAAGGCCACTTTCCTTCATTGTGTGAAACTCACATTCCTTGGATTGAAACTGAACTCCCTAGTCTGATATATTGAATGATCAGCGAGGAAAATAATTCCTACCTCAGTTATGTCTCCTCAGCTTTAGAAATCTGGAACAATTAAAGCTTGAGGGCCTTCAAGATGCTTAAAGTAACATGGAGGAAGGAAATAGGGAAATATTTGCGGATTCCTGTCCTTAATCACAAACCCAGGAAAACAGATTGCTAGTGGTATCTCTAGATATCAATTAATTTTACACAATAACAGAGAGAGACAGAGCATAGGAAATGATAGGTTTCAATTCAGGCACAAAGCATGGGAAAGGTTATGTTAGTATTCAGACCTTATAAACTCGAAAGTCAAGATGGAACTGTCTATAACAAGTAGACCAGGTTGGCTTAACCATTGAATTAAAAGCACTGATCACTAGGCTTAAAGTAAACTACTAAAAATTTAATCAATTATCAGCAATTTAATATATCTGTATTTTATCAATAAATGTAATGATTAAAAATAATAATAATGTTACTTGGAGAACATCCAAAACATCTCCACCAGTAATAATAATGTAACTTGGAGAACATTCAACAAGTAGTAAGGCAGCTGAGGAAGATGTTAAAAGAAAAGTTTAAGGGGGAATAATGAATGCCATTAATGTATAAGTCGGAAGCATGAGAAGCTTTACATAACCCTAGAAAATGACAAATGACATGTGAAAAAAAATGAATCCAACGATAGCTGGTCATATTTTCTGTCTTTATTTGTTTTTATTTTAGGGTATCAGTCTAAATGATATGTTGGGACGTCTAACTTTTTGTCATTATGATGGGCAAAATACTAATATTCTCCTCATCATAGACCATAATTTCCAGTAATCTCTTTCTGATGAGCATTCTCTACTTAAAAAATTGTAAGATGGCTTGGTTCTAATTGTAAATTAATTAAGGTTTCTTTACTGAGATTTCCTTATCAGGGGAAGGTAGCATTTATGGTTTTTTGTTTTTGCTTTTGTTGTTCATTGGCCTTTTCCTTTGCCGTATTTTCCTTTTGTTGTTTATGTGCTCTGCTGTGGATAGAGAAGTTCCATCAGAAAATGTTTGTTTCCATCCAACAAAGGTTGTTATTGCTCATGCTATGATTGTATTGTCAATGGCAGTGTAAGGGACCACATCCTTTTAAGCGCTGATACAAATCATTCTAACCTTTGAGATATGCATCCCACGATTGATGCTCACTGGAATTGGTTTTTCAGGATCTCTTGTGATGCAACCAGTGAGGCTTCTGTTACCACCAACAAAATGAATATTGATGATATAATCATTACCATCGGTCCTGTATATTTGATTTCAGAAGCTTTTATAGCTATAATATTCTTTTAGCTCCTCTTGTTTAGAATCTCAATGAGCAAGGTTTACTGCTACGTATATGCTAATATTGTTGTTTGATAAATGACAGAAGCAGCAGGAAGTTGGGGAATCAAGGATAGCACTGCAGCCACTCAAGGAGAACTGTTTGTTGGCAGGTGAAACTGAAAACTACATGAAACCTTGGGTTGTTAGTGCCAGGAAGGAAACACTTGGGTGGGGTTGAAACCTTGGTTTGCCCCCTTTCCTGTTAATCTATGGGCACAGGTTATATCTTGTTGAGGTTTATTCCTATAACTCTTAAGCAAAAGTCTGAATTTTGTAATGTACTGTTTGGTTATGATTGATAAAATAAATATTCTTACTAGCAACTAATTACTTGTTATATCTCAAATTTGTTTTCTCGTCACTTTGCTGGTTATTGCAGATATATAAGGTTAAAATATGACCTAATTGTGACAAGAACCAAGATATCGGATTCCAACGTAATGCAATGAGACAAACAGCACTCATGGAACTAAATCACACAATTAAAGAAACAAATGTCCAAAACTTATTCAGAAAAAGAAGGTTTAGACTTCAGGGCCATAAAAACCATCGGCAAAAATTATGATAACTACTGGAATCCGCACAAACAAGCATCAAATTTGAGTATTAAAGAGTTATGGAGCGTAAGAACTTGAAGGAATAGTTGAATGAAGAATTGATTACCAGAAACGTTATCGTTCAGATAGTTGAGTCGCCCGAAAAGAAGGAAGATCGCCTCAGAATGCAATCAGGTCACAGCTGAAGACTTTTGAATCAAATTTGTTTTCTCGTCACTTTGCTGGTTATTGCCAACAAACATACAAGGAAAGAACAATAGATCTAGAAATCAGATCCACAATATTGAATACTACATAACGATTCCACAAATCAAATGTGCAAACTCGAAAATAGATCTGTCAAATCTTCAAACAAGATGAAACTTATGAAAGAGATCTAGAAACATACCTCCGACGCAAACGAATTTGTTTCATAAATCAAAACCCTCAAAGAGAACGCGAGAACGCCCTAATCTGACAAATCATGTTCTGTTTCATTCGTTGAGTGCAAATTTACAACAAAAAAAGGAAAATCGGTTTTTAGGGATTTTTTTTAAACTAATTCATATTCAATCATCCAATTCTTTCTAATTGGTAATTAATTATGTTTTCTTTAAAGAATTAAAAACTAGTCTTCTTTCAAATAATTTCATAACTAAATTTGAATTATTTTCATAATACATCAATTAAATAATTTACCCAAAAAAATTATTTTATTTTTAATAATTATTTTATATTTATAGCGACATTTCATAGGAAAGTGCCGTAATACAATATTTTATAAATTATCGTATAGCGGCATTTGATAGATAAGTGCCGTAACAAATTGTTTTATAGGGGCATGCAGTTAAAGAATGCCATAATAAATATCATTTTATAGCGGCATTTTTCAAGGAAATGCGGTAATAAATAGTTTTATAATGGCATTTTTAGAAAAATGCTGTAATAAATTGTTTTATAACTTCATCTACATATGAAATGCCGTATTTTGGCACTTATAAGGGCACTTTTTTATAAGTGCCTTATATTAGTGTCGTTATATCACTTTTTTTTTTGTAGTGTGAGCTTTATATTTGCTTAACTATCCTTGTAAGTCAATTTGTTAGCTTTACATTTATATATAGGTCGTATGCTTCAGATGTACTATTCAATAAGAGAATTTTCATTTAGAAACAAATTCTTGTTCTCTTCTCTCTCTAAGCTTCTCTATTAAGCTTTCGATTCCTTTCACGTTTCTTAAGATTTCACATGGATTCTTAACGAATAAGAAAAGTTGATTCAGGTCATGGGCAAGGTCCATTGGCTGTGATGTCATGGTTGTAATTGCGGGTGGATGCGATTTAAAGAAAAGTTGACGTAGGTAATATGACCAAGTCTATTGGATGTAACACAAAAATAAAATGTTGATTTGGGTGATGGAACAAGGTCCATTGGCTGTGATAACATGGTTTCAATTATGGGTGGATGTGATTTAAAGCAGCTTCGAAGAACAATGAGAGGGTTGTTGAGGTCAATAGCAACAGGCAAATAACTTAGGGCAACAACGGGACAAATGTTGCTAAGAGCAGACGACTTAGTATTGGTGGTTGGTTGGAAGCAGAGAGATGTCTCACTAGTGTGATAACAAATGTGACAGTGGTGTTACCTAGTGATCAAGGAAACGTCGTAGTAAAGGCCTTCCTGTGATTTTAAAAACCAAAAACCTCCATTTAACAAGGAACCATTCTTCCCCTATGGAAATTGTATGGATCAGAGTTTTGGTTCGAGTTGATAGGATCCAGTAAAGTATATGGATAGACTTTAGCCACTGAATGGTGGTGGCCATAGGCCATCTGAACCCTCCTAATGGAGTAAGCAGTTTACTTCGATTTTGTTGTGGGGTTATTGTTAGATTCTGAAGTTGTCGTATTCTGTGTCTTGATTGCCAAAAAAATGTTAGTTAAGTTCTTAGTTAAAATACCTTTGGGAAGTGGATTTATCAGTTTTGGTTCCATTTTTGTAGGACTGATGCTTTTTATCTTCATATAAAAGGAATGGCCCGTATCGATCTGAAAATTATTACTATTATTTCCAAGTCTAAAAGCCATTGATGTGTTGTTTGTATTTTTTATATATGTAGTAATAACATGTGCTTCAGCTTCATTATATATATATCTATGTGCATGCAGATTTCACTTTATAATATTTTTTTTTTTGGAAAGTAGTTTTATTCTTTAGTGAAATAATTAAAGTGCTCGAACCTATGGTATGGTTAGCTAAAGTAGATGGAGCCTTGTAGACACCTCAAAATTGTACGATTTTTTATAAATCTTGAAGGAGAGAAATATCTTATTGAAATTTTCAATTCTTAGCATTGGGTTTGAGATCCTTAACCCATTTGAATCCAAAACCACAAAGGAAAAGGCACAAATTCAATCTTTTACGCAAAGTCTTAAATGGGTCCTCCTCTTGCAAATGGCTACTAATTTTAAGCTTGGAAGCTCTAAAGAAAGAGGCGAAACTCTACCGGATTGTTTGCTCAAGTCGTTCAAGCTACAAAGGTAAGAACATCACTTCTCTCTTTTTCATTTTACTTACATTTCAGCACTCCCTCCTTCTACCTTTCTGTAGTGTAAGGCTATTGTGTGTGCTTGCAAACCCAAACCACTTCTAAAGTACCTAAGAATCCTCTCTAGCCGTAAAACGTGAAAAGAGAGCTTAGGGAAACAGATGTTGGAATGGAACCTTAGGCTCAGAACCTTCTCGTGATTGCATTCTTGATTTGATTGTGATTGTTGCTTTTCTGGAGTGATTGTGTTTTAAATTTGGAGAAAAAACTGTGATCTATGCTCTCTATAGCATTTGATCCCCGTTTGCTCCTAGAAATCTGATTTCCAATACAATCACACACACTTCTCATTTTTTTGTCAATAATAGGCTAGATCGTGGATTCACCATGCTTAATATGGTAAATCTGAGATCCTTGGCTTTAGAGTAAACTCTTAGGACTTTAAGAGAGTATTCTAGTGATTTCAAGCCAATTTAGTCGAATCCATTGCACACATGCATTGTTTTTGCTCATTTTTTACTCAACACCTATGCCTTGTCTTAGAACACTCATAACTTCATCGTCCGGATGAATTTTTGAGTGATTCTAAAGACATGTGATAGATGAACATGTCTAGTATGTGTCTGTAAAATTTCAGTAATTTATATGGAGTGGATTTTTGATACAATCTGATCAAAATCGACAGGTCAATTCAAATCAGATTACTGAACTTGTCAATTTGATCGAGCACCATTTGCTCATTTTAATTCCGATTCCAGTGATTTTAATCTCTGTGTTTTCCTTTTCAAGTCTATTTTCAAATCCAATTGGTTTTAGGAGTTTTTACTTTAATTTGTGTCTTGTGTGTTTGATTGACTCAGAGGTGCTCTGTAGCGGAATTCTGAGTTAATATGTGATTCTCTAGGCATGTTCGAGAGGTCACACAAGTCACAAATGGATGAAGTTTTGTGTGAGGCCTATTTCATTCGAAAGATGGCACCTCATACTTCATCCATGCAAGTTTTCAGAGATTTATATGGAGCCAATCTTCCCAAATAGGTTTTCAAAATTGCCTACTTATTACTTTTTCTGATTTATAACAATAGATTTGCTTGAGTGTTTCTCTCTCGTTTTTAATCGAATTGATTTGAATTTTATACTGAGTATTATATTTCATACCAGCTTTCTATTGGCTTTGGTTTCGGTTGATTTGAGTCTAAATCGAAGGATTTAAGGTTGATCAAGGCTTTCAAGTTAATATATCTTCATATCTTTTGGATTTTTCTAGATTTGATTTGATTTGATTTTCTTCGATCTTTACCTTGATTTTCTCTAAATCATGAAGTCACAAAGGTGACATACCCATAAAAAGAGTCCAAACTTTATTGGGCTACTCATATGGAGGGATCACATATTTGTTTGGTTTCTTTCTTACACCTTTTGATTGATTTATTTTAGCAAGCATTTTCCTCGAGCATGAGCAGCATATGACAACCGTTTTGTACGGATGTATGGGGGTGCCTAACACCTTCCCCTACTCATAACCTAATCCCCTTACCCAATCTCTGGACAAGACCATGAATTAGAGCTACTTAGCTCTATTTTGTATTTTTATGATCACTTTGGGTGTCCATTCACACCTTAAACATGAATGGTGGCGACTCCAAACCTTTTTGAACCCCGTGTGATGATGAGGAAGTCATCTAGGTGATTTTCCATGTCTCACAACTGGCGACTCCACTGGGGACTAGTGGAATTGAGCCATTATTTGATTGCTTGTTCATGTTTTGTTGATTTATTGACTGCTTGCAGTTTTTGTTTGCTTCTAATAAGCATGCTTGATCTGTTTGCCTATATTTTAGAGGATAAGTGATCTATGAGAATAGGGCAGGTGGGTCGTATAGGTTTGGTTGGACTTAGAGCCATGTTTGGTAGATTTATCATGTCAAATCATGTTTTTATTGTCTTGTTACCTTGATATCATGCTTTGGTTCAGATCTTAATGACATGTGTTGATCATAAGCATAATAAGCATGAAATCTGAATTTTGGTGGTTATTTCGAATGATTAAGCATGATTACCGTGATTGGTTCTCTCTTTGTATAATAACTTGCTCACATGCTTGAATGATGTTTGGGAATACCTGAGTATTATGAGCATGCTTAGGTGTTAACTATCTTGTTTACTTGTGTACATGCTTCAATTATTGATCTCTATATTATGCCTTGGTGAATGTGGTTGTGTATGCATGGCTACGAAAAAGAGTGGCAAGGGTGGGATGTTGTGATGAATGTGACCCACTTTTTCAAATGCACTTGTGCACCTTTTCTATTTTTTACACAGCCTACCTATCACCTATAGGAAGTTGAACCCGAATGTGTGTAGCTTGGCGTACCGAGGTCGTTACTTCTAAAAGCGAAAGTGAAAACATTCACTTTAAAGCTTTGAGCCAATGATGTGATGACATGGTGGATCTTGAATTTTGGTCATACACTAGGCTTGAGATCTAAGTTGCCATTTAAGCCAAAACCCAAAACCCCTACGCTTGAAGGTGGAGAAACATGTTTTTGGCCAAAGTAAACCAAGTACGATGGGGATTGGGCTTGTAATTGAAGGAATGCCGTTTTGCATGGTGCATATGATCCAAGGTATGATATAGATACCATTTGGAAGGTAAACACAAAATAACAAGGTAATTCCATTATTTATTTTAGAATTGCCTTCATGTTTTGAAAGTCAAGTTCATGGTGTCCATATGCTGGGATTTTATTTTCCCAAGGAATTGTTGTATCCTAGGATTGGTGTAGCCCACAGGAAGAGTTTTAACTCTTCTTAGATGTCATTCTACCCAAAGCTTCATAGGAGGCAACCTAATGTCCAAAATCCATGCATATGGTGTCCAATTTTGGAGGGAGTATATGCCCTCTCTTGTGTGAATGCTACTAATCCTATTTTTGCAAGAAGATTGAAAGGAAAAGAACATCAAGGAGGTGCTGATACAGAAGGCTTTTTCTGATTTTAGTCCTAGAATTTTATCTTGTTTTTCAAGCCCAAGAAGGCAAAATTGTAATCTCATTTCATGCCCTTGAAGGCAAACTTATATTTTATTTTTTTATCTTTGTTCTAAGGAGTATTTTTGTACATATTTGTTGTACCACTATTAAAATCCATAAGGATCATGCAATACATGCATTGTTACAAGCACTTAAAGTGTCAAATGCCCAATTTGGGACAGTTAAAAAGCCACCCAATGGTGAACAAGGAGTTTGGACAAGTAATCAAACATATAAAATCAATTGGAAAGAGAAAAAAACTAAAAATCTGTTTCTCGTCTAAAACCGCTCTGAGTATGCGGTTTCAAGCCCTTTTAACTCTGTCCGCAAAGTAAGTGCGGTTGAAGCCAAACTGCTCTGATTATGCAGTTTTAGACTCAAAATGAGTTCCAGTCAATCTTAACAAGTAAATCTGGTTTCTATTAATCCATGAATGATATGAACAGATAACCAGGAGTTCTAGCAGGATAAATGGCATCTAAATCCTTCCAAACTCATCCAAATCAAGGAGTTAAGATCATTGTAGGCAATTTTCACCTAAATTGAACAAATTGGCTTAACTAAAGGGTATAAATGACAAAGTAAAAGCCTGTTTAAATCAGAAACCAAGTCAAGCACCTCAATTTTGGAGTTAAGCTCGTATGAGGCAATTTTCACCTAATTTGAGCATCTAACCCATCTTGCATGGAGCAAAGGATTAAAGGAAAATTGGTTTAAACCAATAAACCTAATCACACTCCAACTTTAAGAATTGAACAAGGAAATAACACCAAGCTTTCAAGACATGTTTTAAGCTTAAGATTTGAAGTGTAAACAAAAGAAGTTCGATTCATTTCTTCGAAAGAGCAAATCCCAATTGAAAATCTATCTTTAATAAGACGTCTTTAATCATAAAGTGTTCAAACTTTTAAGATTTCTCCCAAAGAGCAATTTGATTTGCAAATCATGGGTCACTTGGAAACCATGGAATTCCAAGCAATTAACCATTCAAAAATCAAATAAAAATTTAAAATCATCTTCTTAAATGCAACTTGAGTTTCGTTTTAACTCAAACACTTTGAAGAAGGTTCAAAAATATTGTGGGCCTCTGAAAGCCTTTGAATTTCAGATTTTAAGCTTTATAGGCCCTTGGAAGCCTGAGTAATTCCATCCCCTTTTTGTTAGGCATCTGAAAGTCTTGGAATTTCAGAAAATTAATTCATAGGACAGTTGAAGGCCTTCAAAAACTTCAGATTTCAGGTTCCACCAGTAGCCTTTGAAATTCAAATCTTCATAAGCCTTAGGGAAGCTTGAGTAATTCTCTAACTTCATAAGCCCTCTAAAGCCTTAATTTATAAACTCATAGGATTACTGGAAGCCTGCAATTCCAGAAATTTTCAAAACTTCATAGGCCTTCTAAAGCCTTAATTTAGAAACTCATAGGACCGCTGGAAGCCTGAAATTCCAAAAATTTTTTGAAACCTCATAGGTCTTCTAAAGCCTTAATTTAGAAACTCATAGGATCTCTAAAAGCCTGAAATTTCAGAATTTTATCTTCATAAGCCCTTGGAAGCTTGCGTAATTCCAAGAAATTTTCATAGGCCTAAGGAAGCTTGCGTAATTCCTTAACTCATAGGACTTCTGAAAGCCTGAAATTTCAGAATTTATCTCTTGGGCCGTCTACAAGCCTCTGAATTATAGACACATATCTTGGGCCATCTAAAAGCCTCTGAATTTTAGATATACCCTTTTTGGGCCGTTTGAAAGCCTCTGAATTTCAAACATCCATTCTTTTGGGCCGTCTAAAAGCCTCTGAATTTTAGACACCTGCATAAGCCTCTAGAAGCTTACGTGATTCTAGAACCCACTCATAGGACCTCTGAAAGCCTGAAATTTCAGAATTTATCTCTTGGGCCATCTAAAAGCCTCCGAATTTTAGACACCTCATAGGCCTTCTAAAGCCTGAATTTAGAAAAATTATAAGACTTTTGAAAGCCTTTAAATTTCAGAACTCATATCTTGGGCCATCTAAAAGCCTTTGAATTTTAGACATTTCTCATTCTTTGGGACTTTTTGGAAGCCCTTAAATTCCATACTCTTTTGGATGGCCATTTGTACCAACCACTTCTCTTCACAAGGTCAATTTTCGACCAAAACAAAAAAAGGAAAAAAAATTAAAATAAGAAAAACAAAAAGCAAAAAAAAAAAAAAAATTTAATTCAAACTCATGCGCACCCAAACATGCATACATGCATTCTTGAAAGTGTGTGAGTTTAACTTGAAATGTGCACTAATTGTGTTTCTTTTCTTTTCTTTTACTAAGGTATTCTCTCAAGGCAAACATTGCT
Source organism: Buxus sempervirens (assembly GCA_947561395.2). Classification (NCBI taxonomy): domain Eukaryota; kingdom Viridiplantae; phylum Streptophyta; class Magnoliopsida; order Buxales; family Buxaceae; genus Buxus; species Buxus sempervirens. The sequence continues at coordinate 46,494,517 of OX387184.1, read as the reverse complement.
GCGCACCGAAGTCCATACTTGCTAAGATCCAGAACTACCAGGATGAACCCTGAGAATCAATCAACTGTCTCTGCCCATGATTTTAACCAGTTGCAAGAACAAGTGGTGGGGTTAGCTAAGTTGTTGGAGACACTGCTTACAAATCAAGCCCAAGCACAAGTTGCTCAAAACCATGCATCTCCATGTCATCATGAACCACCATCACTGTGAGACATGGGAAAAATCAATTCAATGACTTCCTAATCATCACAAGGGATTGGTTTAAAACACAGAGTCGCCACCATTCTGTTTAGGTGTGAATGGACACCAAAATATCAATTAAGCACAAAAAGGCAAATTTAGGGTAAAAATAACCCTCTAAAAAAATAACTAGAGATAGGTAAGGGGATTAGGTTATGAACAGGGGAAGGTGTTAGGCACCCCTATTCATCCACACAAGGTGGTTGCCAGGCATTGTTCATGTTAAAAATAAAGGAAAAAGGGCTTGCTACAAAAATCATGAAAAGTCACAAAAAAGACAAAAATGTCTGGTTTTTTCATACGAATAGCCTGATTGATTCAGAACTTTCAAATATGATCATACCATTCCTAGGGTTTCATGATTAAAATAAAATTGAGATAAAATCAAATAAAACCAATCTAAAGTGAAAACTTAAAAAATCTGGCCTCAAGTTAAATTCTAGAAATCTAGAAAAATATGATTTTTTTAAAATATTGCAGAATTGAACTTGAACATAGCCCATATTTCACATTAGATCAAGAAATCAAAACCAAAAATACCCACGTTGATGAAAAAAATAAAAAAGGGAGAACTTAGACCGTAGGGTCTTCTTTCAAAAGTGAAAAAAACTTAAAAACCACATCATGAAACCCTAGAAGTTATTTTCAGGCTTTTGGATCCAGATGTATCATATAGATCATGATAGATCCAGGATCTTAGCCTAATATCACAAAAATCACGAAAACAGTGATGTAGGTGCAAAAGTGGTGAAAATCCAAATTTTAGGAGAAAAAGAGGATTTCATGCTATCAACATCATAAACATCATAGATTCATAGGATGCATTCAGATTCAACATAAAAACCATTAAAACATGATCAGGATATTCAAAACAGCCACGTCTCACAGATTTGAGCACATGGGGGTCTACCCTACGGATCCAATTGTTCTCTTTTCCCCTAGCTCTCTCTTCACGTTTTACAGCTAGAGAGGATTCTTGAGGTACTTGGAGATAGGTTTGGGTATACAAACACAATCAAAGGCCTTATTCTATGAAAAAGGAGAAAAACAAATTATGGGGCTCTATTCTATGGATCCACCTGTTCCCCTTTCCCCTAGCTCTCTCTTCACGTTTTACGACTAGAGAGACTCTTGAGGTACCTAGAGACAAGTTTAGGAATACAGAATAAAAGAAGGCCTTATTCTACTGCAATGGAGAAGATCCTATTACTTCTAGAATTGAAGACAGAAAATAAAAGGGAAAAGGGACTTACCTGGAGTGAGCAAGCAGAGCAGCAGGGATTCCTCTCTTCTCTTGGAGCTCCTTGGACTTCAAATTTCGTGGCCTTTTGCTTAAGAATCTCCCTCTATTTATAGGCAAACCCAGGGGTATGGCTGGTCCAGAAGGATATACCAGGATCCCACCAGATTGGGTTAAAAATAGGGATAATGCCCATCCATGGCCAACAAGGATATTTCGAACGAATAAATAAACAAATTCGCTCACTAAGAGATATATTAGACTGAAGATAAGGCTCAGAAATCGAGCAAGGATAAAATTCGTACAAAAACATCGTGCCCGTATATATATTGTGGGCAAATGGTGTCCGTATTTGCATTATGGGCACTGCGTGACCGTATACAAAATTCAGGTGCAATCAGCCCGTAGATACAATACGGGCAATGCTTAAATTATTGAATTTCATGCATTTTTGACCTGTTTCAAATCCCAATTAATATTTTCAATTATTTTCTCATTTTGTAGTGCAATTTGTGGTGTCTACAATCACCACAGGCTACATTTCCCCAACCTCAAGTACCACCTCCACCACAACCAACCTTTCACCAACCCATCCCTGGAACCATTCAAAACATGGAGGAAGTGGATGAATTTGAGGAGAAAGAGAAAGAACAGCTAAAGGAGGAATTGGAAAAGAAATTTATGGAAAAACTTGAAAAGATTCAGGATGAGTTGAGGGAAGTGCAGGGTGTAAGTTTATATGGGGGCACTAACTTTGAAGATTTGTGCCTTTATCCCGATGTTAGCCTTCTGCCCAAATTCAAGTGCCCAAACTTCGAGAAGTATGATGGCACTGGGTGCCCGATGAGCCATCTGAAACTATATTGTGGGGCATTGTGCCAGTTTGGGAAGGTTGATGGAATCCTAGTTCAACTGTTTCAAAGGAGTTTGACGGGGTCTAATTTAAGGTGGTTCTCCACTTTGGACCACTCAAGGATTAAGAAATGGAAAGACTTAGCTGATGCATTCCTGGCACAATACCGGTTTAATTCAGAGATTATTCTTGACCAGTATGATATGATGAGGATGGTAAAAAGAAATGATGAAGTTATTCGAGAGTATGCGAAAAGGTGGAGAGAATCAGCTGCACAAGTGAGGCCACCCATGGAGGAACAAGAAATGATCTCCAATTTTATCACTACATTGGGGCAACCTTACTATAATCATTTGGTGGGTCAGACCACCACCAGTTTCACTGCTTTAGTGCAAGTGACAGACAGGATAGAAGATGGGATCAAGGCTGGAAGAATAATTGATTACTCTGCAGCGATGAACTAGCAAGCTTCCACCACTTTTTCTACACATAAAAAGGAGAATGATATTGGAAGAAAGAATAATGAGGAAAGGAGAGAAACAGAAGTAAATATGGTGCAGCCACCTAGACAACCCTTCCAAATCAATGTCAAGGCCCCCATTCCTGCCAAATCCATTCATCTAGCTCCCTTACCTCCCATTTAAATAACTGTACCTTCAATACAGCCTGTAAATAAGGAAATAGAAGTAAGGAAGAGAAGGGAGTTTTCAAAACTTCCAATGAAACCATCTGAACTCTTGCCTACTTTACTTCAGAAGGGTTATGTGACGTTGAAGCACCCAAATCCTCATGCTAGTAAAGGTAAGAACTATGATGCATCGGTGACATGTGACTTTCACATGGGAACTCCAGGCCATACTACAGATCGTTGTTTGGCTTTAAAGCATGCAATTCAGGATTTGCTGGATAACAATTCTTTATCTTTTAATTCAACCACACCTGCTCCTCACCCCAATGGCAATAATGTGGCAAGCACATCAAATACAGTTGGAGTCATTCATTTGAAAGTAGATACTTTGACTCTTCTCAGCTTATTGCTCCTATAAGGTCAACTGTTTGGGTTTATTTTGAAAGGGAAGAAGAACAAGAAAATATGATGGGTGGGGAAAGTAAAAGGAAGGAAGAAGAAAAAAGAAAAGAAGAGCCAAAAGAAGAAGAAATGGTGCAGATGACCATGCCTACACTGCATGAGCAATCAAGGCAAGGTGGTGTAAAGATTGTCCTAAGGCAGAATATTTTACAAGAAGCTAGTACAGAAAATGGGGCAGAGACAATTGAGAAAGAAGGATGGCAGAGAAAGAATTGGGGTGTTTGCAAAGAAAAGAATGAGGCAAAGGTTGAATTCATTTTGCCACACATTGATTGGGCAGTCATTCAAGTTCCAGATTAAGTAACGTCACTTCTTCCAAGGGCTAAGCATGATGTCCTAAATATGAAGACAATTGCTGATAAAAGAAAGGAATTCTTGCCTCAACCAGCAGAAGATGAAAATTTTTGCAAAAATAGGAAAAATATCAACTTTTGCCTTTGAGAACAGAGGCAATTTTTAAATTCCCGCATTCTCTAAAAAGAAACCCCCATAAAAAGAATGCACATTTCTTGAGGATCCTAAGGAGCCTTGTTCTCAGGAAGTGATTTCAATAAAAGCTCTTGGAAAAGAAAAAAAAGATTTTTCCCTTAAACATTTTTCTAAAAAAAAGTTTTCAACAAGGTGCTTTTTACTTATGAGTCATATCTCCCATTAAATTTTATTGAGTTGAATATAACTTCGACATTGGACTCAATTTTGAGACCAAAATCGAAGAAAAAGACATTCTAAATGAAAATTAAAATCTTTTTAAGTGTCATGAGAAGAATATTTTGCAAAATTTTGAAATGACCAATCTTATGGACTTTGAAAGCAAAGATGACCCGTAGTTTTCACTTGAAAACAGCAAGTGCGGAAACTTATTTCATATGGATTCAAAGATGATTGCATCATTTGCTCGTCAAGGAGAAGTCAAAGGAGAAGAAATTGAAAGAAGAAGTTTTTGCATTTTTGACTCTGAAGATGAATCCAAGTTTGCACTCTGCATTGGAAAACATGGAAAGATTTGGTTCCTTGGTTGAGATATGAATTGCGATTTAACTACAAAGTCTAATGAAAAGGAAGCTTGGTTCAAGAGGCTGATCCGATGAGAAAGATGTTTTATGGTCAAAATTTTATCTTGGCAGGTGGTGGTGATTAAAAAATAAGAACAAAAAAAAAAAAGAAAAGAAAAAATCCTGAGCCAATCATGTAGAGCAACTCTACCGAGTCTGAAAATTCAAATTTTTCTTAAAATGATAAGAGGCCTTTCATTCTTATGTCCCCAAAATTTTTGAAATCCCTAGTTAGACCCTTTGAGTTTTATAAATTTTTCCAATTAACCTAAACTGGGACTTGTAACCCCACACTGGGGCAAATTTATTGAGGCATAAAAGAAGAAGAATGAAATGACAAATTAAAAAAGAAGAAGGGGCACTATTGAATTTCAAAACGGATTTTGAAGATGTTTTCAGAAAAGGGGGCAAAGAAATGAAAAAAGAAAAAAGAAGAAAGCTAAAAGATGAAGAAAAAAAAGAAGATCATCAAATGCTATGGGATATTTGGAGAATGTCTTCCAAAATGGGCAATAAAAAATTATAAAGAGAAGAATGAGAAAAGAAGTTCAATACTGGGGTGAAAGTTCTAAAGGAAGAAGAACTTCAACACTGGAAGTAATTTTGTATTCCAAGGAAAGAAATGCCTTAAGAATTACAATCTCAGTTAATCCATTTGATCATATGGTATTTGAGCCTTTTATCCCTTTTCTTCCTAAACAAAAACCAAGCCTACATTTCGTCCCATTCATAAGTCCTCTTTGATTAAGAAATTTTGAATTAAGGCAAGTATGACTACATTAGCTTCTGGTAATGAAGGATTAAAAAGAAAGAAAAAGGAAAAAATTGAGAAAATGTAGTGAAAACCCGGAAGGGCGCTACATGGCAAATAATCAACCATCTACAAGGAGAAAACCAATCGTGTCATAAGAGAAGAGAAGTCCATGATTGTCATGAAATATGAGGGAGTTTTCATATCATGGATGCAAGAAACAATCTTTTTCAAGTTGAAGGTCTTTCCAAACTGGGGCAAAATAGTCAGATTGAAAGAGCTATCATATCTAGAGCATCAATTGACAAGCCGATGGTCATGGGAATGATTCTAAAGGTTCCGAAGGCTTATTTTGGTCTTTCTTCATTTTCTGAAATAATTTTCTCATTATTCAACTTGATTTTAATTATTTTGGACTATATGCTAATAAGTGATTGGATCATTTTTTTTTAAAAAACACACAAAAAAGCAAAAATTATATTATTGGCCTATGATGAGCATATGTCTTTTCATAAAACATTGTTTTTGCAAGTATTAGAGAATTCAGAGGCCACTAGTATAAAAAAGCCTATTTTATTACATTCACATTTGCATTCTTTATAAGGATTTCTTTTTATGAAAGTAAAGAAAAAAAAAATAAAAGTAGAAAAAGAAAAAAAAAGTAAAAAAAAAAAAAAGAAAAAAGAAAAAAAGAGAAGAGAAAAAATTCAACTCTGCTAAGGGGTAAGTACTTCTTCAAAGCAATCAAGGTTGGGGCAAGCTCAATTTCCTTTGCTTCTGTGTCCTCAATGAAAGGAATCATATCATCCTAAAGATTTGGAAAGGCCTTCAGATCATAGAAATTTCAAAGCAGTAGCATATCTCTTCCTTCAAACAAAAGCCCTTATCTTTCAATCATGAAGATGGCATTCAGTTTGGCAGTAAGAAGACATGAAGGAGAGATCATGGGCAGTAAGGGCATGAGGTTATATTAGCAGATCATGATCCATTAATCAAGAAGAGGGCATTCACTTGGGTAGCTAAAAAGCATGAAGGTAGGTTATGGTCAGCAAGGGCACATACATCATTATTGAGAGGGCAAGAAGATGAAGCAAAAGCTAGTTGCAGAATATTCAAGCACAGGTTTGGGTAGCACATGGCACCCAGGTGAGTCAATAAAAATCAAATCATGGAAAATTTAATGAAATATTTCCTTCCTTATTGTTGAACTGAAAAGTGAAATACATCAAAAGCAATTGAGTTTGCAGAGGTCAATTTTAAATCCATTTTCTTTTCAAAATTTACTTGTCTCAGATTTCATTTCATAGCCATGAGAGCTCCAAGAAATCTGAGATAAGGAAGAGACACCACCCCGTCAAACTTCAAGCAGGGGTTTCATTGGCTATCTTCAAACCCATGTTTTTTTATCACTCCTTTATTTGACCAAAGCAAGTTAAATTAATGAGATGTCTTTCAAACGTGCAATTTTGAGTTGTGTTCATTCTTTGCTGTTCATTGTGTTACAACTCCAGCAAAGAGGGGTAGTTGTAGACACCCCAAAATTGCACGATTTTTGATAAATCTTGAAGGAGAGAAATATCTTATTGAAATTTTCAATTCTTAACATTGGGTTTGAGATCCTTAACCCATTTGAATCCAAACCCACAAAGGAAAAGGCACTAATTCAATCTTTTACGCAAAGTCAAACTTTTCCGGTCGAATTTTGTTGACTTTTGACCCCAAAAATGAAATATTTTTGGAGGCAAGATTTCAAGATAATTTTTCCCGGTAATCAGGTTTTTAGCAATGTTATTGCATAAATGAATTTTTTTGGCCTTTAAATCTTGACAAATATCTTTGAATTAACATGTTCAATCTTTTTACCGAACCTGAAAAACCGAAATTTAGCCTTGAACTGTAAAGTTGACTTTTTATTCACTTGGAATTTGGGTCTGGAACTATTTTTAATGGATTCAAATGGGGGAGTGTTTGCTTATTTACATGTAATATCTTAAGTAAATGGAGATTAAAAAATACAAGGACATTTACTTAAATGATATTACATGTAAATAAGTATTGCCTGTGTTGAAAACCCAAAGAATCAAGAAAATGTGCTGTCCACATATATACTGCGGTTTTGGCTAATTTTGTCCTGACCGCATGTAATGTGCGGTTGAGACCGCACATATAGTGCGGTTGACTTCATGCTTCTCAAGTGGACGCAAGTGGGCTGCTACGTGGCAGTCAGGCCGTTAGGCCACATCGGCAGCAATCATTTGCTCATAACTGAATTTTGACCGCCCTGTATATGCGGTTTGTGGAGATTTGTGCTGCAACCGCAATCAGAGGACGGTTTGCTCTAAACCGTACTGTGTATGCAGTTTCTGTCAATTTTGCAATTTGCGAAAAGACTCAAGATCTGAGGCTTATTTACACATATTACCTCTCTTTGGTAGACTTGATCTCCCTATTTTACCCTCCGAAACTTGTAGAATTACCTCAATTCATACCTTTAATTTGAATTTGAGTAATCTAGAAGCATTTATTGGCCTACCCTTAGGTCTTTTATACCCAAAGCTGTGCCTATAAATAGAGGGGTCCTCCTCTTGCAAATGGCTGCTAATTTGAAGCTTGAAAGCTCTGAAGGAAGAAGCGAAACTCTGCCGGATTGTTTGCTCAAGTCATTCAAGCTACTAACGTAAGCACATCACTTCTCTCTTCTTCATTTTACTTACATTTCAGCACTCCCTCCTTCTACCTTTCTATAGTGTAAGGCTATTGTGTGTGCTTGCAAACCCAAACCACTTCTAAAGTACCTAAGAATCCTCTCTAGCCGTAAAACGTGAAAAGAGAGCTTTTAGGGAAACAGATGTTGGAATGGAACCTTAGGCTCAGAACCCTTTCGTGATTGCATTCTTGATTTGATTGTGATTGTTGCTTTTCTGGAGCGATTGTGTTTTAAATTTGGAGAAAACACTGTGATCTATGCTCTCTATAGCATTTGATCCCCGTTTGCTCCTAGAAATCTGATTTCCAATACAATCACACACACTTCTCATTTTTTTGTCAATAATAGGCTAGATCTTGGATTCACCATGCTTAATATGGTAAATCTGAGATCCGAGTAAACTTTTAGGACTTCAAGAGTGTATTCTTGTGATTTCAAGCAAATTTAGTCGAATCCACTCCACACATGCATTGTTTTTGCTCATTTTTGACTCAAGGTTTTCAAATCTGGACAACACCTGTGCTTTGTCTTAGAACACTCATAACTTCATCGTCCGGATGAATTTTTGAGTGATTCCAAAGACATGTGATAGATAAACATGTCTAGTATGTGTCTGTAAAATTTCAGTAATTTATATGGAGTGGATTTTTGATACAATCTGATCAAAATCGACAGGTCAATTCAAATCAGATTACTGAACTTGTCACTTTGATCGAGCACCATTTGCTCATTTTAATTCTGATTCCAGTGATTTTAATCTCTGTGTTTTCCTTTTCAAGTCTATTTTCAAATCCAATTGGTTACAGGAGTTTTTACTTTAATTTGTGTCTTGTGTGTTTGATTGACTCAGAGGTGCTCTGTAGCGGAATTCTAAGTTAATATGTGATCCTCTAGGCATGTTCGAGAGGTCACACAAGTCACAAATGGATGAAGTTTTGTGTCACTACAAAAATGAATAGAATTAGTGGCACCTTTTAGCGGCGGTAACCTAATTCCCGCCTCTAAAAGCACTATTACCGGCGGTAAAAGCACTTTCCGCCTCTAAAAATTAATTTACCATTTTTTTCGCGCGAAAATTCTATGGTGCGCATTTTTTCAGCGCAAAATAGCCTTTCGCGGCGGTACCTACCGCCGCTATAGTAAGTTTTACCGGCGGTAACATATCTCCCGCCGGCAACAAGTTGGCGGGAAGGTCCCGCCAAAAAAAGCCTTATTTCCGGCGGTATCAGTCCGTCGGTAATAACACTTTTAGCGGCGGTACGCCTATTACCGCCCCTAAAAGATGGTTTTCAGGGGCGGTGAGATCCTTCCCGCCCCTAAAACCAAGTTTTCAGCGGCGGTATATGCATTGCCGCCCCTACAAGTCCCTTTTAGCGGCGGTAAACCAATTACCGCCCCTAAAAGCACGTTTTCAGAGGCGGTAGGGTCTTTACCGCCCCATAAGAGACCCTTTTAGCGGCGGTAGCATCTTTACCGCCCCTAAAAGTCCATTTTAGGGGCTCTAAGGCGTTTACCGTCGTAAAAAAATTTGCCTCGGTGAAACAATGTTCAACTTTTACCGGCGGTAAAGGACTTTTTCATTTTTTAGAAAGAATCGCCTGCTACTACAGTGGGACCTTTAGAGGCGGTACATACCGCCTCTAAAAGGCTCATTTTAGGGGCGGTAATACCTTTACCGCCCCTAAATGTTTCCGTTTAGGGGCGGTAACCGTATTACCGCCCCTAAAAGTCCATTTTAGGGGCGGTACCCGTATTACCGCCCCTAAAAGTCCATTTTAAGGGCTCTAAAACGATTACCGTCGTAAAAAAACTTGTCTCGGTGAAATATTGTGCAACTTTTACCGGCGGTTTTAAAAACCGCCGGTAATAACCCGATAACATGTCTTTTACCGGCGATTAAACCGCCGGTAAAGACCTATTTCATTTTTTTTAGAAAAAATCGACTGCTACTAAGTTGGACCTTAAATTTGAATGGTGGCGACTCCAAACCTTTTTGAACCCCATGTGATGATGAGGAAGTCATCTAGGTGATTTTCCATGTCTCACAAGCCCAAGGGAAAGGCTGATGAGAGATACATTTTTTGATCCATATTAAAGAAGGAAGATAACAAATGCTTGATAGAGTATTGAATCTATAATGCAAATGATCTTCCTATTTTCTCAAAAGTTTCTGTCATTGTTAGAGTTGTAAGTTTTTCCCGGACTGCTCGAAGCCCGCCCAGCCCAACCCGAATAATAGTCCAATTTAAGGTTGAAGTTTGGGTTTGGGTTGGGCTCAATTTTAGGACCAAACTTGTGTTAGGGTTGGGCTCGGGCTCACATGTCACACCCAAAAAGCCCAAAAAGCCAGAACTATTTTATAATATATAACATGTAAAAAACTATATTGTCTATCAACTCTTCCCCTCTGACTCTCTTACATCAGTGAACATTAAAGATAGGAATAGGTTCTTCAATAAACTTCTCTCAAATTCAGTTTACAAAATGATTTGTGTTTCATGTGTTGAGGTAAAAAAAAAAAAAAATCATAGCATCTAATGTCAATGGTATATCATCATTTTTTGAAGAAACTAAAGTGTTAAAACATGCAATCTTCATTTCAAAAGCTTTTTAAGTGTAGTCTCCGGGATTTTCCCCATACATGTATATGAACTCAAAAGTTAAAGGTATCCAACTTTAACCTTTGCTGCCAAAACTTTTATATAACAGTCAGTATAAATGAATTATTATATAGTACTATTGCATCCTAACTAGTATTTTATCTTATAAAGTCTAACATAGTTCATAAAAGGATTGAGCATGTCATTATTCTATAGTGTATATTTAGTTTGGGCTGGCTAGAACCCAGCCCGAGCTCAAGGAATTGAGCTAGGGTTGGGTTTGGGTTCACCAAGTTTGGGCTTAGGGTGGGCCGAAGAGAGTTTGGGCCAACTCATTTTAATTTGAACTGAGCCTAATCTCATCAAAACCAACCCAACCCACCCTACTTACAGTTCTAGTCAATGTACCCAATACACTTGTTGGCATTGGGTGTATTAACCTTTTATTTTTACACATTTATTTAAAGAATATCCCTTAGATGAACTGATTGTCAGTAATTTGGAAGGCAAGTGGATCTTAATAATATACTTCTACATGAAGTAATTGCTGTGAAGTTTTCATGATTTTAATGTTTGAACTTTTTGTATCTTAAACATTAGTCACTATCTCGATGATTCTGTCAGGTTGAAACAAATAAGGTAAAGCCTTCCTCATGTTCATGGGCATACTTGATATTCAGTGCCATGAACAGATGCATGTGATATAATTATGAAGTTTGAGAGGCTCCTTTGAGGCTGTTAAGTTGTAAAATTGTCCTGTAGTTGCTTTAGGGAAGAAATATGGCGAATCCTAAGTTATGACCTAACAATGCATTTTATAATGTAGATGTCTTATATTTCACCAGTACATAATATCTATTGGGCCTTCCTGTGGGACGGCAAGTTGAGTTCATGAGAAACAAGGGTTGTTGCTCTGAAGAACAGCTTTGTATCTTGCATCTAGATTTTAATGATACTTCTTTGTCGTCTTCTTCTGTGGACATAGACTTTCTATCCAAACCACATAAACCATTTGTCTTGTTTCTGTTTTTCATTCTCTTTTTACTGTTTTTTGCTATCTTGATTTGTGTTATTCCACAACACATTTAGGTTTTAAATTGTTGTTCATTGTCCGTAATTACTTCTTCATCTCTGAACACAGAAATTCTCTTCCTCCTAATATATATAGTATCCACCTATTGATTAAGACATTGTTATTGCTTAACTGTCCTTTAAAACAAAGAACCTTGGCTGGTGCCATAAAAAATAAGAGCTCATTGTGGTTTTTGTTCATGGAACAGCAGTGGTTGTAGAGGTGGATATGGTGGGGGTGGAGACAAACACAGGGACAGTTACAGAGATGGAGGCTCTGGGCTGGATGGACGTTATCAAGGTGGGAGCTGTTCTCGTCGGTACTAATACTATGATGTTGGCGCTGGCCATTTTATGTACTAAGAATTGTTTCTGAGGGAATTCTAAGTCTTTTGATTGTCAGGATTGTTCTCAAACAGAAGACTAAATGGCAGGTTGTTTGTTTTCCCTGCACAAAACGTATTTTCTCCTTTATTTAATATGGTTCTACAAGTTGGAAGAATTTTTTGTGTCTTAAGCTTGAGATTGATTTGAACCATGTTAATGTTCTTATAGCACCTTACAAATTTCTGTTGTTTTGCATGAAAATCAAAATAGGGTTGGTGCATTTCTTGATGAATGTGCTTGCATGTTTATGTTTTTCTTATTTCCTAGAGACTTTACATGTTTATGTTTTTTCTGGATGCTTGTCCAATGAATTTCAAGAATTTTGGCTTTTGTCTTTTTCCCTTAATTATCGGTTGTAGGCCTAAATGAATTTGCCACTCAAAGTTGTCCAATTTTACCTTATGCTTGTCCAAAGCTTACTTTGCAAGTCCCACTAGGTTACATTGTGTAGCTCTCCATTATCGACCAATGAACATTTGTCTTTGGTATTAGCAATCTCTTGTGTTATTAACCCCTAATGTGTTGGTAAGCAATAGCCTAATGCGTCACTATGACAGGAAGCATCAAGAGGATTCCTAAATTATCTTCTCGCTACAGGGTGTGTGTAGGTTAATAGATAATGATCACAGATGATCGGAATAAAATTATAATAATTAGTTGCAGTTGAATGGATGTTGTCCTGGTTTACTTCGTAGCCGTGCAATTTATAGCTGAGCTTTGACGGTTTGTGCAACGACCCACTTCGCCTACGATCTTCATAACTTGTTATCAACTTCCTACTCCGCTGTTAATTGGGCGACGGTTTGCAATGACTTAGTCGACTAACTGCCTAATTTACCGTTGTTTGTTGAAGAAGTTGAGCTACTTGCTCATCGAGCTCAACTACAAGTTGAATATCAGTTGACATGGTAGACGATTTGTAATGACCTAAAGGGTTTTGTTTTGTTTGACCGAGATAAAGAATAGATCTTTTTGAATTTTGGTGTGTTGCTCTCTATCACACAACGACAAAGAGCATTCCATTTTATATATAATGATTCATTTATACAAGGAAATACAAGATTATCTCCCATTGTTAAGGATTGCTATAGCTTCCATAAAATCAAGGGATTGCTTTGTGTTTGCACCATTATCTCCTGCTATCAAGGGAGGCAATCATGGAGTCCAATTTTTAAAGGATTCTGCCACACTATCTTTGGTAGTTTCCTTAGCTTTGATAGATTCCTTATTACATCCCTTCAAGTTCAACGTCGGGTCAATCACGGTGAGCTTGATTTGAAGAGTAGAAAACCAAGTGGAAACCAATGGCTTAGTAAGAATGTCTGCAATCTGGTCTTTGCTGGAGATGAACCGAACCTCCAAAGTTTTGTTGTGGACTTTCTCCCTCACAAAGTGATAGTCTATTTCTACATGCTTACGATGAGCATGGAAAACAGGATTAGCTGCTAAGTAGGTTGCCCCAATGTTGTCACACCATAGGATGGGATGTGCAATTCACGAAGTAGTGAAAGGAGCCATTGCGTTTCAGTTGTGGCATGTACAACTGCTTTATACTCAGCTTTGGTGCTTGATCGTGAAATGGTGGGTTGCTTTTTAGAACGCCAAGAGATAAGATTAGATCCATAGCAAATACAATAGCCTGAGGTGGACTTCCTGTCATCTGGAGAATCGGCCCAGTCAACATTGGAAAATATAGAAAGGTGAGAAGAAGAGCTAGGTTGTATATGCAGGCTATAATCAATGGAAAACTTGAGCTATCGTAGAATCCGTTTTACTGTCGTCCAATGAACATCCGTAGGTTTGTGCATGAATTGGCACACCTTATTCATAGCAAATGAAATATCTGGACGTGTAAGAGAAAGATACTGTAGAGCACCCACCACACCATGATAAAGAGTGTCATCCGAGAATGGGTGACCATCAAAGAGTGATAGTGATTGTGATGAAGATATGGGGGATGAAACTGGCTTTGCTGCAGCCATGTTTGTGCCCTTCAAAAGGTCCAAGATTTATTGCCTTTGTGAGAGAAGAAGACCATTTGGTACCGAAATAACCTCAACACCAAGAAAGTAGTGCAAAGGACCCAGATCTTTAACAGTAAAATCACAATTGAGCTCAGTAATAAGTTGAGAGATATCAGCATCATTGGATCCAATGATTAAGATGTCATCAACATATATGAGAACAAACAATGTAGGAGTCTTTGAATGATAAGTGAAAAGAGAGGTATCAGATTGAGAGTTAACAAACCCAAGAGCTTGTAATTTTTCACTTAAACTTGAGAACCAGGCACATGGGGCCTGCTTCAAACCATAAAGAGCTTTGCGCAGCTTACAAACATAATCTAGAACTTGAGGATGAACATACCCCACTGGCTGTTGCATGTAGACTTCTTCTGAGAGAATCATGTAGGAACGCATTCTGAATATCGATCTGATGAATGGGCCATTTGTGGGACACAGCATGACTGAGAATTAATCAAATGGTTGTAGGCTTGATGACTGGACTGAAAGTGCCTTCAAAGTCCACACCATGCTATTGATGATATCCTTTTGCCACTAGGCGAGCTTTCCTTCGTTCAATAGTGCCATCAGAATTCCTCTTGGTCTTGTAGACCCATTTGTTACCCACTAAGTTCATACCTTGATTGTAAGGAACCAAAGTCCATGTCCCTTGCTTCACGAAAGCAAGAAACTCAGCATCCATTGCCGCCCACCACTCTGGAAATTTGTGGGCTACAGTGTAAGAGGTGGGGTCTTCATGAGTGGCTGAAAGAGCAAGAAGAGCCTACGGTAATGGGTACTTCACTATGCCATCAGAAAATTGATTAGGTTTGACGATATTGTTCTGAGAGCAAGTAACCATTTGATGAGCACGAGGTGGAGCAAGTTCAAATAGCAAGGCAGCAACAGATGGCTCAGGCTCATTATGAGGATTTGATGTATTTGGGGAATGGGTATGTAAGGGAGAGGATGTGTGAGAATGGGATGATGTATTTGGGGAAGATGGCGTGTGAGCATGGGATGATGTCATCTCATTTATTGAGGGCACATGGGAAAAGCTTGAGGTTGAGTCAACGTCATGAGAAAAAGAGGGTTCTAATGTGTTGGTTATATGAGTGTGAAGGGTCAAAATTGTAACTTCAGGGTGAGATGATATGGAAGGAGTGTGACTCTGGATTTGGTTTGAGAATGGAAATGAAGTCTCGTAAAAAACGACGTGCCATGAGACAAAGACTCGGCTAGTGTCATTGTCGAGACATTTGTACCCCTTATGAAGATTGCTCATGCCGAGGAAGATAATTTTTTTTTACCGATAATCAAGCTTATGTTTGTTAAATGGTCGAAGAAATGGGTAACAGGCACAACCAAAAATACGAAGGATTGAATAATCTGGGCTGATTTTGAACAGTTTTTCAAAAGGAGAAATTCCCATATGTGTAGTTGGGAGCCTATTAATGAGATAGGCAGACATGAGAAATGCATCATCCCAAAAACATTGAGGAACAGAACTTTGGGATAAAAGAGATAAACCCATTTCAACAATATGTCTGTGCTTCCGCTCAACCGAGCCATTTTGTTGAGAGGTGTGAGGGCAAGTGACCCTATGTTGAATACCAATAGATAGAAAGAATTGATGAAGAGATCGAAATTCTCCTCCCCAATCAGTTTGAACACATTTAATTTGGCCTTGAAATTGACGCTCAACCATTTTTTGAAATTGCCGAAAAAGAGGTAAAACATCAGATTTATTTGCAATGGGATAAAGCAAGACATATTTGCTAAAATGATTAAAAAATGATATATAATATTTATTTCCTTTGGTAGACATGGTTGGGGAAGGACCCCAGACATCAGAAAAAATTAAATCTAAGGGATGCTTAGATTGAGATTTGGAGACTGGAAAAGGAAGACGATGACTCTTCCCTTGCTGGCAAGCAATACAACCCACAAGGATTTTATTGGATGAGACGGGTAATGAAAATATTAACACAAGATGTTGTACCATCTGTAGACACCCCAAATTGCACTACAAAATGAGAAAATAATGAAAACATTAATTGGAATTTAAAACAGGCCAAAAATGCATGAAAATCAATAATTCAAGCCTTGCCCGTATTGTATCTATGGGCTAAGCGCGCCCGAATTTTATATACGGGCACGCAGCACCCGTAATACATATACGGGCACCTTTGGACCGTAAATCATTTACGGGCACATCAGACTCGTGCGAGTTCTGTTCTTCTCTCGATTTCTTAACCTTATCTTTAGTCCAATGTCCCTTTAAATGAGCGAATTATATATTTTATTCGTGCGAAATATCTTTGTGGATAAAAGATAGGCATGATCTTGTGTTTAACTCAAACTGAAACTCTATCTTGCCAAACCTTAGACCAACCATACCCCTGAGTTTGCCTATAAATAGAGGGTCTTTCCTCAAGCAAAAGGCCACGAAAATTTGAAGTCTAAGAAGCTCCAAGAGAAGAGAGGAATCCCTGCTACCTTGCTTGCTCAATCCAAGTAAGTCCCTTTTCCCTTTTATTTTCTGTCTTCAATTCTAGATGTAATAGGATCTTCTCTATTGCTGTAGAATAAGGCCATATCTTTTATTCTGTATTCCTAAACTTATCTCTAAGTACCTCAAGAGTCTCTCTAGCCGTAAAACGTGAAGAGAGAGCTAGGGGAAAAGAGAACAGGTGGATCCCTAGAATAGAACCCCATATCTGTTTTTTTCCTTTTTATAGAATAAGGCCTTTGATTGTGTTTGTGTAACCAAACCTATCTCCAAGTACCTCAAGAATCCTCTCTAGCCGTAAAACGTGAAGAGAGAGCTAAAGGAAAAGAGAACAGGTGGATCTGTAGGGTAAACCCCCATGTACTCAAATTTGTGAGATGTGGCTGTTTTAAATATCTTGATCATGTTTTAATGGTTTTTACGATATATCTGAATGAATCCATGATGTCTATGATGTTTATAGCATGAGATCCCTACTTTTTTTATAAAATTTGGATTTTCACCACTTTTGCACCTACAGCACTGTTTTCGTGATTTTTGTGATTTTAGGGTAAGATCTTGGATTTATCATGATCAATATGGTAGATCTGAATTCAGAAGCCTGAAAGTAAATTCTAGGGTTTCATGATGTGGTTTTTGAGTCGTTTTTCATTATTGAGAGAAGACCCTACGGTCTAAGTTCTCCCCTTTTGATGTTCTTCATCAACGTGGGTATTTTTGGTTTTTATTTCTTGATTTAATGTGAAATTTGGGCTATATCTATGTCCTGGATTGTTCAAGTTCAATTTTGAAATATTTTATAAAAATCATATTTTTCTAGATTTCTAGAATTTAACTTGAAGCCAGATTTTTGGATTTTTCACTTTAAATTGATTTTATTTGATCTTATCTCAATTTTATTTTGATCATGAAACCCTAGGAATGGTATGATCATATTTGAAAGTTCTGGATCAATCAGACTATTCATATGAAAAAAACCATATATTTTTATCTTTTTGTGATTTTTTATGAATTTTATAGCAAGCCTTTTTTCCTTTGAAAAACATGAACAATACCTGGCAACCACCTTGTGTGGATGAATAGGGGTGTCTAACACCTTCCCCTATTCATAACCTAATCCCCTTACCCATCTCTGGTTGTTTTTTTTATGAGGGTTATTTTTACCCTAAAATTGCCTTTTGTGCTTATTTAATATTTTGGTGTCTATTCACACCTAATTGAATGGTGGCGACTCTTTGTTTTATTTAATCCCGTGTGATGATTGAGGAAGTCATTGGATTTGATTTTTTCCCATGTCTCACACCATCTGGTAGGATGGATGTCCCATTCAGCAATGCCACACTTCTAAGGGAACACGCTGACAGATAAAGGATTAAGGTGAAGCAAAGGTAGACATGGTAGATGGAAAAGGGTAGAGCCCATCTTTAGTTGTGCCTTGCAATAGAACCTTCCCCATTGCTTTGTCCTTCACCAAAAAAAAGAGGCATGAAACTCAATAAAGACATTGTTATCTCTTGTAAATTGGCTGACAGAAATAAGGTTCTTTTTAATTGCGGGAACATGTAAAAGATTAGGTAGATGAAATGAGGATACTGTGCAAGAACCAATATTTGAGATAGCCAAACCTGTCCCATCACCAACTTGAATGTGGTCTGTACCACCATATGGTTCTGAATGAATATTCAAATTTTGGAAGTCATGAATCAAGTGGTTGGTTGAGCCTGTATTGGGGTAGCAATTGTTGTCAGGAATGTTCTGTTGTGCAATAAGGAATGCTGACATCGGATGATTTGGCATATTTTGATATGCTTGATCAAACTGATGGAAACACTTAATAGCAGAGTGCCCAGTCTTACCACATATTTGACATGTTGGACGAGGGTTCGAGAAGGAGTTACCACCACGACCACGTCCACAAGAATTGTTGGAAAACTGTCTTTGCTAATGGTTGGATTGTTGATTGT
Organism: Buxus sempervirens; assembly: GCA_947561395.2. Taxonomy (NCBI): domain Eukaryota; kingdom Viridiplantae; phylum Streptophyta; class Magnoliopsida; order Buxales; family Buxaceae; genus Buxus; species Buxus sempervirens. Next base: position 46,476,047 of record OX387184.1, on the reverse strand, counting down.
GGGGTTTGCGTCCTTGTTCATGAGTAAAGCCATTCCGCGTAGCAACGTTCACGGATCCAACAAAAGTTTCCAAAACACTTGTATGCTATTCTAGTCTCAATTCAAAATTGAGTAGATGGGAAAAGACATCTTCAATATCCATAGATCCGTCTTTGGTTTGAATTGCTGTGACAATAGGATCATAGGAGGAATCAAGTCCACCAAAAAGATATGATTGAAGCTCAGATTTGGACAATAGTTGACCAATAGCAGCAAGGGTATCAGTCATAGTTTTCACTGTTTGGTAGTAATCAGAAATGGACGTGCTACCCTTCTTAACTGTGGCAAACTTACGACGGATTTGTGATTCATTGGCCTTGGAATGTGAAGAATACATTCATACAAGGGCAGACCAGACTGTTTGAGAAGTGGAAAGACCAACCACTTTTGCAAGAACACCCTCTGATAAGGAAGACATTAGGATGCTTAACACCACTTGGTCTTGATCATACCATTGGGTGAAAGCTGGGTTTGGGACCTGCTATGGTGCTGCAGATGACGAGGCAGCAGTAGGATTGGGTATATGAGATGCAGGTTATGCAATACTTCCATCAACGTAGCCAAAGAACGTAGCCAAAGAGATGATGTCCTCGAAGGTAGGGAACAATTTGAGCCTTCCATAGCAAGAAGTTATCTTTAGTCAACTTGAGAGTAATCAGGTTTTGAATACTGGGTGGGTTAACAGGACTAATGGAGGAAGATGAAGCCATTGACGTGAGTCACAAACAGCTCTGATACCAAGATAAGGAATAGATCTTTTTGAATTTTGGTGTGTTGGTCTCTATCACACAACGACAGAGAGCATTCCATTTTATATATAATGAATCATTTATACAAGGAAATACAAGATTATCTCCTATTGTTAAGGATTGCTATAGGTTCCCTAAAATCAAGGGATTGCTTTGTGTCTGCACCATTATCTCCTGCTATCAAGGGAGGCAATCACAGAGTCCAATTTGTATAGGATTCTGCCACACTATCTTTGGTAGTTTCCTTAGCCTCGATAGATTCCTTATTAGACCAAGTGTAAAACCTGGACCAGTCAAGGGTCCTCTTTCTTTAAAGTATTATTGGTGTTGGATTATAACCTTCCCTACTTGCACACACACCAAATCCCAACCCTTCAAAACCCTAGCCTACTTGCATAGCACGTCACTCCCTCCCTCTTTTATAATTTTTTTCTATTTTCTCATAGCTGCCCCTCATACTCTCTCTCATAGAATGAAATCATCTGCGGTTGGGTCTATGCTACAGACCTAGCAGTCTTCATGAGATGTTGCCACATACAAAATCTCACAGCCATTGTGTTTTCACATTTTCCAATGTGAAAACAACTTTTTCAAGTGAAGAACAATGGCCATGAGATGCTTCCCATCTCACGAAGGCTGTCGGGTCTACTGCAAGACACAGCAGCAGACAATTTCATCCCCTCTCTCACGTCTCACCCTCTCTTTTCCTCTCCTTCATCTCACTTACTTTCTTCCCCTCTCAAATCTCTTTCTTATTTTCCTTGTCTCCTTGATTGTTGTTATTGGGATCAAGAGGAAAAAGCAAGAAGACAAAGGAGGGGATGGATATAATCAGAAGCCTTCATACGTGTAAGTTGTGTTAATTTGTTCTGTGTTTTTATGCACTAAAATCTCTTAAAGTGTATACCTATTAACTTGTAATTGGTGCTGATATGTGAATCCATGGATGTTTCTATGAATATGATACCAAACGTATAGAAAAGGAGCCATGTTTTTGTAGACACCCCAAATTGCACCTCTATATAAGAGAATACTCCAAATAAACTTTAAAAGTCTTATTTGAGCCTTGACATATGTCAAACACTCAAAAACTCTCAGAATTGGTGCCAACTGTACTGAGTATACGGTTTTTGTAACCTTGGTCTCAACCGCTCTGTATGTGCGGTTGCAACCGCACACACAGCACGGTTGATATCCATGCTGGTTGCGTGGGCTGCCACGTGGCTTCGCGAAGCTTCGGCCGTTGAGCCACGTCGACAGCAATCATGACAAGCGTAACTGAATTGAACCGTCCTGTATGTGCGGTTTGGTTAAATTTGTATATAAACCGCACTTTAAGTGACGGTTGTGTTGAAACCGTACTGTGTATGCGGTTTTGGCTGTTTCGGGGATGTGCGAAATGGCTCGATTTCTGAGCCTTATTTACGCATATTACCTCTCTCTTGGGGACTTGAACTCCCTATTTCACCCTCCGAAACTTGCTGAATTACTCCAATTCAAGCCTTGGAGGAGAATTGGAATAATCTAGAAGGCCTTTTTGGCCTACCCTTGGGACTCTTCTACCCTTGGCTTTGCCTATAAATAGAGGAGTCCTCCTCTTGCAAATGGCTGACAATTTGAGGCTTAGAAGCTCTGCAAGAAGAAGGAGAAGCTCTGCTGGATTGTCTACTCAAGTGTTCAAAGCTACCAAGGTAAAGCTCTTTACATTTCCAGCACCCTCTTTACATTTCACTCCCAACTTCTACCTTTCTGTAGTGTAAAGCCAACTTGTGATTGTTTGCTAGCCCCAAACCCCTTCCAAAGTACCTGGGAATCCTCTCTAGCCGTAAAACGTGAAGAGAGAGCCTTGGGAAAAGGAAGGTGGAATGGATCCTCTAGGCTTAGAACCTACAAGTGATGAAGAGCATGCTATGTGGTTATTTTAAACCTATGGATGTTTATTTTCTGATGTTTTGCACTTGCCCTTGGAGAAATATGTGAATCCTTGCTCTCAGTAGCAAAGGATTCCATCCTCCTCCTAGGGAGTGAATTTTCACATATTCACACACTTTCCACCATTTTTTTATAAAAGAAGCTAGATCTTGGATTTCCATGTTCAATACGGGAAATCTGAATCCATTGGCTCCGAAATGAATTTTAGAACTCCATGAGATGGTTTTTTGTTGATTTTTAAGGTTTTGGTCGAATCCACATGCACACATGCACACATGCACTGGTTTCCTTTTTTCTATTCAAAATCTTCAAAACAGGGCAGATCTGTGGCCTGTCTTGGAATGCTTATAACTTCATCCTCCGGATGAATTTTTGAGTGATTCCAAAGACATGTGATAGATGGATGTGCCTATTTTATATCTGGAAAATTTCGTCCACTTTTGTGCAGCCAATTTTTGACACCATCTGTTCAAAGTTTGTAAGTCAGTTCAGCCCAGATTGCTGAACTTGCCGCTTTGATGGTGCACCGTTTATTCAATTTTAATCCGTTTTAAGTGATTCTAATTTCTGAGTTTTCCTTGAGAAGTCTATTTTCATTTCCAACTGGTTTCAACAGATTTTGATCTGTTTTGAGGCCTGTGTGCTTGATTGACTCAGAGGTGCTCGCTGGCATAGTCCAGAGCTAATCTGTGGTCTTCTAGGCCTGTTCAAGAGAGCACACAAGTCGTATCCGGATAGAGTTTGGGGTGAGACTTTTTTCTTTGGAAAGAGGGCATTACATACTTCCTCCATACCAATTTTTATGGAATTTTATTGAGCCGAACTCCACGAATAGGACTTTGAAAATGCCTACTCATCACTTTTTCCAAGTTATAACAGCAAATTTTAGATGTGGATTTCTCTCTCTTTTTAAGTTGGATTGAGTTGAAATTTTTACTGCACACTCTACTATATACCAGTTTTCTAATGGCTTTGGTTTCATTGGATTTGGATTTAAATTGAGTAAGTTATGGTTAATCGAAGCTTTCAAGCTCTTTTAATCTCATTTCTCCAGATTTGCCTTAGCTTGATTTTCTTTGTTTTTTACTTTGATCTTATTCACTCATGAAGTCTTAGGAGTGATGGATCCACAAAGAGAGTCTAAGCTCATTAGACTTCTCATGTGGAATGGTCACATACATTGTGCTTGTTATAAGCACTTTTTTGGTCCATTTCATTAGCAAACAATTTATAGCATAAGCAAGCATGTGGCAACCGTCTTAGACGGATGAGTGGGGGTGCCTAACACCTTCCCCTACTCATAAATAGTTCCCCTTACCCAATCTCTGGATTTTTCTAGATATTAGAGCTACTTTGGCTCTATTTGGCTTTCATGAACCATATGGTGTCCATTCACACCTTAAGATTGATGGTGGCGACTCTTACATTTATCGATTCCCACGTGACGATATCGGAGGTCATCCTAGATGACATTTCCATGTCTCACAGTTTTGTGTTATTTATGGTTGCTATTATTGGTTTTTGTAGGAAGTGTGTATGTCGTTGGTTGAGGGATTTAATGGGTTATTGTGAGAAAAGGTAATACAAGTTAGGAGGGTTAGTGGGGGTTGTGGAGATGTGTGTAAATATTTTACTAGTGACGTTGTAGAATTTGCCATCTCATGGAGGGTGCTGAAGTTTGGTGGGTGACGGCTTGGGCAATTGCAACATTTGTGTGTGGAAGTGTTGCAGGCATGGTAGATATATAGAATGTAGGATTTGTTGGAGGTGGGTGCATGACGTTTCAACGCTTGGGCAATTACAGTGTTTGTTTGAAAAGTAAGGGGGTTGTGTCAGGTATGGTATGTATGTATATATGATAAATTGAGATTTTAGTGATATACATGCAATGTTGTATAGGGGTCTTTTGAGTGGTGGGTTTTATGGTTTGGTTGAGTCATGGCAATGGGGTATATTAGCCCCACTTATTGAGTTGTGTAACTCACCCCTTTTTCCATTTTCAGGAAACCAGCAACCTAGAGGTAATGGAAGGAAGTAATCAAGTTGATATGGAAATGTTGGGACACTTTATTTTAAGTACTTGTGATCGTTGTTTTGATGTGAAACTATAGAGTGGACCTTTATTAGGTGGTATATATGGATTTTTTCTTCGAAAGACCATTTGGTTTGTTATTGTGACTAGTTGTACTACAGTAACTATGGATTGATTTGGTTTAATGATGGTTTATTTTTTGTTTATTTGGTTTTAATTTCCTCTGTAACTCTGATTGGTGAAACATTGATTGAAGTTTTCTAGCAGTTATTATAAATTAAATGCATTTTTGGATTTGCTTATGAGCAAGGTTACACTCGGTCCAATTTGTGTATCGTAATACGCATAGTGGATTTCGAGGCGTGACATGATTTACCCGTTAGGAGTTATGACACCAGTGACCACAAGTGTGAAGTCTATTCTTTCATCTTTGTTCACGTGAGTGCTTACATGTCCTTATCTGTGAATTTGGCCTACGCATCTGCGATGTGGCCTTCTTTCATTCGCCGGGCTACAACGCGCTATAGACACCCCAAATTGTACTTCCATAGAAGAGAACCTTCAAAAAGAACTTTAAAAGTCTTATTTGAGCCTTGACATAGGTCAACCATTCAAAAATAATCAAAAAAGATGCTAACCGCACTAAGTATACGGTTTTTGTAATTTTTGTCTCAACCACCCTGTATGTACGGTTGCAACCGCACACATAGCACGGTTGATATTCATGCTTGTTGCGTGAGCTTCCACGTGGCTTCGTGAAGCTTCGGCCGTTGAGCCACGTCGACAGCAATCATGACGAGCGTAACTGAATTGAACCGCCCTGTATGTGCGGTTTGGTTAAATTTGCATAGAAACCACACTTATAGTGACGGTTCGGTGAAAACCGCACTGTGTATGCGGTTTTGGCTGTTCAGGGGATTTGCGAAATGGCTCGATTTCTGAGCCTTATTTACACATATTACCTCTCTCTCAGGGACTTGAACTCCCTATTTCACCCTCTGAAACTTCTAGTATTACAATAATTCAAGGCATTGGCTTGAATTGGAATAATGTAGAAGGCTTTTTAGGCCTACTCTTGGGACTCTTATACTCCTGGCTTGGCCTATAAATAGAGGGGTCCTCCTCTTGCAAATGGCTGGCAATTTGAAGCATAGAAGCTCTGCAAGAAGAGGAGAAACTCTGCTGGATTGTCTACTCAAAGCTCAAGCTACCTAAGGTAAAGTTCTCTTTACATTTCTGGTTTCCTCTTTACATTCCAGCAATCTCTCATCTTCTACCTTTCTGTAGTGTAAGGCCCTGGTGATTGTTTGTAGCCCCAAACCTCTTCCAAAGTACCTGGGACCTCTCTCTAGCCGTAAAACGTGAAGAGAGAGCCTTGGGAAAAAGGAGTAGGAATGGATCCTCTAGGCTTAGAACCCACAAATGATGAAGAGCATGCTGTTTGATTATTTTGAGCTTATGGATGAATTTTCTGATGTTTATGTATTTTCTTATGGAGAAGTTAAGTGAATCCTTGCTCTCAATAGCAATGGATTCTAGATTTCTCCTAGAAAACTGATTTCCACCTATTCACACACTTTTCACCATTTTCATCAAAGAAGCTAGATCTCGGATTTCCATGTTTAATACGGGAAATCTGAATCTATTGGCTTCAGAATGGATTTTAGAACCTCATGAGATTGTTTTGATTGATTTTAAAGTGTTTTGGTCGAATTCACATGCACTGGTTTTGGCTTTCTCTTCAAAAATCTTCAAAACAGGGCAGATCTGTGGCCTGTCTTGGTATGCTTATAACTTCATCCTCCGGATGAATTTTTGAGTGATTCCAAAGACATGTGATAGATGGGAGAGCCTACTTCGTATCTGGAAATTTTCATTCATTTTTATGGAGCCATTTTTTGACACCATCTGTTCAAAGTCTGTAAGTCAGTTCAGCCAAGATTGCTGAACTTGCCGCTTTGATGGTGCACCGTTTGCTCAATTTTAATCCATTTAGAGTGATTTCAATTCTTGTGTTTTCCTTGAGAAGTCTATTTTCATTTCCAATTGGTTTCAAGAGATTTTGATCTGTTTTGTGCCTTGGGTGCTCAATTGACCCAGAGATGCTCGCTGGCATAGTCCAGAGCTAATCTGTGGTCTTTTAGGCTTGTTCAAGAGAGCACACAAGTCACACCTGGCAAGAGTTTGGTATGAGGCTTATTTCCTTGGAAAGATGGCACCACATACTCCATCCATGTAAATTTTCACGGATTTTTATTAAGCCAAACTCCACAAATAGAACTTTGAAAATGCCTGCTCAATGCTTTCTCCATGTTATAACAGCAGATTTCATATGTGGATATCTCTCTCATTTTGAATCGGATTAATCTGAAATTTTTACTATATACTTTACTATATGCCAGTTTTCAAATGGCTTTGGTTTCATTGGATTTGGATTTAAATTGAATGAGTTATGGTTAATCGAAGCTTTCAAGCTCTTTTTAGTCTGAATTTTCCAGATTTACATTAGCTTGATTTTCTTCATTTTTTACTTTGATTTCCTTTCACTCATGAAGTTTTAGAAGTGATGAATCCACGAAGAGAGTTTAAGTTCATTGGACTTCTCATGAGGAATGGTCACACACATTGTGCTTATTACAAGCACCTCTTTGTTCATTTTTATTAGCAAACAATTTCTAGCATAAGCAAGCATGTGGCAACCGTCTTAGACGGATGAGTGGGGGTGCCTAACACCTTCCCCCGCTCATAAATAATTCCCCTTACCTGATCTCTAGATTTTCCTTTCATTTAGAGCTACTTTGGCTCTATTTGGCTTTCATGAACCCTTTGGTGTCCATTCACACCTTAACTTGGATGGTGGCGACTCTTACTTTTATCGATCCTCGCGCGACGATATCGGAAGTCATCCTAGATGACATTTCCATGTCTCACACGCGTATAAATAGTTTCTTCTCTATTAGTTTGTTACTTCTCATATCTACACGCATCAAGGATTGACTAGCCTAATTAGTGGTTTGGGCAATAGTCTCTCAAGGTTCATAGTTTTTTTTTTTTTTTTTGTCCTTTTTAATTACAACTAAAATCTAACAGTTTGTTTTTTCATTTGTTTAGCAATTAAGAACATTAAAAATTCCAAAAAAATTAAAAAAATTAAAAAAATTAAAAAAATTAAAAAAAAAACTTATGTTTCTAAAGACTAAAAAAAATTAAGGTACAATCTGCTTAGCGGAAAAATCTTCTCTTCTTAAGGCCTGGAAATCGTCAACAGGGGACGAAGGTCTTCCACCCAACATTACCACTCTATCACTCCAAACTAATAAAATTCTATATATATTTAACTCTTTAAGAAGCACTGGATAATCCATCAATGGTCGGCCTCCGTTCTCACTTCTATAAAAAAGAGGCTTTCCTCAGTTCCGTCGCTCTGCATTGGTAATAGAAACAAGCCATTAGAACTTGATTATCAATCATGGGAATCCAGTTTCTTTCTTCATCTTTTCTGCTCTCGTTGTTCCTCCTTGTACTTGCCTTCTTCAAGAGTACGCACTCTTGATCGGAGAAGCACAGGCGCTGGCCAGAAACTTCACTCAATTCAGGATTACCAATATCTTTCGGGAGGCAAATATGGCGGCAGACAAGTTGACAAACTAAACCTTAGACTGCAAGTTATTCGTGTACTTGGATTGGAAAAGTTGACCACTCCCAGATTCTGTAACTCAGTAACTTAATTAGCATTTATAATATTAATATTCTTATGTCACAAAAAAAAAAATGAAAAAAAATTTGATTGGCCAGTTCTTAGTAGATGTGCTTAAAAAATACAAGTAATTACCGATCTCATTGCTATATATTATATGTATAATAGAATAAAACAAAGATGGTCGGACTTTGGCATGCATTTTCTGGTTCCTTAATTGACTTTAGTTTGTTCATTACTTCATTTTCCTTGTTCTCTTTCTCTGTCTATTTCTTAATTTTCTTGCACCTTAATCTTAATACTCATATTCTAGGATTTTATTGCTTGTAATCCGACTTGTTGGAGCTTGTAGCCTATGTTTTTATTGCTTTGTGCCTTGTGATTTAACACTTATATCCCATAATTTAGTGTTTGTACCTAACTGAAAGGAAATTTCAATTAAATCGAAAATATTTTCGATTTAACATGCTGTGCTTTTTTTTTTCTTTTAAGTGATCTAAAACGGAAGTGGGTATAACATAGGGAAAATTAATTAACTTTAGTTATACTTTATGAAAATAATTACAATTCAATTAGCACTATTATGGGTTGTAACTCTTAGGAAACTTTTATCAAAATAATTAAATTTTAGGGACATTTCATGGTTTGTATTTTTTTTTTGAAAGGTAATTCAAAATTTTTTATTGATAAAGAGGAATATGTACAATGAGTAGATCAGCACAAGTACCTAACTATATGAAGTAGTTAGCTATACAAAAACATCTACAAGAGGGTCCTCTAATCAAAGATCAAAGATACAAGAAGAGGTGGTTTTTTATATGAACGTGTATGCACACAATCTAGATTTGAAACTTCCATGAAAGGTTCCAATTGTTTGCTATGCAGAGATTCCTAGCTTTGTTAGAAACCCGAATATCCTTTTCCCAAAATTTTGATTTGGTATCCATTGTAACAAATCTGATTACAGATTTCATGGTTAAAAACCCAATACTTCCAAGAATGCCCTTACACAGTGTTGTATGAGTCATTTGATAAACGGTACAAGTCAACATGTAGCTGTAAAAGTTAACACATTGTATTGTACAAGTAGGGTGACTTGAACTTCTTTATGAAATGACTTGCACAATACAACTTGCACAAGACAATGTATATTTCATAGGGTGACTTGCACGTTCTCCCAATTGACTAGTACAACATTGTATGGGCATTCTTGGAAGAATCGGGTTTGTAACAGTAAAATGTTACTAAAAAATTTAATTATTTTGATAAAGGTTTCCTAAAAGTTAGTAACTCGTAACAATTCCAATTGAATTTTAATTATGTTCATAAAGTATCACTAAAAATATATTTTCCCAATAACATAAGTTGTTGTCAAATGAAGCTTGAAATATTTGTACTATTACTAAGGAAGAGCCCTCATCTTTTTTTACTAATGATTGCTCTTCGCAAACAAAACAATCCCTAACTATAACGACCCCTCTTTACCGATTTGTTATGTCACATCAGCATAACCAAATAAAATGAGATTTAAACTCTTGTTGGGGTTATTTTTAAGTAGGTCCCACGTGATTTGCTAAGGGCGTACAGTCCCTAGGTATTCATTGGACGAAGCCGAGGCAAGTGCTTTAACCACTTTCGATATCTTTTATAATTTTCTCATATCCTCAGTCATTAAAGCAACCAAATTACGAAAGTCAATTACTTCTAGAAGAAGTTCTGTAGGGCAATTGCCAATTTCCCCCTCTTCACAGTAAAACGTAAGTGAAGGACGATTATAATTTTTCCACCTGAACAAAATTATATTTACAAAAAGTACCCATATATGGGTCATGCTGATCAAAAAACTTTAAAGCTTTGTTTTGGAAACTCCCCTTAATTAATCTTAATCATTGAATTACAATTGATCCATACAAAAAGTGGATATTCAAATTTTTTGGTTATACAATAAATACGATGTATTGGATCCACTAGCCACTTGCTTCACCTAAATATTGTTAATGGAAACCAACTAATTAATAAATGGAATAAGTATTATACTCGCTGTGAAAAACAATAATCGTGAGATACTTCACATGATAGCATCTCACTCCAACAGGCAGTAAAAAAAATTGCCAAGTGTAATTAAAAATTCACATCCTTTGGGGAACATCATGCCAAAATTTGGTCACATCTAATGGAGCCTTTATTTACACCCTTATTTGGAGCTTTCCATAGGATTATGTCAAGTGTAATTACAAATTTATAGTTATACGATTCATGTAGCTTTTTAATACACAGAACATGGTCCTATGGAGGCTCCAAGTACAAATAGAGGCTCTGAAGCATCTCAATTGGTCAAAATTTCCACAAGGTTCTGCCGCTGGAAAATGTTGATTGCTAAATGCGAACTGGTTAATTTCATTGGTTAACAGTGGTAGAAGCGGCATTCTATTAGAGTAAAAGGAGAATTTTGCAACCAAACATTGTTTTCTCTGCTGTATAATAATATCCTAAAGTATTGTGGACGAACATGAAGTTTTTTATATGCTCAAAGATAAGCATAGAAAATTTTCCCTTCTCAAGTCGTCAACATAGTCCAATACGAAGGTCAAGTTCAAGGTCAAGGTCTTGCCATCAACATTTACCACAATTTCTCCAAGTCCTAACATTTTAAATTTTGTATTAATTTGACTTTTTTAGAGGCGCTCAATTATACATCCATGAACAGTTTCCATTCACACCTCTATTAAAAGGGGGCTTCATCAGTTCTCTTCTGCACTGGCAACAAAACAAACCCCATCATACCTTACCAGACATGGCTATCCAACAAATTTAGTAATGGCCTTCCTTAATAAATTTAGTAATGGCCAAACTCCAGAGCTCAATCTGGCCGGCCATTGTAACCCCTCTAGAAACGGTTGCATCGGCATCAGTCATGACGTAAGAAACTGCCAAGCAAAGGGCGTTAAGGTGATGCTTTCAATTGGAGAAGATAGTAGTAGCTACTCACTAGCCTCCCCAAGCGATGCTAAGAGCTTTACAGACTACCTGTGGAATAACTTCCTCGGGGGAAAGTCGCCTTCTCGTCCTCTCAGTCCCGCTGTTTTAGATGGAATCGACTTTGCTATTGTGCAGGGCCCAACCCAGTACTACAGTGACCTTGCTAGGTACTTTTCAGGTTATCGTAAGCGAGGAAGGAAGGTGTACTTAACTGCTGCACCTCAATGTCCGTTCCCAGATCGGTATCTGGGAGCTGCACTTAATACCGGCTTGTTCGATTATGTTTGGATTCAGTTCTATAACAATCCGCTCGCAGCTTGCCAGTACTCATCAAGTAACACTGAGAACCTTAAGAGTTAATGGAGGCGCTGGACAACAACTATCCCACCAAAGAGCTTCTTTTTAGGGTTGCCTGCCTCAACTCAGGCAGCCAGAAGTGGATTCATTCCAACAAGCGTGCTAACATCTCGAATCCTTCCGGCAATCAAAGGTTCACCCACGTATGGAGGTGTCATGCTTTGGAACAAGTACTTCGATGATAGAACTAGCTACAGTTCTGCCAGTAAGAGCAGTGTTTGAATGAGTCTGAACTGTTCTTGGTATGAAGTGAAATATCTAAATAAGTTCCTCATATGAAGTGAAATATCTAAATAAGTTCCAACCCTTGTATTTTTAATGCGGTTGAATGAAATAGTTGGACCTTGACATTCTGTTGTTTGCTGACTTTAGTAATTTCCTTTTCTTGTCTTCTCTCTTTTTGGGACGATGTGTACGTTGTGTATACACAAGAACGAGATCGTCTGTAATTTTTACCTGAATTGCTTACTGCTGTGAAAGTGGGATGCTTCCACGTGGAGCATCTCACGGATAGTGTTTTTCTAGGAGCACCCCACAGAAAACACTTACAAAAAGTAAGAAACAGTAGCCGTGCCATCCCACGTGGAAGAATCCTATTTCAATTGCAATAAGCAATTCAAGCAAGAATTGCAAACACTACACACCATAACTCTCTTACCTAGATATTGAGGAGGGTGTTAATGGGATTGGTTTTAGCCATTGGTGTTATTTGTTATACAAACTATCATTTTTTAAGTTTAGTTTCCTCTGCCTGGTAAGGGTTCACTTTGTGTCCCTTCCCCCCTATCCTCTTCCTCGTATCCTTAGGTGACCAGAGAGTTCTAGGGCTTGTGAAGACCACCATTTTTTAAGCATCAATTTTTAGTTGATGTTGATGATCATTAAAGGGGTAGTGATACCGATGAAGAGACAGATGAGGACGATGGCAATGGTCTGCTTGTGGCTGATCCCGACTAGAGGCAAAGTTGAGTATCGTGTGGGGTACGCATCTGAGAAGTTGAACATCACCTGTGATGGTTCCATCATGGAGCAAAACACCTCGATTGTGATAGCCTAGAATTTTTACCTAGGGATAGTTTTGTCCTTTCCTAATTATTCTAAGGGATTAAATTATTTTTAAATAATTTATTAGATCTGAAAATTTAATGAATCTAATTTAGACTTAATTTGGATTTAAATATCATTTTTATAGCTCATTAAATAGAAAAGGATTTTCTAGTGATTATGCTTAATTAAGAGAGGCTTAATCATGTTATACTATAAGAAATAGGGTAAGTAGGTGTAATTTAAAAATAGGGAAAATATATAACGAAAATTGGAATAATTCTAATTATATATGTTAAAAAATAGTAAATTAAAGTGTGATTAGGAAACCCTAGTAATTAAATATAAATAGGATCGGTGAGATTAGAAGGATGGCAAACCCTAGAAATAAGGGGAAAAGGCTTGGACGACTAAGAGAGAGTTTGGACATGGGAAGCTAAAGGAGAAGGCCATGGAGATTTAAAAAGAAGGATTTAGTTATTCAGGTAGGTGGATCTACAGTTTGTTTCCAACGAGAATATTAGATTATTGAATAATATATCAAAAACATGATTTTGATTGTGTGCTCTATATTGAAATTCTAAAAATGTTATTATTTATTGTTCCTTGATAATAAAAAAAATCCATTGTATAGTTGTTTCATTAACTGCTGTGTATGAAAAATAAAACAAGGGTTAGGGAGATGGGTTTGTTAGTATGATTTAGAAGAAAAGAGATTGATTGTTAGGTTCAAAAGAAAGTCAATGATATTGAAACAGTTGTTGTTTTAATCAGTTAAGGATTTTGGGAAGGATTGAAAGAACCTGTGGGGTTTTCTGAAGTGAGATCTCCGAGAGATGAAGAAACTATGATTTTTCAAGATGAAATAAGATAGAACCCAAAGTAACTGTTATGGAAAAGAGATTGAGAAACATTGGGTCGTTGGGTAGATTCACGAGAGAAAGATGGGGTTGTGCGAAATAGTAATTAAGAAAGAATTCCAGAAAGAAAGATTGTTTGGTCATGGAAGAAATAAGTAAAGAACAAATTGATTGGTGTTATGTGTTGTAGTCACGAGAGAGGGGAATGAAAGAGAACGAGAAAAAAAAGGAGAGAGAGAGAAGGAAAGAGGGAGAAAGAAAGAGAGAGAGAGAGAGATACGTACCAACGATCCTTCATGGAAGTGGTAGAAGTTACTTTCGTGCTTTTTAACTATTTTTTATGTGTTCTTGATGCCTAGTTTCTTGCAGTTATGGGTTACAGTTGTGTAGGGTGTGTTGAATGTAGGTATGTGGAAGTCTGTTCTAGTGTTTGAATGTTAAAGGAGTGTAGAACGTGGGTCTAAATGTTAGGTGTGTTTGGAGGGAAAAGATTGTACTTTAAAAGGGAAAATATTTGGAATGAATAGAGAAGCATTAATCTCTCCAATTCTGTTCAGGAGGAGGCTATTCCTCGAAAGTAGCCAAATCTCTACAAAATAGCTAAAAAAAGGCACAAATCGTGTATCAGTGGTATCAGAGCGGATGACCTTGGGATGGCAAAAGAAATCTGATTGTCTAAATTAGACCAATTGGTGAGCCAATTCAAGACATCTGAAGTTCATGGACAAGCTTTTGCTACCATTCAACAAGATTCGAAGGAGCAAAGGCAACTGTTAAATGAACTACTGCAAAAGTTCAACACTCTCAGCCCCCAACCAAACAACTCAGCAAGGGACAAGGGGGAACAATCTAGTGATGGGTCGTTGAATCGCATGGCTGACATTACCCATGAGGACCATGAACGGGCCATTCACACTAGTGCCACTCGGCTTGAATTTCCCTAATTTGATGGCGTTGATCCTTCCGGATGGGTGTATAGGGCTAAGAAATTTTTTGTTCATCATCAAACACCAAGTACACAAAAATTGCTCATTGCCTCCTTCCATATGGAAGGCAAAGCCTTAAAATGGTTTAGGTGGATGGAAAAGTAAGAAGCTATTATATGTTCGGAATCATTTACAAAGGCATTGACAGTACGGTTTGGTCTAACGCAATATGAAGATCCTATAGCCTTACTCACAAAGTCGCGGCAGACTCCTATAGATGAATAAACCCACCACATTAACTACTGCAGTAGGTTCGGCATGCCTACAAGAGGACAGAGTCATGGCTAGGAGGAAGCAATATCAACAGGAAGGCCATCGCAACTCATCGCCAATCATGATGGGACAAGCAAAGTTCATGTTCCACGAATCAAAAGACTCACGCCAATAGAGATGGAGTGTCGAGATAAAGGGCTTTGTTAAAATTGTGATGAAAAATTCCATCTTGGTCATCGGTGGATCCAAAAGCTTTACCTCACAGATGGTATGTAGCCAAATGAAGAGGAAGTAGAGGAGAAAGATGATGCAATTGTTGGTGAACAGGAGATGAAGGAAGAGGAGCCAGAAATTTCACTTCACGCCATCGTGAGATCTGCATCTCCTCAAACCATGAGGATGACAAGACAATTGGGTTGTAGACCAATTGTGGTGCTTATCGACTCCGGAAGTACCCATAATTTTCTCGATCTGAACCTTAGTAAGAAGGTGGGGTTGACAATCAAGGATAGCTACAAGTTCGAGGTTACGGTGGCAAATGGAGACAAATTGCCTTACCAAGGCAAATTCTCAAACGTGTCCATACTTCTACAGGAAGTACCAATCACCACAGATTTTTTTTTTTTTTGTTACCATTGGGAGCTTGTGATGCAGTTCTCGGAGCACATTTGCTTCAGACACTTGGACCCATTGTTTGGGACATCAAAAATTTAAGAATGGAGTCTTCAAGGGTGAGTCAAATCAAGCCATGAAAGACCAAAAATAAGGAAAAAGTATGCTACAGGAAAAAGCATTATGCTCATACAATTATTTAGTTGTGATATACCCCACCAGCATCTGATTATGACAACCAGGTGAAAGAACTCTTGCAGAAGTTCCAAGACATCTTCAAGGAACCCAAGGGGTTGCCTCTTCAACGTAGTCATGACCATGATATTCCCTGCCGGAGGGAACCCAACCCATTTCGGTTCGACCTTACCAATTTCCTTACTACCAGAAATCAGAGATCGAGAAGATAGTGCGGGAGATGCTACAACAGGGGATCATACGGCCAAGTCAAAGTCCGTTTTCATCTTTGGTTCTTTTGATTCAAAAGAGTGATGGAAGTTGGCGATTTTGTGTTGACTATCGAACCTTGAACCAAGCAACTATCAAAGATAAGTTTCCTATACCTATTGTGGATGAACTCTTGGATGAACTTCATGGTTCTTCTATCTTTTCAAAGTTCGACTTGTGCTCAGGATATCACCAAATTCGGGTCCAGCCTGCTGATATTCACAAGACTACTTTCCGCACACACGAAGGGCATTACGAATTCCTCATTATGCCATTCGGGCTCTCAAATGCGCTGTCCACCATTCAAGCTCTAATTAATGAGGTATTCCGCCCTTTGTTAAGACAATTTGTTCTCGTATTTTTCGATGACATCTTGATGTATAGTCAAAATTATGAAGATCATTTAAGGCATTTACAGCTTGTCTCAAGCATATTAAGTGTAATATCCTGAATTTTTTAATATAATAATATAATTAAATAAATCTGAAAATATTTTGAAATAAAGATTTATTCTAAATATTTGGAGGAATAATATTAATAGTCCAAAATTATAGATAATTAAATAAATGAATAGTAGTGAATTTGAACAATTGGAATTAAAATAGTAACTTTAATTAATTAGAAGAATAATGTTAATTTGGAAACTTAGGGAAGTAAAATAATAATTCAACTTCATATTAAAGAAATAAACAATATGAAGATTAAATTTGAATTTAGAAGTAATCTTATGATTAAAAAGGACTTAAATAAAGAAAAGTGTATTTTGGTAATTTCCTAATGAGTAAATTTATAAATTGATTAATGAAATAATTATTAGACTTAAACATTTAATTAGACGTGACTAGGGTTTAATTTAGATTTAAATAACATGATTTATGGCCTAATAGGTTAGAAAATGACTTATTTGTAATGATAATTAATTAAGGGCCTTAAATTTGGGAATAAGAGAGATTTTGGGGTGATTTAGTGATATTTAAAAATATAGATTTAACTTAGCACGAAAATTGATTTAATTAGAAGTTTCTTTTATATAGGATTTGAGAGATAAGATTTGGAAGGAGAGTTGAAATAGAAATAGGAAAGTGGATTAGTTAAAGAATTTCCAAATTCAAGTAGGACTCTTTATTTGGGTATGTATAAAAGAGAATGATAATAATAATTTAGGGTTTTTTTGCTTGATACCATGGCTGGAAAAAGAAGAGGAGAGAACTCTTGGATGTGGAGAATATGGAGGAAAAGAGAGAGAAAATATAGTCTAGAGAGAGGGAGAGGACATGATAAACTTTAAGGAAGAAGAAGTTGTTGTAGAATCTTCCAACCAACTGCCATCAACAAGTGATCTATAGACGCTGAACCGTTGGATTGAGCTCAAATCTTGTGGCGATGTTCCTGACACGTAGATCTTTAATCTTAATGGTGGAGATGGGGTTTGGATTCTCTAGAGTGGTGCGAAATTCATAAAACGTGGCTGCTTTGCGATATTCTAAAAAATATAGGATTTTTACGAAAATAGGTAAGTAGCAACCCTTCTCTGGCAAAACTTGCATGATTTAATGTTTAGACAACAAATATATTGTTCTTCAGTTTTGTGATGATTTAGAAACATGTTGAAGAGGTTTAAATCATGGAAAAATACATCTTGTTCTTCTCATTTGGTTTTCTGTTTACTTTGATATTTGATGAGAAATCATGATTTGATTGTAAGAAATTGGTCTTGATCTTGTTGAAATGTTTTATCACTTGTTTACATTGATTTTAGATGAGTTGGAATTGATTTTTATTGATAGAAATAAATTTTAGAAGATTTAGGAGAGAAATCGGAAATCTGAAATTTCCCAGAATTTACGAGTTTACACGAGCACTAGACACGTCGCTCGAGCGCCCTGTTGAGTGTCCATTGAACTGGTTAAATTGTGAGACCGCTTGACACCAAGTGTTGAGTGATTTGTTAAGCGCCTAACCCAGATTTTCTGATTTTGGGGAAAATACCTAGATTTTGATGATAAAATGATTTTTGGACAAATCCAACACATGTATAAATAAGATTTGGGTGTTTATAAATTGTTTTCAGTGGCCAAGTAATTTTATAAAAATTATACAAGATTTTGTATAGTTCAACTGACATAGCTCATATTTTGGTTCCAAGAGGGAATCTGACTTTAAATTTGATTTGTTTGTGAATTGGTTGGTTTCAACACTTGTAAAAGTATATTTTGAAGATGTTTTAAATTCTAGAACAATAAGAAAATGTTTTCTACAGATTTGGGGTAGATTAAGTCTATTTCTCGGATTTTGACAGTTTTGTGTAAAATTGTTTTTCTCCATGAAGGAGATGGTTCTTCTTGTTATTTATCTCCATGATGGAGTACATCTTTGCCATAAGGGTAGCAAACATAATTTATCTCCATGAAGGAGTGATTTGCCAAGAGGGCAATATTGACATTAAATTGACCATGAGGGCTGTAAATTCTTTGCCATGAGGGCATTACACTTATATTTGGTCATGAGGACCACCTATTTTGTTTTGATTTGTGTCTTAGTGGGCTTAGCTTGTTATAGATCCATAGTTTAGCTAGTAGTGAAGTGTGTCTATATTTGTTGTAACATCTGTGGATTTTATTAATTAAATAAAATAATTCATCTTGGAGATTTTAGAATATATATTTATTAATTGTTATTATTTATTTAGGTGATGAGATGGAAGGCCAAGATTAAGAGTTTTGTTAAAATCTAACGGTGGATGATCCATTGCAAAGGTTAGTATCATTCAGAATTTTATATGGATTTTGATTGGCTGGTTTGAGTGTGTGGTGTGGGGTGGTGAAGCATGGAATCATTCATTTAAATAGGGTTAACTAGGGTGGAGCATTCGTTGGAGGCTTGGCTTTGGGGTTTTGTTTGAGCTAGGCGGCTGGAGAAAAGGACGGAGAAGAGAGGAAGGAAACCTTTGCTTGGGGGGTTACTGTTCCATTACAAGTAAGCAGTAACCCTTATCAAACATTAAATCTGTATATTGATTTCAGGTTAATCGTTAAAACTGAAATGTTGTTGAGTTAATCTACAATGCTATTGGCTTGATTGTTATGATCTGTTATTGTTTTGATAATCTTGAGGGTTTATTTATTGTTTTACTTGTTGGATGAGAGTATGACTGAGACAATAGCCATGCAAAAACTGGTACGGTTGTTAAGAATCACAAGAGAAGCAAATGGGTTCTTTCGGAAGAGAGAGAATCAGAATAAGAAAGATGGGTTCTCAGGTTTGACTAGTATAGAAGAAGGAGAAGTTGGGTATTTTCGTATGAGTCAAAGAAATATCATTGTTGATGAGGTCAGCTTTGTTGTTTGCAATGGTTACTAGAAATGTTTGCTAGAATACAGAATACAGAAGAAAGAAAAAAAAACGTAAGAAGGAAGAGGACAAAAACAGAAAAGAGAGAAAAGAGAGGGAGAGAGGGAGAGAGAGAGTGAGAGAGAGAACCATAGCATTCCTTGGGATTACTGTGGCAGTCTTCACATGATTCATGGTAGCAATAATAAGGAGAAAGATGCTGCTGGTATGGTTGTTGCTAGGAGGTAATCTGGGTTTTCGGAAGAAAGAATTGAACAATGTGTGATAGGATTTCAGATTAAGAAATTTTATGGAATAGGTAAAAGATGGGTATGTTCGTATGAAGGAGAATGTATATATATAGGTTGTATAAATGAGCATAATACACATGAAGAGGGGGCTGTTAATGGGGGGATATAATGCTGAAGAGAAAGGAAAAACAAAAGGGAGAGTGCAGAGAACGTGAATGAGGGATAGAGGGAGTGTTAAGGCAATTAATAGGAGATGATGCAATAGGATGACAAGGTAGGAAGATGGGGGAATTGGTTTGCTTTTCTACGGAAGAGAGAGAGAGAGAGTTGGGTTCGTCTTATTGCAGGGTCCTATTTGGTAAATTAGAAACTCTTTTAGGTTAGTTTGTTGTTTCAAAACTTAAAGTTAAAAGAAGAGTGGAAATTACACCTTTACCCATTGCATCCTCTTGTTATTCTTACAAACCATGCATGTTAAATTGTGATATAGCAAGTTAACATCCTCTCTAGTGCACCATATGCTTGATGATTTCACAAATACTATATAGGTTATGATTTAGTAATAATTACTTTAAAATGATACATTACAATGACACTTTTTATTTTATAGTGATATGGTTATGCTATTTATCCTATGATTAACAAGAAGCTAATCTTTAGAGTTGTACTTTTATTGTTTTGTTAGAATAGTAATACTATATTTGAAGGTATGGCTATCTTAGTATAAATATTATGAATACATCCCAAGGCAAAATAAATTATTTACTTTGTACCATCAATAAATAAATAAAACAGTAATAATAAATATTTAACTGTAATGACAAGTAATTAAATAGGTATTATGTTCAACCAAAATAAATAAATAAATAGCAAAACCACTTCTGCTAGACGAAACTCACATGTATCCTATGGGTTGTTTTCTCACCCGTGTATCTCGGGATGAGTTGGATTCCTCTCCATGTATCTTGGATTGAGGGTTTGATTTTCCCATGTACTTTGGAATGAATTATTGGTTCCCTCCATGTATCTTGGAGTGGTGTTGATGCTATGGTTGGCACTATTGGAATGGGTTGGTTATTTTGATTTTGGTTTTAGTGTCTAGCGGGCATAGCTATGTGTGGATCCATGCGTCAGCTAGGTAATGAAATGGGCCAGTCCTTGTTAGGTGAATCCCGTGTTCCATGTATGCGTACCACCATGTATCTTGGTGAGGCCTTCCTGTATCTGGTTGTGCTGCAGCGACCCGTACCACCGCGTATCTCGGTGAGGTCTTTCTTTATGTTATCATTGTAGTTTGATTGGGTTGTACTTGCCAACCCACTCCTGTATCGAGTTTGGGTGCTCCGCAATATGTCGATGTCCCAAACCCAGAGTAGGCCGGCTTCGTACATAAGTCGTGAGGTGGCAAAATTGGAATGGGTAGTCGACCTCTCAAAGAAGTCTAATTTCATTAGTCCTGTGAGATAGCAATGTGAATTGTTGACTATATTTGATATGAAAAAGGTTAGTGGATTTACACAAGATGTTGTTTTTATCTATGTAACCTCATGAAAGGTTTTGATAAATTATATGACTGTGTTTTCTTGCATGCATGTTACTGCTTACTGGGATTTCAATCTCATCAAACGTTTTAAATGTTTTGTTTTCAGACTATCCAGGTGATAACGCTCCTGAAGGGGTAGATCATTAAAGGGTAGAGGATCTGGTTGGAGACGACTCAGGCAATCATTACTGTTGATGTAGGGTGTCTTGTTGGACAATGCTTTATTTTATTGACTTGTTGCTTTATGGATTTTTCTTTGTTAGTAGAATTGGTTGGTAGTTGACCTTGTTCCAGACTTTTATCGAGGATTTTATCTAGTATTGGGATGTCATGATTCTACATTTTGGTAAAGGTATTAATATTTGACTTTGGATTTTGCATACTCTGATGTATTTGATCTTAGTCTGGAATTAGTTGTTATATTTTTGGCTCGCAAGGTTCATGTCTTGGACTTGGATTTATCTTATTAAGAATAAATCTGGGTCCGAGGCGTGACACCTAAAGGTGTTATTAGAGCATATAATTAGGATCCTCAATCCTAGGTAGTTGAAAGCCTTACGTTGGTTATGGGATGTGTGCTCGTTCGATAGAACCTTTAACATTCATAGATGAGTGATTCATAACCTAGATTCATCTCTTGTTTTGCAGTTGAAATGGCTAGACGGCGCAATTTAGAGGGTATCTATGCTGAGGCTCTAGCTGCTAAGGCCCCAGATATGGATGAGCAGATGGGGCAGGTTTGGAGAGCCTTGGGATCAGTGTCTACTCTTTTGAACAGAGAGGCCGAGGAGAGACAGAGACAGAATCAGGATATTGGGGCACAGCAGAGATTCCATAGGCAGGGTCAGTCTTCTATTTCGGAGTTAGAGCAGTTCAGAAAAATGTCTCCACCCAGCTTCCAAGGTTTACCTGATCCTATGGAGGCTGAGAAGTGGGTGATGAGGATAGAGAAAATTTTTACAGCTATGAGATGCCCAGAGGATAGGAAAGTAGAGTTGGCTACTTTCATGTTGGAGGGGGAAGCCGAGTTTTGGTGGCAGGGAGTCATTAGAGGAATTGGAAATGCGGGTCAGCTATCTTGGGAACAGTTTAGAGATAAATTTTATGAGAAGTTCTTCTCAGAGGAGGTGAGACTTCAGAAGGAAGGGGAATTTATGACTATTTCTCAGGGTAGCATGACTGTGGCGCAATACGAGGCCAAGTTTTCAGAGCTAGCTAGATTTGCTCCCCACATGGTTGGGGATGAGGCCAAGAAGACTCCTCATTTTCAGAGAGGCCTGAGATCCGACATTCGCAGCAGAGTGTCTCTGTTGCTGTGTACTCAGTTCATGGACTTGTTCCGTAGAGCTACAGTAGTCGAGAGGGAGATGGGCTTGAAGAATTCTGAGCCGAGCAGATCAAGGGCCCCAGCTAGACCAATATCTGATCATAAGAGGTTCTATGCAAGAGATAAGAGGCAAAGAACAGGTTTTGGTGATCAGAAGAGGAGCACTTTGGCTAGTGGGAGTTGTACTAGGTGCGGACGATTCCATGTGCCAGGGCCGTGTTTTGCACCTTTTGGAGCATGCTTTAGATGTGGACAGCATGGCCATAGGATTTTAGACTGTCCAAACCCCTCTTCGTATCAGCCATTACAAATTAGGCATACCCCACAGGCTGAGGTGCAGGCCCCTCCTCCCAGATTTCAGAGTGGATTCCAGGGGCAGCGATCTGGGCAAAAATCTGCGTTTGGTCAGAAGCAGATTCGGAGGACAGGACCAGCTGGTAGAACAATACAATTAGGATCGGGCCAGAGACAGCAAGCAGCAGCCCCACGGCGCCAGCCTACTCAGGGTAAAGTATATGCAGTTACAGCTCGGGACGAGCCGGAGACTCCGGAACTTGTTGGAGGTATGGTTTATGTTTGTGGTCGTACTGCTATATGTTTATTTGATTCCGGAGCTTCCCACTCCTTTGTTACTCCTATGTTTGCTTGTCGTATTGGGTTGTCACCTAAATTTATGGATTCTGTGTTATCTGTACATTCCCCCTTGGGTGAGTCAGTTAGTGTTCAGACAGTATACCGTGATTGCATGGTTAGATTGGGCCCGTTGAGGTTATCAATTGATTTGATTAGTCTTAAATTTGGGGACTTTGATGTGATTGTGGGAATGGACTGGTTGGCTAAAAACCATGTAAGCATTGATTGCTTTAAAAAGACCAGCACAATTAGTTTGCCTGAGCAACCAGTGTTGTGTTATATTTGTGAAGGGTTGAAAACCCGTCTTAGTTTGGTAGCTTCTCTTGAAGTGGATGAGGATAAGGCAACAGAAGTCAACCTTGTAGACGTTCCTGTGGTTAGGGAATTTGTAGACATTTTTCCTGAGGAATTGCCAGGGTTGCCCCCGCAGAGGGAGATTGATTTTAGGATTCAGCTCCAACCCAGTACACATCCTATCTCCAAGCAACCATATAGGATGTCTCGGTCTGAATACCAGGAGTTAAAGAAGCAGATTGATGAACTGCTAGAAAAGGGGTACATTAGACACAGTTCTTCACCTTGGGGTGCACCTGTGTTGTTTGTCCAGAAGAAGGACGGGTCGATGAGGATGTGCATCGACTATAGGCTGTTGAATCAGGCCACTGTGAAGAATAAGTACCCACTCCCAAGAATAGATGATTTGTTTGATCAATTGAGAGGGGCAGCATGGTTTTCTAAGATTGACTTGAGATCTGAATACCATCAGTTGAGGGTAGCACCAGAGGATGTGGAGGAGACAACTTTCCGATCGAGATATGGCCACTTTGAGTTCTTAGTCATGCCCTTTGGGTTGACGAATGCCCCAGCTGCATTCATGGCCTTGATGAATCAGATATTCCACCCTTACTTGGATAGTTTTGTGGTAGTTTTTATCGATGACATATTGGTATACTCTCGGAGTGAGGAGGAGCATAGGAATCATTTGAGGATTTTATTGCAGACTCTTAGGGAGCACCAGTTGTATGCCAAATACAGCAAGTGTCAGTTTTGGCTGCAACAAATATCCTTTCTAGGACACATTATTTCTGGAGAAGGCCTTTCAGTGGACCCAAGTAAAGTCCAAGCAGTGTCAAATTGGCCTAGACCGAGCAATGTTTCAGAAGTCCGCAGTTTTCTCGGGTTGGCTGGATATTATAGGAGGTTTATAGAGGGATTTTCCAAGATTGCAGCTCCTTTGTCCCACTTAACCAAGAAGGCAATAAAATTTGTGTGGGATGAAAAATGTGAGCGAAGCTTCCAAGAATTGAAACAAAGACTGACTTCGGCTCCAGTCTTGATTATTCCCTCCGAGAATGAAGGATTTACCATTTACTGCGATGCATCTAGAGTGGGACTCGGATGTGTTCTCATGCAGCAAGGTCGGGTTGTATCTTATGCTTCTAGGTTGTTGAGACCACACGAGAAAAATTACCCTACTCACGACCTAGAGCTAGCTGCTATTGTGTTTGCCTTAAAGATTTGGAGGCACTATTTATTTGGGGCACAATTTGAAATTTACTCTGATCATAAAAGTTTGAGATATCTCTTCTCACAGAAGGATTTGAATATGAGGCAGAGAAGGTGGGTGGACTTACTTAAGGATTTCAGATGCACCATTAACTACCACCCAGGAAAGGCAAATGTAGTAGCCGACGCCTTGAGCCGTAGAGGGATGTCAGAGGACCCAGTGGCTACTTTAGCATCCATGATGGCCAACCAATGTAGTTTAATCGCAGAAGTCAGGGATTGGCAGGCAGAGTTCAGTTTGTCTAGTGATGGGATGATTTTGGCACGGATACAGGTTGAGCCAGACTTGATACAACGTATTCGGGAGAGACAGGTGGATGATTCCAAATTGGCTGAGACCAAGAAATTGATTCTAGCTGGTGCAGATAAGGTTAAAGATTTTGAGGACAGAGATGGCATTTTGAGGTTCAGAGGTAGGATATGCGTTCCTAATGATGAAGAAATCAAAAGAATAATATTAGAAGAGGGCCACAAATCTAAATATACAGTTCATCCAGGAAGCACCAAAATGTACAAGAATTTGAAGGCAGTCTATTGGTGGTCTGGGATGAAAAGGGAGATAGCAGAGTTTGTCTCTCGGTGCTTAGTGTGCTAGCAGGTTAAGGCTGAGCACAAGAGGATGCCGGGGTTGTCGCAACCACTTCCTGTTCCAGAGTGGAAGTGGGAGCACATCACCATGGATTTTGTTTCAGGGTTGCCAGTCACAATGAGGCAACATGATGCTATTTGGGTGATAGTAGATAGATTGACAAAGTCTGCACACTTTTTGCCTATTCAAATGTCCCAACCTTTGATTTCTTTGGCAGAGCTCTATGTTAGGGAGATAGTGAGATTGCATGGGGTGCCAGTATCCATAGTATCTGATCGTGACCCCCGGTTCACTTCAAGGTTTTGGAAGAAGTTACAGGATGCTATGAGGACACAACTAAAGTTTAGCACTAGTTTTCACCCACAGACGGATGGGCAGTCAGAGAGAACGATTCAGACATTAGAAGATATGTTGAGGTGTTGTGTGCTTGATTTTGGTGGAAGTTGGAGTAAATACTTGCCGCTTGTTGAGTTTGCTTACAATAACAGCTATCAAGCTAGTATAAAAATGGCACCGTATGAGGCCTTGTATGGAAGAGTTTGCAGATCTCCTTTATGTTGGGAAGAGGTTGGTGAGAGACAGTTACTAGGCCCACAATATGTACAAGACAGTGTTGACAAGGTGAAACTCATAAGGCAACGTCTTAAGACAGCACAGAGCAGACAAAAGAGTTATGCGGATAACAGGAGACGTGACCTGGAATTTGATGTTGGTGATTACGTATTTCTAAAGGTCTCCCCATCTCGAGGCATTATGAGATTTGGCAGAAAAGGGAAACTGTCTCCACGTTTTATCGGGCCATTTGAGATTGTAGATAAGGTCAGTGTTGTTTCGTATAGACTGGCATTGCCTCCACAACTTGCAGGCGTGCATGACGTGTTCCATGTGTCGATGCTTCGACGCTACGTTCCTGATAGTAGCCACGTCATTGCCTATGAACCTCTGCAGATTCGGGAGAACTTGTCCTTTGTTGAACATCCTGTGCAGATCTTAGACAGGCGTGAACAAGTTCTTCGTACCAAGACCATTCCCTTGGTGAAGTTGCTGTGGCAGCATCACTCATCGGAAGAAGCAACTTGGGAGAATGAGAAGGAAATGAAAGACAAGTACCCAGAATTGTTTCCCGAGTTACTAGGTAAAATTTCGAGGGCGAAATTTATTTTGTAGGGGGGTAGGATGTAACATCTGTGGATTTTATTAAATAAATAAAATAATTCATCTTGGAGATTTTAGAATATATATTTATTAATTGTTATTATTTATTTAGGTGATGAGATGGAAGGCCAAGATTAAGAGTTTTGTTAAAATCTAACGGTGGATGATCCATTGCAAAGGTTAGTATCATTCAGAATTTTATATGGATTTTGATTGGCTGGTTTGAGTGTGTGGTGTGGGGTGGTGAAGCATGGAATCATTCATTTAAATAGGGTTAACTAGGGTGGAGCATTCGTTGGAGGCTTGGCTTTGGGGTTTTGTTTGAGCTAGGCGGCTGGAGAAAAGGACGGAGAAGAGAGGAAGGAAACCTTTGCTTGGGGGGTTACTGTTCCATTACAAGTAAGCAGTAACCCTTATCAAACATTAAATCTGTATATTGATTTCAGGTTAATCGTTAAAACTGAAATGTTGTTGAGTTAATCTACAATGCTATTGGTTTGATTGTTATGATCTGTTATTGTTTTGATAATCTTGAGGGTTTATTTATTGTTTTACTTGTTGGATGAGAGTATGACTGAGACAATAGCCATGCAAAAACTGGTACGGTTGTTAAGAATCACAAGAGAAGCAAATGGGTTCTTTCGGAAGAGAGAGAATCAGAATAAGAAAGATGGGTTCTCAGGTTTGACTAGTATAGAAGAAGGAGAAGTTGGGTATTTTCGTATGAGTCAAAGAAATATCATTGTTGATGAGGTCAGCTTTGTTGTTTGCAATGGTTACTAGAAATGTTTGCTAGAATACAGAATACAGAAGAAAGAAAAAAAAACGTAAGAAGGAAGAGGACAAAAACAGAAAAGAGAGAAAAGAGAGGGAGAGAGGGAGAGAGAGAGTGAGAGAGAGAACCATAGCATTCCTTGGGATTACTGTGGCAGTCTTCACATGATTCATGGTAGCAATAATAAGGAGAAAGATGCTGCTGGTATGGTTGTTGCTAGGAGGTAATCTGGGTTTTCGGAAGAAAGAATTGAACAATGTGTGATAGGATTTCAGATTAAGAAATTTTATGGAATAGGTAAAAGATGGGTATGTTCGTATGAAGGAGAATGTATATATATAGGTTGTATAAATGAGCATAATACACATGAAGAGGGGGCTGTTAATGGGGGGATATAATGCTGAAGAGAAAGGAAAAACAAAAGGGAGAGTGCAGAGAACGTGAATGAGGGATAGAGGGAGTGTTAAGGCAATTAATAGGAGATGATGCAATAGGATGACAAGGTAGGAAGATGGGGGAATTGGTTTGCTTTTCTACGGAAGAGAGAGAGAGAGAGTTGGGTTCGTCTTATTGCAGGGTCCTATTTGGTAAATTAGAAACTCTTTTAGGTTAGTTTGTTGTTTCAAAACTTAAAGTTAAAAGAAGAGTGGAAATTACACCTTTACCCATTGCATCCTCTTGTTATTCTTACAAACCATGCATGTTAAATTGTGATATAGCAAGTTAACATCCTCTCTAGTGCACCATATGCTTGATGATTTCACAAATACTATATAGGTTATGATTTAGTAATAATTACTTTAAAATGATACATTACAATGACACTTTTTATTTTATAGTGATATGGTTATGCTATTTATCCTATGATTAACAAGAAGCTAATCTTTAGAGTTGTACTTTTATTGTTTTGTTAGAATAGTAATACTATATTTGAAGGTATGGCTATCTTAGTATAAATATTATGAATACATCCCAAGGCAAAATAAATTATTTACTTTGTACCATCAATAAATAAATAAAACAGTAATAATAAATATTTAACTGTAATGACAAGTAATTAAATAGGTATTATGTTCAACCAAAATAAATAAATAAATAGCAAAACCACTTCTGCTAGACGAAACTCACATGTATCCTATGGGTTGTTTTCTCACCCGTGTATCTCGGGATGAGTTGGATTCCTCTCCATGTATCTTGGATTGAGGGTTTGATTTTCCCATGTACTTTGGAATGAATTATTGGTTCCCTCCATGTATCTTGGAGTGGTGTTGATGCTATGGTTGGCACTATTGGAATGGGTTGGTTATTTTGATTTTGGTTTTAGTGTCTAGCGGGCATAGCTATGTGTGGATCCATGCGTCAGCTAGGTAATGAAATGGGCCGGTCCTTGTTAGGTGAATCCCGTGTTCCATGTATGCGTACCACCATGTATCTTGGTGAGGCCTTCCTGTATCTGGTTGTGCTGCAGCGACCCGTACCACCGCGTATCTCGGTGAGGTCTTTCTTTATGTTATCATTGTAGTTTGATTGGGTTGTACTTGCCAACCCACTCCTGTATCACGTTTGGGTGCTCCGCAATATGTCGATGTCCCAAACCCAGAGTAGGCCGGCTTCGCACATAAGTCGTGAGGTGGCAAAATTGGAATGGGTAGTCGACCTCTCAAAGAAGTCTAATTTCATTAGTCCTGTGAGATAGCAATGTGAATTGTTGACTATATTTGATATGAAAAAGGTTAGTGGATTTACACAGGATGTTGTTTTTATCTATGTAACCTCATGAAAGGTTTTGATAAATTATATGACTGCGTTTTCTTGCATGAATGTTACTGCTTACTGGGATTTCGATCTCATCAAACGTTTTCAAATGTTTTGTTTTCAAACTATCCAGGTGATAACGCTCCTGAAGGGGTAGATCATTAAAGGGTAGAGGATTTGGTTGGAGATCACTCAGGCAATCATTACTGTTGATGTAGGGTGTCTTGTTGGACAATGCTTTATTTTATTGACTTGTTGCTTTATGGATTTTTCTTTGTTAGTAGAATTGGTTGGTAGTTGACCTTGTTCCAGACTTTTATCGAGGATTTTATCTAGTATTGGGATGTCATGATTCTACATTTTGGTAAAGGTATTAATATTTGACTTTGGATTTTGCGTACTCTGATGTATTTGATCTTAGTCTGGAATTAGTTGTTATATTTTTGGCTCGCAAGGTTCACGTCTTGGACTTGGATTTATCTTATTAATAATAAATCTGGGTCCGGGGCGTGACATTTGTGAGGATTAAGTCTAGTTCATTTATGCATTTTCTCCATGATGGAGAAGCCTCCCATGAGGGATGAGCTGAAACAATTCCACTTCCACCATGAGGGTGATGTCTCTTATATTCCACCATGAGAGTGATGATACGGCCGGATATGTTGCAGCATATTCTTAGACTGGATTGTTGGGACTAGGTCTTGGCCTTTCAAAGTAGTCATATTTCACGAGTCATGTGATGTCACAACTGTTTAGTTTGGATTGATGCTCATGATGAGCTTGATTGTATGGTTTGGATTTAATTTTTTTTGGAAAATATTCATTAAATGATTATTGTTTGTGGATTATGACTAGCCGGATTTATCATTGAATTCTTATACCTCAAGAAAAGTATTTTGATAGCAACATATGGACTGTTTTTATTCATGCATGTTGCTACTTACTAGGATTTTATATCTCACCCTATGTTTTTAATGTTTTGTTTTTAGATATGTTTAGAGAGGACGAACCATGGGTATTCTTGAGGGTATAGCTGCTGATTTAGAATAATGCCTTGTAGCTTGTAGAATTATTATTATTTTTGTATAATTGTTGATTAATTGTTTATGTTGACTTTTAGTTCAAATTGGAGGATTGTTATTATGATAATGAGTTCAAATTTGCAGTTGCCTTTTAATATTCAAATCTGATGTATATACAAATAGGACTTTATTTTGAAGTCTTTCGCTGTTATTGAAATATTAAAAAGTTGTTTAAATTTTAGTGTACTCCGATATGCAAGCATTGATTAATTATTGATTTTTATTTTGTTTCGGGCCATATAAATAGTACTTTGGATTTGGATTATTCATGAAGAATATATCCTAGTTTGGGGCGCTACATTAAGGGAGCATAAATTATATGCTAGAGAATCCAAATGCCAATTTGCTTGTAAAGGGTAGAATATCTAGACACATAATTACTGGTGTTGTAGCAGATCCTAGCAACATTTCAAGTATGTTGAGTTGGCCCCTTCCTACAACAACAGTCAAATCTCTTAGAGGATTTCTTGGTCTCACCGGTTATTACCAAAAGTTCATAATAGATTATGGTAAAATAGCTGCACGACTCACAGCAATGCTCAAAAAGAATTCCTTTGGTTGGACGAAAGAAGCCAAACAGGCCTTCGCTACCCTTAGCAAGGCTATATCCAATCCTCCTATTTTAGGACTTCCTGATTTCTCAAAGTTGCTAGTTTTTTTCCTTCTCAATCATCTTCTACCATTTTAGAGCCTAATTTTTCACCTCATCCCAAACATCCTCCTTCCTCTTTGCAAGAGTATCATTGTACCCTAGAATCCAATCATCCTATTTAAGATTCCATTTTTGAGTGTCATGCATCAGGGAAGCCTTATCCTCTTTCAAATTCTTTGGGTTATTAGTGCTTTTCTGAGGCTCATCGAATTATGCTCTTTCCATCACCTCTCAGACTGAGCCTCGAAGCTATCATGAGGCTTCTCAATCTACAGAATGGTTTGTGGTCATGGATACAGAATATAAGGCTTTAGTTGACAATAACACTTGGACAGTAACTTCTCTTCCTTCTCATAAGTCCACCATTGATTGTCGATGGGTGTATAAGATCAAGTATAAATCTATGGTACAGAGGAAAGGAAAAAGGCTCGTTTGGTGGCTAAGGGATTCACACAGTAGGTTTGTTCGGATTACCAGGATACATTCTCACGCCTAGCTAAGTTGGTGACAGTAAAGACTTTGTTAGCTCTTGCTGCAATTAAAGGCTGGCATATTTTTCTATTGGATGTCAATAATAACTTTTTGCATGGAGATTCACATAAGGAAGTTTATATGTCTATGCCGCCTGGTTATGAGTAGCAAGGGGGGTGTGCGCACCTAAACCTCGCCTAGATCGCACACCGGGCGCACCTTTGGTATGTGCCTCGGGACATTCAGAGTCGCCACTGCCTGAGAGTGCAGGCAGACACGGTTTTGCCCTAATCGGGTCTAAGTCTGGTCTGCGGCTTATTAGAGATCTGGCTAAGTCCTCGGTTACGATCCGGGGAAGTCCTAAAGACACCCCGGTCCGCCCCGTCGGTTTGACGGGTCCCTCGGGTCTCCTTGGTTTTTGAGTCAATCTCACCCTTCCTAGGCCAGCATGCTGCTTTATTTGGTCTGGTGGGACCCTCTGAAGGTGTGGGTCCCTTTTATTTTGATTTTATCTTCTTTATTTATCTAAATGAAATGGGTCGGACCCGGGTCCCGTTGGAAGACCTGTGGGCTGCCATGGTTGGGCCTTGGGCCCAGTTGGGTTATTGGGTAACCCATTTTGGTTATTTATTTAAACTATTTACACATGCCATGGGCTTAGTGGGCTTGGATTTGGCCCATTAGCCAAGGGTCAAGTGGCCTTGGACCTGTTTATTGAAAACAGGCCTGTTATGGGCTAGTCAAAAGTGGGCCCAACTAGTGGGCCAAAGGGGTCTTGATGGGCCTATCCAGGCCCAAAGTCCAAAAATGGGCTTAAGAAAGCCCAAAATGCTACAGAGGTCGGTTCAGGCCGGTTTAGGCCGGAATTGATCCAACCAGGCCGAGAAATTACATTTTTTAAGTTACATTACAATCGCCCGTATTTTCCATACGGTCCACCATCGCCCGTGAATGGAATCCGGTTGGCCTTGCCCGTGAAGTAAACACGGTCCAGACGGGACCGTTTTGAGTTTACGGGCACCTCCAGTTTTGCATTTTAGACGCCGATTCTTCCTGGGATCATTTCCGTGGTCTTCTTAAGTGCTTTAATGACTTCAGCTGGAATTCCGGGTTCTTCAAAGTCCTTCCCTTCTCTTTTGGCCTACAAGGCCTTCTTCTCCTTTCTTCTTCTTCTAACAGGAAGACCAGCATCTTTTGGGGTGATCCGTGATCATATTTTGGAGTGGGGAAGCGGGAAATTACAACACACTTCTTTAATTTCAAGAAGGGATCAATCCTTCTATGTCAAACACTTAAAAAAGGTTATTGGATTAGTTAATCAAAGTGTGTTTTTTTTTATACACTTCTTTTCTTCCTTTCTCGTAATGATCAATTATTTTGATATCATCTCCCCATGACACTCAAAACAGCAATGGAGTCAGTAACATTAAAAGTATTCAAAGGAGACTTAGAGAAGAAAGTGAAAATGGGAACATTGTAAAACTCAACATACTTACAATATGGTTTTTGTTAGTGGTGAATTCTCCGATGAATTTGGCAGCGCTTCCGCGTCCTTCAAATTTTGTTAGGATGAAATGGGAAGAGCTTGGTTAAGATGGATGGGTTCAAGGCCAAATTGAAGTGGATTTGGGCATGGTTTTGGGTAATCTTAGAGCATAGGCGTAGTTTGGGTATAAAAAGAGGTTTAGGTTTTGGAAGGGCAGGAATTGGGCAGGGTTTGGTCGTGGTAACAGCAAGGGAGAGAGGGGGTGAAGGCCTGGGAGAAGGCTTGTTCAAATGAGGGGGGGGGGGGGCCTCTCTATTTATAGGCAAAATTTCCGTGCCCGTATTTGAAGTACGGGCATGCCTTGCCCGTACTTCAAGTACGGGCGTGCCTTGCCCGTAATTCAAGTACGGGCGAAAAACGAATATTTGCAATTATCGCAGATTCGGCCGT
The DNA here is from genome assembly GCA_947561395.2 of Buxus sempervirens. Lineage (NCBI taxonomy): Eukaryota > Viridiplantae > Streptophyta > Magnoliopsida > Buxales > Buxaceae > Buxus > Buxus sempervirens. The sequence goes on along the minus strand of OX387184.1, from coordinate 46,443,038 downwards.
ACGGGACGCGTGTCCCGCCGTACAGCGACGCGTGTCTGCTTAGAGAATCTTGCCCGTATTTCAAATACGGGCATGCCCTGCCCGTAATTCAAATACGGTCCAGCACGTTTTTAAAATGTTTGGATTTCAAACCTTTATTCAATTTGGTTTTTTGCAAGATTCTTATCCGATTTTTCAATTATTTTATTAAAAAAGCGAGATTCTCTTTATTAAAATATTATTAAACACATTTATCTTATTTATTTTATTGGTTTATTCCATTTTCGCTGCCTTTTTTGCCACATGGGCAGTTTTTCTGAAACTTCAACTGCTCATAACTTCTTCATCCGGTGTCCGATTTCAACAAACTTAGTGTTGTTGGAACCGGTTCGGAACCACCTGTCCACTGGGTCAAGTTTGGCAGCTGAATTGGGGTCGAGCAAAAAGTCAACTTTTCATTCCCCAAAAGTTTGACCAGCTCATATCTTTTCCATCTGGACTCCGATTCCAGCAAATTCGGTTGCGTTAGAATCGTGTCGAAATGCTCTTTTCAATGAGATGAAGTTTGATGGCCAAATTCACTTGAATCAAAAAGTCAATTTTGACCCCCTCAAGGTTTGACTTTTAGTTTGACTTTTAATTTTTCTTTATTTTGGGGGTGCAAAAATCAGGTGTCTACAGGGGGCATGTTGAACCTTTAGTTTGTCGATTAAATAAGTCCTTGTATGGATTAAAATAGGCATCTTGACAATGGTTCAATAAACTGTCCTCATTTATTACTTCTCATGGTTTCACTCAATCCAAAGCACATTACTCATTGTTTGTCAGAAAAAGTGGCTGCTCATTCACGGCACTTTTGGTATATGTTGATGATATCATTGTGGAAAGCAATGATATTGATCTAATAACTCAGTTCAAGGGCATTCTTGGTAGTCAGTTTAAGTTGAAGGACTTGGGAACTTTAAAGTTCTTTCTTGGGTTAGAAGATCCACAATCATCTTAGGGCATTTCTATTGGTCAAGGGAAATATGCCTTAGAAATACTAAATGATGCTGGTTTTCTGGGAGCAAAATCAGCAAACTGTCCACTTATGCAGGGGTTGCAACTCAGCAAGACAGATGGGATCTTGATTGAAGATCCTAGTTTGTATAGGAGATTATTAGGGAGGCTACTGTATTTGACAATCACAATACCAAACTTGTCCTATCCTGTTCCAGTTTTAAGTCAGTTCCTTGATGCTCCTCGGCAACCACAGTTGGATGCAGCTTATCAATGTGTTGAGGTATCTAAGAGGGACTCTGGGACAAGGATTATTTTTTGATGTTAAGTCCACTATACAACTTAAAAGGATTCTGTGATGCAGATTGGGCAACTTGTGATGATACACAAAGGTCAATCACAGGTTTTTGTATATTTCTTGGCAACTCCTTAATCTATTTGAAGTCCAAAAAGTAGCAGACCGTATCTAAATCCTTAGCTGAAGCAGAGTATAGGTCAATGGTAGTTGCTACTTGTGAACTCACATGGGTTAAGTATGTTTTAAAGGGCTTAGGTGTGGAGCATTCTAATCCATTTCTGCTGTTTTGTGATAATACAACAGCCATACATAGTCGAGAATCCAGTATTCCATGAACGAACAAAACACATAGAGATCCACTTGCATCTTGTGAAAGACAAAGTGCAAAATTGAGATATCAAAACAATGCACCTTTCTTCACAAAACCAACTTGCTGACCTTTTGACCAAATCCTTAAGAATTGCCAGATTGAATGTTTTATTAGCTAAGATGGTTATTATACTGAGCTGTCTATTTGCTTAGCAGTCCTTGTAAGTCGATTTGTTAGCTTTACATTTATATATTGGTCATATGCTTTAGATGTACTATTCAATAAAAGAATTTTCATTTAGAAACAAATTCTTGTTCTCTTCTCTCTCTAAGCTTCTCTATTAAGCTTTCAATTCCTTTCACGTTTCTTAAGATTTCACATGGATTCTTAACGAATAAGAAAAGTTGATTCAGGTCATGGACAAGGGCCATTGGCTATGATGTCATGGTTGTAATTGTGGGTGGATGCGATTTTAAGAAAAGTAGATTTGGGTGACGGAACAAGGTCCATTGGCTGTGATAGCATGGTTTCAATTATGGGTGGAAGTGATTTAAAGTAGCTTCGAAGAACAATGAGAGGGTTGTTTAGGCCAATAGCAACAGGCAAATAACTAAAGGCAACAGAGGGACAAATGTTGCTGAGAGCAGAAATGGCAAATGTTAGTATTGGTGGTTGGTTGGCAGCGGAGAGATGTCTCACTAATGTGATAACAAATATGATAGTGGAGTTACCTAGTGATCAGGGAAGCGTCGTAGTAAAGGCCTTCCTGTGATTTTAGGAAAAAAAGAAAAAAGAAACTCCATTTAACAAGGAATCATTCTTCTCCTATGGAAATCATATGGATCAAAGTTTTGGTTCCAGTTGATAGGACCCGGTAAAGTATATGGATAAACTTTTGAATGGTGGTGGCCAAAGGCCATCTGAACCCTCCTAGTCGAGTAAGCAATTTACTTTGATTTTGTTGTGGGGTTATCGTTAGATTTTGAAGTTGTCATGTTTCGTGTCTTGATTGCCAAAAAAATATTAGTTAATATTATTTCCAAGTCTAAAATACCGTAGGTAAGTGGATTTATCGGTTTTGGTTCCATTTTTGCAGGACTGATGCTTTTTATCTTCATATAAAAGGAATGGCCCTATATCATCTGAAAATTATTAATATTATTTCCAAGTCTAAAAGCCATTGATGTGTTGTTTGTATTGTTTATATATATAGTAATAACATGTGCTTCAGCTTCATTATATATGTATATCTATTTGCATGTAGATTTCACTTTATAATATTTATTTTTTTTGGAAAGTAGTTTTATTCTTTAGTGAAATCATTAAAGTGCTTGAACATGCGGTACGATTAGCTAAAGTAGATGGAGCCTGAGCGAAAGGCTGATGAGAGAAGCCATTTTTTGATCCATATTAGAGAAGGAAGGCAATAAATGCTTTATAGAATAATGAATCTATATTGAAAATGATCTTCCTATTTTCTCAAAAGTTTCTATCATTTATAGTTGTAAGTTTTGTCCAGACTACTCTAAGCCCGCCTAACCTAGACCGAATAACAACCCAATTTAAGGTTGAAGTTAGGGTTGGGCTATATTTTAGGACCGAACTTGTGTTAGGGTTGGGCTCGAGCTCACATGTCAAAGCCCGAAAATCCGAAAAAGCCTGAACTTTTTTATAATAACATGTTAAAACCTATATTGTTTATCAACTCTTCCCCTCTGACCCTCTTACATCAGTGAACATTGAAGATAGGAATATGTTCTTCAATAAACTTCTCTCAACTTCAATTTACAAAATGATTTGTGTTTCATGTGTTGAGGTAAAAAAAAAGCATAGCATCTGACGTCAATGGTATATCATCATTTTTTAAAGAAACAAAAGTGTTAAAACATGAAATCTTCATTTCAAAAGGTTTTTAAGTACAATCTCCGGGATTTTCCCCATACATGTATATGAACTCAAAAGTTAGAGGTATCGAACTTTAACCTTTCCAACCAAAACTTTTATATAATAGTCCATATAAATGATTTATTATATAGTACTATTGCATCCTAACTAGTATTTTATCTTACAAAGTCTAACATAGTTCATAAAATGATTGAGTATGTCATTATTCTATAGAGTATATTTAGTTTGGATTGGCCCGAACCAAGCCCGAACTCAAGGAATTAAGCTAGGGTTGGGTTTGTGTTCACCAAGTTTGGGCTTAGGGAGAGTCAACGAGATTTTGGGCCAACTCATTTTAGTTTGGGTTGAGCCTGAACTCATCAAAACCTGGCCCAACCCCGCCCGCCCCCCTCTCTACTTATAGCTCTAGTCATTGTACCCAGTACACTTGTTGGCATTGGGCATATTACTCTTTTATTTTTACACATTTATTTAAAGAACATCCCTAGAATGAACTAATTGTTGTTAATTTTGAAGGCAAGTGGATCTTAATAATATACTTCTACATGAAGTGTGATTGCTGTGAAGTTTTCTTGATTTTTATGTCTGAACATCTTGTATCTTAAACATTAGTTGCTATTTGGATGATTTTGTCAGGTTGGAACAAATAAGGTAAAGCCTTCCTCATGTTCATGGGCATACTTGATATTCAGTGCCATGAACAAATGCATGTGATATAATTATGAAGTGTGAAAGGCTCCTTTGAGGCTGTTAAGTTGTAAAATTGTCCTGTAGTTGCTTTAGGGAAGAAATATGGCGGTTCCTAATTAAGTTATGGCCTAACAATGCATTTTGTATTGTAGGCATCTTATATTTCACCAGTACACAGTTTCTATTGGGCCTTCCCTTGGGACGGTGAGTTGAGTTCATGAGAGACAAGGGTTGCTGATGTGAAGAGCAGCTTAGTATCTTGCATCCAGATTTTAATGATATTTCTTTGTCATCTTCTTCTGTGGACATAGGCTTTCTAGCTAAACCATGTAAATCGTTTGTCTTGTTTCTGTTTTTCATTCTCTTTTTACTGTTTTTTGCTATCTTGATTTATGTTATTCTGCAACACATTTAGGTTTTAAATTGTTGTTCATTGTCCGTAATTACTTCTTCATCTCTGACCACAGAAATTCTCTTCCTCCTAATATATATAGTATCCACCTATTTAATAAGACATTGTTACTGCTTAACTGTCCTTTAAAACAAAGAACCTTGGCTGGTGCCATAAAAAATTAGAGCTCATTGTGGTTTTGTTCATGGAAAGTGGTGGTGGTAGAGGTGGATATGGTGGTGGCGGAGACAAATGCAAGGACACTTATAGAGATGGAGGCTCTGGGTCGGATAAAAATTATCAAGGTGGGAGCCGTTCTCGTCCGTACTAATGCTATGATGTTGGCGCTGGCCATTTTATGTACTAAGAATTGTTTCTGAGGGAATTCTAAGTCTTCCCATTGTCAATATTGTTCTCAAATAGAAGACTAAATGGTAGGTTGTTTGTTTTCCCAGCACAAAACGTATTTTCTTCTTTATTTAATATGTTTCTACTAGTTGGAAGAATTTTTGAGTCTTAAGCATGGGGTTGATTTGAACCATGTGAATGCTTTCATGGAGGTAAAAGTGGATAATCTCTAAATTGCTGCTAAGGTAGGTTGAGATTTTCAGGTGAGTTTCACCTTGCAAAATTCTGTTGCTTTGCATAAAAATCAAACTAGGTTCGGTGCATTTCCTGATGAATGTGTTTGCATGTTTATGTTTTTCTTATTTGCTAGAGACTTTGCATGTTTATGTTTTTCTGGATGCTTGTCCAATGCATTTTAGGAATTTTGGCTTTTGTCTTTTTCCCTTAATTATTGGTTGTAAGCCTAAATGAATTTGCAACTCAGAGTTGTCCAGTTGTACCTTACGATACAAAAAATGGAACACAGAACTTCATAGGTCCTTAATAGGCATTTCAGAGATGATCAAAGCTTACTTTGCAAGTCCCACTTGGTTACATGGTGTAGCTCTCCATTGTCAACAAATGAACATTTGTCTTTGGTATTAATGATCTCTTGTGGTATTAACCCCTGATGTGTTGGTAACCAATAGTCTAATGCGTCAATGCAACAGGAAGCGGCGAGAGGAGTCCTAAATTATCTTCTCACTACAGGATGTGTGTAGGTTAATAGATAATGATCACGGATGATCGGACTAAAATTATAATAATTGGTTGCAGTTGGATGAATGTTGTCCCGATTTACTTTGTAGTTGTGCTCTTTATAGCTGAGCTCTGACAGTTTGTGCAATGACCCACTTCGCCTACGATCTTTATAACTTGTTATCAACTTCCCACTCCATTGTTAACCGGGTGACGGCTTCCAATGACTTAGTCAACTAACTGCCTATTTTACCGTTGTTTTGTTAAAGAAGTTGAGCTACTTGCTTGTTGAGCTCAACTACAAGTTGAATATCAGTTGAAGTGGTAGATGATTTGTAATGACCTAAATGGTTTTGTTTTGTTTGACCGGGTGTAAAACTTGGACCAGTCAAGGTTCCTCTTTCTTTAAAGTATTATTGGTGTTGGATTATAACGTTCCCTACTTGTACACTCACCAAATCCCAACCTTTCAAAACCCTAGCCTACTAGCATAGCACGTCACTCCCTCCCTCTTTCGTAATTTTTTTCTATTTTCTCATAGCTACCCCTCATATATACTCTCTCTCATAGAATGAAATCGTCTACTGCTGGGTCTATGCTACAGACCCAGCAGTCTTCATAAGATGTTGCCATGTACAGCATCTCACGGCCATTGTGTTTTCACATTTTCCAATGTGAAAACACCTTTTTCAAAGCATCTCACGAAGGCTGTCAAGTCTGCTGCTGTGTCCAGCAGCAGACGATTTCATCCCCTCTCTCACATCTCACCCTCTCTTTTCCTCTCCTTCATCTCACTTTCTTTCTTCCCCTCTCAAATCTCTTTCTTATTTTCCTCATCTCCTTGATTATTGTTTTTGGGATCAAGAGGAAGAAGGAAGAAGACAAAGGAGGGGATGGATATAATCAAAAGCCTTCATACATGTAAGTTGGGTTAATTTGTTCTTTGTGTTTTTATGCACTAAAATCTCTTAAAATGTATACCTATTAACTTGTAATGGGTGCTGATATGTGAATCTATGGGTGTCTACGAATATAATACCAAACGTATAGAAAAGGAGCCATGTTTTGTGTTATTTGGGGTTGTTGTTATTGGTTTTTTAAAGAAGTGTGTATGTTGTTGGCTAAGGGATTTAATGGGTTATTGTGAGAAAAGGTAATACAAGTTAGGAGGGTTAGTGGGGGTTGTGGAGATGTGTGTAAATATTTTACTAGTGACGTTGTAGAACGAGTCGTCTTATGGAGGGTGCTGAGGTTTGGTGGGTGACGGCTTGGGCAAGTGCAACGTTTGTGAGTGGAAGTGTTGCAGGCATGGTAGATATACAGAATCTAGGATTTGTTGGAGGTGGGTGCATGACATTGCAAGGCTTGGGCAATTACAGTGTTCGTTTGAAAAGTAAAGGGGTTGTGTCAAGTATGATATGTATTTATGTATGTTAAATTGAGATTTTAGTGATATACATGCAATGTTGTATAGGGGTCTTTTGAGTGGTGGGTTTTATGTTTTGGTTGAGTCATGGCAATGGGGTATATTAGCCCCACTTATTGAGTTGTGTAACTCAACCCTTTTTCCATTTTCAGTAAACCAGCAACCTAGAGGTAATGGAAGGAAGTAATCAAGTTGATATGAAAATGTTGGGACACTTTATTTTATTTACTTGTGATCGTTGTTTTGATGTGAAACTATAGAGTAGACCTTTGTTAGGTGGTATATATGGATAATTTTTTTTGTAAGGCCATTTGGTTTATTATTGAGACCAGTTGTAATTGCAATAACCATGGCTTGATTTGGTTTAATTTTGGTTTATTTTTTGTTTATTTGGTTTTAATTTCCTCTGTAACTCTGGTTGGTGAAACATTGAATGAAGTTTTCTAGCAGTTATTATAAATTAAATGCATTTTTTGGATTCGCTTACAAGCAAGGTTACACTCGGTCCAATTTGTGTATCGTAATACGCATGGTAGATTTCAGGCTGACACGACTTACCCGCTAGGAGTTATGACGTCAGTGACCGCACATGTGAAGTCCATTCTTTCATCTTTGTTCACATAAGTGCTTACGTGTCCTTATCTGTGAATTTTGCCTACGCATCTGCCACGTAGCCTTCTTTCATTCGCCGGGCTACGACAAGTATAAACAGTTTCTTCTCTGTTATTTTGTTACTTCTCATTTCTACTCCCATCAAGGATTGACTAGCCTAATTAGTGGTTTGGGCAATAGTTGCACAAGGTTCATAGTTAATTTTTTCTTCTTTTTTTTTTTTTTGTCCTTTTTAATTACAACTAAAAACTAACATTTTGTTTTTTCATTTGTTTAGTAATTAAGAACGTTAAAAATTCAAAAGGAAAAAAAAACTAATCTGTGCTATTAATAAAGAGAAGAGAGGGGGGAATATTCCCTCCAAATTCTGGCCCTGTTTTCTTTTTCCAAACATTGTCCTCCCCAAACAAACAATCCTCTACTATTTTAAACATGTTGTAACTACTTTGGGCTGTTTATATAAGTGGCCCACGTTTTCTACGCACAAAGCAAGTGCAGCCCCTAGTGTTTCTAAAGACAAAAACATTAAGGTAAAATCTGCTTAGCGGAAAAATCTTCTCTTCTTAAGGCCTGGAAATCATCAACAGGGAACGAAGGTCTTCCATGCACCCAACATTACCACTCTATTAACTCCAAACTTATAAAATTCATATATATATTTAACTCTTTAAGAAGCACTGAATAATCCATCAATGGTCGACCACCGTTCTCACTACTGTAAAAAAGAGGCTCTCCTAATCAGTTCTGTCGTTCTGCATTGGTAATAAAAACAAGCCATTAGAAGTTGATTATCAATCATGGGCATCCAATGTCTGTCTTCATCTACAACACCCAAAAAAGATTATAAATCGGCATAAAGAATACAAAAGCATCGTTTATAGTCAATGGAACCGGTAATGAAGCTATTGTGTTGGCTATCACTGATAGGTAGGTTGGTTCCTGGAGTTGTTTAGGCTTGCTCTTAATTTGATAGGTTGAGTCGGTAGAGGTGGACATAAATCTAATGGTCTCCAGGACTTGCTCTGACGACAATTAAGGCTGTTGTCGCCATCAATTAGCGTCCGTAGCCAGTCACATATTTGGTTTAGAACCTGATCTAGAGACTTCAATAGGGTAAGATGTAAAACTCAACTTGGGACAGCTGATCTATGGGGCAGAAGATTGCCCTTCTCCTTTGCATGGATTCCGTCGTAAGCTCATTAAGAGACTGACTATACAAATATGATGCCACTTTCTACATCTTTAATAAAACACAACCCTAGATGACTCAAGAAAAGCAAGATTTATCTTTAGTAACACAGACCTCTACATAAATACATGAATCAAGAAAAGCAAGATTTAAATGATCCCATCAAGCTCACGTTTACTTTATAGGGGAATATTAAATTTTTTTTTTTGGATACATTGCACTTGCATATCGGATGATATAGTCTACCGCCCGTTACTGTTGCTATTCATGCACGATCGTGAGATGCTGCCATATGTAGCATCTCACAATTGCGCTTTTTCATCAAAAAGTTGTTTTGTTTTTGTTTGAAAAGAGAAAAAGCTGCAACCATTGGATGTTACATGTGTCCACATCTGAATGAAGTAGCTGGGTTAGCTGCAAACAATGGCAGTAGACAATTTCATCCCCTGCATAGTAGATTAGCAGGTATTCACGAATGAACAGACCCATCACACTTATCTCTTTGGAAAGCATGGTTTTAGAAGGGACACACAGGCTTCCATACAATCCACAAACCTATATATATAGCAACAACTCAAACAACTCGAAATGTCACAGTTGGAGGGAAACTGTAAGGACCTGGTCAAACCAAGTCATTAAATTGAGTTGGACCTTGACCAAGACCCTTGAGTCATGATATCTCTTGATTTTGATTGGTAGGGTTGTAAGACCCCGAATTTTTGGTTAATATTAATAACGAGAATTAATTAAATAATTATAATTATAGTTAATTGGTGAATTTCCAGATAATTGAGGAGCAAGGGCAATTTTGGCATTTCTGGGAATTAAGTGACGATGGGACGTAAATTATGGTAAGTGGTGTATAATATTAATGATTAATAATCATAGGGCTAAATTGTTTTAATTAAGAAGTGTTAGTGTAGATTTTGCTGGTGTGGCAAGGAAATTAATTAAGTGGTTAATAAGTGTGGATGTAGAGATCAGCCGTGGATGAGCAACCAGCAAATCAAGCAGGGTTTGGGTGCCAACTGAGATTATAAATAGACTGTTTAGTTCAAGCGGAGGTTCGTTTGTTTGATCGGAGCAAAGTTGAAGAGCTGAGCTGTGGAGTCGACTGAATTTCAGAAGGCTAGTTGGAGTGATAAGGCTTGAAGATCACTGGAAGAGAAGTCTCATTGATTTGAGGTGCTCAGCGATTGCACAATCTAGAGGTGCGATCAGGTTTGGTTGCTGATATCAAGAGAAGATCAATTGCAGGTGAGCTAGTAGTAAGTTAGGTTAAATTTGGGTTAGTAAAGAGAGATCAAGCTCAAATCTAACCAAATCTAGATTTTCATGTGGAACAGAAACAATTGGTTGTAGAATTGTTCATTCGGAAGTGTTGATCAGAGGAATTGGAAACTAGAAGACTTACTTAGCTAATCAGGTAAGTAGCACTGGATTTCTACCTAGATTTGCAACCGATTGCACAAATTGATTTGGATCTATATGCTGTAAATTGAGATCATCGTTAAGAAACTGATTTTCGAGTTAATTTTCAATTCAAAGCATGATATTAGTAGGATTAAATTCAAATTGAGTTTAAATGACTGTTAGAGGTGTTAGGAGCTTGGATTTGCCATTGTAGAGGCTTAAATTTCGGTCAGTCATGTTGGAATCAAGCTAATAGAGACTAAAAATCTCTGTCGGAGAAATCAGGGGGTATGCGCTGAGTGCTGCCTACTGATATTACTCGGTGGTACTCAGCGGCAGTTCATTTTCTTGGATGCGCCTACTGCCGCTTACTGAGCGCAGGTCAGCACATCTTCCGAAAACCTGTAAAAAGTGCGAAATGTTAATTTAGGGTGGATTTCTCGAATTCGTTGTTCAAAAACTTATCTAGAAGTTGGATTAAGATGTTAGAAACATTCCTAAGTGATTGTAACCTATTAAGATTATTCTATCAATTATTGGGAGCATTTATGATGATTAAAAGTGAGGATTTAAGGTGCTTGTTAGTGAGTTAGTTTCTGGTTTGATCCCATGAGTTCATGGTTTGGATTAATTCATGTTTTACTATTAATTTTCAGTTTGTGGTACCTTTTTAAACGGAGTTTTATCAGATTATAATGTGCTGGGCAGAATTTATAAAAAGTGACTTTTCTTGAGTAAATGATTATACAAAAGGTTTTGACTATTGTTTTTGGATTTAGAATCTCATTTGAAGTTTCATGAGTTATTGTTCTGGTCCTGAGTGACCCGTGATGAGGGTGATTTGTTTTATTAATGGTGATACCAGAGGTTGGTATATTTTGCCACCAAAGGTTGGTTTATGTGTTAAGTTATTTGTTTTGGTCTAGCTTGTCCATTGTGGAACTTAGTAGATAATTATTCCAAGGCGTTAAAAGGTAGAATTTGGGTGTGCTGGAACCCAGATGAAGTTATGGTACAACCACTGTTCATAACAGACCAGCTTATTCACTGTGCTATCATGGTGTTAAAGTCTCAATTACAATGTATGGCAACTTTTGTGTATGGAGCAAATGACTTGAATCAAAGGAAGGTGTTGTGGCATGATATGAAAGCACATATCCCAGCATGTGCCTGGCTTATAGCAGGGGATTTCAATTGTGTTAGAAGTTCAGTAGAGAAGGTGGGGGGTAAACCGATAAATAGAAAAGCCTCAAAAGACTTGAACTCATTTATCGATGACTGTATGCTAGTGGAGCTCAAGCACAAAGGCCTATCACACTCGTGGAGCAATAAGAACTCAGGTGATAATCTAATCTTTTGTAAGTTAGACCGGGTGCTTGTTAATCATGAATGGTTGCAGGTTTTTCCAATGTCTGAAGCTGATTTCCTCCCTCCTAACATATCTGACCATTCTCCAATTCTGATATCTGTCTTGAGTGAGGAGTACAAAGGAATTAATCCTTTCAAGTTCTTTAATAATTGGACCAATCATGAAGAGTTCTTGCCACTTGTGGAGCAAGCATGGCAGATGAATGTAGTGGGGTCCCCAATGTATAGGTTGGTTCAGAAGTTGAAGAATGTTAAAAATAAATTAAGAGAGTGGAGCCGATCAAAGTTTAAGAATCTGGATGTGCAGGTTCAAGAGGCAAGAGAGGAGTTGAACGAATGTCAAAAGAAGTTATTCAACAATCTTGGAAATTCAGAATTGGCAAATGTGGAGAAGGGTTTATCACAAAAGTTTGCAAAGTTGTCTGCTGATTTGGAATCACAAACGAGGCAGAAATCAAGAGTACAATGGCTCAAGGAAGGTGACTCTAATACTTCATTCTTCCACAAATCACTTATGAGCAGAAGGGCAAGTAATAGAATACTAAGTGTATATGGACAGGATGGCACAAAGATCTCAAAATGGGAAGAATTAAAAGCTGTCTTTGAATCATACTATAAGTCCTTACTAGGGGGACAAGGAACTAATTGGAATAGTTCAGAAGGTGAGGTCTCAAGATATATTTCAAGGAAACTCGATGAACACCAAGGGGGGGAACTAACAAAGGAGGTGATGGCAGAAGAGATAAAGGCAACTCTATTTAACCTTAAGGAGGACAAAGCTCCAGGTCCTGATGGGTTCACGTCAAAGTTCTTCAAAGTGGCTTGGGCAATTGTTGGAAATGATACAATAGAGGCCATAAAGAGTTTTTTCACTTCTGGTTCGATGTTAACACAATTCAACACCACTCTAATAACATTGATACCGAAGTGTAGTAATCCCTCATCCGTGGTGGACTACAGGCCCATATCATGTGTGAATACGATATACAAGTGTGTATCGAAGATCATTGCCAACAGATTGAAAGAGTACATATCAGACTTAGTGGGTCCCCACCAAAGTGCCTTTGTACCGGGAAGATCAATGTCAGATAATATCCTTATTGCACAGGAGCTACTCCACAATTACCACCTGAATAAAGGTAGTCCAAAGTGCACACTAAAAGCAGATATCATGAAGGCATATGACTCAGTCCGATGGGAAGTGATTCCATGCATACTTAAAGCCATGAATGTCCCCCAACAATTTATATCTTGGATAATGGCTTGTGTGTCATCAACCTCATTCTCTTTGGTTATGAATGGATGTGTGGTTGGATATTTCAAAGGAACAAGAGGCTTGCGGCAAGGAGACCCCATATCCCCATACCTCTTTGTGCTTGTTATGGAGATCTTCTCCGGTATCTTGAACGAAAAGTCAAAGGAAGGATTTACCCATCACTTTAGATGCAAGAAGGTAGATATCAAAGCATTATATTTTGCGGATGATCTCATGGTATTTGCAAATGGTGATGAGAAATCAATGAGCATTGTATTTGACAGCCTTGAAGAGTTGGGGAGGATAACAGGACTTTGTATGAACCCAGAAAAAATGTTATCTACTGTAGTGCTATACCCCACCAGGTACAAGAAAATATTGTGAATGAGGCAAAGGCGGCTATAGGATCCCTTCCTATGAGGTACCTGGGTTTGCCAATTATTACAAAAAGACTTAGAGCTGAGGACTGTGAACCACTCATCTTAAAAATCCAAGGGAAGATACAAAGTTGGAAAGCAAGTGTGCTATCATATGCAAGGCGTGTGCAATTAGTGAAATCTATCTTATTTTCTACAGCAGTGAATTGGTTATCTACTTTTATTTTGCCAAGGAAGGTGATATCTGTCATGGAAAAATTATGTAGAGCTTTCTTGTGGGCAGGCCCAGGTATGCAAAGGAAAGTAGTTCCAATTGCATGGGACAAAGTTTGCAAACCACTTGAAGAGGGTGGACTTGGTTTGATTGACATGCAGCAATGGAATAAGGCAGCAACAGCAAAGTACATTTGGAGGCTCCTTACACCTGATCACTCGATTTGGGCACAGTGGGTAAAGGCTTATTTGTTGAGAGGAAGAAACTTATGGCAAGTCCCAATCCCGTCTACAGCTACTTGGGTATGGAGGAAGATACTAAAGCAACGAGATGACACATTTTCTTTAATCAGGTACGAAATAGGAAATGGTGAAAATACGTGGTTGTGGCTGGATAATTGGCATCCTATGGGCTCGTTGATAAGGAGGTATGGTCACAGACTTTGTTATGATGCAGGTATCCCGTTGAATGCAAAAGTTGCAACTATCATTGATGGACAGACATGGGATCCGCCTATTACTCAAAGGCAGGTCCTTAATGAAGTATGGCAAGCATTATACTTGCTACCACCTCCCAACCAGGTACGATACGATAAAGTAGTATGGAAACCATCACCTTCAGGAATCTTCTCCATTAAATCAACTTACAATGCATTGAGGATGGTCTCTCCGAAAGTGGTATGGAATAAGATTGTGTGGTTTAAGGACAATATTCCACGACATGCATTTATTCTTTGGACAGCCATTCACCAAAGGATTCTTACTCAAGACAGGCTTCAAAATTTGAATATAATTGCTAGATCCCGATGTGTACTATGTCAAGCAACTCATGAGGACCTTGACCACCTCTTTTTCCAATGTGATTATTCAAAACAAATTTGGTCAAGAGTAATGGGAAAAAATGGAATTTCTGTTCGGCCAACTCATTGGGATCAAGTTATTGAATGGGCAGTTTTGAATCTTCAAGGTAAAGGTCTTATACCATCGGTAAAGAAGGCATCACTTGCAGCAATGACTTATCATGTTTGGAGAGAAAGGAACCGAAGACTATTTCAAAGCAAAGCTACCCCGGTGGAAAATCTGGTGGGATTAATTACCATGGACATAAGCATGGGATTTTTGTATATCCGTGAAGGAGTTAGAGACAATAGCTCAAACAGAATTTTTTATACAAATTGGAATCTACACCCGAATTTCATCTAGATTGGGGTTTTAGATTTTGTAAGTGTCTCTCTTGAGTGGGAGCGCTATGTTTTTTTTCTTTTCTTGTTACCCCTTGTAAATCTTTATTGATATATATACATTACTAACTTTCCAAAAAAAAAAAAATGTAATGAGTTGGCTTTATTGTGGTAATTACATGGCCATGAGTGTTGCCATGATCAGGGTAGAGCAACTCGTGATCCTTGGTAGGCCATGTTGTTAATGTCGAAACCCGGAGTAAGCTGGCATTGGATGACAAGGTCCCTGGGTGGGCAGTCATTTCAGAGTTCCGCATCTATGTTGACCGGACTGTGTTCCATAAGGCTTGGATGTCGCTCTAGCATGTGAATTACATAATATAAGTGAACTTCATGGCATTGGCCACTTGTGTATAGTTTATTATTGCTGTTTGGACATTTGTATTACCCGATTATTGAGAACTTGTAATTTCTGAATTTATGACAAGTCTTATTGTTTACTCGTGATCGAATATTATTCGTGGCATGTTTTAAAACTGATATAAATTATTTTCTTCATGCATATGCTACTTGCTGGGATATTCGTATCTCATTACATTCGTTTTGTTTTGTTTTTCAGATACTCTCGGTGAGGACCCGTCCGTTGGGGTAGAGCCAGCTGACTATTATAGGGGAGAGGATTACTATCTTCCTTAGAGATTAGTAGGTTTATTGTTGGATTGAGCTATTATAGTTGTAATAAAATAATCTTAGTTGATTTTCGGTTTGGTTTAGAACTATTAACCTTCATGTTGATTAGACTTCCAACGCTTTAATAAATGAACCCATATTTCCGCACTCTGATGTTTGTCCCTTATTGATAAATGGAATTGATCTTGGAATGTGGGCCCATACATAACCCTCCGTGAGACATGTTATATCTTTAATGAACAACACAAATCTGGGGCGTTACAAGGGTGTAGGGCTCATGGTACATGAGCATATACCTTATCACTAGTTTTGGATGGTTAAGATTAAAAGAAATCAATGGTTAAGATTAAAACTTAAAAAGAAGGGCTAGATAGTCTTTTCCAGCCTTTAAGTGAATATTAGGGTTGAATAGGAACCCTAATTTTATTCTTTCTTTTGGTTGATCGATTGAAATTCTGGTGGAGAAGAGAGAGGACGGTTGGGAGAAAGAAAAAAGGCTTGGGACTTTTTGGTTTGCAGAGATCTTGAAGAACCCATTAATCTGTGCTTCAAGACTCAATTTATAACATGTAAGTGGGATTAATATTTCTCATATGATTCTATGCATTGTTCTCCTTAATATTTAATCTATAAATCTATGTTTGTTGACTGATGTGTGAAATTTCGGATACATTGTTGATTTGATAATGAACTCATGAAAAGAAGCACACGATTTATGTTTTTTTTTATATTTTCTTCCCTATTGAAGAGATCTGTATATGTGAAGATGATAGAGAGCACAATTATCCATGATTTATTGCATATGTTATCTTATAATGTTTGTTTGATATGATAATGATTTACTCATTTTTAGTGCTTGGATTTCTTGCTCTTACTTATGAATTATGCCTTATTTTATTGGAATGTTCAGATTTGATTATGAGGTGTACAAGGTTTGATCTCCATGAATATTTTTAAAATCTTGGGTTGTTAGCTTTTTGAAGTAGATATTGTATTATAGTTAGATTTATATGTGTGGCAGTGAGTCATGGCATCATGATTTCTCTTGTGGTATGGTTCTATTCATCACATGATCAAGGTATCTCATCTTATCATGATGATGGTGTGCTTAAATCGTATGAGAGAGAGACAAGGAAAAGGATAAGAGAATTAAAATGTTGCTATTTTGTCTTTTGTGAGGAGTGAGAACGAATGAGAGGGAGAGAAAGAATGGGGTTGTCTATATATATGTATTTTATCTTTCTTTTATGTGAGATAGAAGAGAGATAACGTAAGGGAGAAAGTGAGAAAGAGAGAAAAGGAGGAGATGGGGTTGGCTATTTTTTCTTTTAGGTGAGGTGGAAGAGAGATAACGAGATGGTGTTGGCTATTTTGTCTTTTAGTTGAGGTGGAAGAGAGAGAAGGAGATGAGGTTGTGTTTCATGTATCATAGCATAACGACCCATCTTTATTGCTTTGTTATGCCACATCAGCATAACCGAACCGCATGAAATTTAAAGTCTTCTTGGAGATATTTTTAAATAGGTCCCATGTGATTTGCTACGCACTTACATTCCACTGGTATTCATTGGACGAAGCCTAGGCCACCGCTTTAACCACTTCCGATATCTTTTATAATTTTCTCGTATCCTGAATCATTAAAGCAACCAAATTACGAAAGTCATTTACTGGCTCGTACCATTGAACTCTAGATAGTGGGGGTGAATATGGATTACAATAGTCCTCTTAGGAGTGGCTGAGCCATGCATGGTCAGCGTCCGCCCCATCATGAAGCGCACATCTGCTGTAAGTGAAGGACGATTTTAATTTTGCCACCTGAACAAAATTATATTTACAAAGGTACCCATATATGGATCAAGCTGATAAAAAAACTTTATCGCTTTGTTTTGGAAACTCCCCTTAATTAATCTTAATCATTGAATTACAATTGATCCATACAAAAAGTGGATATTCAAATTTTTGGTTATACAATAAATACGATGTATTGGATCCACTAGCCACTTGCTACTCCTAAATATTGTTAATGGAAACCAACTAATTAATAAACAGAATAGTACTATATTCGCTGTGAAAAACAATAATCATGAGATATTTCACATGATAGCATCTCACTCCAACTCCAACAGGTAGTAAAAAAAATTGCCAAGTGTAATTAAAAATTCACATACTGTGGGGAACATCATGCCAAATTTTGGTTCACATCCTATGGAACCTGTATCTACATCCTTATTTGGAGCTTTTCATAGGATTGTGTCAAATGTAATTAAAAATTTATAGTTATACCATTCGTGTAGCTTTTTAGCACACAGAGCATGGTCCTTTGAGGCTCCAAGTAAAAGTACAGATAAAGGCTCCGACGCATCTCAATTGGTCAAAATTTCCACAAGGTTTTTGGCGCTGGAAAATGGTGATTGTTAAACGCTAACTGGTTAATTTCATTGGTTAACATGGGTAGAAGCGGCTTTCTATTAGAGTAAAAGGAGAATTTTGCAACCAAACATTGTTTTCTCAGCCGTATAATAATATCCTAAAGTGTTGTGGACGAACATGAAGTTTTTTATATGCTAAAAGATAAGCATAGAAAATTTTCCCTTCTCAAGTCGTCAGCATAGCCCAATAAGAAGGTCAGGGTCAGGGTCTTGCCATCAACATTTACCACCATTTATCCTAGTCCTAACATTTAAACATTTGTATTAATTTGACATTTTTAGAGGCCCTCAATTATACATCCGTGAACAGTTTCCATTCACACCTCTATAAAAAGTGGGCTTCATCAGTTCTCTTCAGCACTGATAACAAGACAAACCCCATCATAACCTTACCAGACATGGCTATCCAACTATCTCTACCTTCGTCTCTTCTCCTCTTCTTCCTCTTGCTTGCCTTTATAGATAACTCCCACGCCGGAGGAATCGTTGTATACTGGGGGCAGAACGGCAAGGAGGGCACCTTAAGTGCAACTTGTGCCACTGGCAAGTATGCGTATGTAAACATAGCCTTCCTTAATAAATTCGGTAATGGCCAAACTCCAGAGATCAATCTAGCCGGCCATTGCAACGGACCCTCTGGAAACGGTTGCACCAGCATCAGTAGTGACATAAGAAACTGCCAAGCAAAGGGCGTTAAGGTGATGCTTTCAATTGGAGGAGATAGTGGTGGCTACTCCCTAGCCTCCCCAAGTGATGCTAAGAGCTTTGCAGACTACCTGTGGAATAACTTCCTCGGGGGAAAGTCACCATCTCGTCCTCTCGGTCCGGCTGTTTTAGATGGAATCGACTTTGACATTGAGCAGGGATCGAACCAGTACTATAGTGACCTTGCTAGGTACCTTTCACGTTATCGTAAGCGAGGAAGGAAGGTGTACTTAACTGCTGCACCTCAGTGTCCGTTCCCAGATCAGCATCTGGGAGATGCACTTAATACCGGCCTGTTCGATTACGTTTGGATTCAGTTCTATAACAATCCGGCTTGCCATTACACACAAGGTAACGTTGAGAACCTTAAGAATTCATGGCAGAAGTGGACCACAACCATCCGTGCAAAGAGCTTCTTTTTAGGGTTGCCTGCCTCAGCTCAGGCAGCTAAAAGTGGCTTCATTCCGACAAGCGTGCTAACATCTCAAATCCTTCCGGCAATCAAAGGTTCACGCAAGTATGGAGGTGTCATGCTTTGGAACAAGTACTTCGATGATACAACTGGCTACAGTTCCAACATTAAGAACAGCGTTTGAATGAGTCTGAACTGTTCTTGGTATGAAGTGAAATATCTAAATAAGTTCCTGGTATGAAGTGAAATATCTAAATAAGTTCCTGGTATGAAGTGAAATATCCTTATATATATGAAGTGAAATATCTAAATAAGTTCCCATCTCTGTTTTTTAATGTAGTTGAATGAAATGGTTGGACCTTGACATTCTGTTGTTTGTTGACTTCAGTAATTTCCTTTTCTTGTCTTCTCTCTTTTTGGGACGATGTGTTGTGTATACATAGGAACGAGATCGTTTGCAATTCTTACCTGAATTGTTTACTACTGTGAAAATGAGATACTTCCATGTGGAGCATCTCACGGATAGTGTTTTTCTAGGTGCGCCCCGCAGAAAACACTTACAAAAAATAAGAAACAGTAACCATGGCATCCCACGTGGAAGCATCCTATTTCAATTGCAATAAGCAATTCAAGCAAGAATTGCAAACACTACACACCATAACTCTCTTACCTAGATATTGAGGTGGGTGTTAATGGGATTGGTTTTGGCCATTGGTGTTATTTGCTATACGAAATATCATTTTTTAAGTTTAGTTCTCTTTGTCTGGGAAGGGTTCTCTTTGTGTCCCTTCCCCCTCTTTCCTCTTCCTTGTATCCTCTGGAGACTAGAGAGTTTTAGGGCTTGCGGAGACCACCATTTTAAGTAGATATTTTTGGCTGATGTTGATGACCATTGAAGGGGGTAGTGATACCGATGAAGAGACAGATGAGGATGATGACGATAGTCTGCTGGTGGCCGATCCCGACTAGAGGCAAAGTTGAGTACCGTGTGGGGTACACATCTAAAACGTTAAGCATCACTGGTGATTGTGATCGACTAGAGGCACTGTTGAGCATCACCGGTGATGTTCCATCGTGGAAAACAACACCTCGATTGTGATAACCTAGAATTTTTACCTATGGATAGTTTTGTCATTTCCTAATTATTCTAAGGGATTAAATTATTATTTAAATAATTTATTAGATCTAAAATTTAATGAATCTAATTTAGACTTAATTTGGATTTAAATAGCATTTTTATAGCTCATTAAATAGAAAAAGGATTTTCTAGTTATTATGCTTAATTAAAGGAGGCTTGATCATGTTATGCTATAAGAAATAGGGTAAGTAGGTGTAATTTAAATTTAAGAAAAAATATATCATGAAAATAGGAATAATTCTAATTATTTAAGTTAAAAAATAGTAAATTAAATTGGGATTAGGAAACCCTAGTAATTAAATATAAATAGGATCTATGAAATTAGAAGGATGGCAAACCCTAGAAAGAAGGAGAGAAGGCTTGGACGTCTAAGAGAGAGTTTGGACATGGAAAGCTAAAGGAGAAGGCCATGGAGATTTGAGAAGGAGGATTTAGTGATTCAAGTAGGTGGATCTACAGTTTGTTTCAACGAGAATTTCATATTATCGAATAATATATCGAAAACATGATTTTGATTGGGTGCTCTATATTGAAATTATAAAAATGTTATTGTTTTTTGTTGCTTGATCAAAAATCACATTGTATAGTTGTTTCATTAACTGCTATGTATGCAAAATAAAACAAGGGTTAGGAAGATGGGTTTTTTCGTATGATTTAGAAGAAAATAGATTGATTGTTGGGTTCAAAAGAAAGTCAATGATATTTGAAATAGTTGTTGTTTTAATTAGTTAAGGATTTTGGGAAGGATTGAAAGAACTTGTGGGGTTTTCTGATGTGAGATCTTCGAGAGATGGAAAAACTATGATTTTTCAAGATGATATAAGATAGAACCAGAAGTTAATTGATATGGAAAAGAAATTGAGAAACATTGGGTCGTTGGGTAGATTCACGAGAGAAAGATGGGGTTGTGCGAAATAGTAATTAAGAAAGAATTTTCGAAAGAAAGATTGTTTGATGATGCAAGAAATAAGTAAAGAACAAATTGACAGATGTTATCTGTTGCAGTCACGAGAGAGGGGAATGAAAGAGAGAATGAGAAAGAAAAGAAGAGAGAGAGAAGGAAAGAGGGAGAGAGAGAGAGAGTAATGTGTACCCACGATCCTTCATGGAAGTGGGAGTAGTGGCAAAAGTTACTTTTGTGCTTTTTAACTGTATTTCATGTGTTGTTGATGCTTATTTCTTTCAGTTTTGGGTTACAGTTGTGTAGGTTGTGGTGAATGTAAGCATGTGGAAGTCTATTTTAGTGTTTGAATGTTAAAGGAGTCTAGAACTTGGGTCTAAATTTTAGGTGCGTTTGGAGGGAAAAGATTATACTTTAAAAGGGAAAATATTTGGAATGAAATGAGAAACATTAATCTCTCCAATTCTGTTCAAGAAGAGGCTATTCCTCGAAAGTATCCAAATCTCTACAAAATAGCTAAAAAAATGCACAAATCGAGTATCAGTGGCATCAGAGTGGACGACCTCCGGATGGCGGAAGGAAATCGATTGTCTAAATTAGATCAATTGGTGAGCCAATTGAAGACAACATCTGAAGTTCATGGACAAGCTCTTGCTAGCATTCAACAAGATTCGAAGGAGCAAAGGCAACAATTAAATGAACTACTGCAAAAGTTCAGCACTCTCAGTCCCCAGCCAAACAACTTAGCAAGAGACAGGGGGAACAGCCTGGTGATCGGCCGGTAAATCGCATGGTTGACATTTCTCATGAGTAACATGAACAGGCCGTTCACACTCGTGCCACTCGGCTTGAATTTCCCTGTTTTGATGGTGCCGATCCTTCGGGATGGGTGTATAGGGCTGAGCAATTTTTTGTTCAGCATCAAACACCAAGTACACAAAAATTGCTCACTGCATCATTCCATTTGGAAGGCAAAGCCTTACAATGGTTCAGGTGAATGGAAAGTAAGAAGCTATTATAAGTTGGGAATCATTTACAAAGGCATTGGTAGTACAGTTCAGTCCGACGCACTACGAAGATCCTATAGCCTTACTCACAAAGTTGCGGCAGACTACTACGGTGGAAAATTACCAAACGCAATTTGAAGAACTCACCACCAAAACTAATGTTTTAAAGGAAGCTTTCATGGTTAACTGCTTCATTGGTGGATTGAAAGATGAGATTCGCCTCAGTATATAGATGCTTAAACCCACCACATTAACTATTGCAGTAGGCTTGGCACGCCTACAAGAGGAGAAAGTCATGGCCAGGAGGAAGCAATGTCGACAGGAAGGCCATTGCAACTCATCGTCCAATCATGATGGGCCAAGCAAAGTTCATATTCCACCAATCAAAAGACTCACACCAATAGAGATGAAGGAAGGTCGAGATAAAGGGCTTTGTTACAATTGTGACAAAAAATTCCATCTGGGTCATCAGTGCAAGGTCCAAAAACTTTACCTCACAGATGGTATGTGGCCAAATGAAGAGGAAGTAGAGGAGAAAGATGATGCAATTGTTGATGAACAAGAGATAAAGGAAGAGGAGATACTTGATTCACCAGAAATTTCACTCCACGCCATCACGGGATCTGCATCTCCTCAAACCATGAGGGTGACACGACGATTGGGTCATAGACCAATTGTGGTGCTTATCGACTCCAGAAGTACCCATAATTTTCTGGATCTAAACCCTAGTAAGAAGGTGGGATTGACAATCGAGGATAGTTGTGTAATGACCCGGAAATTTAATTCTGACTTTGACCCGAGTGAGACCGTAGACCAGTCAAAGTCTTTTAAATCATTTTCTTTTGATTGGCTGGTGTACGTTGGTATCCTGTAGGGTCACACACGGAATCACGTTATATTGTGAGTATAAATAGGAATTTAGGGTTGGTTGTATTTTTTTCTAAAAACCTAGAGAAAGGGGAACATGAGTGAAAGGAGAGAATGGAAGTTTCAGGGTTTCGCTGATTAGGGTTTTCTTGTACCAGATCCAACCCGAAGATCTGAGCGACGCTGATTGAGTATCTTCTTCAAACTTGTAAGGGTTTCTACTACTTTTATGATTCTGATGTAAATCCAGCTTGATTGATTTTGTACTTATCAAATTAGTTTGTTTAAAAACCCTAATTACAATTAATCATATTTATTTTTAATTATTCTATTGAATTCCACCATCATATTTATTTTTAATTATTTTGTTGAATTCCATTATGGCTGAATGCCATGGTGATGTATTGATATTTTTTTTTAGAAACCATGGTCGAATGACCATGGCGTTAATTTTGAAACCATGGCCGAATGGCCATGGTGTGGTTTTTGAGACCATGATGAATGGCCATGGTGTGAGTTTTGAGGCCATGGCCAAATGGCCATGCCATGGCCGAATAGCCATGATTTGTTAATAAAAAAAAATGAAGTCATTCAAGAGAAAGTAATGCCATGGTATTAAAATTTTTTGAAAACATCACTAAATGATCACATGGTTGTTGAAAATAAAAAAAAAAATTTAATTAAAGAGAACACGACCGAATAGCCATGTTACAGTGAGAAAAGCAATGATGACATGGTTAAAAAAAACAAGATCTTTAAAAAATCATGATCACCGAGTGCTGGTGGGTGAAAATTAGTTTTGTTAGTTTTTTTTACTCACCCATGATTACATATAGTAAAAAAAAATGTGAATAAATAAATACGTAATGGCTTGTCTTTGTTTGTGAGGTTTCTATGTATCAACTAAGTAAATAAAATCAAATAAAGTAAACAACAATGCCATGTGACACTATGTGTTAATATGTGGATCATAATTGCTTACTTAATATTTTAGTCTTGTCATGTTAAACTCTGTATCTTCGTGTATCGATTAACCAAATAACTTAAATTCAAAGCTCATATTGATGTTTATGTTAGCATCTGAAATCGATATATATATTATATTTACGAATTCTTGATGCCCGACATGCCTTAATATGATCCATACTACGTGTAGAAATATTTATGAATATTTGGATTTTGATTGACATCATAAAATATTTGTGAATAGATTGTGTTGTGAACCACATGTCAGTCTCTCCCACCAAAAAATGAGTTGGTACAGGGCATGTGAGATACCTCATGTCAATCTCTCCCAGTGAAGTTTGAGGTAACTGGTGCAGGGCATGATGGTCCTACCCATGCTGGTTCTCTCCCAGTGGTGATGGAGGATACTGGTGCAGGGCATGTGGTAGTGAAGGTGCGAGGTGAGATGGATTGTTTGTCATATTTTGTGAGCATTGATATGTGATGAATACCATATTTAGAAATAATTTTTATGATGAACAAAAGATTATATGCTAGTTATTACTATTGTATGAAATTAATATGGTGGATGACATCTGCATCATCAGGGAACTAGTGGTTTCCCTTATTAAGTCGTCGTACTTACTCTTTCTAATATTTCAGGTCAGTTGCCACAACAAAGAAACCAAAGAATTGGTTGAGGATTTCAAGTTTCAATTTTAGAAGATGTAGGGTTTTTCTTGAATTTTTTTTTTCTTTTGAGGGAGAGATTGTAGTAGCAGCTATGATATTTAGTGTTTTTAATTGGCTTCTTTGGGGAAACGATCAGTTATTTAGTTTATGAACTTAAAGTTTGATTTAATTATTGCATATTGTGTTCGCCTACGGGTAAGGTCACGATCTAGGACTACGTTCTGTATGATTTTATTTGTTTGGACGTTTGGGACATGACAAGCTGCAAGTTCGAGCTTATAGTGGCGAATAGAGACAAATTGCCTTACCAAGGCGAATGCTCAAACGTGTCCATATTTCAATAAGGAGTACCAATCACCACAGATTTTTTTTTTTTTTTTTTTTTTTTGTTACCATTGGGAGCTTGTGATGCCGTTCTCGGAGCACATTGGCTTCAGACACTTGGACCCATTGTTTGGGACTTCAAAAATTTAATAATGGAGTTTACAGTTGCTAGAAAGGCTTATCACTTCAAGGGTGAGTCAAATCGAACCATTCAAGCCATGCATGACCGAGAATAAGGAAGAAGTGTGCTACAGGAAAAGTATTATACTCATACAATTATTTAATTGTGATATACCCCATCAGCATCTAATTATGACAACCAAGTGAAAGAACTCTTGCAGAATTTCCAGGACATCTTCAACGAACCCAAGGGGTTGCCTCCTCAATGTAGTCATGACCATAATATTCCCCTGCTGGAGGGAACCCAACCCGTTTCGGTTCGACCTTACCGATATCCCTACTACCAGAAAGGAGAGATCAAGAAGATAGTGCGGGAGATGCTACAACAGGGGATCATACGGCCAAGTCGATCAAAGTCCATTTTCATCTCTGGTTCTTTTGGTTCAAAATTGTGATGGAAGTTGGCAATTTTGTGTTGACTATCGAACCTTAAACCAAGCAACTATCGAAGATAAGTTTCCTATACCTATTATGGATGAACTCTTGGATGAACTTCATGGTACATCTTACCTTTTCCAAAAAAAAAAAATAACTTCATGGTTCTTCTATCTTTTCAAAGTTGGAATTGCGCTCGGGATATCACCAAATTCGGGTCCAGTCTTCTGATATTCACAAGATTGCTTTCCGCACACATGAAGGGCATTACTTCCTCATTATGCCATTCGGGCTCTCAAATGCCCCGTCCAACTTTCAAGCTCTAATGAATGAGGTATTCCGCCCTTTTTTAAGACAATTTGTTCTCATATTTTTCCATGACATCTTGATGTATAGTCAAAATTATAAAGATCATTTAAGGTATTTACAGCTTGTCTTAAGCATATTAAGGGAGCATAAATTATATGCTAAGGAATCCAAATGCCAATTTGTTCGTAAGAGGGTGGAATATCTAGGACACATAATTACCGAGGAAGGTGTTGCAATAGATCCTAGCAAAATCTCAAGTATGTTGAGTTGGCCCCTTCCTACAACAGTCAAATCTCTTAGAGGATTTCTTCGTCTCACTGGTTATTACCAAAAGTTCATCAGAGATTATGGTAAAATAGATGCACCACTCACAGAAATGCTCAAAAAGAATTCCTTTGGTTGGACGAAAGAAGCCAAACAGGCCTTCGCTACCCTTAACAAAGCTATATCCAATCCTCCTATTTTAGCACTTCCTAATTTCTCAGAGTTGCTTGTTATTGAATATGATGCCTCCAGGAATGGATTAGGGGCTGTCTTAATGCAAGAAGGAAGGCCCTTGGCTTTTATCAGTCAAGCACTCAAAGGCAAATCATTGCATTTGTCAACTTACGAAAAGGAATTATTAGTATAGGCCACTGCAGTACAAAAATGGCGTCCCTATCTTTATGGTAGCAGATTCAAAATCTGCACAGACCAAGAAAGCCTAAAATACTTATTTGAGCAAAAGGTTGATACCCCAACTCAACAGCATTGGCTCACTAAGCTAATTGGGTATGATTTTTCTGTTGAGTATAGGAAAGGAAATGAAAAAAAAGTGGTTGATGCATTATCTCGAAGAGAAATCACAAGTGAATGTTCAACCATCTCACAACCCATGCCTACATGGCTTAACAAAGCATGATTGGAGTATCTCACTTTTCCAGTTTTGCAACAGTTGGTTGCGCAATTTGAGCGGGGACACTTGGATAAGGACAAGCATAGTTTGCTTGATGGACTTCTTTTTTATAAAAAGCGTCTATATTTAAGCTCTAAGCCTCCTATTTGCTCCTAAATTCTCAACAAGTTGCATAACAATCCTACTGGCGGACATCTTGGGTACCACAAGACACTCCAACATGTTAAAGCTGAGTTCTTTTGGAATGGGTAGAAGCCTGATGTGTGGAAACACATTCTAGAATGTTCTGTTTGTCAACAAAATAAGAATGAAAATTCCTTTCCTACAGGCCTCTTGCAGCCCTGTCAATCCCCACTCAAACATGGACAGAAATCTCCATGGACTTTATTGAAGGATTACCTCTTTTACAGTGGGAGGATATCATCATGGTTGTTGTTGATCGCCTCTCTAAGTATGCGCATTTTGTGGCATTCTCTCACCCGTACACAGCATCTACAGTGGCCAAGTTATTTATCGATCATGTGTTCAAACTTCATGGCCTACCACAAGTGATAGTAAGTGATCGAGATCCCATCTTTATTAACAATTTCTACACTGAATTGTTTAAATTACAAGGCACACAGCTCAACGTCAGTTCAGCATATCATCCACAGTCAAATGGCCAAAGTGAGGTAGTTAATCGTTGTTTAGAGAACTACCTTAGGTGTGTTACTGGAGCTAAGCCTAGGGAGTGGACTAAATGGTTATCACTTACTGAATTTTGCTACAACGCAGCTACCCATTCAAGTACCAAGCTCATCCCATTCGAAGTTGTATATAGATGACCCCTACCTAATTAGCTTTTACCATATGTTGTAGGCACATCTAAAAATCAGTCAGTGGATGAGCTATTAAAAAGGAGGGAGCAGATTTTGAGAATTGTGCGTGATCAGTTAGCACAAGACAGGATGAAGAAGTTTGCTGATCCTAATCGTACAGAAAGAGAGTTTTATGTGGGTGATTGGGTCTACTTGCGTCTACAGCCTTATTTCCAATTATCTGTGGCTCTTAGGCACAATCTCAAGCTTTCTCCAATGTATTATGGACACTTTCAAATCCTGGAACGAATTGGAAAAGGTAGCTTATCACTTGGCTTTGCCGGAAGGATCCAAAATTCACCTGGTCTTCCATGTGTCATGTTTAAAGAAGAAGCCGGGATCACTTGTGACTCCACAAAGTTCACTTTTACAAGTAACTGAAGCAGGAGTGGTACAATCTGCACCAGAATTCATCTTGGGCCATCGGATGGTGAAAAAGGGGAACAAGGCTGTTACTGAGCTCCTAATTAAGTGGCAAGGCCTCTCTAATGAAGATGCAACTTGGGAGCCTTATCAATCAATTGTGGAGCGTTTTCCGGAAATTACCTTGAGGACAAGGTGTCTTGATGGGGAGGGAACTGATATGCAGCCACGATCCTTCATGGAAGTGGGAGTAATGGTAGAAGTTAAGTGGCAAGGACTCTCTGATGAAAATGCAACTTGGGAGCCTTACCGATCGATTGTGGAGCATTTCCCAAAAATCTCTACTATATATAAAGCGAGGCGCCCCTTGGGAAGCATGCCAAGTAAAATGTTCATCTTTCCACAATAGCCCTTATACA
This sequence comes from Buxus sempervirens, assembly GCA_947561395.2. Lineage (NCBI taxonomy): Eukaryota > Viridiplantae > Streptophyta > Magnoliopsida > Buxales > Buxaceae > Buxus > Buxus sempervirens. The sequence goes on along the minus strand of OX387184.1, from coordinate 46,414,837 downwards.
TCCACTACCAATACTTATCAATAAAAGGGTATAATGGTAAAAAAAATGTCCTAAATCTCTCAAAACCTAATAAACCGTTTTAAAACTGCTCTCTCCCTTTTTTTTACGTACGTGCAGTATTGCACGTTGGCCCTGCTAGTCACCTTGAGGAGAAGGTGTCTTGGTGAGGGAGGGAACTGATATGTACCCACGATCCTTCATGGAAGTCGGAGTAGTGGTAGAAGTAACATTTACTTCTCTGTTTTTCTAACTGTTTGTTATGTGTTGTTGATTCCTAGTTTCTTGCAGTTATGGGTTACAGTAGAGGAGGCAATTGTGACCCACAACCCACCCGGTCTTAGGCGGGTTTGGGTTGACTATTTCAACTCGTGGGTTGGGTTTGGGTCATGAATTTTCAACCCGATTATAAACGGGTTGGGTTAGGGTTTGACCCATCAACCAGAAATGACCCGATTATTTTTTTGTATAATAAAATTTTGGAACATTATACTAACAATAGTAGCGGCTATTCAAAATTTCCTCTTTTAATATAAATAATGACAAAGGATAAAGTAAAAAAAGACTTTCTACATATAAATATTTCAAATTTCTTAGCCTCTACTAATATAAATTGAAGCCTTAATGAAAGGTAAAGTCTTTTAAGACTTTATTATTATGTTTTAGTTCTTTTCTTCATGTTATTTTAGTTCTATCTTAATGATTGTTATGTTATTATGCTTGTTAGGTGTGCTTTGATATTAGAAAGAATTAAAAAATAGAATTTGCGTAGACTTTGATATTTGAATGAATTAAAATTTTTAATTTTTAGTAGTAATTTAAATTATTTAAACAAGTTGGCGGGTTAGAGCGGGTTGGGATATTCCAACCCGTTTATTAAACGGGCGGGTTCGGGTTGAGCCTTGGCTTGTTAACCGCCTACATCAACTCGACCCGAACCTGACCCATTGCCACCTCTAGGTTATAGTTGTATAGGCTGTGTTGAATGTAGGTATGTGGAAGCCTGTTTTAGTGTTTTAATGTTAAAGGAGTCTAGAACGTGAGGTATAAATTTTAGGTGTGTTCAGAGGGATAAGACTGTACATTAAAAGGTAAAATATTTGGAATGAAGAGATAAGCATTAATCTCTCCAACAAAGTAGCCAAATCTCTACAAAATAACTATATATAAAAAAAAAAAAAAAAAGGCACAAATCATGTATTAGAGAGAGAGAGAGAATGGGCTGTCTACTATCACGGAAGAGAGAATCTCACTCTCAATCGTGTTGTACAAGGGTCTCTATTTGTAAATGTGAAAAGATTATAGGATATTTTTTATTTAACAACTTAAAGTTAAAGAAGTTTTATAATTTCATTTTCTCCCCTATTCTTAACATTCATTTCATTTCTTTCATTATAAGTTATTTAAATTACCATTTTAATAAATCTGCTAATTAAATCAAGCAATGATTTTAACACTTAAACTCATGATTGTTAAGAAATTGATCAATACTATTTAGTTATATTTATTTTATACCATAATTATTTTGTTGGTATAAATTATAATGCTTAAAATATGTATGTAGTTGATTATATGAAATAATAAAAATTATTCCATAATAAAGTAAATTGTTTACTTTACGCCCTAAAATAAATGAAATAAAACAATAATGATAAAATATAAATATTAAATCAAATAAGTAAGGGAATAGTAATGAAAAATAAAATATTTGGAATGAAGTAATAAATAGAAGGACTAATAATTTAGCATGAGATTCCTAATTACCTTTATTGCTAAATAAAATATTCTAATAAATTGATCCTATAATAAAATAGATTGTTTATCTTAGACCCTAAAATAAATTCATGAAGTAGTAATAATAGTAATAATAATAAAATATTTTTAACAAGTATATAATTTAAGGTGGTTTCCCAATTGCTTATAATTTCGAAATAACTATTATTAGTTGATCATATAATAAAATGAATTGTTCACCTTACATCTTACAGGGAAGATGTATAAAAATAAAATATAAATATAAAATATAAAAATAATAAATAATTAAATATGTATAATTATTATCGTAAACCATATTAATAGTAATTGTAATACAATACCACTTTAAATTCATATTTTCTATATATGCGGTCCATGGTTTGTTTGTTTTAGCTTTTCAAAGGTTTTGCAAGATTCTAAAAGTACTTGTTTTAGTTTACTTGGAAAAGTGATGGTTTCGGCTTACATAGGTATTTTGTGGATTGTTTTCTCACCCATGTATCTTGGGATAAGTCTGGTCCCTCTCCATGTATCTTGGATTGAGGATTTGGCTTTCCCATGTATCTTGGGATAAACCTTTGGTTTCCTCCACGTATCTTAGAGTAATGATTTGGTTTTCCCCATGTATCTCGAGGTGGTATATGCCCATAGTTGATAAAATTGGAGTGATATTTGGTTCTAGATTAGTGTCTAGCAGGCATAGCTATGTACAGATCCATGCGTCAGCTAGGTAATGAAATGGGCTAGTGTTTGTTAGATTAATCCCATGGTCCATGTGTGTATCTTGGTGAGGCATTCCTATATCTGATTGAGCTGCAGCAATCCGAAACATCGTGTATATCGGTGATGTGACATACACCAATTCAATCCTAGTACCTTATGGTCTAAACTACAAAATTACTAGAATTTTTATGACGGGCGACAAGTAAATCCGGGTCTTAATTAAAATTTAAGACAATAAATCCGAATTCACTCATCTATGAACACTACCAATCATCTGATACCAACAGATAATCCATACTCATCAAATATATCAAAGTACAATAAATCAAATAATGATAAAGCGGAAGACTTAATAGAATATCTATCTGGAAATCATAATCTCATAATGTAAAATCACTGAAATGAAATATAATTAAATACAATGAATAAAAATGATAACTGCTATACCTCTAAATCTTGATCTTCCTGAAACCAACCGCTAACACTCTAGAATCTGCACAGTCTATATATAATAAACTAAATAAGATCGGAGATCCCAGTAAGTCATTATATGATAAATTAAATACATATGCGAATATATCTCAAATCATAATACATTACAAGTAATCAAGTGCAAGTGAGACAACCTCGTATCCCACTAAATAATATGAATTCATATCAAGGTTCAAAAGAATTACAATAATCATCAACTGGAATATATAAATCAATTTATAACTTAAAATCAAACAAATTCGATTAATCCAATAAACCATTCATATCGTATCACAAAGCTAATCAATGTAATGTCTAGCCGGAACTATAAACATCGGCCAGGACAACAACTATAGTATTCTGACTGGGATGCACAGTCCTTGGATCATAAGATCACCACATATAACACAATTCGAGTAAATCCCCTTCTACCGGGAAATACCAATCACATCGCTCACACTATCAGGAGGAATCAAACGTCTCAATTGGCTCTGCCAGGAGGAATCACACATCTCGACTGGCTCATATCACAAAATAAATAAAAACATGCCAAGAGGAATCCTCAACTCAACTAGCTTCGTCGCTCCAATCAGTTTGACTCCCTCTGCTCCCATACTGATGACCCCTCATACACTCAAGTTTTAATTATCTTTTAAGCATCCACACAAACTACTTAATATCCAAAACATAATAAGGATCTCATTGAGATCAAATAGTGAAATTCATTTGGCCCTTACTAACCAGTAAATTGCTAACCCACTCTTGATAAGTTAAACTTATCACAGGGTAAAACAAATTTAATTATGGTGCAATATACACAAATCAAAACTATGAATACTCATGTGTGTCTCATCTTATTCAAATATGCATATTTTTCTCAAAATAATAATATTATAATATAAATGCAATTTGGAAACCATGCTAGTGGAATTCACATGAAATATTTAATAACAAGGATAAACATCATTGTTTGAAACTTACTATACATATATAATCGATGAAATCCAATTTAGGTCCCTCTGATGCAAATAAATGAGTCATGCAGTCACACAACCATTCATGTACAAATTCCTCATTTTTAATTAAATTGACCAAAATTCTCTTTTGTGCAATATGCTAAATTGCACCTAAATTACAATTTTTCTCTTTACTTTTATTAAATTGACCTTATCCTATTTTTAAATTAATTTATAAATCCTAAAAATTCACTTTTAAATACTTTTTCATTGAATTTTGATTTGCTTTCAAATTCTGACTAAAATGTAATTATTTATTAGGATCTACACTGATTTATTGAATTTAATTTAAATCCGAACTAAAATATAATGCTGTAAGTGCTTTACACTAATTTATCAATAACTATCTCATTATATACTAAACCTAAATATTTATTCAAATATAGCTGTTGTTTTCGGATTATATACTAATGTTGTAGTGAAAATTAATTACTTTTCAAATCTCGACGATAGCACTGTTCCTTTATTTTTTGTGATCAAATGGGCTACTTTGTGGATTTTTCTAGATCAATCCAGGAATCCTCTTAACCTAAAATTAGTTCCTATATAATCTATAACTGGTAAACTAATTTTTAAACTATTAAAATGAGATTTATAATAATCTTTACATAGTTTTGAAGACATCCCAAAACTTCCCAAAACAATTTCAAACAAAGAAAACAAAAGAAACAGACCATCAATTCGAAACCAATTCAAAGCCGAGCCAGGTCAAATCATTCGAATTCTAGGCAATATATGTGAATAATTCATACATTAATTAAACTTAAATCAAAGTAGGAGATGACTTACTTGAATTGTAGATATCAACCTACGGAACAGGCTCTTTCCTGATACAATTCAATCACCTAAAACCCACTCAACTCACATGCTTAAGAACACCAACACAAGCATACAGCAAGCCTTCATGGCTAACAACAATTCCATATCAGCAAACTACAAGAACCCTCTTTAGATTCTATGAACCCCCAAGGAATCAGAAGGGTGAAGACAGACCGAACCCCGGAGAAACGGTGAGAAGATGATCGGCTATTGTGGACGATTCTCGAGAGTTTTAAGTTTAAAAGGAATGATTCAATGGATCGTCTCTCCACCATACTATTACCTAATCATACGGTTTGCATATAAATGAACTGCTAAGGTCCGAATCAGTAATACCTTACAAGCATACTAGACCAATCCTTAATTTTGCACTAACTTAAATATAAGACCAATAATTATAATTTTTATACCAAAAATTAGCGTATTAATAGCATAAAATAATATAATACTTTTCATCCAAAAAAATAACAAATTAGTGCTTAAATAATATAATACTTTTTTTTATCTCTTTTAATTACAACTGAAAACTAACATTTTGTTTTTTCATTTGTTTAGTAATTAAGAATGTTAAAAATTCAAAAGAAAAAAAAACTAATTTATGCTATTAACAAATGGAAGAGGGGGGAATATTCCCTCCAGATTCTTGCCTCCCTTTTTTTTCCCAAACATTGCTCTCCCCAAACAAAATAATCCCCTACTATTTTAAACATGTTGTAACTACCTCAGGCTGTTTGTCTGAGTGGGCCCACGTTTTCTACAAATGTAGCGCGTGCAGCCCCCTAGCGTTCTTAAAGACTAAAAAATATTCAGGTACAATCTGCTTAGCGGAAAAATCTTCTCTTCTTAAGGCCTGGAAATCGAACAGGGGACAAAGGTCTTCCCTGCACCCAATGGTACCACTCTATAACTCCAAACTTATAAAATTCATATATATTTAACTCTTTAAGAAGAACTGAATAATCCATAAATGGTCGGCCACCGTTCTCACTACCATAAAAAGGAGGCTCTCCTGATCAGTTCCGTCGTTCTGCATTAGTAATAAAAACAAGCCATTAGAAGTTGATTATCAATCATGGGCATCCAGTGTCTGTCTTCATCTATAACACCCAAAAAAGATTATAAATCGGCGTAAAGAATACAAAAGCATCGTTTGTAGTCAATGGAACTGATAATGAAGCTGTTGTGTTGGCTATCATTGGTAGGTAGGTTGGTTCCTGGAGTCGTTTAGGCTTGCTCTTTATATGAGGGTATTCATGTAAATGCAACAATAAAAGTTTATATACCATTAGTATGGTACATGAGAAAGGGGGTTTCTCTCATGTGGGTTTATAAGACACCAGATGGGGTTCCACTAGGAGAGAGAGAGAGAGAAGAGACAAAGTTTTTTTTTTCTCTACAAGGGTTTTCACCATTCCAACTCTTGCAATGTGGGTGAATGGTTTATTTGTCAAGCTTGTAGAGAGGTAAGTCTTCTAAATCCTCTCTTATTATAATCTTTTCATTGATACTGGATTTCCACCTTGCCGGATTACCCGTGGACGTAGGCCTTAGTGTCAAACCACGTTAAATCTCATATCTTGTTTGTGGTTGTGCTTCTACTTCATTTTTCCTACACACTTAGTAGCTTGTTTACACTTTGGTTTGTGTGTTTGGTATATTACCATTGCTTTGTTGGTTTGTTTGAACTTCAAAGTATTACGTAAATCATTCACAAGTGGTGAGACTTCACGACAACAATAATGTAAGATGAACCATTCATATAATTGGTGCTCTCTCATTAGGCTACAAAGACATTGTGCTCAGAGTTGGAAAAATGTGACCCAACCCGACGGGTCAACCCAAACCAACCCAATTTAAACGGGTTTGGGTTGACCAGTATATTAATTGGGTTGTGTGCGGGTTGGGGTTTCTCCAACCCGCCAGTAATCGGGTCAACCCGATTATGACTCAGCAACCCGACGGGTTACCTGATTAAAAAAAAAAAAGCGGCAAAAGTGTCCCTTCCCAACCCGATTAACCCCCAACCCAAACCCGGTACAACCCGACCCAATTAACCCCCCAACCCTATTCTAATCATATTTTTTGAAAAAATAAATAATAAAAATATAATAAACGGGTTGGCAGGTTGAACCCGTTTATTGGCGGGTTGGGGTTTTTCCAACCCGCCATAATCGAGTCTAACCCGAACCCGACCTGATTAACCCCAACCTGACTATGACCCGACCCAACCCAACCCGTTGCCAACTCTATTGTGCTTCTCCCAAAAATAATAATAATAATAACAACCATTTGGAGTGACTAGTGCTTGTTCAGAAATAGTAGACGCCTTGCCACTTGCTATATATATATATATATAGGCTTGTGGACCGTATGCAATTGCCCCACAAAGTAGTCGATGCGTTAGCGAATTTTGCTTTTGATAAGTTTTCCTGCTTGTGGTGTGATGTGCCCCTCCCTTCCTCTATACTTCTCTGTTTGATGAGGCTCAAGGTATAAGTTATGTTCGTGAGATTTCTGAATAAAATAATTCGATGTTGATTACCAAAAAACAAAAAAGTGGGGTTGTGATTGGCCAGTTTGTAATAGATGTGCTTAAAATCCAAGTAATAAAGATGGTGGTTCCTTAATTGACTTTAGTTTTGTTCATTACTTCATTTTCCTTGTTCTCTTTCTCTGTCTTTATTGCTTTGCTTGCACCTTAATCTTAATACTCAGATCCTAGGATTTTATTGCTTGTAATCCGAGTTGCTGGAGCTTGTAGCCTATGTTTTTATTGCTTTGTGCCTTGTGATTTAACACTTATATATCATAATTTAGTGTTTGTACCTAACTGAAAGGAAATTTTAATTAAATCGAAAATATGTTCGATTTAATATGCTGTGCCTTTTTTTTTCTTCTAAGTGATCTAAAACGGAAATGAGTATAACACAGGGAAAATTAATTAACTTTAGTTATACTTTATGAAAATAATTACAATTCAGTCATCACTATTATGGATTGTAACTTTTAGGAAACTTTTATCAAAATAATTAAATTTTAGTGACATTTCATGGTTAAAAACCCAATACTTCCAAGAATGCCCTTACACGGTGTTGTATGAGTCAATTAATAAACGGTACAAGTCACCATGTAACAGTACAAGTTAACACATTGTATTGTACAAGTAGGGTGACTTGAACTTCTTTATGAAATGACTTGTACAATACAATATACAAATCATTTCATAGGGTGATTTGCATGTTCTACCAATTGACTAGTACAACATTGTATGGGCATTCTTGGAATAATTGGGTATGTAACAGTAAAATGCTACTAAAAAATTTAATTATTTTGATAAAGGTTTCCTAAAAGTTAGTAACTCGTAACAATTCTAATTGAATTTTAATTATATTCATAAAGTATCACTAAAAATATATTTTCCTAATAACATAAGTTGTTGTTAAATGAAGCTCGAAATATCTACACCATTAGTAAAGAGCCCTCCTCAATTTTTTTTCCTCAACGATTTGTTATGTCACATCAGAATAACCGAACAACATGAGATTTAAACTTTTATTGGAATTATTTTAAGTAGGTCCCATGTGATTTGCTACGCACTTACCGTCCTGTGCATTCATTTGGACGAAACCTAGGCGAGTGCTTTAACCACTTCCGATATCTTTTATAATTTTGTCGTATCCTTAGTCATTAAAGCAACCAAATTAGGAAAGTCATTTACAGGCTCGTACAATTGATATTTATATAGTGGGGGTGAATATGGATTACAATAGTCCTCTTAGGAGTGGCGGAGCCGTGGTCACCATCCGCCCCATAATGAAGCGCACATTTGCAGTAAGTGAAGGACAATTTTAATTTTGCCACCTGAACAAAATTATATTTACAAAGGTACCCATATATGGGTCAAGCTGATAAAGAAACTTTAAAGCTTTGTTTTGGAAACTCCCCTTAATTAATTAATCTTAATCATTGAATTACAATTGATCCATACAAAAAGTGGATATTCAAATTTTTTGGTTATACAATAAATACGACGTATTGGATCCACTAGCCACTTGCTACACCTAAATATTGTTAATGGAAACCAACTAATTAATAAACGGAATAAGTACGATATTCGCTGTGAAAATTAATAATCCTGAGATATTTCACATGATAGCATCTCACTCCAACAAGTAGTAAAAAAAAAAATTGCCAAGTGTAATTAAAAATTCACATACTGTAGGGAACATCATGCCAAAATTTGGTTCACATCCTATGAAACCTAAATCTACACCCTTATTTGGAGTTTTTCATAGGATTGTGTCAAATGTAATTAAAAATTTTTCGTTATACCATTCGTGTACTTTTTAATACATAGAGCATGGTCCTGTGAGGCTCCAAGTAAAAGTACAGATAAAGGCTCCGAAGAATCTCAAATGGGTCAAAATTTCCACAAGGTTTTAGCGTTGGAAAATGGTGATTGCTAAACGCTAACTGGTTAATTTCATTGGTTAACGTGGGTAGAAGCGGCATTCTATTAGAGTAAAAGGAGAATTTTGCAACCAAACATTGTTTTCTCTGCTGTATAATAATATCCTAAAATGCTCTGGACGAACATGAAGTTTTTGATATGCTAAAAGATAAGCATAGAAAATTTTCCCTTCTCAAGTCGTCAGCATAGCCCAATAAGAAGATCAAGGTCAAGGTCTTGCCATCAACATTTACCTCCATTTCTCCTAGTCTTAACATTTAAACACTTGTATTAATTTGAATTTTTTAGAGGCGCTCAATTTTACATCCGTGAACAGTTTCCATTCACACCTCTATAAAAAGGGGGCTTCATCAGTTCTCTTCTACAAACCCCATCATACCTTACCAGACATGGCTCTCCAACTATCCCTACCTTCGTCTCTTCTCCTCTTCTTCCTCTTGCTTGCCTTTATAGACAGCTCCCACGCCGGGGGAATCGTTGTATACTGGGGGCAGAACGGCAACGAGGGCACCTTAAGTGAAACTTGTGCCACTGGAAAGTATGCGTATGTGAACATAGCCTTCCTTAATAAATTCGGTAAAGGCCAAACTCCAGAGCTCAATCTAGCCGGCCATTGTAACCCCTCTGGAAACGGTTGCACCAGCATCAGTAGTGACGTAAGAAACTGCCAAGAAAAGGGCGTTAAGGTGATGCTTTCAATTGGAGGAGATAGTAGTAGCTACTCACTAGCCTCCCCAAGCGATGCTCAGAGCTTTGCAGACTACCTGTGGAATAACTTCCTCGGGGGAAAGTCACCTTCTCGTCCTCTTGGTCCCGCTATTTTAGATGGAATCGACTTTTATATTGAGCAGGGCCCGACCCAATACTATAGTGACCTTGCTAGGAACCTTTCACATTATCGTAAGCGAGGAAGGAAGGTGTACTTAACTGCTGCACCTCAGTGTTCATTCCCAGATCAGCATTTGGGAACTGCACTTAATACCGGCCTGTTCGATTACGTTTGGATTCAGTTCTATAACAATCCGGCTTGCCATTACACACCAAGTAACGTTGAGAACCTTAAGAATTCATGGACGCGGTGGACCACGACTATCCGTGCAAAGAGCTTCTTTTTAGGGTTGCCTGCCTCAGCTCAGGCAGGCAAAAGTGGGTTCATTCCGACAAGCGTGCTAATATCTCAAATCCTTCCTGCAATCAAAGGTTCACCAAAGTATGGAGGTGTCATGCTTTGGAACAAGTACTTCGATGATACAACTGGCTACAGTTCCGCCATTAAGAACAGCGTTTGAATGAGTCTGAACTGTTCTTGGTATGAAGTGAAATATCTAAATAAGTTCCTTCTATATATGAAGTGAAATATCTAAATAAGTTCCTTCTATATATGAAGTGAAATATCTAAATTAGTTTCTGGTATGAAGTGAAATATCTAAATAAGTTCCAATCTCTGTTTTTTAATGCAGTTGAATGAAATGGTTGGACCTCGACATTCTGTTGTTTGTTGACTTCAGTAATTTCGTTTTCTTGTCTTCTCTCTTTTGGGACGATGTGTTGTGTATACACAGGAACGAGATCGTCTGCAATTCTTACCTGAATTGTTTACTACTGTGAAAATGAGATGCTTCCATGTGGAGCATCTCACGGATAGTGTTTTTTTAGGTGCGCCCCACAGAAAACACTTACAAAAATTAAGACACAGTAACCATGGCATCCCATGTGCAAGCATCCTAATTCAATTGCAATAAGCAATTCAAGCAAGAATTGCAAATACTACACACCATAACTCTCTTACCTAGATATTGAGGTGGGTGTTAATAGGATTGGTTTTGGCCATTGATGTTATTTGCTATACGAAATATCATTTTTTAAGTTTAGTTTGCTCTGCCTGGGAAGGGTTCTTTCTGTGTCCCTTCCCCCCTTTCCTCTTCCTTGTATCCTCAGGTGACCAGAGAGTTCTAGGGCTTGCAGAGACCACCATTTTTAAGCAGATATTTTTGGCTGATGTTGATGACCATTGAAGGGGGTAGTGATACCGATGAAGAGACAGATGAGGACGATGACGATAGTCTGCTGGTGGCCGATCCCAACTAGAGGCAAAGTTGAGGACCGTGTGGGGTACACATCTAAAACGTTAAGCATCACCGATGATTGTCACCGACTAGAGGCACTGTTGAGCATCACCAGTGATGTTCCATCGTGGAACACAACACCTCGACTCTGATAACCTAGAATTTATACCTAGGGATAGTTTTGTCCTTTCCTAATTATTCTGAGGGACTAAATTATTATTTAAATAATTTATTAGATCTGAAAATTTAATGAATCTAATTTAGACTTAATTTGGATTTAAATAGCATTTTTAAAGCTGATTAAATAGAAAAAGGATTTTCTAGTTATTATGCTTAATTAAGGGAGGCTTGATCATGTTATGCTATAAGAAATAGGGTAAGTAGGTGTAATTTAAAAATAGGAAAAAATATATCACGAAAATAGGAATAATTCTAATTATTTATGTTAAAAAATAGTAAATTAAAGTGGGATTAGGAAACCCTAGTAATTAAATATAAATAGGATCTATGAAATTAGAAGGATGGCAAACCCTAGAAAGAAGGAGAGAAGGCTTGGATGGCTAAGAGAGAGTTTGGACATAGGAAGCTAAAGGAGAAGGCCATGGAGATTTGAGAAGGAGGATTTAATAATTCAAGTAGGTGGATCTACAGTTTGTTTCAACGAGAATTTCATATTATCGAATAATATATTGAAAACATGATTTTGATTGGGTGCTCTATATTAAAATTCTAAAAATGTTATTGTTTATTGTTGCTTGATCAAAAATCACATTGTATAGTTGTTTCATTAACTGCTATGTATGCAAAATAAAACAAGCGTTAGGAAGATAGGTCTTTTCGTATGATTTAGAAGTAAAGAGATTTTTTTGTTGGGTTCAAAAGAAAGTCAATGATATTTGAAATAGTTGTTTTATTTAGTTAAGGATTTTTGGAAGGATTGAAAGAACTTGTGGGGTTTTCTGAAGTGAGATCTGCGAATGATGGAAAAACTATGATTTTTCAAGATGATATATGATAGAACCAGAAGTTAATTGATATGGAGAAGAGATTGAGAAACAATGGGTCGTTGGGTAGATTCACGAGAGAAAGATGGGGTTGTGCGAAATAGTAATTAAGAAAGGATTTTCAAAAGAAAGATTGTTTGGTGATGCAAGAAAAAAGTAAAGAACAAATTGATAGATGTTATCTGTTGCAGTCACGAGAGAGGGGAATGAAAGAGAGAACGAGAAAAAAAGAAGAGAGAGAGAGTAATGTGTACCCACGATCCTTCATGGAAGTGGGAGTAGTGGCAAAAGTTACTTTTGTGCTTTTTAACTGTTTTTCATGTGTTGTTGATCCTTATTTCTTGCAGTTATGGGTTACAGTTGTGTAGGTTGTGGTGAATGTAGGCATGTGGAAGTCTGTTTTAGTATTTGAATAATTAAAGGAGTCTAGAACATGGGTCTAAATTTTAGGTGTGTTTGGAGGGAAAAGATTGTACTTTAAAAGGGAAAATATTTGGAATGAAATGAGAAGCATTAATCTGCCCAATTCTGTTCAAGATGAGGCTATTCCTCAAAAGTATCCAAATCTCTACAGAATAGCTAAAAAAATGCACAAATCAAGTATCAATGGCATCAGAGCAGACAACCTCCGGATGGCGGAAGGAAATAGATTGTCTAAATTAGATCAGTTGGTGAGCCAATTGAAGACAACATCTAAAGTTCATGGACAAGCTCTTGCTAGCATTCAACAAGATTTGAAGGAGCAAAGGCAACAATTAAATGAACTACTGCAAAAGTTCAGCACTCTCAGCCCCCAGCCAAACTTAGCAAGAGACAGGGGGAACAACCTGGTGATCGGCCGGTGAATCGCATGGTTGACATTTCTCACGAGGAACATGAATGGGGGCCATTCACACTCGTGCCACTCGGCTTGAATTTCCCCATTTTGATGGCGCCAATCCTTCGGGATGGGTGTATAGGGCTGAGCAATTTTTTGTTCAACATAAAACACCAAGTACATCAAAATTGCTCACTACATCTTTCCATTTGGAAGGCAAAGCTTTACAATGGTTCAGGTGGATGGAAATTAAGAAGCTATTATAAGTTGGGAATCATTGAAAAAGGCATTGGTAGCACGGTTCGATCCGACGCACTACAAGGATCCTATAGCCTTACTCACAAAGTTGTGGCAGACTACTATGGTGGAGAATTACCAAACTCATTTTGAAGAACTCACCACCAAAACTAATGTTTTAAAGGAAGCTTTCATGGTTAACTACTTCATTGGTGGATTGAACGATGAGATTCGCCTCAGTATATATGATGCAGGGGGATCCGAGACAGATAATTCTGAGCTCTCAGATTGCACGTTGATGGCGCTAAGATACCATGAGTTGACAGATCATCGCAAAGGCAGGAAGTGATTGTGATATTTTCCTGATTAGGGCAGTTTTGGATGCGTTCAGTCTTTTGGACATAACTTTGGCTACGGTTATTGGAATCAAGCATATTAGCCCAATTCGGAAAACTCTTTTCAGCGCGCACGCCGTGGACACCTTGCTCTACTTGGTGGGCATTGTTTATGCCCTCAAATTCTGATATTTTCCCCTCCGAATCACCAATTTTAGTTATTTTTTGCTATTTTAGTAAGTCTTCGATTGTCAATTAAGAAGTGATTTTAAACCCGATTTAAGCTAGATTTTTGGCAGAATGCTTATTTTATTCTGAATTTCCTTTTAAGGGCATGTTGCTATTTTTTGTTACGAACGAGTTTTGGCTATATAGTCTGGCTTGTGGACTGTTTTTCATTATTACTTGATTAAATAATATTCAGTTGAATCTCAAAGACATATTCTCTGTGTTTTAGGGCAAACTACTTGTGTTCTTCCCTGTTAGTTATCTGTTCAAATTAGCCTGCAGAATAATCGCTATTCTGTCCAGCATCAGTTGGTATCAGAGCCTCAACATCTTTCTGGGGTGAAGTTCATCAGTTTCAATGGCTGGTGGTCGTGGTCATGGTCATCGTGGGCAGGTTCCGAATGAGGAAGCTCAGCACCATGATCGTAGTGTTCAAGATGTGATGATTGAAGATTTACAGAGGCAAGTCACAGAGTTAACCAAGCATCTGGTGGCACGCAATTTCGAGGAACGTGAGGTCTCCGATCACGATTCCGATTCCACTTTCGAAAACCCATATCACATTCGTGCTCCATTCAAGGGGTACCGTGGTCGGGAGGAGCGTCATGGAGATCTCAGTTTTCGATTCGATCTGCCAAAGTTTTCTGGTACGTTACAGGCCGAGGGATTCATTTATTGGTTAAACGAAGTGGAGCGTATTTTTTATTACAAGGAAGTTCCTAATCGTATGAAAGTGAAACTAGTCGCCATCAAACTCAAGGGTAGAGCATCTGCGTAGTGGGAGCAGTTGCAACGTTCAAGAGAGATCACTTATTGGGAGAAGATGAAGAAGAAAATCAAGGGTCACTTCCTTCCCTTCGGCTATACTCAAACCTTGTTTCAACGACTTCATACGTTGAGGCAGGGCGCAAGATCAGTCGATGATTACATGGAGGAGTTTTACCAGTTGATCGTCCAGAATGATTTATCTGAGACGGAGGAAAAGATGGTGGCGCGGTATTTGAGAGGTTTGTGCCAGCCCTTGCAAGATGTCCTCAGTCTTCACTCACTGTGGACTGTTTCGAAGGCATACTAGCGTGCACTTGCAGTTGAAAAACAGCAGAACAGGAGACCAGTGATCATGAGCGATCAAAATAGTCTACCAATTCACCCTCAGGACTCCTGTCCTGCCCAGCAGCCACCGCAGGGTAATTCTAACCCTACTATTAGGTGTTTTCATTGGGGTGAACAGGGGCATAGAGCTATTGATTGCAGGAAGCCTGCTAATCAAAAGGGCAAAATTTTGTTGATTGAGGAAGACGTGGTAGACGAGACTGAGGAGATTGACGAGCCCGTGTATGATGATGATGACGCTGGTGGTGTGCTGTATGGAGATGGCCATGAGACTCTGGTCATTCGCAAGAGTATACTGACCCCCAAGGGCGATTCAAGGGACGATTGGTTGAGGACCAATTTTTTCCACACGTCCTGCACAGTTTCAGATGAAGTCTGCAAAATGATCATTGACAGCAGCAGTTGTGAGAATTTAGTGTCCAAGGAGGCTGTCCAGAAATTGCAGTTGAAGACGGACCGTCATCCTAAGCCATACAAGTTGTCGTGGCTGAATAAAGGCAGTGAAGTAACAGTTGATAGGCGATGCCTCGTGTCTTTTTCAATTGGCAGAAAATATTTTGATAATGCCTGGTGTGATGTTGTGACTATGGATGCGTGTCATGTATTGTTGGGTCAACCTTGGCAATATGACCGCAGTGTCATTCATGATAGACGGAAAAATACATATTCCCTTCACATTAAAGGGAAAAAAGTTATTTTGGCGCCCCGGCGGGAAGGACCCACTCCTACACCACTAGCCAATAATGCTAACCTACTTTCTATGTCCAGGTTTTTAGATGAGATTGAGCATGGAGATGTGGTATATGCCCTACTGCCTTGCGAGAACAGTACAGTGACCATAGACTCTAACTTACTAGCAGAAGTTCGGCAACTACTAGCAGAGTTCGCTAACTTGATGCCATAGGATCTTCCTCTTGAGCTACCGCCTATGAGAGATATCCAGCACCAGATTGACCTTGTTCCAGGGTTGAGTTTGCCTAATCGACCAGCGTACTACCTCAGTCCCAAGGAGGCTGAAGAGTTGCAGCGACAGGTGGTGGAGTTGTTGGAGAGGGGTTATATTCGTGAGAGTATGAGCCCATGTGCAGTCCCTGCCCTACTTGTACCAAAAAGGATGGTTCTTAGCGTATGTGTGTTCACAACCAAGCAATCAACAGAATTATTATGAAGTACAGGTTTCCAATTCCCCACCTGGATGATATGTTGGATCAGCTGTCCAGTTCTAAGGTCTTCTCAAAAATTGACCTTAAAAGCGGATGCCACCAGATCAAAATAAGGCCTGGAGATGAGTGGAAAACGGCGTTTAAGATGCAACATGGGTTATATGAGTGGATGGTCATGCCTTTTGGGCTATCCTGTAAAACCCAACCCGAATTATATCTTAATTATTAAGCTTAATTATCTAAAGTGGGATTATTAGACTAATTAAGTACTAGTGTTATGAAGATGAGGTGGATGTGGATTAGACTTGAGGATTTAGGGAAATCAATTGAACTTTATTGAAGTTATTAAGGTAAGCTTAGTTAATGTTATTTCTTAATTTTAATTGGCTAAGGTACTCTCCAATTAGTTCTAGTGAATTGGTAATCAAATTCTGAAAAATTAAAGTTAAGTGTACCTAAAGTATCTCCTAAGAATACCTAAAGAACTTCCCAAGTATACCCAAGGTACCCTCTCGAATAACACTAGAGTACACCCAAGTATTACCCAAAGTACCACCCAAGTATACCTAGAGTACACCCATGCATTACCCAAGGTACAAGTAGAGTACTACCTAAGGTACCCCACTTGAATACCTAAGGTACCCCATTGTATTACCTAAGGTACCACCTTGTATTGCCTAAGTTGCCCCACTTGTGTTGCCTAAGGTACCCCCATGTATTGCCTAAGGTATCCCCTTGTATTGCCTAAAGTACCCCGCTTGTGTTGCCTAAGGTACCCCACTTGTATACCTAGGGTACCCCCTTGTTTTAACTAAGGTATACCCCCCTTATGTAACTAAGGTACCCCCTTTGTATAACTAAAGCACCCCCTCTTATATAACTAAGGTACCCCTTTGTACCCCTTTTATATAACTAAAGTATCCCCCCTTATATAACTAAGGTACCCCCTTTAACTAAAGTACCCCCTTATATAATTAAATAACTAAAGTACCCCCCTTATATAACTAAGGTACCCCTGTGTACAACTAAAGTACCCCCTTATATAACTAAAGTACCCCTTGTATAACTAAAGTACAACCCCTTATATTACCTCTAGGGTACATCCCTTACATTACTTAAAAATACCCTATCATATAACTAAGGTCCCCTTCTATAACTAAGGTACCCCTCTTATACTACTAAGGTACACCCCCAAGCATACCTAAAGTATATCCCTTAGAATAACTAAGGTAAACCCCTGAAAGACTAAGGTACCCCCCACTTAACACTAAGGTACCCTTCCTCATAACACTAAGGTACCCCCTTAATAACCCTTAGGTACACTCAGGGGTTTAGTGAGAATAAAAGCTTTGTTTAGGGGCAGATTTGAAAGACCAAAAATTGAGCATATAAAAGGATGCCCTAACTAAAATATCTAGTGTTTTGAGAACCCCTTTCCTTGTCTTGGACATATAGAACAAGAGAAGAAGAGTGGGAGCTTGCTTGAAAGCTTCAAGAAGAAGTAGAAGAAGAGAAGAGCTAGAAGAGAAGTTGTGCTTCTCCATTACACAAGTAGCAAACCCTTCAAACTAAAATGAATTTACTAGATTTTCGTACCTCTCTCCTAGGGTTTTGATAAACTGGAAAATCACTTGCATGTGGGGTTTTGCTTCTAAAATCTGTAGGGTTTTGGTTGTATTACTATCCTGTTTAGTTTTCTATTGATTTGTCATGGATTTTCATATTTCTCTCTCCTAGGGTTTGGATAAACTGGAAAAGCACTTGCATGTGGGGTTTTGCTTCTAAAATTCGTAGGGTTTTGGTTGTATAACAATCTTGCTTAGTTTTCTATTGATTTACCATGGATTTGCAACCTCTATTGATTATATTTTAGATTAATGTTTGAATTGGTATTTTGAATGATGTTTTATATGTTGGATTTGTGTTCATGAGGATTTGGGATGATTATCTATTTTGGGAGGTGTTTTCAAGTGTGTTGGGATGATTTATGATCATCCCATTTGGTATTGGAAAGATTAGGAATGATTTATATGAGTTTTGTGTTGAAAATAGTCAAAAATATTTGAAAACCCGAGGTGGCAATTAAGCTTGAAAATTGGCGATTAATCCTGAGCCAAAACCCCAAAAAATCAGTCTCTGTTATCCTAATCGCGAATTAAGATTAGTCCGGGGGATTAATCGTGAGGATGGATGCGCAAACGTCCATCAAGGTTTGGTTTAACGCATGCACGTTGACCATGTTTTCAACCTGGACGCGCAAACGTAAGTTGAACGCCCGAACGTCAGGGCTAATCGCCCCTAGGTGATTAATCCAAAAGCTAATCATGGACCCTGCTTTTGCAGTTCTTCATCCTTTTCTTCCCTATCCCTTTTCCAAACAACCTAAGCCTCCTACACAGCATATTTATTGCTCCATTTACTTAAATCTTTACATGTAAATAAGGTTTTACCCCCCATTTGGAACCATTAAAGATATTCCCAAGGCCTAATTCCCAACCAATAAAAAGTCAATTTTCCAGTTCATGCCTAAATTTCAAGTTTTCCCGATTTTCATCAAAAACCACTTTTTGAGTTTGATACCCAAATGAATGATTCAGAAGCCCATAAAATGCCCAAAAAGTTGTTTACCCTTCATTAGACTAGAACCAGAAATTGAGCCTAAAACTCCTCGTAGATTTGTCTAGAAAAATTATATACCCAAAAGTCAACGTTTTTAACCAGACTTAGAATATTTTCGAGGTCCGAAACGTTTTGTCTCGGAATCCATTGATTTTTGGTATGGTGACCTTATTAGGGATCCTAAGACTATCCCACCAATTGAATATTTTAATTGTGGAATTTATTGCGATTGGTTTGCTTGATGTGGGCTTATTAAAGATTATGATGAGCTCTATATGGTTTGACCAGGCAGCATGGCCTAGGGTTGATTGGCAATGACGGTGTAGATCTCACTTGGCCGTGGTTGATTGGCAATGATGGTGTAGATCTCACTTGCCCCTTGGTTGAATACCAGTAGATTTGGATGTATTCTACTTTGATTTGGATTTAAAGGTATTTTGTGAACTTGATGGTGTATTTATTTTACATTGATTTGGATTTGGATGTATTTTGTGAACTTGATAGTGTATGTATTTTACTTTGATTTGAATTCAGATGTGAAGTGATTATTGATTGTTTCTTACACTTGGTTAGTATTAATTTGAGTTGGTAAAGTTATGTTGAGCTCTCTTATGTGGTTTGTGTGAGACATGAAAAAATCACCAAGATGATTCCCCTCCATCAACACACGGGCTCAATGAAAGCGGGAGAATCGCCACCATTCGATTTTGGGGGTGTGAATGGGCACCAAAAGATTCAAAAATTAACAAAAAGAGCTAAAAGGCAAATACTAGAATAAAAATAACTCTACTTGAAAATCAAATCCAAAGATGGATAAGGGGATTAGATTATGAACGGGGGAAGGTGTTAGGCACCCCCATTCACCCACACAAGGTGGTTGCCAAGTGTTGTTCATGCTAAAAAAATGAGAAAGCTTGCTAAAATAATCAAAAACCTTGAGAAAGGATTAAACAAATGTGTGATACCTTCATATGAGAAATCCAAATGAATTCCAGATCCTCTTTTATGTCAATATCACTTCTAGAATATCACCAATAGATGGAAATCAAAGCAAAAGTTGCACAAAACCAAGTTGAGTCAAATCCGGAAAATTCGGTAAAAGATGGAGCCATTTGTCTTGTAATCATTCAAATCTAGTTTAAATTGAATCAAACCAAATCCATTCGAAAGATTATGACAAATATAAGACTCATGCAAATTTTTAATCAATTCCGGTTAAAATCGTAGGAGTTACTCTCCTTTGAAATCTGTTGCTAGAGATAGTTAAAAGTGACAAGTGGACCAGTTTGGAAAATCATTTAGAAAAATCGGCTTCATATAAATCCATGAAATTCAGTGTGAATGAAGTATGTATGGCCATCTTTCAAATGAAACTAGCCTCATACAAAAATTCATTCGGATGTGCCTTGGGTGACCTCCCGAACAGGCCGTGAGGATCACAGATTAACCTAGAAAAGTGCTATTGGGCAGTTCTGAGTAAATCTGTTACCCACGACACAAAATGGAGTCAAAAAATTATGAAACCAACTGGATTTGAAACTAGACTTCCAAAAGAAAATACAGAAAGAAAAATTACTCTAATCGGACTTAAAACGAACACATGGTGCTCAGTCAAAGTGACAGGCTCTGCAATCTCGCCTGAAATGACCTATCAACTTCGACAAAGAGGTGTCAAAAATCCGCTCGATAAAAATTAATGAAATTTTTGGCATAAACTAGACAGCCTTAACTTTCCCATGGCTCTGGAATCACTCCAAAATTCATCCGGACGATGAAGTTACAAGTGTCCGAAGTTGGGGTACAGCTGCTGTCAAGTTAAGCCCTTTTTAAAGAAAATCAACTCAAAGCAGTGATAAGGTGTGTGGAATCGGTGCAAGATAAATCAAAATCATTTAAAAAAGATATTGAGGAACCTCCAGGAAGAAATGGGGCACGAGTTTGGCTCACCATTCTCTCTGATTAAAAAGAATATGCCAAAAACCCCAAAATTGAGCAAAAGTGCCCAAAACCGAGAGGTTAGATCTAGAGGTCATCAATACTTGCTTGAAATCATGTTGAAAACCAATAAGAAATATCCTAGAATTGTTTGGGGCTATTTATTCCAGATCTATCACAATGAATGCAATAAATCCGAAATATAAGCCGAATCCGACAAAACAAGTGCTATGTGTGTGTGTGTAAAAATCCATTCTTCAATAATATAACAACATATAGCATGCATTCATATCAATCAAATGGGGTTCTAGAACAACCTACGGTTCCGTTCCATTCTCGTTTCCCTTAGTTCTCTCTTCCCGTTTAACGGTTCTTCGAGATAATCTTGAGGTACTTTGAATATGAAACGATTTTCATAGAATCAAAAGGCTTATTCAACAAGGTTCTAACACTAGGATCAATCCTCAGTCTCGTTTCCCCTAGATCCCGTCTTTACGTTTTACGACTAGGGGGAGTCTCGAGATACTTTGAGTAGAGGAAGGGTTTTCATACACACAGATTAGGCCTTATTCTACAAAAAGGTAGAAGAAGAGAACTAGACCTAGAATGTAAGAACAGAAAAATAAAGAGAGGTCTTAGGCTTACCTGGGCTTCTGGAAACAATACGGCAGCGGTTCCCTTCTTCACTCGGAGCTCTTCAATCTCCAACTTATTGGCCATTTGCTTGAGGAGGAGCCTCCTATTTATAGGCAAAGGCTAGGGTTAGGGTTTGCATGATGGTAGACACAAAATGATGTTTAGAGTCCACCAACCTTAACCCTAAGGCTATTTCCGAGATTTCCACTCCTTTAATGAAGGATATGATGGTAAAAGTGAAAACTCTCGGAAAACCCTAATTTTGAGCAAAAAGCTTGTATCTGACATATCAGGTCGGATACAAGAGCACCTATATGTATCCGACATATAACGTCGGATACATTAATAGCTACTTATATCCGACAACTTATGTCGGATATGAAAGAATACACTTGTATCCGACCTGAGTTGTCAAATACAAGAAGAAATGCATATTTCTCAAATTTTGTGTTGGTTTCAAAGGAAAAAATGATTTTTGCCAATTATTCATGCAATTTGGGGTGTCTACAACTGCCCCTCTTTGCGGGAGTTGCAAAGCAATGAGCTGCGAAGATTAGACAAGCCCAAATTGCACTCCCTTGACCATGATTTGCTTGGTTCAATTCAATTTTGCAAAATGATTTTTGGGTAAAGATTTACACAAAAGCCCTAACTTTAAGGGGGCATCTCTCCAAGACGTCTTAAATTCCACTTAGCTCTCGTGGCTATGAAGTGGATTTTAAGCCCAAAATAAGATTTTTGAAAACTGATTTTTTTATCAAACCAAGTTAAAAATTGAATGAATATTTTCCTCTTGACCAACATTTTTTCCCCAAGTCGTCCTAAATTCTACTAAGCTCTCGTGGCTATGACGTGGATTTCAAGGCAAAAATAGGGTTTTTTGCGAAAATAGCAGACTTTGTAGCACCTTTTTTTCTTTTTTTCTCTTTCTTTTTCTCTCTTTTTTTTTTCTTTTTTTTCTTTTTTCCTTTCTCTTTTTTTTCTTTTTCCCCTTTTTTTCTTTTCTTTTTCTCTCTTTTTTTCTTTTTTTCTGTTTTTCTTTTGTATCCGATGTAGCTCATCGAATAAGAGGGGTCTCATTTGTATCCGACATGATCTATCGAATACACTATGTTATATAAGTCGCGCGCGACCGCGACTCTTCCCCTTCCTTTCTTTCTTCTCCAATTGCACACCCCAGCTACATACTTCTTCTCCTTCGTCCCCGACGACTCCCCTTTCTTCTCCGGTGACTTACTTTCTCTTCGACTATTTCCACCAACTCCGGTGACTTCCATTGACTCCGGCGAGGATTAAACTTCCTGGCGATTGCTCATTTGCTGCGGTGGCCGAGCCCTAGATCGTTTCGAATTTGCTGATCTCCGATGATTTCACGGTTTGGCGTCGAAGTGCTGATTTCCGGCGATCATCTCTGAATTCCGGCTGCCCTTCTTCACCTTGATTCTGCATTTGCACTTAGACATACATCAACCGGGTCAGTACGCTTACCTTCAAAGATTTTTGTTTTGCACTTTGCAATTAAATCCCCAAATCACTCATGCCACGATTCTCTAATTTTGCATTTCCAATTCTGTTGATAGTAGAGCTTTCAGACTTAGTGACATGCCGTATAGCTTGCTTTGACTCAGCAAATTCCTGGTTGATGATCCCTTGGAACTGATAACAGTGGCTTTAATTTAATCGTGCACTACATTTGTTTATTGCTGAGTATTGGCATGATGCCTTGATGCTTGCAACCATACTTTCCAATTGAGAGTAACTGAGAATGTTGCATTGCTTGCTTGTGCTTTTTGATAGCTTTTGTCGATTGAACCGGGTAAGCAAGCACATTTTTGTTGTGTTAAACTTCTGAACAATTGATTGCCTGTATACTGAGGATATTGATTTCCACCCGAATTGCTGCCTTTCAACAGTTTTTGACCATCGATGATAGTGGAGTTTTCAGATGCCATATTTTTTTTTCTTTCTTTATATCCATGATCAATAATTCCACAAGATTGATCACTTAACAGTAGCTTCACTTTAGAATTCTTGACTGGCATTATTTGATACCTTCAGATGGTTTGCTGGTGATATTTTCCCACTGAAATTGCTGATTATTGTCAGCATGGTTTTCAGATTTTGCCAATTATTGATGGTGGACTGCCCATCACCATACCCTGCTGTGAATTTTTTCAAATCATCTTGACTTTCTGACCTGGCTTGCCAATTCTTGATTTGAATTTCTGCAGCTATGTCTGCAATTCCTGTTTTTTGATCCTTTATTTTGCTTTTATTCTGCCTCCCTGAATATCCTGAAATCACAACAAAATAATTAAGGATTAAATCTTGCAGGTACTCTTAGGATTAGAAAATATTAGAAGTGAGAACACCTATATGGAAATCTAAATTTCTGATAAATCTTTGAACATTAAACAGAAACTTAAAATACTGCCCTATTGTCTATAGATGGCTAGGAGCTGTTCCCGTGTTCGAGAGGAGGCTGACCCTACTGATCAGCCCTCCACTTCGCGAGCTCGGACAAACGCGAGTTCTAGCGCCACCCTGTCGGAGCCGTTAGATGTTTCCAGAGAGAGCTCTGCTGAGGTAGGCTTCCCAATTCTTTCTTTTTCTTGCTTCCCTTGAAACCGACTTTGCTTATTCATTTCTGTTTTTAGCCTGTTGTGGCTCCTGCTCGAGGTCGCGATAGAGGCCGAGAGAGAGGCGGAGGCCGAGTTGGAGAGAGGGGCCGAGCTAGAGAGAGAGGCCGAGGCCAGACCGGAGCTTCAGGCCAAGAGGGTGTTGCTGCAACTTTCCGCATAGGGATCTCCGTGAAGTTGAGAGCGTCTGTTCATGATACAGAGCTCCTTAGTGGTTTGGATAGTCACCCTTCCATGTGCATCCGGGCTAACGTTCCTCTTCCGTATCCTCCTTCCCATCTGAGAGGCAGTTGGGGGAGATTCAGTGAGTTGGTTCTGACGCTTTCCCCAGCACTCAGGCACGAGTTTGGTCGGTGCCACCTTGACTACTTTCTTCGTATCCCTTCGTTCTAAGCCGATCGTCCCCTCATCTTTGCCATGATGGAGCGATATTTTCCGGAGACTCAGTCCTTTCATCTGCCGAATGTGGAGCTAGGGATCCATCCCTCCGATTTTGTGATGATCACCGACATTCCTCTGATGGGGCGGACTATCGTGCTGGATCGGCCTTCAGTGACGGACATCGGCCTTCTCTTAGGATACCAGGACCTGCCTGATGCTGCTTGGGACGGGCGGAGCGGTCGTATCTCCATTAGCTAGTTGCGGGAGAGCCTTACTCGACACTATGAGGGGAGACACGCAACCATTATCGTGGAGGATGCAGCATTTGCACCCATCTTCCGGCATGTGTTTCTGCTGATGCTCGGGAGCTGCTTCTTCTAGGAGACACGACCAGTGTTAGTCCTCTCTTTTTGGATGCTTTGAGAGATCTCCATCAAACCCGCCAGTTAGCATGGGGTCGGCTTATATATGGGACTATCTTGGCGGGATTGTGTCGAGTAGTTCAAGGCCTGGCCGCTCCGAGAGGTGATGGAGTTAGCTGCCGGTTCTTCTGGCAGATCCTACAGATACTATATTCATCTGTCTTGTCTCATTCCTTAGGCTTTATCTTCTTTATCCTTGATTGATTTCTCTTTTGCCAGGTGTTTATGTACACCTACATGACTTACTTCTGCCCGTCCCCAGTACCTGGTGTTGCGGAGTTTCCTGTGGCTTTACGGTGGTCAGCCTAGGTCCGAGATGCAGATAGGAGTCAGCCCTGTACTGCTCGGGTTCACTTGGACCGTGCCCGACGATCTGATGTAAATTCTTCGCCCCTTTCTCTTTTATTTCTTTTCCTGTACCTTGTCTGTATCTGACCATCTTTTCCTTCTTTGCAGCTCCTCCTGGCACGCTTCGATGATGTGGATATTGGGGTGGCCCGTGAGATGATAGTACAGGATGCTTTTGACCCAAATCTTCGACGCCAACCCTACCAGTGCTTCCTTGGGAGGCTTGGTAGGGTGATGTACTTAGGAGAGCGTCTGTACTATCAGCACATAGGCGTACTTCGTATCCTAGTTCCCCCTCCTCCTATGGGTCCCGATACACTCCTGCCTGGTTTTTGATGTTGATCAGTTTGATCAGTATCAGGATGCAGCTTACAGTAGCTGGGGATTACGACGAGTGGATCAGGAGGGTGTCCATTGGATGCCTGATGGATCGACCCACTCGTGCCGGAGTGACAGAGATTGGTGGGATCTACATCCGGGTCCATGACGACACTGTAAATTTCATGATCTTCCTTTTTTTATTTCATTTCCCTCAATTCTGTACTTGTGACTCTAATTCCTTTCTCATTGGCAAGTAGAGGAGTTGAATGCTCTTCGGGATCGGTTCCAAAGTCAGCGGGCCGCAATTGATGACATGATTGCCGAGCATGATGCGGTCGTGGCCCAGCGAGATGCCCCGATCAGAAAGCTAGAAGCTCTGGTTGCCGAGCTTCAGGCTAGACATCTGGTTCTTTATGATTCCATCTCTTTTATTTCTATGACTTTTTGCTGTTCTGATATAACTGTTCGACTTTTACAGGATCCCATTCCAGATCATGATGCTGCCTTTAAGCCAAATCTTCCTGCTCTTGATCCATCTCCGTTTCGGGCTGCTGATCCTGAGGACGCCCCAGCTTCTGACCCAGTCGTAGCTCTTGTGCCCGCTGCTCCTGCGGATCCTGTGGGTCCTTCATCTCCAGCGGTAGTTCCTGAGCCGGAGGACATCCCTGCTGCTAACCCTATTGAGCCGGATCCCCCAGTTCCTGTTGTAGACATTCCTGATAAGTTTTCTTTAATTTTCCCCTTTTGGTTCATCTGATACTTCCATTTCTGACTCTTTCTATTGACCCAACTATTTCTGTTCCTGGTCCTTTTTCTGCTGCTGCCGAGCCTTCTAGAGCTGCGGGAGTCGAGACTGCTGCGGTTGTGGACCCGGTTGAGCCTATTCCTACTGAGCCTAAGGCTTCCTCACCAGACTCTGCCCCTGACCTGCCTCCTGACCTTTCGGACTACAGCTTGGAGTACCAGCTTCAGTCCATTGTGGGTCGGAGACCGCGCTACATGGCCGAGCGCCTTCTAGCATACTCTAGGCACCGATCATCTCAAGGTAGAGGCCGTAGAGGAGGACGTGGCCGAGGACGTGGGGATGATCCTGCACAAGAGCAGTAGATTAGGATTTCTATGTATTTATATCATCCTTTATACAAAAAGACTTGCATATATTTATGAAAAAAAAAATTTATTTCATTCTATCTTGTCTTGCCCTCTTTTCTTTTCAATTATATGCAATTTAGACTTGTATACAGGTGAAACAGGTAAAAAATTCGAATTTTCCTTCCATTTCTCTTTTTTTTGCCTTTTTTCTTTGTATCCGACATATCAGGTTGAATACATTAAAACCTTTTTGTATCCGATATAATATGTCGGATACATTAACATCTCCTTGTATCCGACATTTTTCATCGGATAAGAATAGAATCTCTTGTATCCGACCTGATATGTCGGATACATTAAAATATTCTATAAAAGCAATGGGCCTCAGGATTTGAGTCATTTTTACGAGTTTTTGAGTTTAGAAAACCCCATTTTCGCCTATTTCCACCTCCCATTGATTCTTAGCTTACTCCCATCATCTCCAATGGATTCCAAATCATCCTCTGCCCCATTGTTGTCTGTCCACACAGCCTCCCCTGGAAAACAACCTTTTAGATCGAAACCCCCTAACCTCACTAGGTATAACCCTGCAGATTCATTCTACACTAGGTGGGTTAATTCTATGACTCTTGATGAAGAGAGGAAATGGGATTCCACCCATCTAGGCCATGTTCTGCTTATCCCAAAGATTCCTTTCAAGTGGGAGATTATTGAAGCTATAATTGGTCATTAGGTACCTGACCTAAACCTTTTCCGTTTTGGAGACCATGAGATGACCCCAACCATTGAAGAGGTTGAAACTATCCTGGGCTTGAGGTTTGCAGAGAAGGTAGTGAACCCACCCCTTAGGCCTAGTTACAAAAAAGAGGCTTCTACTTTCCTGGGTATTGGGAAGAAGGATTTAGGGGATTCTGACACCCTTTTGACTTTGTCCAAGTCTTTTTTGACTGAGAAGCTCTTGAGGGGGGAGAACAAGGAAGCCAGGTTCAATGCCCTAACCCTGATAGTGGTTAACCAACTGCTTTTTCCACTGGATGATGATGAGGTCGACTTGGCCCTTATCTCAGTTGTATGCCAGGTTAGAGAGCAGGAGAGATTGGCCCCTATGATTTTGGCAGGGATGTACCAGGCTTTGACTGACTGTTATTGCAGGAAGAAGAAGCGCTTCCTATCATGTACCCCTATCCTGCAGATAAAAAAGAAATTCCTTTTTTTTCTTTTTCTTTTTCTTTTTTTTTGTTTTTTTTTTTTTTTTACAATATACTGAAATATCCCTCCTCCTTTGCAGCTTTGGTTACTTGACCACCTGAGTCAGATTGAGGAGATCAATCGACATTTCTTCCCAAGCTTGAAGGTTCCCATCTTGATGAGCAACCAGGGGTGTCCTGACATTCCAGGAGGTAAACAAGGCTAGTTTACTTTCTTGGCTACACTCCAGGATGATCAAGTGAGGTGGCCTGGTACTTATCAGCCCAACGCCGAGACCGTGATCAGCTTTCGAGACCGCAACTTTTTGGTTCTAGCTAGCTTGAATCATGCTGCGCTTTACCTCCCTTTGAGGGTTCTTCGTCAGTTCAGAGCGACCCAGGGGATTATAATCCCAAGTGGATACGAGGACTATCTTGGGCCACTTTCACCAACCACCATGAAGCTAAACGCTTGGTTGATAAGGGAGCGGTCCTATGTTCGTTTCATGCGGAGCCCAGTCTTCTCAGAGTCCCATGTGAAGGACTATCTCTTCTGGATCAAGGAGCAGATACTGAGTCAAGCTCTAGTACCCGAAGATCCTCCTGCAGTTTTGGCTCCTACTTATGAAGACATCCTGGAGTCCGAGAGAGCTTCTCACAAGCGACTTCAACAGATATGGGTACGAGAGACCCAAGAGGTTAGGATACGAGGCCTTGACATGGAGAGGCAACTTGAAGAGCAGGTATCCCGCCGTCTTGCTGTGGAAAAGCAACTTGAGGAGCAGAGGCAGGCTCACCGCTTTGAAGTCCGAGTATTGCGGCAGAAGCACCAGGATGCTTTAGCCAGTCTTAGGAGCATGAGGATCAGGCAGACTCTTTCAGATGAGGTCATTTCCTTCTTGAGTGATCCCGCTACAGAGGGGGCTTCTGGGGTTATTGCAGCTCAGGCAGCTCGGATTCGGGAGCTTGATGAGCGGCTAGGGGATAGAGACTAGCCTTATTTCCTGCACATTTTTTTTATACCTTTGTACGAAAGCAAACTCCAATAGTGGAATGACAAAGGATTTAATTCAAAATAAATTTTTTATATTATTGGCCTCAGAATACTCATATGCTTGTAAAAACAAAGGTTTTATAAAAGTATTTGATTTATCATCACTGGCCAAAGTATAGTTTTTCTTTTTGTTTTTTTTTATTTTTTATTTATTATTTTTTTTTGAAATTTGGTCCATACACTTAATCACCCCTAATTAAAGGAATTAAAACCAGGTTAAATAATGAAAAGGGTAATCCAAGTAATAAGGAGGGATCAAATCTGTCTATCTTAGGACCTTTAGAGTCATCCCCAAATGCTTTTTCTTCCAAAACTGACCCCATTGTTCTCGATCTGCTCAGTCTCAATATTTATGCCGATTTTACTTCAAGCTTAGATCTCCATGATCAACTCAACCACTGATTTTTTTTTCTTTCTTTTCTTCTTGCCAATATTGCCCCTAGCGCCAATTACAGTTTTCACTGGGGCCGGCTTTTGCATTCCGTCATCACCAATCTCACTCTGAAATTTGAATGAACATACTAAGATCACCGAGGGCTTAGAATTAGGACGAAACAAAGGCTAAGCTCGGTTTATGAAAGAAAAGGTATTAAAGGCTCAAAAATTTTCAAATGTGGAAATAGGTCAACCGGACTTACAGTCATGATGAATTTAACCCTTTTTCCCCAAATTGCATTCTTTGCATCTCTTTTCACACTTGGCTTTCATTTGCCATTTTTCTTTGCTTTCTCTCTTTTTCTCTTTTCCTTTATTTTTGCCCCAATTGGCCTTGCCCCAATTTGTTTTGCCCCAGTATAAGACTATAAGTCTTATTTAGGTTTATCAAAGAAATGAACCGGCTCAACTTGGCTAGACTAGGGATTAAAATTTGAGGGAAATAAAGAAAAATGGCCTCGGATCATTTCCTAGTAATATTCAATCAAGGAAAATACCTTTTTACCGCATCAGAGTTAATTGGCTCAGGAAAGTCTGCCCCATCCATTTCTGTCAAGATGAGTGCGCCCCCTGACAGGACCTTCTTAACAACATAAGGCCCTTCCCAATTAGGCTTGAACTTACCACGAGGATCTTCCAAAAATGGTAAAATTTTCTTTAGCACCAAGTTTCCTTCCTGGAAAGTTCTGGGCTTCAATTTCTTATTGTAAGCCCGAGCCATTCTCCTCTGGTACAATTGGCCATGACAAAGCGCCTTCAAACGCTTCTCTTCTATTAGGTTGAGTTGATCACTTCTTGACTGTATCCATTCAGCTTCTTCTAATTCAGCCTCCATGAGCACTCTGAGTGATGGGATTTCTACTTCCACTGGCAGAACTGCTTCCATCCCATAGACCAGGGAATACAGGGTTACCCCAGTTGAAGTTCGGATTGAGGTTCTGTAGGCATGTAGAACAAGTGGTAGCATTTCATGCCAATCCTTATAACTCACTACCATTTTCTGAATGATTTTCTTTATGTTCTTGTTTGCTGCTTCTACTGCTCCATTCATCTTTGGCCTGTATGGAGCTGACTTGTGGTGGGTGATCTAAAACTGCTCACACATCTTCTTCATGTCCTTGTTCTTAATATTTGAAGTGTTGTCTGATACTATGGCACTTGGCAGTCCATAGCGACAAATGATATTGTGCTTCAAAATTTTAATAACATGGTTGCTTGTGATATTTACATACGAAGCTGCTTCTACCAACTTAGTGAAATAATCGATCGCTACCAACATAAATCTGTGCCCATTTGATGCCTTAGGGGAAATCATGCCAATGACATCTATGCCCCACATAGAGAAAGGCCATGGTGATGTCATGTTATGCAACTCACTTGGGGTGCATGCTTGTTATCTGCATAGATTTGACATTGATGACACCTCCTGACATATATACAGCAATCATGCTCCATGGTCAACCAGTAGTATCCCAACCGCAGGATCTTCTTTGCCAGCATGTGTCCGTTCATATGGGGTCCACAAACTCCTCCATGTACAGTCTCAATCGGCCTTTCCGATCAGCCTTAGCAACACATCTGAGCAAAATATCGTTATGTGACCTCTTGTACAAATGTCCACCACTTAGGAGGAACTGACCAACCAATCTCTGTATTGTCCTCTTCTCGGTAGAATTGGCATTTTCTGGCAAACTCCGATTGTTCAAGAAATTTTTGATGTCTTGAAACCATGATGCTTCTTCTTCAGGTGTTCCCCCTAGAACGAGACAATAAGCCGGTTCATTTCTGACTTCAATTTCCAGTGGTTTGATGTCTACCCCTTCTGGCATGCTGACCATTGAAGTCAATGTTGCTAAAGCATCCACAAACTGATTCTTGGCCCTTGGCATATAGTAAAAGGAAATTCGAGTTAAGTTTGTACTTATTTCTTCCAAATACTGGTGATAAAGGATCAGTTTGTGATCCTTGGTTTTCCATTCACCAGTTGTTTGGAAGATGATAAGACTCGAATCTCCGTATACGTCAAGTTCCTCCACTTCATGATCTATGGCGGCTTGCAACCCAATTATACATGTTTCATACTCTGCAATATTATTTGTGCACTGGAATCTCAACTTGACTGCGATCGGGATGTCTGAACCATCTTGTTTGACCAAGACTGCCCCCATTCCATTTCCATTCATGTTGGCAGCCCCATCGAAGAACATCTGCCAAGAACTCCCACTTTCCTCTTCTTCAGTAAACAAAATTGCCTCATCCGGAAAGTTGGTCTTCAAAGGTTGGTATTCTGGCAAAGGATGTGCGGCCAGGTGATCAGCAATGGCTTGACCCTTAATTGCCTTCTGAGTGATGTACGTGAGGTCAAACTCAGATAGTAGCAGTTGCCACTTTGATGTTCTGCCAGTTAGTGCCAGTTTCTCAAATAAATACTTCAGCGGGTCCATCCAGGATATCAATAATGTGGAGTGACTAAGGAAGTAATGCCTTAGCCTCTGAGTTGCCCACACTAGAGCACAACAGGTCTTTTTCATTGGTGAGTACTTGGCCTCATATTCTGTGAATTTTTTACTCAGATAGTAAATTGCCCTTTCCTTTCTACCAGTCTCATCATGCCGCCCCAAGACACATCCCATTGATGTTTCCAACACTGACAAGTATAGGATCAGCGATCTTTCTGGAGTTGGTGGCACTAGCACAGGTGGGTTCAGCAAATACTTCTTTATTGTATCAAAAGCCTGTTAGCAATCGTTATTCCAGACCGTCGGGTTATCTTTCCTTAAAAGCTTGAAAATAGGTTCACAGATAGCTGTGATCTGTGCTATGAACCGACTTATATATTGAATTCTTCCAAGGAAACCCCTAACCTCCTTCTCTGTTCTGGGTGATGGCATTTCAATTATGGCATTGGCTTTAGCCAGGTCGATTTCAATTCCTCTTCGGCTCACAATAAATCCCAGCAACTTCCCTGATGTAGCCCAAAAGACGCATTTAGCCGGGTTAAGCCGTAGACTGTACTTCCTGAGACGATCAAACACCTTCTTCAGATTGATCAAGTGGTCATCTTCTTTGCATGATTTGGCAATCATATTGTCCACATAGACCTCCATCTCCTTATGGATCATTTCATGGAATAGTGCTGTCATGGCCCGCTGGTATGTTGCCCCAGCGTTCTTAAGCCCAAACGGCATGACTGTATAGTGGAAGGTGCCCCAAGGTGTGATAAACACTATTTTCTCTTGATCTTCCTTAGCCATTTTGATCTGATTGTATCCCGAGAAACCATCCATGAACGAAAATATGTTATTTACCACAGTATTATCGACCAAAATGTCAATATGTGGAAGTGGAAAATCATCCTTTGGGCTTGCCTTGTTCAGATCTCTATAGTCCACACATATTCTGACTTTCCCGTCCTTCTTTGGTACCGACACTATGTTTGTGAGCCACTCGGGGTACATGGAGACAGCCAAAAATCCTACTTGGAATTGCTTGACTACTTCGTCCTTGACCTTCAAGGTCCATTCAGGTTTCAATCTTCTCAGCTTCTACTTAATTGGCTTAACCCCTAGCAAAATTGGCAACTTGTGCACCATCATGTCAGTGTCCAACCCCGGCATGTCTCGATACGACCAAGCGAATACATCTTTGTAGTCTGCCAAGAACCATGTCATTTCATCACGCTGCACATTAGACAGACATGCCCCAATTTTCACTATTTTTGGGTTATCTTTGGTCCCAAGATTTATTGAAATGGTCTCCTCAATATTAGGTTGGACCCCATTTTCATGACGTTCCAATTGATGTTCAATTTCTTTTGGAACGTCTTCTTCTTCGACCTCGGTCTCTTCTTCGATCCCCATGAGATCAAAGTCGAAGTCATATTCAACCTGGTCCAATTCGGTTTGCTTATATGGTTCATAAGTGGTTTGGACCTTTTTGAAAAAATTAAATTTTCTAAAAGAAATAGAAAATTCTTTTTGGTTTTTTTGTGAGCCTTCTAAACATAATTCCCCTGAAGACAAAGGCTCATTAGGACCTTCAGGGAAATGGCATTCCACTATTGGAGTTTGTCTTGGGAAGCCGCGTCAGTTTGCCAAACAAACGCTGCTTCAAAGGTAAGGGGAGTTTCCTCCCAATTGTTTAATACAAGTTTTTCGGGGAGCAGGGAAAATTGTGCAAGCCTACTCCTCAAACCCAGAATCCGATGCCATCATCACCGGGTGGGTACTGCCCTTTTCTGCTACGGGGCCCAATCTAGGCATGACCTCATCCGGAATTTTTACTGCCGCCCAATCAATGAAAGGCAGGTCCATGTCTGCTTCTGTCTTATCACCCTCAGTCATGGCGAAGAAAGCCCCAACATCTTCAGAGAAGTCTGTCTACTGCTCTGGCTGTGGCCCAGGCTCGTCCACTGTTTCGAGCATAGGATATGGGTTATAGGGTTGCAAGGTTGGGACAGAGGGCCTTTGGTAAGGATTGACATTTCGGTACAGGGGTTTAGATTGGTCCATGGGGGGAGATAGTTGGATGATGCAAGAGGGTTTTGGGAAACTTTCCCTTAAATGAGGGAATTTTCCTTTACTTCTTTTCTCTCTTTCTTCGTGCTTCATCCTCCTCCAACCTCTGGGTTTAAATCCCAACCCTACTTTAGGAATCAGCTTCTTCGCCCTGATAGGCTCAACCATTCCCTGTAAATTTCTTCCCAGGCCTTTTCCCGGGTGAAAGTGGTATTTCTCCATCACTTTCTTCACCATTTTCTCAGCAGTAGTCTGTTTTCTTTCTCTTTTCTCACAACCCCCAAGTATGAAATTGACCATCTCAAACTGAAATGAGTGGAATGCAATCTTGTCAACAGTCAAATCCACATTTATTAAGGGTACATCAGGTGACACAATGGAAGGCACCAAGTTCTCAGCTAGGACTGTTATCACCCTTTGCCCTCTTATGTATTTCACCCTTTGGTGGAGTGTGGATGGTATTGCCCTAGCCGAATGTATCCACGGCCTCCCTAGGAGCAAATTGAAGGCTGCTGGAATATCCATCACTTCAAATGTGATGTTGAAAATATTCGGTCCAATTGTGACCGGCAGTTCAATCTCCCCTAGGGAGTGTGTCTTAGAGCTATCGAAAGCCCTCACTATCCTCCCATTCTGCTTGATCTTCGACTGATCCAGACCAAACTTGACAAAAGTGATTAACGGGCAAATGTTTAATGTCGACCCATTGTCAATTAAAACCCGTGCCACCATGATGCCCTTACAAAGCACTGTGATATGCAAAGAGTCAACATGATAACACCCACCTGAGCTTATCTCACCTTCGGAGAAACTTATCACGTTGTGTGACAAGATTTGACCAACCATTTTGTCTAGTTGGTCTAAATCGATAGTCTGGGATACATGTGCACTCCGTAGCACCCTTAACAATGCGTCCCTGTGCTTTTCAGAATTCAGAAAAAGGCCCAAAATTGAAATCTGGGCCGGGACCTTGTTTAGCTGATCCACAAGATTGAATTCACTTTTCTTAATTATTTTTATGAGGTCTGGTGTCTCATTTTCTGCACCCTGGGGGTGTCTTCTCCCACTTTTGTTTTTCCTTTCATTTTTATTTTTTCTTCTGTTTCTTTTCTCTCTCTCTCCACCTCTGTCTCTTTTTCTTTCTCTACTCCTTCCACACATTTTCCCGACCTCGTCATGAGGTTCACCTCCTCCTGGTTCTGGTTCCTGACCACTGGAATCGTAGCCGTGACCCCCTCGCTGTAATTCTATGGTACAGCTGCCTTAGAATAGGCTAGTTTATGGACATTAACCACCAACGGCTGGAGTTTGGACCGGGATGTAGGGGCCGGTTTAGGGACATTATAGGAGTGCTGAACATTTACAACCACTACAAACAATCAACCTTTTAGCGGCGTTTGTAAAATGCCCCTAAAAGTGAAAAAAACGCCACTAATAACTTTACCGGCGTTTGTACAAATGCTAGTAATTCAGGTGTCGCTGATTCATATAGCGGCACTTGTAGCGGCGTTTCGTGTTAAATGCTGGTATAAGGATTGTTTAATTAAAGGCGTTTTTTACAAAATGCCGGTAAATATAGTTATTTTGCGGCATTTTATAAACGCCACTAAAAAGAGTTTTTGTTGAAAAAAACGTTAATTATTTCCATTTAAGGCATTTTATAAACGCCACTAAAAAGAGTTTTTGTTGAAAAAAACGTTAATTATTTCCATTTAAGGCATTTTATAAACGCCACTAAAAAGAGTTTTTGATGAAAAAAAAGTTAATTAGTTCCATTTGAGGCATTTTATAAACGCCACTAAACAGAGTTTGTGTGGAAAAAAATGTTAATTAGTTACATTTGCGGCATTTTGAAAACGCCGCTAATTTAACATCTTCTTTTTAGGGGCATTTCTCCAAACACCACTGATTGTATATAAAAAAATAGAAGCGTTTCAAAAAACGCTACTAAAAACTCCATCTATGCTTTGCAGCAATTTTTTGACACTTGTAAAGTCCTGTAATATATAATAAAATAATATATTTACATCCATACACATTTCAACAAAGAAATCATCAATTTCATATATTGTAACTGTAATTTAACCACAAAAAGTCATCTTCATAAAGTAAACAAGTAAAAAAAAGTACACATAAATGTTTTAATTACATGTTCCCACTACAAATTTAAAGGAAAATTAAGGTCAAAAAACATTGAAGACAAAGACCATCAACTACTTCCATCTTCGCTTATTTATCCGAAGGTTGAGTTTGAGAAGCACGTAAGTCAGAACCACCTTTCTCTATAACCTGCATATTGTTCCATAAAATCAACATAAGTGTATGTTAACAAATAAATAGCAATATATAAACACCAGTATAAATAAGCGAAGATCATTCTCATGCTGCAGTTAAACTATATACATAATCAGCATTCATTGATTCAATGTTATTGGGAAAAGATTTTAAAACCTTATCAGAGTGCAAGTACAGTTAAAATGTACATGTGGTCAGACATGGTATTTATGAAGTTGGTTAAGGGACCAAATTAATAAGGTAGAAGATCCAATTTTGGATGCTCTAATATCTGCCCTACAAAGTGGAAACAATGAGGCTTGGGTTGGTGTTTTAGATTCTAAATGCTTCAAGGTCTACCATGGGAGATCTGGAACTCGGTGGATGGAATTCTGAAGCTTTGCAATCATGGAGTCCTATTGAAGTTGGTAGGAAAATACTAAATGTCCAGTGCAAAACACTAACTCAGTTTCTACGAATTTGTGAATCAAAATGGAAGTTGTTCCAATCATTGAAATAGCAGATACAAGTGAATAATGGAGTGAGCAGAAAGGGACTTAAAACTCAGTCATACTTTATCTATTGGTGCTGTCATCTTGAGTTGAGGGAGTAAAAGAGTGCAACAGCAGGGCATATGTACCAGATACGTTAAAAGAGTGCAACAACAGCAGCAAGTTTGAACCCAGAATTTTCAAGTTGAAAAGATAAGTGGAGGGCCTAGCCATCTAGATATGATTTTTGACAGTCTAGGAAAAAGGAAACATATTCATAATCAAAAAGAAAAAACTCAATAAAATCACTTGAATGAAATAAGTAGATACAAACATATTTTGTTTTTTTCATCTAAAATTAAGAATGATAAGTTGTTAAAAGCTTACATGAGTAATGCAAAATGTGTGTTTTATAGGTTTTGATGAAGAAAATATTCATTGAAGAAGTTTGTTATTGGAGATATTTGGCATTCTCATTGGAAGCATTAGGAGCAATGATAGAATCTCCCCGATGAGCAGCCACAGTGATTTGACCGACTACCAGAAAACTTGGCTAAATTATAATTTGCAATTCCATCATCATATTTAGTAAAAAGCATAACACCACCAGTGAATACTAAACTTCCTTGAAACAAGAAATATATTGGGGAATATCCGGTAATAACTTTAAAATGTCTTAATTTCCATCCACATAGGAACAGTATCTATCACCAGCAGACTTAGAAGGAGCCTTAGAAACTTAAGAAGATTTGTCTCAAAACTCATAAGGACATTGAAAACATATAGCAAAAGCAATCACACCTGAGAAGAAAGACCAAAGGAATTGCGGACAAAATTAATAGAACAATTAGACAATATTTTGAGCAAATGAAGATTAGAAGCACTTTTAGAGGAGGAAATAAAGCAGCAGCAGGTCATATGGGGAACTCGAGACTAGACTGCAATACGGAACTCCACTCTGTGACATTGCTTAGATTTTATGGGGAAAGATCACATTGGATGAATGTCAACCTACCTTGTCATAATCTAGTTTTACGAAAGGGAAAACAGAAAGAAGAACAATACACACAAAAGAAGCCAGTAAAATAACTATAACTGAGTGGCGACAAGTACCCTCTTTTCATTCTCTTTCATTAACTCATTTCGTTGTGTTCGCGATCGGATATTTCATATTTTCATGTTATCCCCTTCCATTGCCAATTTTTTAATGTCAGTTTGAAATTCCTTTGATCCTAATCTATACAGAAAACAATCACTTGGGTCCTCTGAGTGTGTGACATTGGAGGCATTTTCCTTTTTGGGTCAAAATTTGGACTGATGTTATTGGTTATACATAGACTGATGAAGTTCTTTTGAGTTGTATTTTTTTTATTATCACAAAGATATTATATAGGCTTGTTTTGTCATCCTATCCTTATTTTCATTTTCATTCGATTT
The DNA here is from genome assembly GCA_947561395.2 of Buxus sempervirens. NCBI lineage: Eukaryota > Viridiplantae > Streptophyta > Magnoliopsida > Buxales > Buxaceae > Buxus > Buxus sempervirens. The sequence goes on along the minus strand of OX387184.1, from coordinate 46,376,834 downwards.
GATCTTTTCCAGGAGTGGAAAAATCTGGACAAAATGCTGAAGGGGATACATGGTGGGAAACATGGCAAGAAGTTCTCTACCAAGATGAATGGAGGTATTCTTAGAAAAGGATTTATTTTGATTTTTCAAGTTTCCCTCTCATGTACAGAACTTGAGAGCTTGAAGGCTAGTCGTGCAGATTAGGTTTTACATAATTTTAGTTTTCTTAGTTCTGTGAATCCAATTTTTTTGCACATTCTAAAATGCAGTAATCTTGCAAGGATAGAGAGAATTAAGTTATTAAACACCCATAATGGCCACTTATGTTCAATTAAGTTATTAAAGACTTCAAATTAATAGATAAATATGGTATTCCTGTTTTATTTATTCCACACTAACAAGAAACCAAACATTGCTATGCAATGTTTTAATAGAAAACTAACTTAATCAAACTTGAGCGTGAATGTGTGATACAGGGAAAAATTAATTACCTTGGAAGTGAGGTCCTTCGTGCCTATTTGTACCACACTGGCAGCAGAGGCAGCAACCAGAGATAACTGACCTAATACTTGAGGGAACAATGGACAAAAGGAACAATATAAACAACATGGAAAGCAAGATAGAGAAACTCCACTGCTTATAATGTAATGTAGATCTAAAAAAGAAACAGATTAAAAAAAATTCATCCATGTGAAAGGAAATAAAGACAAAAGAAAAAGCACTACGTATAGCAGACATAGAAGTTTTTGTAGAAAAATTATATTTAATACAAAGAACGATCAGAATCCCAGAATTCGAACTTGAACTAAACTAATTTCTGCATCAACGCACCAGATCGAAGCACTCAGCACTTCACAATTCCGAAACAAACAGAATACATTTCAGGAAATATGCATGGGACACAAATTAATTTAAACAATAGATCGAAGAGAGACAGAGTGTATGAAGGATAATTTTAATAAAATTGCAGGTTATAGGAAAGGCAACATTCCCTCTAATCTATTTCATTATCGGCTATCCAAACGCAGGCTGGGAGTGCCTCCCCATTAAGCCATCCCATTCTAAATCTTTGTTTGAAATCTTCATCAATATCCAAAAAATGAAAAACAACGAAGGAAGCCTTAGCTATTGATTTATTTCTCTAATATGTGAAACACTAATGTCCAAACTGGATCTAGGGCTCACTGCTGTAAACACGGAGAGAGAGAGAGAGAGAGAGAGAGAGAGAGAGAGAGAGAGAGAGAGAGAGAAGAGAGAGAGAGAGAGGAGTTTACCTGTGGGCTGCTCACGATACACTGCGGCGGCCGATATCCAAAATCCACAGAATGAACAAGAACATCTTCACAAATCAAAGGGGTTTTAGTCGATATGGAACGATATGAGATTTGGAAGGATTTGAGCAAAAGAGAAGCGGGTTCAGCAAAATATATAGAACGATATGAGATTTGGAAGGGAGATATAAGAAAATAATCTCCAAAATCACAAATATTCTTTCGAAGGGTTTTTTTAGCAACATGCTCGATGGAGATTTGAGTGAGAGATAGGAGCGGTTGCAATGGAGATTGTGATCGCGCGAATTAGATGGGATTTGGGCGCGAGAGAGGAGGTGGGAAAAAAACGCCTCTGTTTTCTTTCCACTATTGTTTTAGCAGCGTTTATACCAAAACGCTGTTATCAAAATGCGATTTGCATAGGATTTGGGCGTGAGAGAGGAGGTGGGACCAAAATCGCCTCTGTTTTCTTTCTTGTAGGGTTTCAGCAGCATTTATATGAAAACGCTATTAAACATTATGCAATTTACGTGAGCGTGTTTTGAAGAGGCTTTTAGCGGCATCTTTTTCCTTGAACGCCACAGGTAAGTGCCGCAAGAAGACACTTTTTTTGTAGTGAACCAAGGGCTGGAGCTTGGATTTTGTGGGAACAGAAGAGGTGATGGATGCAGTGGTGGGGTCAAGGTTGACGACCAATGGAGCCTTTGATGGCTTGGCTGGAGAATAGGTGGGTGGACTGCAATTGAAGACCAAAGGAGGCTTTGCAATGTTTATTTGGGCCATAAGAGAGGAGACCCGGTTCAAAGAGGAACTAATGTCCTCAGCAGTATGATCATTTTTCTGGGAGACCACATTGACCTCCTCTTCTTCTTTCTCTTGGAAAAAATGGACCTTGACCAAGGTCCCTATGGGAGCTATAAGTTGAGATGGGTCAAAGGCCCTTCTCATGGTGGATATGGCAGTGATAGAGTTGGACAAGCCTGCCCCATTGTGGTAAGACAGGGGGTTTTGCCCAATATCATTTCCCGACGGGGCGGGCGCAGCAGTGTTAAAAACCAGGGCCTTCTGATCCAGCAGATCCTGGACTACATGCTTCAGAACCCAGCAAGTATTTATAGAGTGCCCTAGTGCACCCATGCGAAAGTCACAAGTGACTGCTGGATCGAAATTCCTTCCCTTTGTGGCATTCAGGCTAGGCTCCTTCAAGGTCACATATTCCCCTTTCAGTCGGGTTGGCAACAGTTGGGAAAGAGATACCGGGAGAAGCGTGAAAACTCTGCTCCTTCTTGCTGCTAACCAGGCCTCTCTCTCTTCCTTAGTAAAAGTCCTCCTTGGGTTTGCCGGCACGGAGGGGGAGAAGTTGACATTAAGTGGGGTCTGATATGAGTGTTGGACCTGTTGGGCATGCTGGCCCCGTTCTTCTTGAACCCAGTCCCCTTTTTCTGAGCTAGGGAAGCAGAGGAATCAGATTGCCCGACCAAAGTAGAGTAGTCAATAAGTTTTCCCGACCTAACCCCTTCCTCAATCCTGTCAGCTACCTGCACCAGGGCTGCAAAATTGGTGGTGATCTGACCCACCAAATGGTTGTAGAAGTGCTGCCCCAAGGTGCTTACAAAGGTTGAGATCATTTCGGGCTCCAACATCGGCGGCCTGACCTGGGAGGCGGCCTCTCTCCACCTCTTAGCATACTATCGTACAGATTCCTCTTTTCCCTTACTCATCCTCATCATGTCGTACCAATCTGGCACGATCTCCGAGTTGAACTTGTACTGGTTCAAGAAGGCGCAGCCAAGTCCTTCCATCTTCTGATCCTGCCATGGTCCACGGTGGCAAACCACCTTAGAGCCGACCCTATCAAACTCCTCTGGAAGAGTTGGATCAGTATGCCGTCATCCCGGCCAAACTGGCACAAAGCCCCGCAGTACAATTTCAAGTGGCTCATTGGCCAGCCCGTGCCATCGTATTTATCAAAGTCTGGGGACTTGAACTTGGCCGGTAGGCATACATCTTGGTACATACATAAGTCATCGAAGGTGGTACCTCCGTAGCTATTTCCCCCCTTCACCTCCTTGAGTTCTTCCTAGATCCTCTCTATCTTGTGTAGCATTTTTCTTTCCATCTCCTCTCTAGCTTTTTCTTTTTCCATTTCTTTCTCATACTCCACAGTATTTTCCCTTATCAGAATAGGCTCAGGAACAGGTTCAGAAATGGGCTCAAGCATGGGTTGAGCTGGAGGAGGAACGTAGGCTTGAGGTGGCGGTGCTTGATGGGTAGTTGATGCTTGATTTTGGGCATGGGCCTGTTGGGCCTGAGCCGCCAGTAGGTCTCCTAGCATTTTGGCCAATCCGGCCACTTGCTCTTGCAGCTGAGCAAAGTCCTACGCAGGTACGGTGGCTTGGGCTTGGTTCTCTTCAGTATTCATTGCTCGAGCTTTAGATCTGGTCACGAGAGCAATGATTGCAAGTGTACCTGGGCAAGGAAAAGCAAAGAGATAGGTCAGCTTCCATTTAACCTGAGTCACACCCCTATAAATGTAGATAAGTAGGTTAGGTGAACACAAGTCCGGATTTATTTGTTTTTTTTTCTTAAGACTTTTTATTTAAGACCTTATATATATATATATATATATATATATATATATTGTTGGAATATTTTAGGGCTTCCAAGTGTCCCTCAAATTTTTTAGTTGATTGGTACGAAAAGATCAACCAAAGGTTTTATGGAATATTCTATGGCTTCTAAGGGTCCCACAAATGTTTTGATTCGATTGGAAAAAAAAAACCAATCAAAGGTTTCTTGGAATATTCTAGGGCTTCCAAGTGTCCCACAAATGTTTTGATTTGATTGGAAAAAATAACCAACCAAAGGTTTCTTGGAATATTCTAGGGCTTCCAAGTATCCCACAAATGTTTTGATTTGGAAAAAATAACCAACCAAAGGTTTCTTGGAATATTCTAGGGCTTCCAAGTGTTCCATAAATTTTTGATTTTGATTGATTCTCATGACCAAACAAAGGTTTTTTTTTTTTTTTGCTAAATCTTCTCAGTTTTCAAGTTCAAAAGCTTGATTGAAACATGTTTGAATTGAATTGGTATCAAAAAATATGACACCTTGGTTCCCTTTTTATGTATCTTCCTTAAGCTCGTGGAAAGGGTTGATTTGAGTTTCAAAATTAGGTTAAATCCTAAAAAAAGTTTTTTTTTGTTTTTGTTTTTTTTTTTTTTTTTTTTTTGAAACATTTTTATATTCTCTTTGGGGTGCCTAAGGATTATCCACAATGTTTTAGGCGTTTTATTCTAAAAATTTGGGATGAAAAACCAATTTGTACATTTTCTGACTATATCCGACATGACATGTCGACTAAAGCTATGTCTTTTTGTATCTGATACAAATGATCGGATACATGCATAAGCCTTTGTAACCGATGAAAAGTGTCGGATAAGAAGAAGACTGTGTTTAACCGACCTGAGTTGTCGATTAATGCCGAAATGACCCTTTTTGACTCATTTTTTCACCAGATTATGTTATTTTCAATCCTACTTGATGTTCACCTTGACTTGGCCTTCAAATTCAGCCCCAAATTGGGCTTTGACATCATACTTGCTAAAATTCACAAATTCATGAGGGTACTTGTACCCTCCAAAGTTATACACCAATTGTTGGATTTTGTACACTTGGTTACCTCTTGCTTGGACTTTGGGTAGGATAACTTCTAAGCAGAGTTAGAGACTCTTTCTATGGGTTACACCAACCTTAAGCTCCAAACATTTTTGGGAAAATTTTCCTCCCAACCATATGGACACTATGGTTTTTAATTTACATGAAGATAATAAAAAGAAAACATGGCTTTACCTTGCCACCTTGTGTTACCTTCAATATGGTATTCATATTATACCTTGGCCTGTGAACATGCAAACGGCCTTCCCACATTTACACCCAATTCGCCAAACGCAATTGTGTACTTTTAGTTGAAAACGTGTTTTTTCACCTTCAAGCGTATGATTTTTGGGTTTTGGCTTAATTGGCAACTTAAAACTCAAGTCTAGTGATGCCCAGAATCGAATCACAGATCCCATTGTCATCACATCATTGACTCAAATTCTAAGGTAAATGTTTTCACTTTCGCTTTCCGAAGTAACGACCTCGATGCGCCAAGCTACACATATTCGGGTTCAACTTCCTATAGCTAATGGGTAGGCTGTGCAAAAAATGTTTATAGTGCTCAAGTGCATTTAAAATTGAGGTGCATTCATAATGCCCCAGCCCCTTGCCACTCTTTTTAGTAGCCATGCATACCATTTCAAGCCAAGGCAAATATGACAATCATATTGGAATTAAAAACACAAACACAAGATAATAAACACCCAAACATGCTCATGACCATCATATACACAAGAGTGGCACCCAAACATGTTATCACATTGTATAAACAACAATTAAAACATGGAAAGCATGCTTGAAACCCGCATTACCTAAATTTCCATATTTCATGCTTTTTCCCATGCTCAAAGTGCATTATTTCTACCCAAATTGAAGCCTAAAAAATACAACAACTAGGCTTTTTGTACAAGAAGTATTTAACCGGGGAAACATGCTTGAAAAACCCCTCAAAACCTCTACTAAATTCTAGGTTTCAGGGTTCTCATTTTTATGCTTAAAGTGTATTATTTATACCCCAAATCAAGGCCTAAAACCCAGCAACTACTTGACATGGTACAAGAAAGGTTTTGTTGGTGAAAACATGCTTGAAAACCCTCAAAATGGCTACTGAATTTCCAGATTTTTTTGCTCATTGCTTTCATGCTCAAAGTGTATCACTTATACCCTAAACTAAAGGCCTAAAAATACAGCACCTACTTGACATGGTATAAGAAGGGTTTTGTTGGGAGAAACATGCTTGAAACCCCCCAAAATACCAACTGAATTTCCAGATTTCATACTCATGGTCAAAACATATTCATATATCCCCAAAGCTAAGCATGCTCTCTTAACAATGCACTAAGTAGACATGTGTGACAAGATAAGGCACTTTAAACATGATTTTAACCATATCCAAACCATACATACATGCTTTTATTCATATGAATTTCTGAGCATTCAAATCAGATCTAAGATACATCAAACATGCAAGAAAGAATGAAAAATCAAAATACCAAGCATTCAAGAATCAAAACATGAACAAAACACCAAACATGACTTAAATCCACTAATCCCCAGCAGAGTCGCCAGTTGTGAGACATGGAAAAATCACCGACATGATTCCCCTCCGTCAACACACGGGCTCAACGAAAGTGGGAGAGTCGCCACCATTCGATTTTGGGGTGTGAATGGGCACCAAAAGATTCAAAAATAAGCAAAAAGAGCTAAAAGGCAAATACTAGAGTAAAAATAACTCTACTTGAAAATCAAATCCAAAGATGAGTAAGGGGATTAGATTATGAACGGAGGAAGGTGTTAGGCACCCCCATTCACCCATACAAGGTGGTTGCCAAGTGTTGTTCATGCTAAAAAAATGAGAAAGCTTGCTAAAATAATCAAAAACCTTGAGAAAGGATTAAACAAATGTGTGATACCTTCATATGAGAAATCCAAATGAATTCCAGATCCTCTTTTATGTCAATATCACTTCTAGAATATCACCAATAGATGGAAATCAAAGCAAAAATTGCACAAAACCAAGTTGAGACAAATCCGAAAATTTTGGTAAAAGATGGAGCCATTTGTCTTGTAATCATTCAAATCTAGTTTAAATTGAATCAAACCAAATCCATTCGAAAGATTATGACAAATAGAATACTCATGCAAATTTTTAATCAATTCCGGTTAAAATCGTAGGAGTTACTCTCCTTTGAAATCTGCTGCTAGAGATAGTTAAAAGTGACAAGTGGACGAATTTGGAAAATCATTTAGAAAAATCGGCTCCATATAAATCCATGAAATTCGGTGTGAATGAAGTATGTATGGCCATCTTTCAAATGAAACTAACCTCATGCAAAAAAATCTTTCAGATGTGCCTTGGGTGACCTCCCGAAAAGGCCCCGAGGTTCACAGATTAACCAAGAAAAGTGTTGTTGGGCAGTTCTGAGTAAATCTGTTACCCACGACACAAATGGAATCAAAAAATTATGAAACCAACTGGATTTTAAACTAGACTTCCAAAGGAAAATCCAGAAAGAAAAATTACTCGAATCGGACTTAAAACGAACACATGGTGCTCAGTCGAAGTGACAGGCTCTGCAATCTGGCTTGAAATGACCTATCAACTTCGACAGAAAGGTGTCAAAAATCCGCTCGATAAAAATTAATGAAATTTTTTGGCATAAACTAGACAGCCTTAACTTTCTCATGGCTCTAGAATCACTCCAAAATTCATCCGGACGATGAAGTTACGAGTGTCCGAAGTTGGGGTGCAGCTGCTGTCAAGTTAAGCCCTTTTTAAAGAAAATCAACTCAAAGCAGTGATAAGGTGTGTGGAATCGGTGCAAGATAAATCAAAATCATTTAAAAAAGATATTGAGGAACCTCCAGGAAGAAATGGGGCACGAGTTTGGCTCACCATTCTCTCTGATTAGAAAGAATATGCCAAAAACCCCAAAATTGAGCAAAAGTGCCCAAAACCGAGAGGTTAGACCTAGAGGTCATCAATACTTGCTTGAAATCATGTTGAAAACCAATAAGAAATATCCTAGAATTGTTTAGGGCTATTTATTCCAGATCTATCACAATGAATGCAATAAATCCGAAATATAAGCCGAATCCGACAAAACAAGTGCTATGTGTGTGTGTGTAAAAATCCATTCTTCAATAATATAACAACATATAGCATGCATTCATATCAATCAAATGGGGTTCTAGAACAACCTACGGTTCCGTTCCATTCTCGTTTCCCTTAGTTCTCTCTTCCCGTTTAACGGTTCTTCGAGATAATCTTGGAGTACTTTGAATATGAAACGGTTTTCATAGAATCAAAAGGCTTATTCAACAAGGTTCTAACACTAGGATCAATCCTCAGTCTCGTTTCCCCTAGATCTCGCCTTTATGTTTTATGAATAGGGGGAGTCTAGAAGTACTTTGAGTAGAGGAATGGTTTTCATACACACAGATTAGGCCTTATTCTACAGAAAGGTAGAAGAAGAGAACTAGACCTAGAATGTAAAAACAGAAAAATAAAGAGAGGTCTTAGGCTTACCTGGGCTTCTGGAAACAATACGGCAGCGGTTCCCTTCTTCACTCGGAGCTCTTCAATCTCCAACTTATTGGCCATTTGCTTGAGGAGGAGCCTCCTATTTATAGGCAAAGGCTAGGGTTAGGGTTTGCATGATGGTAGACACAAAATGATGTCTAGAGTCCACCAACCTAAACCCTAAGGCTATTTCCGAGATTTCCACTCCTTTAACGAAGGATATGATGGTAAAAAGTGAAAACTCTCAGAAAACCCTAATTTTGAGCAAAAAGCTTGTATCCGACATATCAGGTCGAATACAAGAGCACCTATATGTATCCAATATATGACGTCAGATACATTAATAGCTACTTATATCCGACAACTTATGTCGGATATGAAAGAATACGCTTGTATCCGACCTGAGTTGTCGAATACAAGAAGAAATGCATATTTCTCAAATTTTGTGTTGGTTTCAAAGGAAAGAATGATTTTTGCCAATTATTCATGCAATTTGGGGTGTCTACAGTTTGACCGGGCAACTGGCCTAGGGTTGATTGGCAATGATTGAGTAGTCCCACTTGGCAATGACGGTGTAGATCTCACTTGGTCGTGGTTAACTAGCAATGGATGGGGAATTCCACTTGGCTTTAGTTAAATGGCAGTAGATGGGGAATTCCACTTGGCCTTGGTTGAATGGCAGTGGATGGGGAATTCCACTTGATTTGTGCATTGAGTACTCTCTCTTGGGTTGTGCAATGAGGCATTGGTTTTAGTAACTGATGTGAAAAGTTTCTTTTACATTATGAGTTATATCAAGATATGCCTGTAGTAAATGATGGGGTCTATCAAGCTATTATATGTGTTATACTACTTAGATACTTTAACTTAAGAATATTAATTGCATGAATTACTTCTATTCATGATGTTATATGAATTGCATAAACTACTTTTGTTCCTGATCCTATATGAATTGCATAAACTGCTTTTATTCATGATGTTATATGAATTGCATCAACTGCTTCCCTTCATGCATGTTTGCTGCTTACTGGAACTTTAAGTTTCATGCATTTTGTTTTATCGGAATTGTTTTTAGATCCGCTTGGTGAGCCACGTACTAGGGTAGATATTGAGAGTGAGCTTGAGCACAGGCCCGAGGACTTCCATTACCCGTAGTAGGGTTTTCTTTGTGTCATGATAGTTAGTTTTTAAAAACTATAAATGGGATGTAATTATTCTTTTTGGATTTGTAGACTTGAGACTTATGTTTAGATTATCACTTTTGTTTATGTTTGTACACGTGAGGAAGAGAGGTGGAGAGATCTTAGTTGCCTTTTTGTATACACAAATGTTATCTTTTGGAGTTATTACACAGATGATCTCTTGTTATATGGAACTTTTTAATTCCATGCTTTTTTGGCTTATGCACTCTGATGATTAAATTGTAATTGCCCATGTTAATTGTGTTTATCAGGTTCTTTTGGACCCATAAGTAGGCCTCAGGGACAAGTCGGTGCCGTAATAGGGCAAACCCGGATCTGGGGTGCTACATATCCAATGTGCCCAGCACATTCATGAGATTTATGCATCAGATTTTGCGGCCTTTTATGGGGAAATTCGTTGTGGTTTACTTCGACGATATTTTCATTTATAGTCCGACGTGGGCCTCACACTTTGATCACCTCCGTGCTGTTTTTTATATGTTGAAGATAGAGTGCCTATTTGTCAATCAGAAGAAGTGTTCTTTTTTCACTACTTCTGTAATTTTTCTTGGTTTTGTTGTTTCTACTAATGGTGTTCATGCAGATTAGTCAAAGATCGACACCATCTTGGAGTGGCCCAAACCAAAGACCTTACACAATGTCAAAAGTTTCCATGGATTGGCATCCTTCTACAAACGGTTCATCAGAAATTTCAACACTCTGATTGCTCCTATCACAATGTGCCTCAAGGGACGTGAGTTCAAGTGGTATGAGGAGGCAAAGACCAGTTTTCAATTGGTCAAGCAGAAGATGACCGAAGCACCAATTTTGGCACTCCCTGATTTTGACTAAGTATTGGAGGTAAATTGTGATGCATCTGGCATTGGCATTGTTAGTGTTCTGAGTCAGACAGGGCGTCCAGTTGATTTTTTCAATGAGAAGCTATCGGGATCAAAGAAAAATTATTCCACCTATGATCTGGAATTCTATGCCATAGTTCAATCCCTGAAGCATTGGCGTCACTACCTAGTACAGAGGGAGTTCATTCTGTTTACTGATCATGAGGCCCTAAAGTACATCAATGGACAACACAAGCTGAGTAGACGACATGCCAAGTGGGTGGCATACTTGCAGGAGTTTACCTTCACGCTGAGACAGCAAGCAGGGAGTCTAAACCGCGTCGCCAATGCCCTTAGTCGTCGTACCTTACTTCTCACCACCATGAGTAACAGAGTTGCAGGCTTTGAAGTTTTCACAAACATGTATGCAGCTGATCCTTCTTTCGGAAAGATAATTCAAGAGTTAATTGATGGTCACTGTCTTGATTTTGTTTTGCATAACAGTAGTGCATTCCAGATTGTTCACTGAGACAGCAAATTATAAGTGAACTTCATAATGAGGGACACTTTGGCCAAGATAAGACATTAGCCCTTATCTCTTCTAACTTTTATTGGCCCAAGTTGACCAGTGATGTGGCTCATTTTGTGGATCGTTGTTATGTGTGCTAACGATCTAAGGGAGTTCTCACCAATGCGGGCATGTACACTCCCTTAACTATTCTTGAAGCTCCTTGGTTCGATGTCAACATGGACTTTGTGTTAGGCTTACCCCACACCCAACGAGCCTTGGATTCTATCCTTGTTGTGGTTGACAGGTTTTCCAAGATGACCCATTTTGTAGCCTGCAGGAAGACTATGTATGCTACCCAAATTGCCCATCTTTACTTCAAGGATATTGTGCGTTTGCATGATGTTTCTCAATCCATCACTTCAGATCGTGATACCAAGTTCATCAGTCATTTCTGGAAGAGCTTGTGGGGGAAATTGGGGACAGTTGAATTTTAGCAGTGCCTACCACCCCCAGACAGATGGCTAGACTGAAGTGGTGAATCGGAGTTTGGGCAACCTTTTGAGGTGTTTGGCAGGAACTAAGCCGAAACAGTGGGATTTGGCATTACCTCAGGTAGAATTTGCCTATAACAGATCAAGGAACAGAACCACCGGCTTAAGCTCATTTGAGATTGTCTATGGTCAAAACCCATCCAGGGTGCTGGACTTAGCCCCTATTCCACGTATAGGACGTTCCAGTCCTAAAGCAGATGAGATGGCAAAGCATCTTCGGAGTATCCATGAGCAGGTGAAACTGGCTATTCATGAGAGCAATACCAAGTGCAAGACTCGGGTCGAAAGTCATCTTTGTCAGGTACTTTTTGATGTTGGTGATTTTGTTTGGGCTGTATTAACTCGTGATCGTTTTCCTGTTGGCGAGTATAATAAGCTTAAGGATCGGAAGATTGGACCTTGTGAGGTACTGCAGAGGATCAATGATAATGCTTACAGGTTGCATCTTCCCAGTCACTTGAAGACTTCTGATGTCTTTAACGTGAAGCACCTAAGTCCATGTTTCGTGGATTCTAAAGACACTACTCTGAACTCAAGAACGAGTTCTTTCCAACCCGGGACGACTAATGCAGGGGGATCCGAGACAAATGATGCTGAGCTCTTAGATTACACATTGATGGCGCTGAGATACCATGAGTTGACAGATCAGCGAAAAGGCAATTGTGATATTTTCCTGATTAGGGCAGTTTTGGATGTGTTTCAGTCTTTTGGCCATAACTTTGGCTATGGTTATCCGAATCACGCATATGAGCCCAATTTGGAAAGCTCTTTTCAGCGCGCACGCCGTGGACACCCAACTTTGCTCGGTGGGCATTGTTTACGCCCTCAAATTCTACTATTTTCCCCTCCGAATCACCAATTTTAGTTATTTTTTGCTATTTTTAGTAAGTCTTAGATTGTCAACTAGGAAGTAATTTTAAACCCGATTTGGGCTAGATTTTTGGCAGAATGCTTATTTTATTCTGTATTTCCTTTTAAGGGCTTGTTGCTATTTTTGGTTACGGACAAGTTTTGGCTACATAGTCCGGCTTGTGGACTATTTTTTATTATTACTTGATTAAATAATATTCAATTGAATCTCAGAGACGTAGTAGTCAAAGGAGTAAACACGTAGGAACTACATCTCCCCTGTAGGAGATAGCTCACCTCCCCCTCAGGTGACAATTCACACACTCATCTCTCATGTAAGATGCAATCACGTAGTAATCACATCTCCTCCACATGAGGTAACAGTTTTCTCCCGCAGGAGGTCACATCTCACTCGTAGGTGGTAATCACATATCTCTCCTATGAGATGCAATCCAATCTAGATTACATCTCCCCCAACAGGAGGTCACATCTCACCCACAGGTGGTAATCACATATCTCCCCTTTGGGATGCAATCCAATCCAGATTACATCTCCCCCAACAGGAGATCACATCTCACCCACAGGTGGTAATCATATATCTTTCCTGTGGGATGCAATCCAATTTAGATTACATCTCCCCCAATAGGAGGTCACGTCTCACCCACAGGTGGTAATCACATATCTCCCCTGTGGGATGCAATCCAATTCAGAATACATCTCCCCCAACAGGAGATCACATCTCACCCGTAGATGGTAATTACATATCTCTCCTATGGGATGTAATCCAATCTGGATTACATCTCCCCCAACAAGAAGTCACATCTCACCCGCAAGTAGTAATCACATATCTCATCCGCAAATGGTAAACAATTCTCCTATTGCCATCATGGCATTAATCCACAATCCAATATATATATAATAGTTTGTTCCTAATCAATCGTTATTCCAAAACCTTGTTCCGAAATCACGTAGTAAAACAGTCAATATTTACTGTTTAGTGGAGGTCAAATAAAGTAACATAAATATTTAGTGTTTAGTGATAGTCAATAAAGTAAACAAAAGTTATTAAAGTTTAGTGATAGTCAATAAAGTAAGAAAAAGTTATTAAATTTTAGTTATGTAATGATTCCAAATAGTCTTAGTGTGGTCGCCCAACAAATTGCTTGGGCGACCTCTTTACAAAATAATTAAAAAGTGGTCGCTCAGCACATTGCCTGGGCAGCCTGGGTGGGCGGTCAAGTATTTTAAAAAATTAAAAAGTGGTCGCTCACGTGGACGCCTAGGGGACCTACCTTAAAAATTTTACGTTTCACGGTCACTTAGCCTATCGTTAAGGCAATCGGCTGGGCGACCGCATCTTTGTTATTTCTAAAAATACATGACCACGGTCACTTAGACGATTGTGCTGAGCGCTCATGTATCAACGGCTAATCCGACGATCAAAGCTCTGATTTTTATGCATCAAAACCTCAACTACATATATAATCATCTCAATAACTTCAATACATACACATATCATACGATTAAATCATGCATAACGATCAAACATGGAAAAAAGCATAAATCATGACTAAACGGTATGCTACCTACCTCTATTCGCTCGAGATCACCTTCTTTCTCCTCTCTCTTCTTTGTTTAGGTTTTGATCTCTCCTTCTTCAGCAACACGACTCCTTCTGGGATGTAGATCCCCTCAAGATCAACAAGACTCCTCGGCTTCTCCTCCTCTCTCGGTTTCTTCTCTTTCCTCTCAGCCGCAAAGACAAAAATAGCAAATACGAATAGAATAGGGATACGATTAGTTGTATAAAACCCTATTTTATTCCATGAAATCCTATGTATCTCCCCCTCTACCAAATTCTATACAACTAACCAATTAGATTAAAAACAACTCTTAACTTTTTAGTTACCTCATTATATCATGATCCAATGGTTGGATCTACTTCATCTTTTGGATCTCCTCCACCCACCTAATCATCTATATAACCCAATAATAGATTTTTAAAAATCACAGTGAATTTAAGAATTTTAATTAATTTAAATTTCTGGAAATTTCGGGGTCTTACACAAGCATTTATTTAACATCATCCAAGAAAACAATTTCAGTTTTAGGGAACTTTTTAACTTCCAAACCTTCTTAATTAATTCTATATTTTAAGGTCTGTAATTGTCATAATCTTTTAACTCCCAAATGATTGATTTTATTGAAAATTTACCATTCTGAATCAATCACCAACATATTTCTTCTTATAAATTATATTTGTGTATATAATTTTGAATGATTTCATTTATTTGCTCTCTTGATGAAGGTGTATTTCTTAAAGCTCATTCATTCCATGAATCACTGTTTATTAAGAAGTCTTTTAATTTCTACTTTTTATTTATCCTATTTGTTAGCACCTCATTTTTGCACCTCCCAGAAATGCGAAAAATAAAAACCATAACTGAAAAGTCAAACCCTGAGGGGAAAAAAGTTGACTTTTTTATCTAGTGCAAATCGACCACCATACTTCTTCCCCTTGAATAAGAAATTCCGGTACGATTCTAACGCAACTAAATTTACTCAAATCGGAGTCCAAATGAAGAAGTTATGAACCGGTCAAACATAAGGGGAGCAGATATTGCCTTTCTGCTCCAACCGTGTTTAGCTGCCCACTTTAATCCCAGATTATAGAGGATCCTGACACGATTCCGACGCAATTGAGTTTGCCAGAATCGGAATCCCGAAGAGGAAGATATGAGCAAAACTTGATTTCGGGACGCCGTTTTGCACTTCTGCTAAAAACCTGAATTTGCTGTCAAACTCTAGCTCAGTGGATAGGGAATCTCAACCTATTTCCAATGCCACTGAGTTTGCTAAAATTAGACATCGGATGAAAAAGTTATGGCAGGTCAAAGATTCAGGAAAACTGCCCATGTGGCAGTCTTATTAAAAGGACAAAACAAATAAAAATCAGGAATAAAATAATAATATTTATAAAAATATCTCTTTTTTACATTTAAAATAAATAAAAACAAAATAAAAAATCAGATAAATATCAAAAATTTCCTCAAAATGGGCAAAGATTTGAAATCCGCATTTAAAAAACGTACGTGTCCGCATTGTATGTGTGGACATGCCTTGTCCGCACATACAATGTGGATCCGATCTTATCCGCAATGACAGCTGTCCGATTGGCAAAGATTGCACACACGGAAAAATTCGTCCATACTTAAAGTGCGGATCAGGCCAATCCGCACTTAAAGTGTGGATCAGACCAATCCGGCCTGTTTTGTCTATAAAAGGGGCCCCAGCCCCATTACTTAAGGACTTCTTCTTCTCCTCTTCCACCCTTCGTCCCCACCTGTTCCCCCTGCAACCAGTAAGCTTCCAAACTCTTCTTGCACCTTCCAAACTTCCCATAGTTCCATTTTTACCCCTCCAACTCTTTTCCTTCTTCCTTTTTCCCTTCCTATCTACATTAAGAAAGCAAAAGGAGGACTTTTGGAGCTTTCCAAGCTGCTGTCCACATCATTTGGAGGACCACAACACGTCAAAAAGGAGAGGTAATAGCAAGGTGAGCTTCCTACCAACCTTGAATTCGATATATATTAAAACCAAGTTTTTCTGAATATGTTCCTTTTTTTTTAACCATTGTTAATAACTTTCTCTTGTTATTTTTTTCTCTCACCGCTTTCTGCTTTTTCTTGGCATATTATTGAAGTCCCCATGGTAAGGGGGGGCTCCTTACACAAAAAGGTGGGAGGAGAGCCCTATAGGTAAAATAATAAAAAGTGTCATGTGAATGGGTTTATCCAACGTAACTCTAGAGGGGCCTTGTTGGGCTCGATTTGAGCCCAACATGGTTTCCAATGGGCCTTCCAACGGAGCCTATGTTAGACTCACTTCGCCAAAAGATAAAACATAAAATTAATAAAAATAAGGGGACCTACACCTTCAATGATCCCCACTCAGACCCAATAAATGTGCATGCTGGCTTAGGAAATAAGGGTGAGATCAAGTTGAATCAAACCACGGAAACCTGAGGGACGTGTCAACCAACGAGTTTGACCGAGATGTCTTCGGACTTTCCTAGACCGTAACCGAGACCTTAGCCGGAATCTCTAGAAAAGCCGCAATTCATTCAAATAGACCCGCATAGGTACCCTACTATCTGCCTGCACCCCATCAGGCAGTGGCGACTCCTAATCCCCCGAGGCACGCACTCCACGTGCGCCCCGCCCGTGCGAAAAACCATGAGCACAGCTTGGCGACTCCACTGGGGATATTTCAACCCAGCCGGACGCTGGTTCAAAGTGAGTCAACATAGGGGATATATATTGATTAAGGAGATACTCACTGTCTCACCTTAATGACATATAGAATACACGCAATTGCATATTCTGGGGAGTCCTATTATAAAGGACAAGATAATTGCCTAAGGTTTGTGGATTTTAAGTGAGACCGTTGTGACCCCTACACTTACCTGGGGACTCTCCCGGAACATCTTATTGCATGACAATTCTGCACTTCACTATAAGAAGATGGTGAGGAGCCCTTTACCAATTAAATATCCAAAACTCACCCAATTAAACACAGCACTCTGCCCAACTGCACACACGAACACCCCACCACACCATGGTTGGATTTTATTTGACTTTAATAACTGCGTGAGGTGACATGCATGAGGGGACTGCATGGATGATACGACCCTGAATGAATGAATGGAATGGTGCTCTTCTTCACCAAAACTTAGACCTCTCTAGCAGTCACCCTTCTGATGCCTATGAACTTATTTTCGGGATGGTATTAGCCCCATGCTCCCGTGGCTCACCGGGGAAAGCAGGGTAAACCCATCTCCCTGGGTTTCTGGACTCCTTAGCACCATTTGTTTCTTGCCATGGCATGCGAGGGTCTAGTACTTGGCTCAGACCCTTATAGGCGAATGTCTCAGGCTGAGTACCCTTTTTTCCCACCTATCGTTTCTGAATAAACAGGGATTTTGTGTATGTGAATGTGAATGCTAGAAATAATAAAAGTAAAATCAATTTAAAACCCAGGAGTTCATCAGGGGCAATAACCTCCGCCTTTTTCATCAAACTGAGTAAGCCCTAGATCATGGGCTGTCTTAGCCCTAATTTAAGAAGCCAACCAAAGTTTGATCAGAAGGTCACCCCAGATCCATGCATTGAGTCCCGTGAGCCGTGGGCATTGACCCATTGAGTCCGTTGGGAGCACCCTGAGTCCAGATTGGCCTTTTGAGCAGATGAAAGCAAGCCGAATCAGACGATCAAACAAAAGCATGCCAAATCAGAACAGGGGCATAAAACCCTAGGTCTAGGAATTCAGCCTACCTACCTTGAAGAAAATTTGTACACTCCTTTTGGGCTCCCAACAGCCCTAAAGGCGAATCTTTTGCAGATTTTTTAAATAATGTGTAAATTCTGCCCTTGATGGAAAATTATAAATTTTTGCTGTGATCTGACACCAAGAGCTGATGAAAGAATAGGTGAAAGACAGAGAGCTAATCAGGACTCAGATGTACTTCTGTACACAAGTATGTCTAGGAGTCGTGCCCCACGGGACACCAACCTTTCTTAGGACTGTGCACACACCTCTTTGATGTGCTTTTTACATTCATTTGTTAATACAGATTTTCTGGATGGTAATATCACTGAACCTTTGATTTAATTTTATGTACACATTTTCATGTATCAAGTGCATATACTTCAAGATCATCTGATTAAGCATGCTTAATCAAATCATTTTCCATAAAAAAAAATTTAAGATCTAAGTTGCCTCTAAGTGTAAATCAAGCTTGCCACGGGGCAATGAATGGCTCCAATTCTCTGTGCCTTAACCAGCTTCAGCAGGAAAAATTGTGAGATCAATTTGTTGCTACTCAGCCAAAATAATAAATCAAGAAAATCAAGGATGTTCCTTGCTGATGGCCATCAATCAAACTAAGAAAAAAAGAGAGAAAAAAAAAAGAAAAGAAGAAAAAAGTGGAGAAAGAAAAGAGACTTCGAATAAAATTTCCTTCTTACAAATCAACTTCTGGTTCCAATCTTAAACCCTCTGGAAATCAATGCTTCGCGTTACCAGAGCTCAGTGTGGAAATCAACGCTTCGCGTTTCCACAAACCTAAACCTAGTGGAAATCAATGCTCCGCGTTTCCACTGCTCCGGGAAATCAACGCTTCGCATTTCCAAAAATCCCCAAACCCTCTGGAAATCAAGGCTCCGCGTTTCTAGAGCATCATGTGGAAATCGCGTTTCCACAAACCCAAACCTAGTGGAAATCAACTCTTCAAGTTTCCACTGCTCCGAGAAATCAACGCTTCGCATTTCCCAAAACCCACAAACCCTCTGGAAATCAACGCTTCGCATTTTCAGAGCCCAATGTGGAAATCAATGCTTCGCGTTTCCACAATCCCCAAACCTTTAGGAAATCAACTCTCCGAGCTTTCTAAACCCTCTGGAAATCAATGCTTCATATTTCCAGAACCCAATGTGGAAATTAACACTTCACATTTCCACAACCCCAAATCTTTAATCAACTCTTCAGAGCTTCTCAAACCGATCAGGTGGAAAACAACTCTTCGAGTTTCCACATCTCAATCAAATATTGAAATCAAAAAGATCACAAATAATCTGCATTAACATGCATTATGTCTCAATATAATATGAATTCTTTGTACTAAATGGTTTCCTTCTTTTTTATTTTTATTTTACACAAGGTTTCAAGATTGCGAATCAAAGCCCATACCTCTTGCATTTAGGAAGAAGACTTCAAATGGATCCTATTGAGGGACAAGAAAAACCTCCACCTCCACCTCATGAGCAGGAGAATCTGGAAGACCATCCAGTAATCACTGGCCTTAACCAGAAAATGGCCAACATATCGACCATGATGGCAACCATGATGCAACAAATGGAAAGGCTGCAAGCACCTCCGCAGTTTGTACAGCCACAACAGCAATTGTGATACCTCCACCACAACTGCCAGTACCTCCATTGCAACCACTGGCTCCACAACCACAACAACCGGCTCCTCAACCATTGCAGGTCCCTCCCGAGCAGCCACCACCTGCTGTCCCACAAATGAACTTGCAGCCTCCAGAACAGCTAATTCCACAACCTGTACCAGTCCAACCGGAACAACAGTTGAGGATTCCGGCACCCCCTGCCATTCCACAGCAACAAGTAATGCCACAAGGAATGGGGCGCGAAGAAGAAGAGTGGTATCGAGCACAGGAAGTAGTGGATGTCATAGCCCAAATGCAAGCAGATTTACAAGCACTAAAGGAACAAATGCAGATCGTGAACTGAGGCCCTATGCTGAGAGAAGCCTCACTGGACAGGCTGGGATTTTTCCTAAATCTGCAACTCCCCCCAAAGTTTAAGTGTCCAGACTTCATGAAATTTGATGGAAGTGGCTGTCCACTGTCACACCTTAGAGCGTACTATGGCGACATGTGCCAGTATGCATACGACGAAAGAATCATGATCCAATTCTTTCAATGCTCGTTGACAGGATCGGCACAGAAATGGTTCGCTCGTTTGGATAGGAACCGAATCAGGACTTAGGATGACCTCGAAAGCACATTCCTTGAACACTTCAAGTTCAACATCGAGGTTTTGCCTACTCGGATGGAATTACAAAAGATGTCTAAGAAGAGCACTGAGTCCATCCGAAAGTACGCTAAGAAATGGCGGAAGATGGCTGTAATGGTTCAACCTCCCATGCGGGAAAAAGAGATGATAACGCTGTTCATCTCAACACTGGGGCAGCACTATTATACACTGCTACTGGGGCAATGTGCTGCAAGTTTCGCAAACCTGGTTGTGATAGCAGACAGGATAGAGGACGGAGTTAAGTCTGGCAGAGTGGCCGGTTTTGCCGAACCAAGAAGGAACCCTCTTTGTGGAAAAGGTATGGACAGAAAGAAAGAGGATGAGACCATCAATTATGTCCAGCCAACCAGGCCTTTCCACTTCTCGGCACCCGATAGGAGGGAAAATCAGAACACTGGCCAAGGAGAACAGTTTTCAGGACAGCCAAGGTGGTCCAGAGAAGAAATGCAAGTGAGGATGACCAAAGTGTTCACGCCTCTCCCTTACCCGCTAGCGGAACTGCTTCCAACCCTATTGAAGAAAGGGTATCTGCAAAAGAAGCAACCGACCAACAATCGCACCTACAATGCTAATGAGTACTGCAAATACCACATGGGAGCCCCTGGACATCATACCAATCGCTGCTGGGACCTAAGGCATGACGTGCAAGGCCTAATAGACAGCAAGCGTATCTCAGTCGATCCCCCAGCAACAACTCCTGCTGTAGGTACTTCAACCAACCCTCTCCCGGATCACTCCAAGGCATCCACCAGCAACTCAATAAATCAAGTGGACAGCAGTGATGGCAATAAGGGGCAGTTCGACCCGTCAACACTGATTGGGCGACCGGGTCAAGTAGTGAGGGTATACTTCCAAGTGGAAATCAAGTTTCCAGCAGTAACTGCCATTCGGAATGGGGATGAAGTAGACACTCCACCTGCTCTCACTGAGGAATCCAAAACTGAAGAGGGCTGAGATACCTACGTCTGTGGGCTCGAGGATGATCCTCCAAGCAGCAAAGAGGTTACAGGGCCACGGCGCCGAACCAAATGTGGTTGGATCATGATTCTCCGTCACCTCCAGCCAGAGAAGGAGTAGGTAGTTCCGAAGGATTTTGGTTCCAAGGCAGGCCACGTGTCCTAGATTCATCAATCGGTAGTTTGGAAGCCCCTCTCCAGAGATTAGCTGAATGGCCTCCCGATAGCATGTCTGCGACCTCAAAACCGGACCTGCAACCGTCATCCCTTACTGACCCACCATCGCCCGAATCTAATCAAGACTCCCTCTCACATGAGATGTCTGGATGGCCCAGCCTCCCTCATGTCACAGTATAAGGGATGCCACCTGTAAGCACCTCATTTTTGCGCTCCCGGAAAAGCTGGAAATGCAAAACCCAGCTAAAAAGTCAAACCCTAAGGGGACAAAAGTTGACTTTTTAATCAAGTAATAATTGGCCACCTTGATTTATCTCAATGGATATAAAATCCCCACACGGTTCCAACGCAACTGAGTTTGCTGGAATCGGAGTCCGGATGAAAGATCTATGGGCCGGTCAAACTTGAGGGTGAGTCGAAAGTTGACCTTTTGCCAAACCCCATGCCAGGTGATTAGCCCTATCCCAATGGATATAGGACTCCGATACGGTTCTAACGCAATTGAGTTTGCCCAAATTGGAGTCCGTATGAAGAAGATATGAGCAGTTAAAGTTCCCTAGCAGCAAAGCCGGAAACTGCACACGTAGCAAAAGAACTGCACACGTGGCAGCAAATGCAGCAAAATATCTCGGAGAAATCTTTAAAAATCAAAAACTTGCTAAATATCTCATGGACTAAACCAAAATTCGCAGGGGGCAATCTGCAGATATCCAAAAGTGTCAAATCGGTCGAATTAGTCAAATCGGTCAAGTCGAGGGGCAAATCCGTAATTTTTTCGATTTGTATCCGATCAAATATGTCGGATACACATGCTTTTATTCATATCCGATATATAATGCCGGATACAAGGGATTTTCCCGCGAGATTCACGCGGATTCGCTGACAGATACGCGCAGAAAATTAAATTTTGGAAATGATTGTGTTTGTATCCGATATAAATATCGCCGAATACAAAGGAAGTGCAGTGTATCCGACATAATATGCCGGATACAAAGGAAGTGTAGTGTATTCGACATAATATGCCGGATACAAAAATGTTTCTATAAAAAGGCAACAGCAGCCCCATTTCGGGGGTTGGCTGCTTTTGGGCTCTTCCCACCTTTTCTCCCCCACTACCCCTGGTACAAAACCACCTACTCTCCCCCCCCCCCCCCCTTGCACCATGAACCCTTAGAGCACCCCCTAAACACTACCCCACCCTTCTCTACCTTCTTCTTCTCCACTAAAGCCTTGCAAGAAAACACAAAAATCTGCTGTTGGATTGAAGGAGGTGCTGTGTAGGTGCTGCTCCAGCCAAAGGGGAGGTCAAGGATACTCAAAATAGCTTTGCAAGCCCAAGGTGAGCTTTCTAATACTCTTTTATTCATCATATATAAAGGTGAGCCCACTCAGAGCATGTAGGTTTTCATGCATGCTGCGGTATTTTGTTTTTGTATAGTATGTTTGTTTCCTCCCTAGTTTAGTACCTCTGCACGTCCTCTATGGATTATTGCTCTTCCAAGGTGAGAAGGGTAAGCTTTTGGTGGTCTATAGGGAGGAGGAGGAGACTTTTTTAGTTAATTAAAAGAGTCTAAAAGTCACCAGAAGTTGCTGTAATTTTCTATGCTCGGTAATGGTCTCTTTAAAAGAGGAGCATGTTCCTCTCACAATGTGTCCCATGTACTCCCCATGTAACCCCCCATTTCCCTTCTTGTGACCCTTCCCTTCTCTCTCTTCACCACGTTGCTGGATTTTCTGTTTAATAAGCGTATGCTCTCCTTCTCCATTTGCATATTTTGAAGGGTATGATAGGAAAGCATGTGTGTATGCCGACCCCTCATGGCCATGCTCCCTTGCTTCTATACTTGGCTGTAGATATGTTCTTTATCATGCCTCCAACCTGGTGTTAATAGCATGTTCCCCACACCTCCATAGCATGAGCAAAACCCCCACAACAAGTTGCTGTCCCCCGTGCCTGTAGCATGTTTTTTTTGTGTGTATTATTATTTACTTTTTATTTGTGTTTATACAACCTATCTTGTTGCTTGATTGTGTTGAAGGCATGCATGAGTTTTTCTAGCTTAGGAATGGGTTGAGTGGTTTCTCACTTGTGTGTTAGTGTCCCTACGGGATATGAATCTGAACTTAAATATTCCTGTCCCCTGGTATGGTGTATGTGGAAGCATGAGTTGCAGTGTTTTGGGGTTAAGGCATAAGTTAAGTCCTTGATTGTAGGCCCCTTTGGACTTGTTTAGTTGCTGTTTTGGTTGGATCAAGAGACCCCTGCTTAGTTGCTACATGTCGCTCAAATGGAGAAGGCGATCCCATGCCTTCTCCTCCCTTTTCCTTCGCTGAAAATCCCGCAAGAGACCACTAGTGTGGCCTTCCCATCCCTCTGAACCAACGTGGGCTCACACAGGAGCCCACACAATCGCTGAAACACCCTGGGAAGCCTAGAAACCCAATCCCATAGCAAAAATCCGAAAAAAACAGCTTCTGTGTGTTGATCCAGCAACTCAGGTCGAATCAACAGAGCTGTATTCGTAGCCGGCAAAAGAGGCCGGATACACTGAGACTTGTGTTTAACCGGCATCTTAGGCCGGCTACACTGCCAGATTGCTTTTTCTTGCCATTTTTTTTTATATTGTGCTATTTTTTTGGTTTGTTTGATCAATCCGGGCAAACCAGTAGGGTTTCCGGGTGACCCGGAAACCCAAGGTGGGCCTTGGACTGACCTAGTCCAAATTGATTTCCGGTGGGCCTTCCAACGGGGCCCACCAAGCCCGACTTACTTTTTTTGATAAATCAAGATAAATTTAACCGAATGAGTGGGCCACACCATTGGAGGCCCACCAAAGCCCAACTGGGGTAGCAAGTATGTTTAGATCTAGGCTTGGTTTGGCCGAGACTACGGGTAGGGCCGATTGGGCCCGCTAAAGCCCATTGAACCAAACCAACTTAGGGTTTCCAAACCCTAACCCAATAAGTCTTGGGCTTTCAAGCCCAAGTAAAGGGCCCCAAGCCCAAGGCCTGGCCCATTTTGGCACAATTAATCAAGATAATCTAAAATCACTTGGCAACCAACTGTGTCGCCCACTCAGGGGCCCACAAAGCAATCCAGACTCACCTTTTTTCATGGAAATCAAATTTAATAATCAAACTTGAACCATCAAATAAAATCAATTCACTTGAATCAAGCCCAAAGGGCCTCTCAGGATTAGACTGAGACCCACCAGGGGATATGTGGGCTTACCCAAGCCCACCAAGGAATCCGCGGACCTTCCAACGGGGCCCGCCCAATCAGACTCATCTCATCTCTAATTAAAAAGATAAAATCAAGTAAAGGGACCCACACCGCTTTGGTAGTCCCGCAAGACTTAATTAAATGTGCATGCTGGAATAGGAATCGGGTGAATGAGAGGCCAAAAGTTGACTCAAAATCAGGATAACTATGGGACCCGTCACTCGACGGGGCGGACTGGGGTGTCTACGGACTTCCCCGGACCGTAACGGAAAACTTGCTTAGAATCTCAAGCCGCAGACCAAGCCTTAATAAAAAAAATCTAGGCACCCCGGTGTCCGCCTGCACCCCATCAGGCGGTGGCGACTCCAATTTCCCATTTTTACCCAGTGCGTCCCGGAAACGGGTGCGCACACCACCATCCACTCCTGACTTCATTGACATATCTGATTCAGAGGAAAGTCAAGATGAGTCTACCTACGTGGACGAGGAACTGGAAGACACATCATCAGATAATAGTGACCCAACGGAGTGCATCAACATGGTCACAACTGGTAGGACCAAACCAAACGAGACGGTTGAGGTTGGTGAGGGCAAGTCACCGCCAAAGAACTGGAGCTCCATGCCCTTCGTAACCCGTAAAGCCGAAATCTGAGGGGAGGTTTCTTTTAATGCTTTTTGAACCTTTTAATTCTATTATTTGAATATGCTCTTATGTACATAAAAAAATGAAAGTGTCGGGTCAATGTTGACACCACTCTGAGACCACAACTTTTTTGACACGACCACGATTATGGAAAGATGCCGAACAACTCAAAGGTGTCCTCAGTTGGGTGCAGGATACTGTCCCATGGGAACCTTGACTGAGCCAAAGGCAACCCTTTTTTGATGCATGCCTTGATTCTTCTCCAAACCTATCTTTGCACTGGGGTAGAGTGATCCTTGAGAGAAAAGAGAGGAAAATCAAGAGAGAGAAAGTGTCTAAACCAGCTGTGAGCACCAAAAATGACTTAGATAGCACACAGGGCGAACGTGGGTTCGTGCATGCCTCGGGACTTTCGGAGTCGCCAATGCCTGAGAAGTGCAAACAGACACAGTGATTGCCTTATCAGGGTCTAAGTCTGGTCTGCGGCTTCTTAGAGTTCTAGCTAAGTCCTCGATTACGTCCAGGGAAGTCTGAAGACACCCCGGCCCGCCCCGTCGGTATGATGGGTCCTTCGGGTCTCCCTGGTTTTTGAGTCAAATTCACCCTTCCTAAACCAGCATGCTTCTTTTTGGGTCTGGCGGGGTCCTCTGGAAGTGTGGGCCCCTTTTTATTTTATTTTATCTTTTTATTAGACGAAATGGGTCGAATACGGGTCCCGTTGGAAGACCCGTGGGTTGCCAAGGTTTGGGCTTTGGCCCAGTAGGGTTATTGGGTAACCCTTTTGGTTAATTTAATTTAACAAAGTTAGAAGGCCCAATGGGCTTGGCCTAGGCCCATGAAATATTATACAAATGGCCTTGGGCCCGTTTGTTGGAAACGGACTTGGTTTTGGGCCGATCAACGGTGGGGCCAAGGGGTCTTGGTGGGCCTGGTTAGGCCCATGGTCCACAAATGGGCTTGGATAGCCCAGCTAACTCATTGGGTTAAATTAGGCCGGTTCGGGTCGGATCAAATCAAACCGGGCCGAAGAAATTGATTTTTTAAGTTAACTTTAATGCTGCCCGTATTTACTATACGGTCTGGTCTGAACCATAAATTCAACACGGTTCAAACAGGACCGTATATTGAATACGGACGTGCCTGGACCGTACATAAAATACAAGCTTCGCCCGATTTCACTGTTTTGCTCCGATTTTGGTTGGGACCATTCTGGCTATCTTCTAGGACGTTCGGTGGCTTCTGTTGAGGTTTACAGCAACTCCACAATGACAAAAATAGAGTTAAATCCCCATTTTCCGCTCCTTTTGTTTGAATCAACCGTGAATGTGTATGCTGACAAGCCTTAGAAAATAGGAAGGGGAGAATTACGGATTACATCAGAATATAAGGAGGAAAAGACCCCTCCGTAAAAACATATTTTGCCCCGTACTAACTGCTCTTCATTTCTTGGCAGTACCTTATCAAGGATAAGGGAATCACCATGACTTCACCGGCATGATAAGCCGGTTCCTCATTAGAGGGAGAAACTAGTATGGTTGAGTTGTGCCACTGGATTGGTTACCAGGCAACTCTTTAAGATAGATTTAGCCAAAACAAAATATAAGAAATGTTCCAGATCTCTTTCTCACCATATGAAACCCAAAACCATGCACGATAAGAGCAAACAAGTGGGGTGAAAATAACAAAACAAACAGTAAGTAAAGATAGTTTAGAAGCAAAGTCAAATTTAAGATATGTTGAATATTACATTACCAGAAACATCCTCTTGCTATTACCTTTCAATTTTGAAGAGTGACGGTTCTCCGAGTGATTTTGGCAGCGCTTCCGCGCTCCTATTGATTTCCCCAAAATGGGCTTGAAAAGGACCTCCTCTCTTTGGGTTGAAAGGATTAGAGTTGAGGAGAAATTTGGGCAGTGCTTCCGCGCTCCTTTAGATTTCCAAAAATGGGTTGAAAAGGGGTTCTCCTCTGTAACGCCCCAGATCCGAGTCACAAGGAAAAACCCGTAACTCGTCTCCAGAGGTTATTAAAATAGCAGGATCGCACTACTAGAGTAAAGAAAACATGAAGTCAATATTATTATGAAACAAAGTGCGCTACAATAACCCCAAAGTAATAACTCACATGGCCCAATACACAACCCGCAATTGTCGGCTCTCCATATGTATCTGAAAAACAAACAGAAACAAAAGAATGAGATACGGATATCTCAGCGAGCAGCACATGCATGCACAAATACAATTTACCAGTTGTAAGATATGAGTTAAATAATCACACGAGTAAGCAGGCAATAACTCGATGGAACCAACGGAAAACCCAAGGCTACCACAATCCAATAATATATTACCAATCTAGATAAACAAAAAATCCCACAATGGTCAATGTCATGTAATTATTTGACTGGTTAATTAACACGCCAGAGCGACCTCCACACCTCCATGTACACAGTTCTGGCCTACTCAGCGTTTCGGATACTCTGAAATGACGGCCTACTCAGGGTATCGGCACTGACAACCAGGCCTACTCAGGGTTTCTAGCTGCTCTACACCGGTTGTGGCAACACTCCATGGCCATGCCATTACCCCAATAAAGCATATACATCACATTACTAAGCTTAGACTCTGGATCCAAGACAAGCTAAACCAAAACCGATAAATAACCAAATAAACTCCGCATTCAGTAAACCCACATTTATTTCAAAAATGTGTATCCCAATACACACATCACAAGTTGTTCCAACCAGAACAGAAATTTCCTCACAAGAGTTCCAACCAGAACTGTAATTCCTCACAAGTGTTCCAACCAGAACAGTAACTCCTCACAAGTCTTCCAACCAGAACTTCAACTCACACAAGAAAATAGTCTTTACAATTCATTTCAAAACTTGCCAATAAGTAAAACCAGGATTTAATAAATTCACAACCAAGTACATTGTATAACCAAAGAGAACTAAAGTAGGAACTCCTAGTGTTTGGTATCCAAAACATCACCTACAGATAGCCCTAAATTGCCTTGGAAGTTCCTAAGAATTTTCAGGATTTATCTTTAATATTCTCATAGGTAATATTGTTTCTAGAGTACTAAACATGTGATTTGTCGTGTGCTTGGAAACCTCTTATCATCAAAATCCAACTTGTTTTACTCAAACATGCAATTCTACAAAGAAAAGGGACCATGCGCTCACCTCCTGCGCTAGGCGCGAGGTCGGCGGGAGGTTGAGGATCAAATTTTGGGGTATGCGCCCACTTAAACTCAAGTGAGCGCGAAGTGGGCGTGAAGTTCGCGCGAAATGCGTGCATCGGTTTTAAGTGCGCGCGAGCTGAGCGCCAAATGGGCGCAAGCTCGGCGGATGGTATACTTTGACCTTACGCCTACTACCCGAAGTGGGCGCCAGTGAGCACCAAGTGGGGATACTCACTGTATTTTTCGACTCTCTGTTATTTCCAGATCTCCAACTCTAGCCGAAATTTTTCAGTCTGTAACTACTTATTTAGTCTCCTAATATCCCCAGAACACATTCAAACCAATTTTGGAATTAATCTAACACAAATTTTATTTATCCACATCCAGTTCTAAAGAAACAATCCTCGGACTATCTCCGCCCAGAAAACAAATGAATAACTCATTCCACAACCATATGCATTCAGATTAAACCTACGAGTAATACAAAACCCAGGTTTTAAAACAGTGCCACTCACCGGTATTGAGGATCTTCTTCTAGCTTCCAGCCATTCTGATGGAGTCCTCTTGAGACCCAAGCTGTTCGGCCGCCACCCTAATTACAAGGCAGCAACTTTTCCCCAATCTCCCTGTGCGCACCCCGATTTTGGGCCGCACGCGAGGTGCATGCGACGTGATGCTCGCCTCGAGATTGATTTGGAATGGCCACTGCCTAAGAGATGCAGGCAGACACAAAGGGGCGCCTATCCGGGCCTAATTTTCTGGTCTGCGGCTTTTTAGAGATCTGGACAAGTTCTTGGTTACGTCTAGGGAAGTCCGAAGACACCCTAGCCCGCCTCGTCAATTGACAGGTCCCATGGGTCTCCTTGGTTTGAGTCAACTTAGTTTTCACCCAATTCCTAAGCCAGCATGCACACTTATTTGGTCTGGTGGGGACCGTTGATGGTGTGGGTCCTTTTTTTTTATTTGATTTTATCTTTTTAACAGTTAATGAAATGGGTCTGGTATAAGGCCCAAAGGATTCCAAGTTGGGCTTAAGCCAAGCCCAAGGCCCAGTTCGGGTTATTAGGTAACCCTTACTGGATTTTGGTTATTTGGTTTAAAGGTTGATCTATATTTACACAATTTAGCGGGTTTGAGTTTTTTATGGCCCATTGGGCTTGGATTTGGCCCACGAGCAGTTAATCATGTGGCCTTTAGTCCGTTTATCAAAACGGGCTTTGGTTAGGCCAGTCGAGATGTGGGCCCCATTGGAGGGCCCACAAAGCCCTGGGTGGGCCCACTTAGGCCTACAGTCTCAAAATGGGCTTGGAAAAGTCCAAAAAGCCCAATGGATCAAGTCTTTACAACAATGGGTCGGATTGGGTCCAACCGAGTCCAAAAAAGTTGATTTTTGAGTTATTTCTTTATTTGCCCGTATATTAAATACGGGTGTGCCTGAACTGTACTTCAAATATGGTTTTCGCCCGATTTACAAGAAATGGTCGCCGCGGTCTCAGGTTTTGTGTCGTCCGCTCCTTTTTGCCCTCCGCCAATCTTGATCGGTGATTTCCATACGTCCAAATGGTTGAGATCTCCAATGCTTAGTTCAGACGCCTCCTTTTCCGGTGTTCTTGTTTCTTTAATTGCAGCCTTCTTTCTCACATGGAGATACCCTTCTTACCAAGGATTCTCACATTGTGTACAAAGGAAACAAACAAATTAAAACACCAGAGGAATAAAAAGAGAATTGGCTTAAAATGAAGGGATTTGCATATACGTCAAATGTAGAATGAAATAAAAGATCACCTTGCTTGTATTACCTAGTTCTGACTTGTTGAAGTTCTCCGGATGATTTCAGCAGTGCTTCCGCACTCCCTTGGATTTCCCAAAATTGGCTTGAAAAGAGCCTCCTTGCCTTCAGGATTAAAAGGGATGGAAGGTGAAAGAAACGGGCAGAGCCTAGGGGCAATTTGGGTTTTCGGGTTTTGGTATTGGGAGTAACAGAGGTTGGGCAGGGTTCGGACGAGAAAAAGGCAGAGAAAGAGAGGGGGGACGGCCTAGGGGACCTCCTTGCACAAATGGGGGGGCTGGCCCCCTATTTATAGAGCCAAAATTTTCGTGCCCGTATTTGAAATGCTGGCATGCTTTGCTCGTACTTCAAATGCGGGCATGCCTTGCCCGTACTTCAAATACAAGAGAAAAACGCACATTTTCAAATCTCGTCGAATCGGCCATACGGGACGCGTGTCCCGCCGTACAGTGACACGCGTCCCCTTCTAGAAGCTCACCCGTATTTGAAATACGGGCATGCCCCGCCCGTACTTCAAATATGGGCGCGCACGTTTTAAAAGTGGCAGATTTCAAACTCTTTATTAAATTTGATTTTTAAACAGATTTTTATCCAATTTTAATGATTATTTTATTAAAATATCTTTAGATATTTATTAAAATATTATTAAAAATTAAGATATTTTCTATAAACAATTATTTTACTTATTTTATTCATTTATTCTGCTTTTTGCTGCTGTTTTGCCATATGGGCAGTTTTCTTGAAACTTCAACTGCCTATAACTTTTCCGTCTGATGTCCGATTTTAGCAAATTTGGTGTCGTTGGAATCTGCTCGGAACCCACTATCCATTGGGATTAAGTTTGGCAGCTGAATTGGGGTCGAGCAAAAAGTCAACTTTCGCTCCCCCAAAAGTTTGACCGGCTCCTAACTTCCTCATCCGGACTCCGATTCCAGCAAACTCAATTGCGTTGGAACCGTGTCGAAGTGCTCTTTTTAATGAGATGAAGTTTGATGGCCAAATTTACTTTGGATTAAAAAGTCAATTTTCAGGCCCCTCAGGGTTTGACTTTTTAATTGAAATTTTTATTTTCTGCATTTTTTCGGGTGCAAAAATCAGGTGCTAACACTCTCAATCTCCGAAAATTTTTATATTAGTCATCTATTTATAGACGTCGCAAGGTTTAACCTAATTCACCCCCGGTATTTAATTAACCCTCGGGATTCCATATCTACCCCTCATTCAACTTGAATTTACCCGGATTACTTATTTGCTAATTCCCTATTAACTACAATATTTTTAAGTTCGCAATTTATTACGTAATAATATTCTACCTTATTTCCTTTTCCAACTAATGACCACAATCTCCAGTAATAAATAAATTTTTGATTAAACCTATCAATAAATCCATGTGTCCATATATTTATATATATATATATATATATATATATATATATATTATTTTATTTACTATTATTTTTTTTTCTCAAAACTGGGGTTTTACATCCTCTTCCTAGGTCGAAAGGGTAAAAGGAGAAGGGATTAGGTATGGTTGAGGGGTAAAATGGGAAGGAAAATTATGTCTGAAAGTGAAGTGGGGATTTTGGCAGAGTATGGGAGGAGCAAAAAGGCACGGAAGGTGAGGGGGAGAGACTTGGGGGCTGGCCTCTTTGAATGGGGGGTTGGCCCCCTATTTATAGGCAAAACAATCGTGCCCGTATTTGAAGTACAGGCTTGCCTTGCCCGTACTTCAAATGCGGGCATGCCTTGCCCGTATTTCAAATGCGGGCGAAAAACTCACGTTTTCAAATCTCACCGAATCGGCCAGCTGTAGTCGTACAGGACGCGTGTCCCGCTTCTAGAAGGCTTGCCCGTAATTTAAGTGCAGGCATGCCTCGCCCGCACTTCAAATACGGGCAAACACGTTTTTTAAATGCTGGATTTCAAATGTTTTATTAAATTTGATTTATTTAAAGATTTTTATCCCATTTTTTTATTTTTTTATTATAAAAACGAGAATCTTTAATTATAATATTATTAAAAAATAAATATATTTTTGTTAAATGATTATCTTATTTATTTTATTAATTTATTCTGCTTTTTTGCTGCTGTTTTGCCACATGGGCAATTTTCTTGAAACTTCAACTGCACATAACTTCTTCATCTGGTGTACGATTTCAGCAAACTTAGTGTCGTTGGAATAAGCTCGGAGTCACCTATTCATTGGGATCAATTTGAGCAGTTGAATTGGGGTCGAGCAAAGTCAACTTTTCGCTCCCCAAAAGTTTGACCGCTTCATAACTTTCTCATCTGGACTCCGATTCCAGCAAACTCAGTTGCATTGGAACCGTGTCGAAGTGCTCTTTTTAATGAGATGAAGTTTTATGGACAAATACACTTGAATCAAAAATTTAATTTTTTGACCCCCTCAAGGCTTGACTTTTCATTTTTCTTCATTTTATGGGTGCAAAAATCAGGTGTCTACAGCTGCCCCTCTTTGCTGGAGTCACCTTGGGGGATGAACGGCAAAGAAGAAAAAGAACCTTATTTTTGCACCTTTCATTTCTATCGACATGATCGACGAGCTTAATCCTTGGATTGTTTTCAGTGAAAGGGAAGTGTCAAATGTCTAATATGACTTCCTGGCTTTGGAACCCCTATACCCCCTTACAGGTTTGAATAGGTCAGCTCCTTGGCTTTTAGTTTGTTCTTGAAGTGGGAAATAAGATTAGATTTGAGCTCATCAGCCTGTTTCGGCGTTGATGCAAGACACTCAACAATGTTCTTTTCTTCTTGTTTGTTCTAAAGCTTTTAGTGACTTCAGTTTCGAGTTTTTTTTTTTTTTTTTTTTTTTTTTTTTTTTTTTTTTAGAATGGGCCAGGCCAACGTTAAGGATTGGGAGTGCAGATGGAAGGACAAGAGGAGGCTTTTGCGTTGCTGTCCGTCATCTCGGAGACCACACACACCTACTCTAGCCTATGCTATTTACAAAAGTGGGAAATCAAAATTTACAAGAGGCAATTTCGCCTGCTATTCCCCTGCTTTTCTTTTCTTCCTTTGTTGTCTCCTCTTGCTAGGCTTTCTTTGCTAGGGAAAAGAGCTTTCTTTCCATTTCAAAAGTGTCTCCATTGGGGATTTGATGGGGAGTCCTCAAAATTTCCCGCCCAGGTTGGATACCGGCTCAGTTTGCTTTGAGCTTTGAGCTTTTGTTGAACAGTACACTTCCTGGGGATCAAAGCAATGTCTTTCTCTGTCCTTGACATTCTGCTGGCAGACTTAAAGAGTTTGAGCTCTGCTAGGGATAAGAGGGGGCTGCCTCCACTGGGGAATTTTGGAGAGAAACTTGTTCATTCCCTCTCTTCGAGTATCCTTCTCATTTGTGCCTGATCATTTCCTGCTTGAGGTTGTTGCTTCTTCTTGCCGGGCTTTCTTTGTCGAGGTGAAGAGTTTTCTTGCGGGGACTTCATAGTTCCTCTGGGGATTTGGTGGGACTTAGTACCTCCCTGATCAAACAATTCAGTGGGGATTTTCTGAGGAGCTCGAGTAGTGGTACTCTACTGGGGACTTGTGCCTTTTCAGGATCTTAACAGGTACAGACTTCGGAAAGCTATGTTGGTACCTAATTATAGATCTATTTTAACTGTCCTAGAACAGTTGGTGAAGAGAACTCAAAGACAAATTGATCTGTTTTAATCATTTGGAATGACTGGGGAAGAGAACCCTGGACCTGATCTATTTTAGCCAAACGGCTGGGAGAAAGAACTCAAAGTGAAATTTGGTCTATTTTAGCCAAACGGCTGGGAAAGGGAACCCAAAGTTAAACATGTCTATTTTAGCCAAACGGCCGGGAAAGGGAACCCAAAGTTAAATTTGGTATATTTTAGCCAAACGGCTAGGAAATGGAACCCAAGGTTAAACAGGTCTATTTTAGCCAAAAGGCTGGGAAAGGGAACCCAAAGTTAAACAGGTCTATTTTAGCCAAACGGCTGGGAAAGGGAACCCAAAGTTACACAGGTCTATTTTAACCAAAAGGCTGGGAAAGGGAACCCAAAGTTAAACTGGTCTATTTTAGTCAAACTGCTAGGAAAGGGAACCCAAGGTTAAACTGGTCTACTTTAGCCAAACGGCTGGAAGAGGGAACCCAAGGTTAAACAAGTCTATTTTAGCCAAACGGCTGGGAAAGGGAACCCAAAGTTAAATTGGTCTATTTTAGCCAAATGGTTGGGAAAGGGAACCCAAAGTTAAATTGGTCTATTTTAGCCAAACGGCTGGGAAAGGGAATCCAAAGTTAAATTTGGTCTATTTTAACCAAACGGCTGGGAAAGGGAACCCAAAGTTAAATTGGTCGGTTTGAGCTCAGTATCACGAGGTTTGACCATGTAAAGTCTCCACAGGGGTGAGTTGAAAAACAATACCCAGGCGTGCCTCAGCCAATTTTCAGTTTAATTACTGGCGGCGTTGGTACCACAAACTTTTGTCGACCAATGTGTGAATATATTATGATGACTCTTTCTGCGTCCCATGTGTGGATACACGGTGATGAATTTTGTCTGTGTCCCATGTGAGAATACATGGTGACTCTTTTCTTTGTCTTTTTGTTTTGATTATATCCAAAGTTGACTTACTTGTCGGTGGCTTTAACTTCACAAACTTTTGTCAATCAATGTATAGATACATTGTGATGACTCTCTGTGTCCCATGTGTGGATACACGGTAACGAATTTTGTCTTTGTCCCATGTGAGAATACATGGTGACTCTTTTCTTTGTCTTTTTGTTTTAATTATATCCAAAGCTGACTTACTTGTCAGTGGCTTTAACTTTACAAACTTTTGGCAACCAATGTGTAGATACATTGTGATGACTCTCTGTGTCCCATGTGTGGATACACGGTAACGAATTTTGTCTGTGTCCCATGTGAGAATACATGGTGACTCTTTTCTTTGTTTTTTTGTCTTGATTATATTCAAAGCTGACTTACTTGTCGGTGGGTTCACAAACTTTTGTCAACCAATGTGTGGATACATTGTGATGACTCTTTCTACGTCCCATATGTGGATAAACGGTGACGGATTTTGTCTGTGTCCCATGTGAGAATACATGGTGACTCTTTTCTTTGTCTTTTTGTCTTGATTATATTCAAAGCTGACTTACTTGTCGGTGGCTTCACAAACTTTTGTCAACCAATGTGTGGATACATTGTGATGACTCTTTCTGCGTCCCATGTGTGGATACATGGTGACGGATTTTGTCTGTGTCCCATGTGAGAATGCATGATGACTCTTGTAGGAGACATTTTGTTCATTTTATCTTTGTCCATTTCTTTTCTTTCCTTTTCTTCTTCTTCTTCTTCTTTTTTTTTTCTTCTTTTCTCAATCTTTTCTCTTCTTCTTCTTCTTCTTCTTCTTCTTCTTCTTTTTCTTTCTTTCTTTTCTCAATCCATTTTTTCTTCTTTTTTTTTTCATGTTGTCTCTATCAATTTCAAATTCATGTATCAATAGCTCTGATATCACAAACTATGCTAGGACATTCCCCCACCAATTTCTAACTTATCCGTCAATGGCTTTGATTCCAATCTCTTCTGTGTCCAATGTGTGAATACACTATGACGGTTTTGTTTTTTCATTAGCGTGTGAATACGCCGAAATGGCTTTTCTGCGTCCCATGTGTGAATATACTTTGACGAATTTTGCTTTTGCATCCAACGTGTGAATACGCTGTAATGGAATCCAATGTGTGAATACATTGTGATGACTTTTCTGCGCCCCATGTGTGAATACATGGTGACGGATTTTGCTTTTACATCCAACGTGTGAATATGCTGTGATGGCATCCAATGTGTGAATACATTGTAATGACTTTTCTGCGCCCCATATGTGAATACATGGTGACGGATTTTGCTTTTACATCCAACGTGTGAATACGCTGTGATGGCATCCAATGTGTGAATTTATTGTGATGACTTTTCTGCGCCCCATGTGTGAATACATGGTGACGGATTTTGCTTTTACATCCAACGTGTGAATACGCTGTGATGGCATCCAATGTGTGAATACATTTTGATGACTCTTCTGCGCCTCATGTGTGAATACATGGTGACGGTTCTGTTTGCGCCCCATGTGTGAATACACGATGACGGTCATTATGCCATAATGGCTTTTCTGTTTGTTTCAAGTTGTGTCAGTACCTGCAAAAGTTCAAGTGAAATTTAGTTAATCAGAATTTGTTTATCATCAAAATTATGTGCAAAATCCAGGCAATCAAAATCTTTTGAGAATTCACCAAATGTTTGGAGTTCCCTCTTTTCAAAGTGGGTCCATGACAAGACCAGTAATCTTTGGGTCAGTCACCTGACACTCTCATTTAGACTTATGAAGTAGTGTTTCATGGCACTCTTTGTGATGTTCTCAACATTTTTGCCCTCAATGGCATGCCACAGGTTGAAATGGGGGAATTGCTTTTGGTTCAGGGGGTTTTTTTGGCACTGCCCTTTCCCAGCTCTTTTTTCTTTCTCTCTCTTATTTTCACCCTTTGTTGGAGGTTTTGAAATGGTTTTCCTCTTAATTGGTTCCCTTATTCGGGTTCGGTGCCTTGCCCCCGTCTGAGGGTTCTGTCAATTTCCATGGATCACAATCCAACAATCAGAGAGGACTTTATCAGTAGGACGAAATGTAGGCTTTGGTTCCGTTGTTCAGAAATGAAGGATAAATAGGTTCAAATCCTATATAACTTCACTCTCTAGGTAACCATTATGTTTAGCCAAAGTTCTTTTGTTCCTTTGATTCTGATATTTGATTCTACCAAGAGAAACAAATATCAGAAAGCAAAATCCATGATATGAAATGCTAGGCTGCATAGAGATGATTTTTTTTCTTTTTTTTTTAATCTTTTTCCTTTTTTTTATTTGGCGGAGGATCAATTTTGAGTTCCCCCTGTGCGCATGGTCGCACGCGTGGGCGCAAGCCTCCTTAAGGGTAATTCAGGAAGGTTGGAGTCGCCACTGCCTGATGGGGTGCAGGCAGACACCTGGGTGCCTAGGTTTGTCTAGTAGGCAAGTCTGCGGCTTGAGATTCTAAGCAAGGTCTCGGTTACGGTTCGGGGAAGTCCGTGGACACCCCGGTCCGCCCCATCGGATGATGGGTCCCATGGGTTTCCTGGTTTTAAGTCAACTTTGGTCTATCTCACCCGGTTCCTATTCCAACGTAGACAATTTTTTGAGTTAGGCGGGACCACTTGAGTGGTGTGGGTCCCTTTACTTGATTTTATCTTGCTTAATTAAGTGGTCTGAGTCTGCATGGGTGAGCCCCGTTGGAAGGCCCATGGATTCCTTGGTGGGCAAAGTATAACCCACATCTCCCTTGGTGGGCCTTAGTCTAGCCTGGGAAGCCCTTTGGACTTTGGTCCAATGAATTGATTTTTATTTTAAGGTTCAAGTTTAAAATTAAGTTGATTTTCATGCCAAAGTGGGTCTGGATTGATTTATGGGCCCTAAGTAGGCCTCACAAGGGATGCCGAAAGATTTTGAATTATTTTGATTAATCTTTGCCAAAATGGGCTAGGCCTTGGGCTTGGGGCCCTTAGCCTAGGAAATTAGGGTTTTGACCCGTTCTTGCTTGGTTGATGGGCTTAGCGGACCCAATAGGCCCTAGCCCGCAGTCTCAGCCAAACCACACCTAGTCTAGGCCTGCATGCTTCAATCTGGGCTTTGGTGGGCCTCACATGGTCTGGCCCACTGGATTGATTTAATTTGCTTACTTAGGACAAAGTGAGTTTGTTGGGCTTGGTGGGCCCTGTTGGAAAGCCCACTATGTATCAAATTGGACCGGACGGTCCGAGTCCCATTTTGGGTTTCCGAGTCCCGGACTCGGAAACCCTATTAGTTCATCTAGTTTGATCAAAAAGAGCATGGAAATTACACAAGATCAAGAAATATGGAAATTGAAATTTCAACAGTGTAGCCAACCTTAGTTGTCGGCTACACACAAAAGCTCATGTAGCCGACCTAAGATGTGGGCTACAAATAGAAACCCTTGTAACCGACCTAAGTTGTCAACTACAAACAGAAACATGCTGATCCGACCTAAGTTGTCGGATCAGCCAAAAACATGCTTTTTTCGGGATTCTTCGAATGGGGTTGACTTTTGGGGTTCCTAGGGTTTTCTAGGGGCTGCGTGGGCCCCTGTGTGGGCCCACAATGGTTCGAGAATGATGGGGGAACCTCATTTTGGTTTTTTCATGCAAACTTCATTCAACAATAGCATCTCAAACAAGTTAGTCAAGTTTCATGGAGCACAAGAAAGCATGCAAATCAGCAAGTGAGAGTAGCTTACAAGTGTGTGGGTGCTCAAGTGCCCATGCCTTCCAAAATGTCGGCATAAGAGGGCCCGTCAAGGAGAAGACTAGCATGTCTTCTAAGAGGGTACATAAGGGTCGAACTTGGGATATTTGAGGTGAGGGAACATGCTGGAGCAGCAACTATCTAAAGGATGAAGATGCTACTAAACACTCAAGATGATGACTAACAAAAGTGAGGAAAAGGGGAGCATGGTATGGGGTTTATTATGCATGCACACGTATGCTTCATGGAATTTATAACATGCTACAATCAAGCTCTAAAGCATGCCAAAAAGACCCGACATCATGAATGTAAAGGAAACAGACAAAAGAAAGGATGAAGGGGCTTATAAAAGGGATACATGAGAATTAAAAGAAAGGGAACAAGCTCCCTTGATTAAAGAAACAAATGATAGATTAATGAACTCTAAACCATGAAAACTAACCCTTCTCATCCTCCCTTTCCTGGAGTCCTCATTCCCTCCTTACCATGAGGGTTCTTATTTCTCAAGGAGAAGATGTGGGGCGTGAGAGACGAAGGAGAAGCATGCTAGTACTCAAAAAGAAACTCCATACGAAAAAAACCAACTTATTCAAAGTGCTTGGATCAAACTTATTTCCATATATGTTGAACAAGAGGTAGGGGGAGTTCACCTAGGGGGTCTACATACCTTCTTGGAGTGTTTTGAGCTTCCTTGAGGCAGGAGCAGCAACTTGGAGAGCCTCTCCTAGCACCAACAGCAATGCCTTGCTCTCCTTCAAGTTTCTTGATGGGGGAGAAGAGGGTAGAGAAGGGTGTAGAAGCCTTGAGATGGTGTTTTTGTGGTAGAGATGAAGAGAACTTGGGAGAGAGCTTGGAGAAGAAAGATGGAGAGAGCAACAAAAATGTCTCCTCCTCTACATATGGGGCTCCATGGGGCTTTTATTATGTGGATGATGATGGGTGAATGCATATGATGCATGCATGGGGAAAAGGTGTTTGGAGGAGAGAGAGAGAGAGAGAAAGAGAGAAAGAAGGATGCATGAGGTGGTGCATGCATGGATGATGCATAGGGGATGAACATGGAGAACACTAATCATGAGGGCGAGAGAGAGAGGTGCATGCATGGGTGATCATGGGGGGAAGAGAGAGAGAGAGGTGTATGCATGATGCATGCATGGATACTCATGAGGGAGAGAGAGAGAGAGAGGTGTTTGCATGCATGATGCATGGGGAACAAGAATTTATGAAGGAGAGAGAGAGAAGGAAAAGATGTGGTGGGGAATTAAGCATGTGGAGGATGAGTTATGGAGGAGAGAGAGGGAGAGAAAGATGTGTGGAATTAAGCATGTGGGGGTGATTTTCTTGGTAATTGCAGATTAGTCCCTGAGCTATTTTAAAATCAACTTGATATTCACAGATTCGTCCCTAGATAATTACAGATATGCCATCAGATATTTTTGAATGTCCTAATTATTTACGGATTTGCCCCTAGACACCTTTTTCTGCTGTTTTCTCTGCTGTTTTTGTCACGTGGGCAGTTTTTAGGGTTTCTTGTTTTGCTCATAACTTATTATCCGAGACTCCGATTCGAGCAAACTCAGTTGCATTGGAATCATGTCAGGATGACCTGTCCACTGGGACAAGTTTGGGCAGCTGTTCTGGGGTGTAGCAGAAAGTCAATTTCTGCTCCCCCTCAAGTTTGATCGGCTCATATCTTCTTCATCCGGACCCTGATCTGAGCAAACTCAGTTGCGTTAGAATCATATCAGAATTTCCTAATCATTGGGAAGAAGTATGGCGGTGGATTTGCACCTGATCAAAAAGTCAACTTTTGCCCCTTTAGGGTTTGACTTTTCAGCTAGGGTTTTGAGCTGTTTTGCTGTCTTTTAGCACATTTTTGGTTTGACCAAAATTTGGGTGCTTACAGCTGCCCCCCTTTGTCGGAGTCACTTGTTGACGAATGACAAAAGTTGAAAGAAACCCAAATTTTGCATTTCTCATATCTTTCTGAGAGAGCTTGGGAGTTGATTTTTGGTTTGTGGGATAAAGCACATTAACGTGAGCTTGTTACACGTGTGGTACTTTTCCCGTTTATGGTTCTTAGAAATAGGTGGTGATTAGCACCTTTCTGGTTTTTGAGAAAGAAGTGACGCCTTGCACATCTTTCAGGTTTTGCGTTTTCTAGATGATTCAGCTTCTTAGATTTCAGTGAGGATGCAATTTTCAGACTTCAGTGAGGGTGCAAATATTTTTAGGTTTTTTTTTAATTTTTATATTTTTTTATGGTGGCTGAAGGTGGGCCAAGGAAAGGAAGGAGGAGGTGCTCCTGGCGTTGTCCGGTGCCTCAAGGGAACTCACACACCTGTCCTACTTTACTTAAAAAAGTGGGAAATCAAAAATTACATGGAGGGCCACTTTGCCCTTTTGTCTTCAAAACACGCCTTCTCTTTTTGTTCTTGAGCTTGCTTAAGCTTTGTTCTGGATGGTTCTCCGCTGGGGATGTGGGGATTCTTTATTTGGGAAAGAACCCACGGGGGACAAGTGAGCTTTTTGCAACCTCCCTCTTGGTGTGCGTTGGATTACCACATAGCTTTCCTCCGCTTTGCTTTTCTTTTCTTCTCTTTTCTTCTTTCTTTTCTTTCTTTTTCTTCCAACTTGAGGATGCTTCTTGATATCCTCTGACTTTTCCTGCCTCCCATGGGCCTGCAGAATTCTCACAACGTGGTGAGGTATCTGAAATTCACACTGTAAGCACTTGGGGCTTACTTGGTTTTATTGTGTGTGCGAGTGCACATGACTAAAATGAAATATTTTTTCAAAAGCTTTTTCAGAAATTTTGTACAAGTGCTTCAAAAGGAATGGCAGGACCAGTGACCATGGTGATTTGCCTTGTTAGCTTGAAGTGTTCTTGGACGGTGTGTTCGACACGTATCTCCATGAAATTCTTGACTTATGCCGTCATTGGCTCTCAGTGGTTCTGTAAAAGTCGAGAATATGAGGAATGTCCCTAGGAATGTTTTCCCTTCCCCAGTTTTGGTTTCTCTCACTTTTACCCGACATTTGGGGTGGTCTCAGGATCTTGCAATCGAGGGTTTTCCCTTTGTCTTTTTCCTTTTGGGGTTAATGCCTGCCCCAGTTTGAGGATCTTTGGCCGACTTGTATGCATCATGTCCCATAGATCAAAGAGGTCTTCATATTAGGATGAAACATTGGCTTAGTTTTAAGTCTGAGAAATGATGGGATATAAGGCTCAAGTTCTTATCTCTTCATTTTCAGGTTTTACCTTGTGTCTTGCCAAAGCTCATACCTCTTTTTAGATTCCTTCCTCATAGATCTGCATGAATCCAATTGTCACATCCTCTGCAATTAAAAAAGACTTTCTGATGGGACGAAACTAAGGCTGAGGTCTTTGGCTCATGAAAGGAAGGGAATATGGCTCAAAGCTTCTTTGTAAATGGGTCAAATCATGCTCTACCCTTTTCTTGGCTGCTTGGGCTTTGCCAGTACCTTTTTACTTTCCTTCATTTTCCTTTTTTTTTGGGCCTTTTTGTGGCCTTCACTTTTTCCTTTTGCTTTTTCTTTCCTTTGCTCTGGGATTATCTTAGCTTTTTGCTTTGATTAGCAAGTCCCAGTGTACTTTTTGCTTTCTTTTTATTCTCTTTGTTTCTGCTCATTATGTCTTCTCCTCTTTACCCAGCGCCAGATTTAGGGCTTATGACTCAGTGGTTTAGAGGAAAGAAAATTAGGCTCAAATTGTTTGACTAGAGATATGACTTTGAAAACTGGGGAAATAAAACAAGGATGGCCTTTCATCCTTTTGCAGAAGTTGTGACAACTTGGTTGAAATGTTCATGCGAATCCATTCAGGAATCTATTCATCCTTTTTATTTTCTTTTTCAGCTTTTACCCCAGTGTGGGGTGGCTAGACACCGCACGGGTATTCGAATAACATGATCAAGCTCAAAGTGTTATGACTAGCAGATATTAAAATTAAAGATGTATGAAGGATGGCCTCTCATCCTTTCCTAAAGACATGATGTTAAAGCCGGCCTCGGCCCTTTAGTTAGTTTGGTCACTTTCCTTTTTCTTTCTTTTCTCTCAAAGGTTATTCTGCCCCAGCATAAAGATAAGTTGGGAAGGAAAATCAAGGCATGGATCAGGAAGGATTGCCTTTGGCTCAGTCAAGGTTCTCATGGGAGTAGTATGTAACGCCCCGGATCCGAGTTACATGAAAAAAAACCGTAACTCGTCTCCAGAGGTTATTATAAAACACAGGATCGCGATATCAGAGTGAAGGAAAACATGAATACAACAATAACTATATAATAGAGTGCGCTAAAATAATCCCAAACGAAAATAAACTCACATGACCAAGTAACTACCCGCAAGTATCGTCCTCTCCAGGAGCAGCTGAAAACAAAACAAAACAATACGGAATGAGATACGAATATCCCAGTGAGCAGCACATGCATGCACAAATACATTTATTTCAGTTCTAAAACATGCCACGATTATAACCATGTACAATGAGGATAATACGCATATTCCGAATAATCCGACTAAACTTCAATAATCCAATTCATATCAGTGCGGAAAACCATCAGGTAAATCAAGCAATAACAATCCGTTTCCAATCCCGAAGATATCGATAAATAATGATTAATTGGCAACAACATAGCAAATAAGCAAAATTTTGTATCACAAGATATAATTCCAGATATACCAATGTCACATAACACCAAGTCTTCTCATAACCATGCCCACGCCTCCAAATGTATATCCGGCCTACTCAGGGTTTCGGATATTGAAATGACTGCGTCATCCAATGCAGGCCTACTCCCCGGGTTTCTGCATTGACAACCAGACCTACTCAGGGTTTCTGGCTGCTCTACACCGGCGGGAGGTACAATACCCAATAATCGGTAACCAATATTCCATGAACCATAAATACTAACAAACCAGCGAATAAAACATATCACGTCAAACCAAATCAAGTACCAACATTGGTCAATGTCATGACTATCGTTTAGTTGATAAATTAAACATGCCAAGTAGACACTCCACACCTCCATGTACACAGTTCCGGCCTACTCAGGGTTTCGGATACTCTGAAATGACGGCCTACTCAGGGTTTCGTCATCCAATGCAGGCCTACTCCCCGGGTTTCTGCATTGACAACCAGGCCTACTCAGGGTTTCTGGCTGCTCTACACCGGTCGTGGCAACACACAAGGCCATGCAATTTCAACAACCAACAATAACATCACATTACTAAGCTTAGACTCTGGATCCAGGACAAGCTAGACCAAAACAGTAAACATCGTATAATCTCGATTTCAATATCAAAACAAAACCATTCATTCCACATCATGTAAGAACTCATCACAATTCATCACCTGTCCCTCTGGACCAAGCAGTACCTCAAGTACATTTCGTATTTTCTCATTTCCATAACACAAGTCATATGAAAGTAAAACTCAATCCATTCATACCAAAGAAAAACCTTTCAATACGTATAAAGTTTCCAACAAGTGAAACCAGAATTACAAGAACTTCTCAATCAAAGCAGTGTATAGAATAAGGAAAAGTAACTGATAACTCTTACTAGTTCGGTGTCCGGCACAATACTCATAAGTAACCTAAAACCCAACTTGAAACTCATAAGATGTTCACAACATTTTCCTCTATTAATTTCATAGGCAAAATGGTTTCCCAGGTTCCTAACCAAGTGAATAGTGAAGTGGTTTAACCCCTAAGAAGTGCAATTACTCTTGGTCAAGTCAGAAATTCCATTTCATTAAGCAAAATAGGTCTACCGCTCACCTATCGAGGTGGGCGCGAGGTGGGCGCCGGTCGGCGGTGAATAAAACGGTTAAAAACGACCTGCCGCTCACCCGACGCTAGGTGAGCGCGAGATGGGCGTGAGGTCGGCGTGAGATGGGCGCGGAATTCGCGCGAGATGAGCGCCTTGTTTTCCACTTCGCGCGAGATGAGCGCGAGGTGGGCGCGAGATCGGCGGTAAGTCATTTTTAACAGGGCGCCTACCTCCGAGGTGAACGCCGGTGAGCGCGAGGTAGGCGGATACCCCCTGTGATTTTTCATTCTCTGTTATTCCAAGATCTACAAGTCTGGCCGGTTG
Organism: Buxus sempervirens; assembly: GCA_947561395.2. Classification (NCBI taxonomy): domain Eukaryota; kingdom Viridiplantae; phylum Streptophyta; class Magnoliopsida; order Buxales; family Buxaceae; genus Buxus; species Buxus sempervirens. The sequence continues at coordinate 46,332,452 of OX387184.1, read as the reverse complement.
GTTTAGGTCTGTAATTGCTCCAATACACTCCTAATACCCCCAGAACACTTCCCAACCATATTTGAAATTAATCTAAACACTTTCATTTTCCATTAAAACTTAAATCCGGATACTCTGTTCATGCAACTTTCCGAAAACCCAGAAACCAGAAAACCTTATACTATCACTAAATATTCAAAACATGCATCCGAATAAGCTCGAGAAAAACCCAAAACACAAACCCAGTGATAAAACAGTGCTACTCACATGAATGCGCTTATTCCCGAATGATAAAACCTCGGCCGATCACCACTCCGGCCACGCACGCGAACGAAAAATCTATCCCAACAAATCTTCTCGAGCAGAGAGAAATAACCCTCTCAACTTCAGCTCCAAAACCTTTCTTTTAGCCCTTGCGATTTCTGGTTCTTCACGAACAGAAACCCTAGTCGCCACTCCAGCCGAAATCGCTCAGCTCTCCTGATACTCAGACTAGCGAAAAATGTTTCCGTAAGTAAGGTACGCGTATTCTCATAAACCCCAAAACCCTACTTTCCCCTTTTGGTATATTTCCCTTGCGATACCTACGCCGCCCGATCACTCTTTAACTCCTTGATCCTATGCACGCTCGCCCACTGAAAACCCTACATTTTCCCGCATCCACTTAAGGTTATTCTCTTTGACAACTAATGACCACAAATCTCCAGCAATAAATAAATTTTGATTAAGCCTGCCCATAAATCCATGTGTTCATACTTTTGCATATATATTTTATTTTATCTACTATTTTATATTGTTTATTATTATTATATTATTTTTTTTCTACTCAAAACTGGGGTCTTACATAGTATGTTGCACCCGGCTGAAGACACCTTTGAGCAACTTGGCATTTTTTCCCTGATTGTGGTTGTAAGCACCCCAAAATGCAGAAAATGATATTTTAATTGAAAAGTCAAACTTGAGAAAGTCAAAAAGTTGACTTTTTTATATGGTGCAAATCAGTCACCATGCTTCCCACCATTGGAAAGAGGATTCCAATACAATTCCAATGGAACAGAGTTTGCTCAAATCGGAGTCCAAATGAAGAAGTTATGGATTGGTCAAATCTGAGAAAAGCAGAAATTGACTTTCTGCTAAACTCCAGATCAGCTACCCCATTTGATACCAGCAGAAAGAACATCTCAACACGATTCCAACACAACTGAGTATGTTGGAATCGGAGTCCCGGATAAGGAAATATGAGCAAAGTTGGCTCCGGGACGCGGCCCAGCACTTCTGCTAAAAAACTCGAATTTGCTGCTAAACTGAAGTTTAGTGGATAGGGAATCTCGCACTGATTCCAACGCCACTAAGTTTGCTAAAATCGAATATCAGACGAGTGAGTTGTGGGCAGTTAAAGTTTCTGAAAATCTGCACATGTGGCAAACAGTGAAGAAAGAGCAACAAAATTTTGAATTAAAAAATAATATTTTTGCTAAAAATCTAATTAAGGTATTTAAAATAAAAGAAAAAGAAAATAAAAATTAAAAGATGCATGTGCATCCAAAACCCAAAGCAAAAATCTTAATAAAATAATAATAAAAGCAAAATATCTAATGAATTAAATAAATAAATAAAAAAGAAAAGAAAATGAAAAAAATATATAATTGAACGAATTCTCCCATGTGGAGAATTCGTTCAACATTGCTTGGCCTCTAAGTTTGCTTGGAGGCTAAGGGTTAAAGCAATCATTGTTTTTGTTTAAAAAAAGGGCATGAAATGAAAAGGTGAAGGTTTTGGTCATGAAGTAAAAGAGTAATTGCATTTTAGTCATGCAATATAAAAGGCCACCTTAGCCCATTTTGAAGGGGGGGCTCATTTTTTGGATGGTTTTCTCTCCCTTCTCTCCCCTTTTTCCCCTCTCTTCTCTCCCTCACCTACAGCTGCTCTCTTACTTCCCAACACCCCCACTTGGTCCGAACCTCATTCCTACCCCATCTCTTCATCTTTTCAAGTCTTGAACTCTACTCATGTCTTGATCAATCCTTCCTCCACCCTTCTTCTTCTATCTTCTAGCATTAAAAGAATTCTTGAAGGTGCTTTAGACGAAAGGAAGTGTTGTTCAAGTGTAGTCTTGGTTCAAAAGAAGATTAAGCACATCTTAAACACACCTAGACCAAGGTGAGACTTTTTGTACCATTTTATTTCATATATGTGAATATGGGATGATTTGAGCATATGAGATTTTGTGTATGTTATATACTTTCTGTTGTGGATGTTCTTGTATTTTTTTATTTTCCATCAGCCATTCACATCATCACAAGAAGGTTACTCTCCTAAGGTGAGATAAATGTTTCTGTAGTTTAAAAGAGAGGAGGAGGGACCTTTTAGTTTGGTTTTAAATGTTATAAAGTTGTTGTTTTACCCTAATATGGTTGTTATTCTTTTTTTTATTAGGGGAGCATGTTCCCCCTTTATTTCATCTAATGTATCCCTCTCATGTAAACCCTCCTTCTCTTTCCTTTCTGTAGATCTTTCTTAGGTTAGGTGGATGACTCAAGATAATATGATTTTGCTAGTGTGTGTGCAATGTATAGAATTTTATTTCTCTTGTTTGTTCTATTTGTACATGATTTAACTAAGATTTCAAGCATGCATGTCTTTTCTCAATCACTTATGAATATGCCTAGCATGCATAATAAATCAAGTCACAAGTTCATGTTCATGCATTAGATTCTTTACAACCTCTCATGCTCTCTTTATCTTAGTGTGTCATGCAATTTTATCAACTTCTTTACTTCATTTAGAGTTACTGTTTTTTACTATAATGAGTTTGCTCCATTCATATTTATCTATTTCATGCATAAGGTCATATATCCATTCATTAAAAGCATGATAAGGCTCCTATACGCAAGGAGGTGTTCATTATAGTTCATGGACACAACCAGTGCACACACTTGTATATTTCATTAAAGAACATGTCCATTTTGATTTGAAGCATATCTATTGAAATCTGGTGATTGGGTTTCTTTTGTTTATATTGGTCACTCTCTCTAAGCAACAGGGAACCAAAACAGGGATACCTAGTCCCTGTTTAGCACATTCAAAGAAAAGGAAAGGGGAAACCCTGTCCATCCCCTTTGGTTTTGGTTTTAAAACCCCAAAAAAGAAGTCTATTTAGACTCATTTGAACTACTGTGGACTCACACAGGAGCCCACACAACCCCTGGAACACCCTGAGAGGCCCAGGAATCCAAGCCCAATGACAAGATCCGGAAAAACCAAGTTTTTGGTTGATCCGACAACTCAGGTCGGATCAACAGAGCCCCATTCATAGCCTGCAAGAGATGCCGGATACACTGAGTCCTGTGTGTAACCGGCATCTCAGGCCGGCTACACTGTCTGAATGTTAATTTTGCTATTTTTGTAATCCTATGTCATTTTCTTAATTGTTTAAATCAAACCGGATGAACCAGTATGGTTTCCGGGTCACCCGGAAACCCAAGATGGGCCATGGACCGACCCGGTCCAAATTGATTCCCAGTGGGCCTTCCAACGGGGCCCACTAAGCCCGACAAACTCATTTTGTTAAACAAAGATAAAATCAACCTGATTGAGTGGGCCAAACCCTGGAAGGCCCTCCAAAGCCCAACTTGGGAAGCATGTATGTTTAGATCTAGGCTAGGTTTGGCTGAGACCACTGGCAGGGCCTGTCGGGCCCATTAAGCCCATTGAACCTAACCAAGGTTAGGGTTTCCAAACCCTAACTCAAGAAGCCTTGGGCTTTCAAGCCCAAGCCCAAGTAAAGGGCCCCAAGCCCAAAGCCTGGCCCATTTTGGCAAAGATTAATCAAAATAAACTCAAAACACTTGGCAACCAAGACGAGGCCCACCCAGGGGCCCGCAAATCAATGCAGACCTGCCTTTTGCATGAAAATCACTTAAACCCCAACTTGAACAGATAATTAAAATCAATTCATTTAACTTAAGCCCAAAGGGCTTCCTAGGACTAGACAGAGGCCCACTAAGGGTACATGGGCTTGACTAAGCCCACCAAGGAATCCGCGGGCCTTCCAACGGGGCCCGTCCAATCAGACTCATCTCATCTCTAATTAAAAAGATAAAATCTAGTAAAGGGACCCACACCACTTTGGCGGTCCTGCCAGACTTAACCAAATTAAATGTTGGAATAGGAATCGGGTGAGTGAGAGACCAAAGTTGACTCAAACCAGGGAAACCTATGGGACCTGTCACTTGACGAGGTGGACTGGGGTGTCTACGGACTTCCCTAGACCGCAACCGAGGACCTAGTTAGAATCTCAAGCCGCAGACCAAGCCTTAATAGAAGAACTTAGGCACCCAGGTGTCTTCCTGCACCCCATCAGGCAGTGGCGACTCCAAACAAATCCTGAAGCACGCATCATTTTGCGTGTGCTTCGTCGTGCAACCGAAATCGGGTGCGCACAGTGGTCGTGACAAAAAAGGTGCGGTCTCAGAGCGATGTCATCATCGACCCGAGCACTTGCCATTTTTTTTCAAAAAGTATTTTCTTCTCTTTTTTTTTTTTTTTTTACAAAAGTTTGCATGAAAGTAAAAGCATGTGAAAATATTTACAACATAACCAATCACCCAGAACGGTTGATGCAAAAAGTGAATTTTAACTCAGCTTGGGAATGGTGGACTCGGCGTGGGACCGTGTCCAATGGAGATTTTGGATTCTTGGGAGTTGGTTGCACCTTGCAACTCACTTCTCAGCTGTGCCACTGGAGGATACCCCCTTGTTGTGATCTGGGAGAGGGTCTGTGGTGATGGCCATGGGTGGAGTTTTGACTGGAGCAGGAGGGTCTACAGTAATTCACCTAGCATCGATCAAATCTTGGATTGCATGCCTCAGGGCCCAACACTGATTAGTGGCATGCCCCAGTGCCCCCATTTGATATTCACAAATTGCCTTGGGGTCATAGTTCCTCCCTAGTGCTGCATTTGGGTTGGGAGTTATCAACTTTAAATAACCTCCCTTCAGCAATGTCGGAAGAAGCTCTTCCAGCGTATAGGGAAGCGATGCGAATACCCTTTGTCTCCAATCTTCCCTTCGCACACCCTGTGGTGGCGCCGACCCTGTAGGCCTCGTGCTATGTGGATACGACCCTCCTTGCAGGTGGAGTGGTTGTTGCCCCTATGCGGAATCAACACTTGCCACGTCTCTCTGGCCTTCAGGCTTCTTGCCTGCGTTCACTGGTCTTCTTGCCATTGCTCCAGGAGAGCCTGCCTCAATCAATCCTGCTTTGATGCCGCCCTCAACCCTATCGGCTATCTGGACCAAGGCACTAAAGCTTGTAGCTTGCTGGCCGATCATGTGGGAGTAGTATGGTTGCCCCAGGGTTGAAATGAATAGGCTAGCCATCTCTTCCTTCGTCAGTGGTGGGCGCACTATCATCGCATGTTCATGCCATCTTCGAGCATAATCCCGGATTATCTCGCCTGTTTTCTTGCTCATCCTCATCAATTCCATTCTTGTAGGTACAACCTCGGAGTTAAACCTGAACTGTTCAGTGAAGAGGTGTGCTAGGTCTGACCAAGTCCGGATCTGTGCAGGGCTCAGGGTGGAAAACCAACGATGTGCTTGCCCGGTCAAGGATCTCTGGAATAGCTGTATCATCAACTGCTCATCCCTGTTGTACCCCATCATGGCTCCACAGTATGATCTCAGATGTGCAGTGGGGCAGCCAGTCCGGTCGAATTTCTCAAAGTCAGGACACCTGAACTTCGCTGGGAGTCGTATGTCGGGGAAGAAGCAAAAATTGTCCACTGTCATCCCTCCTGGCACTGACCCTCTTTTCAGTTCTTGCCATTCTGCCCTGAGGTCATTGATCATGGCACTAACTTCAGGTGAGATGCCCCTGGTCTCGACTCTTGGTCTATGACATTCCTCTTCATGGTTTATCTTCGAGATGTGCAGGAGATGCATTGCTTCTTTAGGAGGCGGCTGATGCAGCTGCTAGTCTTGCGACACGGCCGTAGGTGGAACTTGTGGAGGGAAAGCCTGTGGAGGCATAGGATAGACAGGTACCGGCAAGGCATGTGGTGGCCCTGGCGGTCCCTGCGGCAATGCTCGTGGTTCTCCTTGAGGTTGCAGGATAACTGGTTGCGACATCTACCTAACTAAGCTTTGGAGCAGCTGGGTGATTTGCCCCACCTGCTGAGTTAAGTGCATGATTGCCGGCTCATCCTCAATTCTGCGAGGTGGCAAAGGTTGCTGTGGTGCAAGAGGCTGTGGTGCTAGTGGCTGAGGCACAGTCGGCTCTTCCGGGTTCATCTTCGTGTGGGATCTTAACAGGTATGTACTTTTGTGAGCTATGGCCACAACGCTTTTAACCTTGGTAAAAATAAAAAAGGAAAAGGCAAAACAAAAACATGTTAGTCTCTTCCAAAAATGGTCTGCTCCTGTGCTAGGGCAGCCATGGTTTAAAGTGTCGTGTGTGGCAGAAAAGTGCTACTTTTAATAAGAAGGTGAACTATGCCCTGTGCTGGTGAAAAAGAATCTTCGCACTGTGGATAGTGCTGCAACCGTGTATGAGAAACGCCGTATATGGCTATGCATGAAAAAGAAACATCTTGAAAGCTGTGCTATGCAGAGGGTTGGCAAGGGTAGCCCAAGGGTGAGTGCCGTGATTAGGGCCTTCTTGAAAGCTGTGCTATGCCGGGGATTGGCAAGGGTAGCCCAAGAGTGGATGTCGTTATTAGAGCCTTCTTGAATGCTGTGCTATCCCATGTAGGGGAAGGGTAGCTGAAGCTGTGCTATCCCAAACATGAGAAGAGTAGCCCAAGGGTGGTCGTCTTGAAAGCTGTGCTATCCCGTGTATGAGAAGGGTAGCCGAAGCTGTGCTATCTCAAACGCGAGAAGGGTAGCCCAAGGGTGATGCCGTGATTAGGGCCTTCTTGAAATCTGTGCTATCCCGTGTAGGGGAAGGGTAGCCGAAGCTGTGCTATCCCAAACACGAGAAGGGTAGCCCAAGGGTAGATGCCGCATATGGCAAAAAGCATTTCAAAATCTTTGAGGGTGTCACGAATGAAACAATGATTTTTGGAATCTTGGTTTTGGTGCTGTATGTGGCAACGTGAATCTTGAAAACCTTTTACTGGTTCTGTGCCGTATATGGCAAAGTAAATCTTGAGAACCTTTTATTGGTTCTGTGCAGTAGATGGCAAAGGAGTTTGAAAACTTTATGATTTGTGCCGTACATGGCACAGTGGTTTTGAGAAGTTTAGGAGTGTGCCGTACATGGCTCAATGATTTTTTGAAAATTTTAGGAAATTTAGGATTTTGAACGACCGGTTTGAAAACACTTTTGGAAATCTTTTCTGAAGTTTTGCCATTTGATGGCGAACTCCAAAATTTTGTTGAGACTGGCATATTTTGAAATCATTGCTATGAAGAAGCAAAAATGGGGGACCTTTGGAATTCGTTCCATATGTCATACCATGGATGGCATTGCCCCGATTGAAAAAGAATGCATGCTGTAGAAAGGCAATTCAATGTTTCTCTAGGTGACAGCTCGATATAACCATGGAAAGTGATTTATCGTGGGTTACGGGAGATGTTTGCAAATGTACGTCATGAAGGACGATTTTGATGTAGGCCGGCCACTTAAATCTGTGTTTTTTTTGAAAAACAATGTGCACCTCGAAAGGTGGCTTGATGTACACCCAGAGGACATTTGATGTATGCCCCGATGCACTTTAATGTATGCCCGGAGGTGATTTGATTTTGAAAATTCTTTTTGTGCATTTTTTAAAGCAGTTTTGACCAAAAAGTGTTGGTGGGGTTTTGATTTTGAAGCATGCGTAGGATGGTAAGGGTAGGTGTTGCAGGGCTTACCATCCTCTGACATAGGTTCAAGCAAAACACAAAACAAAATTGAAATGTGTGTGCAGCCCTAACGGGGTTGGTGCCAGTGAAGGCACGACTCCTAGACGTACTAGTGTAAGGAAACACATCCAAGTCCAAATCAGTCTTTTCTTTCATCTGCTTCTGGAGTCGGACCGTAGTAAAAATTACAACTTGCCATCAAGGGCGAAAATTTACAAGATATTTACAAAAGTTGCAAAGAATTCATCCTTAAGGCTGTTGGGAGCCAAAAGGAAGGATACAAGTTGCTTCCAAGGCGGGTAGGTTAAAAATTCCTAGATCTAGGGTTTTCTGCCCTTGTTTTGATCTGACATGCTTTCATCTGCTCTAGAAGACCAATCTGGACTCAAAGTGCTTCTGACGGACTCAATGGGTCAAGGCCCACGGCACACAGGACTCAATGCATGGATCTAGGGTGGTTCCCCTGATCAAAGTTAGGTTGGCTTCCTAAATTATGACTGAGACAGCCCAGAAGCTAGGGTTTACTCCGTTTGATGCAAAAAGCGGGGGTTGCTACCCCTAATGGACTCTTGGGTTTTATTCCAATTTTACTCCTCTTGTATTCATCATTCACATCACCCTTGCAATCACAAAACGTGGTTTGTTCAGAAACGTTAGGTGGGGAAGGATACCCAGCCCGAGACATAAGCCTACAAGGGCTGGACCAGTACTGGATCCTTGCGTGCCACGGCAAGAAACCTGTGGTGCTAATGGACTCCAGAAAACTGGGGGGATGGGTTTACCGTGCTTTCCCCGGCAAGCCATGGGAGCGTATGTGCTAATACCATCCCAAAAATCAGTTCATAGGAATCAGAAGGGTGGCTGCTGGAGAGGTCTAAGTCTTGGATGAGAAGAAGCAATATCCGCACTCATACATTCAGGGTCGGATCATCCACGCAGTCCCCCTCATGCGTGTCACCCCACGCAGTTTATCACAAAACTAAAAAATAAATCCATCCATGGTGTTGTGGTGTGCCCGTGTGTGCAATCGGGCTGCATGCTGTGTCTAATCGTGTGAGTGTTGTCCGGATTTTGTTGATAAAGGAATTTTTACCATCTTGTATAGTAAAGTGCAGAATTTGTATGCAATACAAGGTTCTGGAAGAGTCCCAAAGTAAGTGGAGGGTCACAGGGGACCGCTTAAATTCCACTTTCCTTAGGCAATTATCTCGTCCTTTTGACAGAACTCCCCAAAAAATGTATTTGCGCGTATTCTACGTTTTACTAAAACAAGATAGTAAAATCCTAAAACTAGCTAAATCCCTCTTGGGTTGACTCATTCTAACCAGGGGTTCTGTTGGATTAAGGTTCCCCAGCAGAGTCGCCAAGCTGTGCGCATGGTCGCACGGCGTGGGCGCGAGCCTCCTGAAGGGTAATTCGGGAAGGTTGGAGTCGCCACTGCCTGATGGGGTGCAGGTACCTAGGTGCCTAGGTTTGTCTAGTAGGTAGGTCTGTGGCTTGAGATTTTAAGCAAGGTCTCAGTTACAGTTCGAGGAAGTCCGTGGACACCCCGGTCCGCCCCATCGGATGACAGGTCCCATGGGTTTCCTGGTTTTGAGTCAACTTTAGTCTATCTCACCCGGTTCCTAATCCAGCATTTAATTTGGTTATGTCTGGTAGGACCGCCAAAGAGGTGTGGGTCCCTTTACTTGATTTTATCTTTTTAGTTAAAGATAAGATGAGTCTGATTGGGCGGGCCCTGTTGGAGGGTCCACGGATTCCTTGGCGGGCTTGGTTGAGCCCACGTGTCCCCTGGTGGGCCTCGGCCTAGCCTGAGAGGCCCTTCGGGCTTTGGTTCAATGAATTGATTTCTTGTTTGAAGTTCAAGTTTGATTAAGTTAATTTTCATGCCAAATGGGTAGGGATTGCTTTGTGGGCCCTCGAGTGGGCCACACAGTTGGTTGCCAAGTGATTTGAGTTATCTTTGCCAAAATGGGCCAGGCCTTGGGCTTGGGCTTGAAAGCCCAAGGCTTCCTGAATTAGGGTTTGGAAAGCCCAAGTTAGTTTGGTTCAATGGGCTTTAGCGAGCCCGATAGGCCCTAATCGTGGTCTCGGCCAAACCATGCTTAAATCTAAGCAACATGCTTCAAAATGGGCCTTGGTGGGCCTCAAATGGTCTGGCCCACTTAATTAATTGTGTTTGCTTATTTAAGACAAAGTGAGTTTGTTGGGCTTGGTGGGCCCCGTTGGAAGGCCCACTATGTATCGAATTGGACCGGGCGGCCCGAGTCTCATTTTGGGTTTCCAGGTGACCCGGAAACCCTATGGCTTGTTTGGGTTTAATTGGAAAAGCAAGAAAATTGCACAAAACCACGAAAAATAAGAAAAATGAAATTTCGGCAGTGTAGCCGGCCCGAGATGCCGGCTACGCATAAAGCCCAGTGTATCCGGCCTTCTTAGCCGACTACAAACAGGTCCCTGTTGATCCGACCTAAGTTGCTGGATCAACACACAGAAGCTGTTTTTTTGGATTTTTGCTATGGGCTTGGGTTCCTGGGTCTTCTAGGATGTTCTGGTAGTGTGACAGGGATCCAAGTTTCCCTGTCTTGGCTCCTCATGCTACACATAACAGTAAACAAGCTGTACAAACACGAGTCGATTAACATAACCTAGCATGCATATCTTGAACTATGCTAAATGCACATGCCTTTTGGGGCTCATAATATGCATGAAAGGTGAAATGTATGCGATTGAACATGTCTAAATGCATGCACAAGTCTTAAAAGGGGAAGCCTTCATGGTATTTACGAGTAACTAGATGGTGCTAACATGAAGATGCTAGAGAGTACACATCCAATAAACATACATATACGATCTAAATCACACCGATCAATCCTATCGCTATCCTTACGATTAACACATGTATATTCCCATCTAAACATGGTTACTTAAGGAAGGGAAAGAGGGGGGTTAATATGGGGTACAAAATAATCACAAAAATGGGGGAACAAACTCCCCCTTTTAAATAAGACCACCTCATGACAAAACAGTATATGAAAGAGCTCCTTAAAGTGGGTAAAACCACTTCCTCATGCTTATTTTGATTTATATTGAACAAGGTTCCATGGGGAACATTACCTTGGGGTCAAATGACCCTTGTGTGGTGTAGAGACTCCTTGAATCAAGGCAAGGGGCTGGAGCTCCTTCTTTTAACACCAAAAGCACCAGATCTTGTTCTCCTTCAAGGTTCAAGTGGGAGAGAAGAGATTAGGGAGGGGTTAGATGGTTTCTAGGTGGTGTTTGAGGGGCTTGGAAGGCAAAGAGGGGTTGAATGGGAGGGTTTCGGAGCAGGAACAAAGGGGGAGGAAGAGGGGGAAATGAGTAAAAGGGAGCTGTGCGCGCGTGGGAAACGCGGCACGGGGTAATTCGGAGTCGCCACCCGCCTGATGGGGTGCAGGCGGACACCTGGGTGCCTAATTTTGCCTATTAGGGCTTTTTGGTCTGCGGCTTGAGATTCTAAGTCTGTTCTCGGTTGTGGTTCGGGGAAGTCCGTAGACACCCTGGTCCACCCCGTCGGATGACGGGTCCCGTGGGTTCCCTGGTTTGAGTCAGCTTCCATTGGTCTCACCTGATTCCTAATCCGATATGCAATTTGGTTAAGTCTGGCGGGACCGCCAAAGTGGTGTGGGTCCCTTTACTTGATTTTATCTTTTTAATTAAGATGATCTGGGCCTGGTGGGGTGGGCCCCGTTGTAAGGCCCACGGTATCCCTTGGTGGGCCAAGTGTGGCCCGCATGTTCCTTGGTGGGCCAAGTGTGGCCCTTTGGATTTTGGCTCACTTTGAATTGATTTTATTTTAGAGTTCAAGTTGGATTAGTTAAGTGGATTTCATGCCAAAAGTGGGCCAGGATTGCTTTGTGGGCCCTTGAGTGGGCCCCACAATTGGTTGCCAAGTGATTTTGATTTTTATCTTTCTTATCTGTGTCAAAAGGGGCCAAGCATTGGGCTTGGGGCCCTTTACCTGGGCTTGGGCTTGAAAGCCCAAGGCTTCTTGAATTAGGGTTTGGAAACCCTAAGTTGGTCGGGTTCATGGGCTTAGTGGGCCCGATAGGCCCTACCCGTGGTCTCGGCCAAACCATATCTTACTTTAATCATGCATGGCCCAATTAGGGCTTGGGTGGGCCTCAAGTGGTCTGGCCCACTCAAATCTTTTATTATCTTATTTAAGCATGAATGGGTTGGTCGGGCTTGGTGGGCCCCGTTGGAAGGCCCACCGGAAATCAATTTGGACCGGGTTGGTCCATGGCCCATGTTGGGTTTCCGGGAACCCTATTGGTTCATCCGGTTCAGTTTGGAAATAAAAACCCACATTCAACAATAATCACATAAGAAAATACACAAAACTGACACTCTATCAAAAAAAAATTGGCTCAATGTGCTGGGTCCAAGGGGAGGTACCCGGGGGCCCTGTGGGCGAAGCGCAGCGGAGCCCACGGGGTGGGGTACCTCCCCGTACCAAGGTACGAGTTGGATGCACAGCGAACCAAGGGGTGGGGGGGTGCGGGGGGCGAAGGGGTATGGTAAGGGGTATTTTTGGAATTTTCAAAAAAAAAATAACAATTCGGCCTGTTTTGGACCTGGCGCTCACCTCCTGAGGTGAGCGCCAGATGGGCGCCAGAACCGGACGAAAATTTGACCTGGCGCTCACCCGATACCAGGTGAGCGCGAGATGGGCGGGAGGTGAGCGCGAGATGGGCGGGAGGTGAGCGCGAGATGGGCGCGAGAATTTCACTTGTTTTTAGGTGGGCGCGAGCTGAGCGCCAGGTGGGCGCCAGCTCGGCGGGAAGTGGGCTGAAAGGGGCGCCCACCTCCTAGGTGAGCGCCAGGTGGGCGCCAGGTGGGCGCCAGGTCACTGCTCTCTGTTTTTTTGAGATCTCCAACTCTGGCCGATTTTTTTTGGTCTGTAACTGCTCCACTAGCCTCCCAACATGCCCAGAACACCTCCCAACTAATTTTGGATTTAATCTAAACACATTTTATTTCAAGTTTTGAAAACCCAGAAAACTCACAATACAAACATGCATTCAAAACACTTCTCAAATAACATGCCTAGGACACTTCCCCGGGCTTCGACCACTCCCCAGAAGGCACTTAAACTTGTATTAAAACTAGTCTAAGCATGATTCATGCTTCATCCCACAACCCAAAATCTCTCAAAAGGAAAAAACAGACCCGAAAAAAAAAAGCAAACAGGTACAGACTCATGAACGGCTTAAAAAAAAGGGGGGGGGGTGATGGGAGCATGCTCAAGGGTGCATAAGCAGCATGTTAGCAAATCCAGCAATGTAAAAAAAAACAAAAAAAACAGTATGCAGACATCACATGCACTTTCCTCCAACCGACTGGACCTCAAGCATGCACACTAATATCCGAAGAAGGGAAGGAGGAGGGGGGTTTACAGGGGTACATAAGATGGCGGGCACTTGGGGAACATGCTCCCTTCTCGACATGAACAGCACATGCATCTTCCTCTTCCTTGCTGGGTAGTATTTATCGGATGGAAGTGAAGAAAAAAAAACATAGCAAGCCTTCATGGTAGAGGTTTCATACCACTGACTAAGACCGGCTTACCAAAAAAACATTGCATATGCATATATGTGCAACCCAATATAACAGGGATGTTTACCTGGGGTTCTTTGAGTTCTGGAGCTGAGTGGGGAGCCTCCTCGAGGTGGTACGAGCGCTGGAACTCTCCACTTCACCGCACCGGCAACAGCAAGCTTCCTTCGTTTGGTTGTGCGGGGACGAGGAAGAAGCAAGGATAGGGGGGGTGGATCAAGGTGGAGAGCTTGGGGAGGCCGAAGCCACTGAGATGGGTAAGGTGCGGGTGGGGAAGGAGCTTAGGCACTGCACCAAAAAATCCTCCCAACCGAACTTCTTTTTTTCCAAAGAACTTCCAACCCCCTGCGCGGAATCGCGCGCGGGTTATATAGACCAAGAAAAAAAGGTGCCGCCCACCTTGGCGCCCAACTCAAGGTGGGCGCAAGCCCGCTCGCCACGTCCGCGCGAGCGGCAAAATGATGAAAATCATTTAATGCCGCCGCTCGCCGGACGTAAAAATCTTTAAAATTAAGATTTAGTCCCTGACAATTTTTGGTAAAATCCGATATTCTTGGATTTTTACAGATTTAGTCCCTGGGATATTTCGAATGTTCGGATATTTACGGATTTGATCCCCGAGATATTTTCCTGCGCAACTCGCCACGTGTGCAGCTTTTTGCCACGTGCGCAGATTGCCGGTTTTGCTGCCCGGGAATTTCGTCAGCTCATATTTCCTTCATCCGGACTCCGATCTGGGCAAACTTAGTTTCATTAGAATCGTATCGGAGCCCTCCATCCCATGACCTAGGGGTAGGCCTCTGGATCGGATTTTAGCAGAAAGTCAACTTTTGGCTCTGCTCAAGTTTGACCGCCCGCAGAACCTTCATCCGGACCCCGATTCCTGCAAACTCGGTTGCGTTGGAACCGTGTCGAGACTCTCTATCCAATGACCTAGGGGTAGGTCTCTGGATCGGATTTTAGCAGAAAGTCAACTTTTGGCTCTGCTCAAGTTTGACCGCCCGCAGAACCTTCATCCGGACCCCGATTCCTGCAAACTCAGTTGCGTTGGAACCGTGTCGAGATTCTCTATCCAATGACCTAGGGGTAGGTCTCTGGATCGGATTTTAGCAGAAAGTCAACTTTTGGCTCTGCTCAAGTTTGACCGCCCGCAGAACCTTCATCCGGACCCCGATTCCTGCAACCTCAGTTGCGTTGGAACCGTGTCGAGATTCTCTATCCAATGACATAAAGCAAGGTACTTGGCACGGAATTCGAGGAAAAGTCAACTCTCAGCTTTTCCTTAAGTTTGACCGCCCGCAGAACCTTCATCCGGACCCCGATTCCTGCAAACTCAGTTGCGTTGGAACCGTGTCGAGATTCTCTATCCAATGGCATAAAGCGAGGTGGCCAAATTTCACTTGATCAAAAAGTCAACTTTTCACCCCTTAGGGTTTGACTTTTTGTCCAGGGTTTGCATTTTTGGTTTTTCTGGGAGCGCAAAAATGAGGTGCTTACAGCTGCCCCTCTTTGCCGGAGTCACCTTGCGGATGAACGGCAAAGAGAAAAAGAATCTCGTTTTTGCGCCTGGCATTTCTGTCGACACGGTCGACGAGCTTAGTCCTTTGAAATTTTCATTTTGAGAGGGAAGCGGCCAAATCATGTGGCGTCACTCCCTGGCTTCAGAGTTTCCTTACCCTTTGCTTTTCGGGTTTTTGTAGGGCAACTCTTCAGCATTTTAGTTTAAGTTTGAAAGAGATTAGATTGGACTTGAGCTCGCCAACCTGTTTCGGCGTTGATGCCAGACACTTGACAATATTCTTTTCTTCTTGTTTGTTCCATTAAATCTTTTAGGTGACTTCAGGCTTTTGATCCATTTTGTGTCTTTTACTTGAAGCTTGCTTGAATTTTTCTGTTTTTTTTTTTTTTTTTTTTATTATTATTATTTTTTTATTATTATTTTTTTATTTATTATTATTATTTTTTTTTTTTTTATATATATATATTTTTTTTTTAGGATTTGATGGCCAAGGGTTGGGTTAGGATGTGGACCGAATGGAGAAAGGAGGAAGGAAGAGTGGAGGAGGAGCTGCTGTTGGTGAGGAGGTGCTTCCAGCGCTGTCCAGTGCCTCAAGGGAGCTCACACACCTGCTCTACTCTATTTACAAAAGTGTGAAATCAAAATTACAAAGGGGCCATCTTGCCCGATGATATCTTCTTTTATGCTCATTCTTCTTCATGTCTTGTCATTCCTTCTTCTGCAGTGCTCTCTGATTGGCTTTCCCCTTTGTAGAGGCTCCCTAGCTTGGAGTGACTGTTGCTGGGGATTGGGCAGGAACCTTTTTTCTTATCGCCTCTTCTTTCGGGTCGAGTCTTGTTAGTGACAAGCGTGGGAGCTCCCCGGGGAAGGATGCTCCGTTGGGGATAAGTGGGGATTCCTCACGCTGTCATTTTCCTTCATAAAGCCTTCTCCCCCTGCTTGGGTGCGAATTCTTTATGTTCGTTCAAGCTCTTGTTGAGTGCGAGAGGCCCCACCAGGGATTGATGCGAGCTTACTTGCCTTGTTTCCGCTCTTCTTCGCAAAGCCGGCCTCTTCAGACTGGGCGAGGCTTGAGAAGTCTACATCATCAGGCATCACTCTCTTATTGCTTGAGAGGACTCTACTAGGGGTGTAAGGGTGTCGTCCCTTGTTTTCTGACGGCTTTCCACTGGGGATTTTTGGAGGTTGTTATCCTCCGTTTACTGAAGGACCTCTGCTGGGGATTTTGGAGAAGGTGTCCGTTATCCCACTTTTGCTGTACCTGTGAAGGTAGGAAAAGACAATATGTTAGCTGGGGAATAGCTGGGGAATGCAAAACACTTCTTTTCATTCTTTTCTTGCTCTGAGCATTTTGCCCGTCGCAGCCAGAAGCGGCCTTTGCCAAGGTTAAGAAATTATTAACTCAGGTTAGTAGCCCAATGTGGAGCTCAAAACAGTTAAGCAGAACAATTATAGAGAAAACAGGTGTGTCAGTGTGTGCCTGTGTTTGCAATATCAAAGAAATTTCCCAAGGTCAGACGGGACTTGGAGTGCTTGGTATTTTCAGAAGCATTGTCATCACAGGCCACTGTGAAGTCTTTGACTTGGGCACAACCTGCCAGTCTGGACCTCTCAAATCTATTCAATTTTCTCAGTTTACTATCTGCCACTGTTGCTGCTCTCCTCTGTATCTTGCTCTGCTCAAACCAGATGTGACCAGTTTTTTTTTTTTTTTTTTTTTTTTTTTTTTTTGACTAACCACGCAACGCCCTTTTTTCGAGTTTTCGCTGTGTCCGGCCTTTCTAGGAAATTCTGAATTCCGTCATTGCTGATGAACGCAGACCTAACTGTTTGCCCTGATCATTCCTTTTGGGATCTGAGAGGTCTTAGAGATAGGACGAAACGTAGGCTGGGTCTTGGTTATGAAAGAAAGGATAGATGGCTCAAAAAAAAAAGCTTAATTATTTGGGTTTGCAAAGTGTGCTACTTTTATTGTTGGTGGGTCTTACATCCTGGCTTATTTGTATCTCTATATTTTTGGCGGGGCAAACATCTCCCCATTTTCTCTGTTTCTTTTTCTTTTTTCTTTCTTTCTCTTCTTTTTTCTTGTTGCATTTTCTCTTCTTTTTGAGGTTTTTCTGGGCAAGAATGCCCGGTTTCTTTTTGCTTTGCCAGGAATGCCCCATTTGGTGTGTAGAACACTTGCAATGGGTTGAAAAGAATTTTAAGGCTCAAAATTGTCTAACTAGGGGAGAATTTAATGTATTTGGAAGGATTTACAGTCTAAGGAGAGTCAAGGATGGCCTCTCTTCATTTCCCAATCAGAATGATCTTAGGCATAGTACAGTTTGACTGCGTCTGCATTTATCGGCTCAGGAAAAGTTGCCCCGTCCATTTCTTGCAGGATGAGTGCTCCTCGGGACAGAACCTTGTGGACTACGAATGGCCCTTCGTAGTTCGGCCTGAATTTCCCTCTATTGTCCTCTTGATGAGGAAAGATTCTCTTCAGTACCAGGTCTCCCACTTTGAATTGTCGTGGCTTCACTTTCTTGTTGTAGGCTCGCGCCACTCTTTGTTGATAAAGCTGGCCATGGCACAAAGCCTTAATCCTCTTTTCATCCAATAATTGCAACTGGTCAAATCTGGATTCTTCCCATTCGACATCACTGATTTCAGCTTCCTTCAGAATTCTGAGTGACGGGATCTGTGCTTCCACTGGGAGAACTGCTTCCATTCCGTATACCAAGGAGAACGGGGTTGCCCCGGTTGATGTTCTAATCGACGTCCGATAGGCGCGCAGTGCATACGGCAACTTCTCATGCCAGTCTTTGTAGGTGACCACCATTTTCTCGAGTATCTTCTTCAGATTCTTGTTGGCAGCCTCTACTGCTCCATTCATCTTGGGCCGGTATGCCGTGGAGTTCAGATGTCTGATTTTCAAGTCTTCGCACATCTTTTCCATGTCCCTGTTATTCAGATTCTTTGCGTTGTCAGTGATGATCGCTTCTGGAACTCCGTAGCGACAGACTATATTGTTTCTGATAAACTTGAGCACATGAGATTTCTTCACATCCACGAAGGACATGGCCTCTACCCACTTGGTAAAATAGTCAATTGCCACTAAGATGAACCGATGCCCGTTCGAAGCCATTGGATGAACCTGGCCTATCATGTCGATTCCCCAGATGGCAAACGGCCAAGGTGATGTCATAGAATACAGTGTGTTTGGCGGTGCATGGATGTTGTCGGCATAAATCTGGCATAACTGGCATTTTCTGACATGAGCGTAGCAGTCTGCCTCCATGGTCATCCAGTAATAGCCCATCCTTAGAATCTTCCTTGCTAGCATATGCCCATTCATGTGTACGCCGCACAACCCTCCATGGATTTCCTCAATCAATTTCTGCGCCTCGGCTTCTCTGACACATAGCAGTAGAGAGTCATTGTATGATTTCTTGTACAGTCTACCTCCACTGTAGAAGTATTGTCCTGCCAATCTCTGCATAGTTCGCTTCTCTGCAGCTGAGGCACCTTCTGGCAGAATTCTGTTTCTTATGTATCTCTCAATGTCTGCGTACCAAGGCTCTTCTTCGGGCGTGCTTTTCTCGATACTGAAGCAGTAAACAGGGTAACGCCGAATTTCTATCTCCAAAGGTTGCACCCAAGCATCATCCGTGATGGTGGCCATTGATGCTAGCGTAGCTAGTGCATCCGCAAACCGGTTCCCGTCTCGTGGCATGTAGTCGAATGTCACGCTCTCGAATTCTTCTTCTAATTCCTTGACCAGTTCCTGGTAGGGTACCAACTTCACATCTCTGGTCTTCCAATCTCCCACCACTTGATAGATGATAAGGCTTGAATCACCGAACACTTTCAGCTCTTGTATACGCATCTCAATTGCCGCTCGCAAGCCCAACACACACGCTTCATACTCGGCCATGTTGCTGGTGCAATCAAACAGAAGTTTCGCTGCTATCGGGTGATGAACACCGTCTGGGGAGATTAGCACTGTTCCGATCCCTTTTCCATTTACATTCACTGCCCCGTCAAAGAACATTTGCCACTTGGTTTCTTCTACATCATCTGCAGACTCTGTACACATCACATCTTCGTCCGGGAAGTGAGTCAGAAGTGGTTGGTAGTCAGGTAGTGGGTGCTCTGCCAAGTGATCCGCCACGGCTTGTCCCTTTATCGCCTTTCTAGTCGTGTAGACAATGTCGTATTCGGACAAAAGGACTTGCCATCTAGCGACCCTGCCAGTGGAAATCGGCTTCTCAAAGATGTACTTTAACGGATCCAGATTGGAGATTAGAAGGACTGTGTGGCTGAGCAAATAATGCCGGAGCTTCTGAGCTGCCCAGACCAAGGCGCAACACGTCTTTTCAAGCACTGTGTATCTGACTTCAATGCTAGTAAATTTCTTGCTCAAGTAGTATATTGCCTGTTCTTTTCTTCCTTTCTCATCGTGTTGCCCTAACACACATCCTACTGCCGTCTCTGAGACGGTCAGATACATGATCAAGGGTCGTCCTGGGACGGGCGGGACCAGTGTCGGCGGACTCATCAGATAGGCCTTGATCTTATCAAATGCTACTTGACAGTCGTCATTCCAAACTACAGGGTTATCTTTCTTCAACAGCTTGAATATAGGCTCACACACAGGAGTCATCTGTGCGATGAACCTACTGATATACTGTAACCTGCCCAGGAAGCCTCTCACTTCCTTTTCTGTAGATGGAGGAGGCATCTCCCGAATTGCCTTTGCTTTGGCGGGGTCGACCTCAATGCCTCGCTTGCCCACTATGAAGCCGAGCAGTTTTCCTGAAGTAACTCCAAACACGCACTTGTTTGGGTTGAGCCGGAGCTTGTATTCTCTGAGTCTGTCGAACATCTTTCCAAGGTTTACCAAGTGATCTTCTTCTTCCTTGGACTTCGCTATCATGTCATCCACATACACCTCCATCTCCTTGTGTATCATGTCGTGGAACAGCAGAGTCATCGCACGCTGGTATGTAGCGCCCGCATTCTTCAGTCCGAACGGCATCACGCGGTAGCAGTAAGTGCCCCAGTGCGTGATAAAGGATGTCTTTTCCATATCCTCAGGTGCCATTCTTATCTGGTTGTAACCAGAGAAACCGTCCATGAAAGAGAACATCGAATGCGTTGCTGTATTGTCCACCAATACATCAATGTGCGGCAATGGGAAGTCGTCCTTCGGACTTGCTCTATTCAGATCTCTATAGTCGACACACATCCTGACCTTCCCGTCTTTCTTGGGAACTGGTACGATGTTGGCCAACCATTCCGGGTAATGAGTTACTTGCAGGAATCTGGCATCCAACTGCTTAGTGACCTCTTCTTTGATCTTCAGGGCCCATTCCGGCTTCGTGCGCCTGAGCTTCTGTTTCACAGGTACGGCCTCAGACTTTGTTGGTAACCGATGCACAACCAAGTCCGTGTCTAATCCGGGCATATCCTCGTATGACCATGCAAACACGTCAGAATAAGATTTAAGAAAATCAATCATCTGTTTTCTCAATAATGGTGACAGCTTTTTACCAATTTGGAGGATCCTTGGTTGTGCTATTTCACCTATGTTAATTGGCTCTGTTTCCTCAATGTTAGCCTGGAGACCCTTTTCGTGCCTTTCCAATGCAAGTTGGATTTCGAGCGGGGTTTCCCATGATTCATCGTCGTCCTCATGCTCGAAAGGCTCACAGGGGACGATGTTTGAATCTTCTTGCTGCGATGGGCGAGTGCCCCAATCTGACGTGTCGAGTTCTTGCTCGTTTTCAGGATTGGACACTGGCTCATGCATTTCATTTATTATTGCCATCTGGACTGGGTTTTCCATTTCCTTTTGTTCTTTTTGTTCAATTATGGCAATCTTATTACCTATCCCGTGCCCCAGATCTTCCAGGTGTGCGTCGGGATTGACACTAAGATTGCGATGCTCAAGTTGCTTATTTTTGTCATTTTCATTTTCAAACAGATGCAAGTAGTAGGAAGCATTGAGATGTTCATTAAAAATTTCAGCAGTAGCTACAACAGAAATCTCAGAGGTGACAGAAACCCCCTTTGGGATAGCAGCTTTGCTGATTGCAAAAGGCGTGGCGCTCCAGTTCTTCAGTGATGCCTCGGCTTCCTTGTTGATAGCAATCGTCTTCCCTGGCTCTCCTACCACCACCATGTTGGCGCTCTCGTCAGAAGAAATGTAGATAGGATCCTGTGCTGCGCCTCCTGCCGGTTTGTTCTGGCTTCTCTCTGATCGGGGGCCAGACTCTGACGATACCCTTACCCATGATCCACTAAGGGAGATTGCCCATGGTATCTCGTCCTCGGGTGGCGCGTATGCAATGGTGACTTCGTTGGCTGGGTCAACTCTGGGGGGTGCAAACATTATGGGTATTCCAGTTGGTATCCCTGGCACCGTAGAAGAGTAAGCTGGTGGTGCCCATTTGCCGTAAGCTGCATGGTACACCTCTTCCGGTACTGGCCCTAGCACTTGGGGCATGCTACGGAACATGCGGTTCAAACCATCGCGAGTTCCAGGGTGCGGGATATAGGGGCGTGGAGGAGGCGACCTCGGCCTGCGGGTTGGCGCTCCTGAGCTGTCTCGCCCTTCCATCATGCAGACATACATGACCGGACCTTCTTCTTTGGATTCTTCAATGGGAGCCGGTGACGGTGCTTCCATTACAATTGCAGAGTCGACCGGGATCCCGTCAGGGATGAACTGTTCATCTGGTGGGGCGAAGGCCATGGTGACTTCGTCAACTGAGTCCAGGGCGACCAGTGCTGGCAGGCCATCTGGTGACCCCTCAGGAGCCAATAGGTCTACCTCTACTGCATCTCCCATCATTTCCATAGATGGTGGCTCTTCCCAGAGCATCTGAGCCAGTCCCTGCAAGTAGTCTTCTTCCATGGCAGGGGTATCCAGAAACTCATCTCCCCACCCTTGGGGGACTATGTTCTCGATAGCCTGGGCCGCTTCACGCTCCATGTTAGAGAAGCGGTGGTACAAGTTCTCGTGCACGCATATAGGCCAGTGGGGGTCTCTCCCTTCAATTCTGGCTCTTTTCCTCTCAGCACGGTTCCCAAGGAGTCGGGAGTAGTCTTCTGGCTGCGGCTTGAACCCCAGTCCAAACCCAGCAGTCTGCTCATAAGGTTTGATGGCTACCCTGATGCCTTGCTTGTACTTGCCCAGTCCATCACCGGCTCGGAGACCCCAGTCCGCGCAATCAGCGGCACTAAACATGTTCTTTCTTTGCCTCTTCGAGAGTCGTCGCCCCCTTTTAGACTCAGGGATATTATTCACCTGCACCATCTCCACAGCTTGGAAATTGAGGGTGGTGGGCAACTCATAGTCCACATAGGGTACCCCAACCCTTTCGAACTCTCGATTATCCTCAGCGTGTACCGTTATAAGTTCATTGCCTGATACGAACCGGACCATCCTGTGCAGTGTGGAAGATACTGCTCCTGCCTGATGCAGCCAAGGCCTCCCGATCAGCAGATTAAATGAGGCGTTGATATCCATGAGTTCAAACTCCATGGTAAAGGGCCTATCTGCTATTATGATCACCAAAGTGACCTCTCCCAGTGAGTCTCTTCTGGCATTGTCGAAGCCCCTGACATTGTGAGCGCTTGGCTTGATCATCGAAGGATTCAATTGCAGGCTATGGAAGGTCCTCATTGGACATATATTCAGTGCCGATCCATTGTCGATCATGGCCCGCTTTACAACGAGATCTACACATTTCACCGTTATATAGAGTGGCTCAGTATGGTCGCAACCCTCAGGCGGCAGATCTGCTGCAGAGAAGGAGATGGCCTGGGGTGCCATGATCACTGACACCACTGCCCCTAGCTGCTCAGGATCAATGTTTGCTGGTACGTGTGCGTCCCCCAGGACCTTCATTAACACTGCCCTGTGCTTTTCTGAATCAATCAGAAGTCGCATTATGGAGATTTGGGCGGGCACCTTGTTCAACTGCTGGAGGAGGTCGTACTCTGGAGTGAACACACTATGGTGCAAATCTGTGACTTCCTCTTCTGTGGCCCTTCCCTTTCTTTTGAGGGTCGGTGGCAATTCTGTGACCACGTCCTTCCCTTTTTCTTTCCTTTTTGCTTCTGCTTCTGCTCCCTCCTCTGGTGCGGGTGGGGGGTCGGTGTTTATGTATCGACCGGATCGGGTGATCCGATCGATTTCTGCTTCAATGGTGGTGGTGGTGGCTTGATGGTAGAAAGATGGGGTGGGGTAAGGTGGGGATACCATGTTGTACGAGGGTGGCTCCAGGTTGAGTTGTGAAAGGTTAAGGGTGGGTGGTTCAAATGAAAGGAAGAAGGGTCTTGTGGAGGTGAGTCCATGATGTCATGGATGTTGAGGTTTAAAGGGCTAGGGTGAGAGATGGGGGTTGGGTAGAAGAATTCCTGGTCTTCGGATGGGTGGAAGTGCACCAGAGGGAAATCTGTAGAAGGGTCACCGCCGTCTCCTTCGATAACGTTCACTGTCTCACTCTTTTCTGCGGACGTGTCATCTGAGCCTACGTCAGCAGACTCGTCCGAGCTCTCGTATGGATCCGGCAGGTTTACGAGTTCAGGAGTGGATGGTGGTTCCTCTTCCGTTGCGGCATGAGGGGGGGCGAACCACTCATGCATGTTGTATGGGAGGGGGGCGGGACTAGACTCAAGTGATGACGAGTCGGTAGAGTATGCCAGATACGGGTGTGGCCCCGATGTGGCGGACATGCCCTCTGGCGGCCATCTGGTGGATAACTGGGGTGGCACCCTTGAACTACCCACTGAAGCGTCCGAGACCTGCGGCCTATCCCTGATCTGGAGTCCACTGGAGCTGCCCACTCCTTCCCTGCGTGGAGGGGATGGGGAATCACTGATCCATCCACATTGTATCGGGTTCCAAGGTCCCGTGACTTCCTCACTGCTCTGAGGTTCATCCTCGATCGTGCAGACATGGACGTCTGTCTTCTCATTAATTGCCCTTGCTGCCGAGGGGGTTCCTATTTGCAGCTGTACCCTCACTGTCTGCCCTGGCCGTCCGATAAGTATGGAAGGGTTGAGCTGCCCGGTGCCTTGATCACTGCTCACTTGATTTGCTGTCCTACTAGTGGAGGCCTTTGAGTGATCTGGGAGAGGATTGGTAGTTACTCCGGCTGCTGGAGTCTGAGCAGGTGGAGCTGGAGGGTCGACCGTGATGCGCTTACTATCAATCAGGTCTTGGATATCGTGCCTCAAATCCCAGCACCGATTGGTGTGGTGTCCTGGAGCACCAGAGTGGTACTCGCACCGCTCTGTAGCGTTATAGCTTCTGGCGTTGACCAAACGAGGGTTCGGGGGTTTGACTTGAACGTACCCCTTCTTTAGCAAAGTAGGCAGCAACTCTGCCGGCGCATACGGGAGTGGAGTGAAAACCCGCTTCATTCTGGCCTCCATCTCTTCCCTTGTTCTTCTTACCCCTTGGTAAGCAGCTTGTCCGGTTCCTTGGGGTGCCACTGCCTCCGGTCCTTGGGAGAAATGGTGGGGTTGTGTGGGGTATACATAGTTCACTGCCTGCTGTTCTGACCTCCTAGGCTCTTGCCCTTGGTTTCTGCTAGCTTGCCCTGACACTGGCCTCCTTGGTGCGGCACTCTGCCCACTGCCATCTATCTTTCCGGCCCTTACTGCGTCTTCAATCCGATCCGCAGTCAAGATCAGGTCATTGAAGTTCGATGTACTCTGTCCCAGCAGCAGAGTGAAGAAAGGCTGGCCCAATGACGCAATAAACAACGACGTCATCTCTTGTTCTAGCAACGGCGGCTGTACTAATGCTGCCAATTCCTTCCAGCGCTTGGCGTATTCTCTTACTGACTCTTGGCTCTTCTTTGCCAGCCTCTGCAATTCTGCCCTCGTCTGTACTATCTGACTGTTCAGGCGGTACTGCTGGATGAAGACTGCTGCCAAGTCATTCCATGTCTTTATCTTAGCCTTGTCTAGACTCAGGAACCAAGAGTAAGCGGCCCCAGTTAATGACTTTTGGAAGAACTGCACCATGATTCGCTCTTCCTTGGCGTACTGGCACATGTCGCCTGAGTACGACCTTAAATGGTTCAATGGGCACCCGGTGCCGTCAAACTGGTGCAACTCAGGGCATTTGAACTTAGCCGGGAGTTGGATGTCTGAAAAGAAGCAAAGGCTTTCCAGGGTAGCCTCACTTTGCACTGTGCTGGGTTGGAGCTGTTTGAGCTGCTCCTTCAGGGCGGCCATTTCTGTTCTGTTCTCCTCCCTTACTGCTGTCAGTTTCTCCTCAAACTGCACTTCCTGGGTTCTGTACCAGTCCTCATCACCCTGTCCCAGATGGATAGGTAGAAATTGATCTGGTTGTGCCACATGAAATGGCGCTGCCGGTGGAGGTGGTGGTGCCAGGGGAGGGGGATTTACTGGACGTGGCGGTGGCACCACTTCTGCTTGTGGTGGGAACTGTGGCTGCGGCTGCTGGGCAACTGGTGCTGCCGGTGGCGCCTGCCTCAATTCCCTCAGTTCTGTCATCAGTTCCTGGATGATGGAACCCATACTGTCCATCCTTTGCTGCATCTCATTGACCACTTGGGTATGACTGGACTCTGCCGGATGCGGCCCTGGCGGCGTCTGTTCTCCTTGCTGTTCCATATCGAGCCTTCTCCTCGATCTTAACAAGTACGGACTTCTGAAAGCAATTTTTGGTACCTGGTAGGACAATTGGCAGGCATTAGTGTATTTTTACACAAATTGATTACACAATTTTATCTGATTGAATTTATTCATTTATTTTATTTTTTTGTTTTTTTTTTTTGTTTTATGATATGATTTGACTAACTGATCTATTTTAGCTACCCTAAGGCAACAAGGGAAGAGAACCTAAACTTTGAATCAACTGATCTATTTTAGTTACCCGTAGGTAACAAGGGAAGAGAACCTAAACTTTGAATCAACTGATCTATTTTAGTTACCCGTAGGTAACAAGGGAAGAGAACCTTTAATGAATTTGAAGACTGATCTATTTTAGCTACCCGTAGGTAACAGGGGAAGAGAACCTTAATGAATTAACTGATCTATTTTAGCTACCCGTAGGTAACAAGGGAAGAGAACCTTAATGAATTAACTGATCTATTTTAGCTACCCACAGGTAACAAGGGAAGAGAACCTCAATGAATTAACTGATCTATTTCAGCTACCCATAGGTAACAAGGGAAGAGAACCTTAATGAATTAACTGATCTATTTTAGCTACCCACAGGTAACAAGGGAAGAGAACCTCAATGAATTAACTGATCTATTTCAGCTACCCATAGGTAACAAGGGAAGAGAACCTTAATGAATTTGGAAGACTGATTTTTTTGATTGGATTTGGATTAACTGATCTATTTTAGCTACCCTAGGGCAACAAGGGAAGAGAACCTGGTTTTGAATCAACTGATCTATTTTAGCTACCCGTAGGTAACTGGGAGAGAGAACCCTATTTTTCTGAAAGCTGATCTATTTTAGTCGCTTGGAAGCGACTCGGAAAGAGAACCCTGGTGACCGAATCTATTTTAGCTACCCGCAAGTAACTGGGAGAGAGAACCCTAATGACCGAATCTATTTTAGTCACCCGCAGGCAACTGGGAGAGAGAACCCTGTTTTTCTGAAGGCTGATCTATTTTAGTCGCTTGGAAGCGACTGGGAAAGAGAACCCTGGTGACCGAATCTATTTTAGCTACCCGTAGGCAACTGGGAGAGAGAACCCTATTTTTGAAAGCTGATCTATTTTAGTCGCTTGGAAGCGACTGGGAAAGAGAACCCTATTTCACTGATCTATTTTAGCCGTTTAGGCAAGGAAAGAGAACCTTCAATTTAAGGGGGTTTTGTTTGAGCTCAGAATCACAGGGTTGGACCAATGCAGGGTCTCAGCAGGGGGTGAGCTGAAAAGCAGCACCCAGGCGTACCTCAGCCGATCTCCAGTTCACTTACTGGCGGCGTCAGTGCCTAACTTCGGCTAGTAGTTCCCGGGCGTGCCTTAGCTAGTCGTTGGCTTAATCACCATTGACTTCGGCGCCTCACAAGGGGAAGGCTATACCAGGACGTTCATCCACCAAACGGTTCAATCACCGGCGGCTTCAGTGCCCCAAAGTTTCGGCTAGTAGTTCCCGGGCGTGCCTTAGCTAGTCGTTGGCTTAATCACCATTGACTTCGGCGCCTCACAAGGGGAAGGCTATACCAGGACGTTCATCCACCAAACGGTTTAATCACCGGCGGCTTCAGTGCCCCAAAGTTTCGGCTAGTAGTTCCCGGGCGTGCCTTAGCTAGTCGTTGGCTTAATCACCATTGACTTCGGCGCCTCACAAGGGGAAGGCTATACCAGGACGTTCATCCACCAAACGGTTTAATCACCGGCGGCTTCAGTGCCCCAAAGTTTCGGCTAGTAGTTCCCGGGCGTGCCTTAGCTAGTCGTTGGTTTAATCACCATTGACTTCGGTGCCTCAAAAGGGGAAGGCTATACCAGGACGTTCATCCACCAAACGGTTCAATCACCGGCGGCTTCAGTGCCCTACAGGCTGGACCGAATGATCTCGAAAAGATACAGACGGGTGTGATCTGAGCTCAAGGTCTTGGGTGTTTTTTTTTTTTTTTTTTTTTTTTTTTTAAAACACTTGCTGGGTTTTGCGATCTCAATGAGAAAGATGCAGTTAATGGAAATTAGGTGGTCGCAGCGACCAGGAATATTGCAATTATCTGAGAAGAGGTGGTCTGCCGGAGACCAAGTTGCCCTATTGGAGGGAATTAATTCTTTCATTTTTTGTTCTTGTTTTGTTAAGTTTGAACAACATAGCATAGTGAAAATAAATTCATGCTTCAATCAAAAAAGTGCCGCCGCGGCACAAAGTACATCATCATGCTTATCAAAATACAACAAAGCCAAAGTCTAGCTAGGTTGGTCATCATCATAGTGGGAGGACACGTCTTGCCTCCTCAAGGCTCGCAGAAGCTTGTTCCGCAGACGTCGGTCCTCCTCAGCGCGCTTACGCACTAATTCCATTTCATGTTGCAAGGCCGTATTGGCCTGCCTACTCTCCCGTTCCGAATCCACATAAGCTGAATGGATACGGGAGTGGGTCTCCTGCAATTCGGCCACCCTGTCCCTATATGTGTTAGGGGGCGGAACTGGAATGTCGCCTGATGCGACAGGCTGTAGAGGTGGGGGGCCATCGTGGACAAATTCCCGAGCTATCCACTGCTCGTAATCTTGAAAGTGTAATTCGGTGAAGACGTCTTCCCGATACACGCACACCGTCTTCCACTCTGTCAACAGTTGGGTTCTTAGTCCTTTGGTGAGTGGACTAATCAAACTGCTCATGTCGTCCTTGACTGGGATTCCCTGCGGTTTCCCAAACTGTCTCAGAACCCGAATCGGATAGTACGGCATGGCATGGGTGAGGCCTATCAAGGCAAGTCCCTCTCTTTTCTTGAAAGCTATGATGGGGGTGTAGGGGATGTTGTATGTACCCCACCATCTGATGTCCGTTTCTCCTTTCAGGTGGAGAAAGTGGTTAAACCAATCCTCACGAGTGGGTAGGTCTGGTTTGATCTCTCTTCGAGCCAACCAATAGATGTTGTCGCCAGTTGCCTTGTAATATGCACTGACTGGTGATGACACCATCAGGTGGTCTTGCAGCCAAAGGTGGAGGAGGGGAGCGCACCCTTGAAACCTCCGGGTTCCGTTTTTGGACAAAGTTAGGGAGTGGAATAGTTGAGCTAGGATCAGTGGCATGATTCGGTACCCTGCCCTGAGTTGATCCACAATTTCCATGAGGGCCAAATTAATGGTGTCTCCCCCAGTTGGAAAGAAGATTTGCGACAGAACCACAAGGGTGAAGGTGTCAAACCAAGCCCGGGGCCTTTCCTGCTTTTTGTTTCTTATCTTTTCAGCAAGGAATGTTTTGGAGACCCTAGTGAATGATTTGTCACCTCCTAAGGTCTGGAATTCTCCCCTTGAGAGGCCAAAGAAAGCGCAAGCTTCATTCTTGTAGCTTTCTTTGAGACTTGGCCTAGCGGGTTCTCCTAAGTCGCGAAATCGGAGGAACAGGTCAAGTTCCTCAATTGTGGGAGTCAACTCATTGATCCCGAATCGAAACACTGAAAGCTGGGGATCCCAGAAAAGCAATGCTGCTTGGATCATGTCCCAGTTAATCGGCACATTTAACAGGGACAAAGTCTGTCCCATGTGGTATTTGTGCTCCCATTCAATCTGCTCACTCCCTTGGAGCTGCCTTGTCCAAGAACGGATCCAGGGGGTATCCCAGGCGCACTTCTCTATCCTAGGGAAACGGGTTCTCTCAGATGAGGATGAAGATGCCATGCCAACTATCCGATCAAAATTCCAAATCAGTTTAAGGTTCCACACCAAACTCTTAATCAGTCCTAAGACATGCAAAATTTCAAGCAAAAAACTAATCACTAGCAGTTCTAACATGCTTCACAAAATAAAGCAAAAGACAAAACCCGTTCGAAATTTAACTCAAGCACACATGGTGTGTGGTCCTAAGGGTTGGCGCCAATGAAGGCGCGACTCCTAGACGTACTTGTGTAAAGGAGCACATTCAAGTCCTGATCAGTCTTTCTGTCTTTCATCTGTTCTTTCATCTGCTTCTGGCATCGTACCACAGCAAAAATTACAACTTGCCATCGAGGGCGAAGGTTTACAAGATATTTACAAAAAACTTCAAAGATTTCATCCTTAAGGCTGTTGGGAGCCAAAAGGGAGGATACAAATTGCTTTTCAAGCGGGTAGGCTAAAAAACTCCTAGATCTAGGGTTTAGTGCCCATGTTCTGATCTGGCATGCCTTCATCTGTTTGTCTGATCTGGCCGGCTTTCGTCTGCTCTAAAAGACCAATCTGGACTTAAAGTGCTCCCAGCGGACTCTAATGGGTCAAGACCCATAGCATACAGGACTCCATGCATGGATCTGGGGTGGTTCCCCTGATCATGGTTAGGTGAGTTTCCTAAGCTAGGGCCGAGGTAGCCCAGCATCTAGGGTTTACTCCATTTGATGCAAAAAGCGGGGGTTGCTGCCCCTGATGGACTCTGAATTTTATTCCAATTTTATTCATCATTCACATCCTACTCACCCTCTCATGCTCAACGCAAGGTTCATTCAGAAACGTTAGGTGGGGAAGGATACCCAGCCCGAGACATAAGCCTACAAGGGTCTGGACCAGTACTGGATCCTCGCGTGCCACGGCAAGAAACCGGTGGTGCTAATGGACTCCAGAAAACTGGGGGGATGGGTTTACCCTGCTTTCCCCGGCAAGCCACGGGAGCGTAGGTGCTAATACCATCCCAAAGATCAGTTCATAGGAATCAGAAGGGTAGGCTGCTAGAGAGGTCTAGGTTTGGTAAAGAAGTAGCAATATCCGATTTCACTCATCTACCAAGGGTCGGATCATTCACGCAGCCTCCCTCGTGCGTGTCACCCCACGCAGTTTATCACACAAGAACGGAAATAAATAAAAAATCCATCCACGGTGTGGTGGTGTGCCCGTGTGTGCAGTTGGGCTGCGTGTTGTGTCTACACAGGTGAGATTTGTCTAGATTTTGTTGGTAAAGGGATTGTTACTGTCTCGTATAGCAAGGTGCAGAATTAGCACGCAATACGATGTTCTGGGAGAGTCCCCAGGTAAGTGGGGGGTCACAAGGGACCGCTTAAATCCCACTTGCCTTAGGCAATTATCGCGTCCCTTTGACAGGACTCCCCAGAACGCGTAATTACGCGTATTCTGTATCTTACTAAACGAGGTAGTAAGAAACCCTAAACGTCAACTAAATCTCTCTTTATGCTGACTCATCTAACTAGGGTCCTACTGGGCTGAAAACTCCCCAGCAGAGTCGCCAGGCTGTGCGCGCGTGGGAAACGCGGCACGGGGTAATTCGGAGTCGCCACCGCCTGATGGGGTGCAGGCGGACACCTGGGTGCCTAATTTTGCCTATTAGGGCTTTTTGGTCTGCGGCTTGAGATTCTAAGTCTGTTCTCGGTTGTGGTTCGGGGAAGTCCGTAGACACCCTGGTCCACCCCGTCGGATGACGGGTCCCGTGGGTTCCCTGGTTTGAGTCAGCTTCCATTGGTCTCACCTGATTCCTAATCCGATATGCAATTTGGTTAAGTCTGGCGGGACCGCCAAAGTGGTGTGGGTCCCTTTACTTGATTTTATCTTTTTAATTAAGATGATCTGGGCCTGGTGGGGTGGGCCCCGTTGTAAGGCCCACGGTATCCCTTGGTGGGCCAAGTGTGGCCCGCATGTTCCTTGGTGGGCCAAGTGTGGCCCTTTGGATTTTGGCTCACTTTGAATTGATTTTATTTTAGAGTTCAAGTTGGATTAGTTAAGTGGATTTCATGCCAAAAGTGGGCCAGGATTGCTTTGTGGGCCCTTGAGTGGGCCCCACAATTGGTTGCCAAGTGATTTTGATTTTTATCTTTCTTATCTGTGTCAAAAGGGGCCAAGCATTGGGCTTGGGGCCCTTTACCTGGGCTTGGGCTTGAAAGCCCAAGGCTTCTTGAATTAGGGTTTGGAAACCCTAAGTTGGTCGGGTTCATGGGCTTAGTGGGCCCGATAGGCCCTACCCGTGGTCTCGGCCAAACCATATCTTACTTTAATCATGCATGGCCCAATTAGGGCTTGGGTGGGCCTCAAGTGGTCTGGCCCACTCAAATCTTTTATTATCTTATTTAAGCATGAATGGGTTGGTCGGGCTTGGTGGGCCCCGTTGGAAGGCCCACCGGAAATCAATTTGGACCGGGTTGGTCCATGGCCCATGTTGGGTTTCCGGGAACCCTATTGGTTCATCCGGTTCAGTTTGGAAATAAAAACCCACATTCAATAATAATCACATAAGAAAATACACAAAACTGACACTCTATCAAAAAAAAATTGGCTCAATGTGCTGGGTCCAAGGGGAGGTACCCGGGGGCCCTGTGGGCGAAGCGCAGCGGAGCCCACGGGGTGGGGTACCTCCCCGTACCAAGGTACGAGTTGGATGCACAGCGAACCAAGGGGTGGGGGGTGCGGGGGGCGAAGGGGTATGGTAAGGGGTATTTTTGGAATTTTCAAAAAAAAATAACAATTCGGCCTGTTTTGGACCTGGCGCTCACCTCAGATGGGCGCCAGAACCGGGCGAAAATTTGACCTGGCGCTCACCCGATACCAGGTGAGCGCGAGATGGGCGGGAGGTGAGCGCGAGATGGGCGGGAGGTGAGCGCGAGATGGGCGCGAGAATTTCACTTGTTTTTAGGTGGGCGCGAGCTGAGCGCCAGGTGGGCGCCAGCTCGGCGGGAAGTGGGCTGAAAGGGGCGCCCACCTCCTAGGTGAGCGCCAGGTGGGCGCCAGGTGGGCGCCAGGTCACTGCTCTCTGTTTTTTTGAGATCTCCAACTCTGGCCGATTTTTTTTGGTCTGTAACTGCTCCACTAGCCTCCCAACATGCCCAGAACACCTCCCAACTAATTTTGGATTTAATCTAAACACATTTTATTTCAAGTTTTGAAAACCCAGAAAACTCACAATACAAACATGCATTCAAAACACTTCTCAAATAACATGCCTAGGACACTTCCCCGGGCTTCGACCACTCCCCGGAAGGCACTTAAACTTGTATTAAAACTAGTCTAAGCATGATTCATGCTTCATCCCACAACCCAAAATCTCTCAAAAGGAAAAAACAGACCCGAAAAAAAAAAGCAAACAGGTACAGACTCATGAATGGCTTAAAAAAAAGGGGGGGGGTGATGGGAGCATGCTCAAGGGTGCATAAGCAGCATGTTAGCAAATCCAGCAATGTAAAAAAAACAAAAAAAAACAGTATGCAGACATCACATGCACTTTCCTCCAACCGACTGGACCTCAAGCATGCACACTAATATCCGAAGAAGGGAAGGAGGAGGGGGGTTTACAGGGGTACATAAGATGGCGGGCACTTGGGGAACATGCTCCCTTCTCGACATGAACAGCACATGCATCTTCCTCTTCCTTGCTGGGTAGTATTTATCGGATGGAAGTGAAGAAAAAAAAACATAGCAAGCCTTCATGGTAGAGGTTTCATACCACTGACTAAGACCGGCTTACCAAAAAAACATTGCATATGCATATATGTGCAACCCAATATAACAGGGATGTTTACCTGGGGTTCTTTGAGTTCTGGAGCTGAGTGGGGAGCCTCCTCGAGGTGGTACGAGCGCTGGAACTCTCCACTTCACCGCACCGGCAACAGCAAGCTTCCTTCGTTTGGTTGTGCGGGGACGAGGAAGAAGCAAGGATAGGGGGGTGGATCAAGGTGGAGAGCTTGGGGAGGCCGAAGCCACTGAGATGGGTAAGGTGCGGGTGGGGAAGGAGCTTAGGCACTGCACCAAAAAATCCTCCCAACCGAACTTCTTTTTTTCCAAAGAACTTCCAACCCCCTGCGCGGAATCGCGCGCGGGTTATATAGACCAAGAAAAAAAGGTGCCGCCCACCTTGGCGCCCAGCTCAAGGTGGGCGCAAGCCCGCTCGCCACGTCCGCGCGAGCGGCAAAATGATGAAAATCATTTAATGCCGCCGCTCGCCGGACGTAAAAATCTTTAAAATTAAGATTTAGTCCCTGACAATTTTTGGTAAAATCCGATATTCTTGGATTTTTACAGATTTAGTCCCTGGGATATTTCGAATGTTCGGATATTTACGGATTTGATCCCCGAGATATTTTCCTGCGCAACTCGCCACGTGTGCAGCTTTTTGCCACGTGCGCAGATTGCCGGTTTTGCTACCCGGGAATTTCGTCAGCTCATATTTCCTTCATCCGGACTCCGATCTGGGCAAACTTAGTTTCATTAGAATCGTATCGGAGCCCTCCATCCCATGACCTAGGGGTAGGCCTCTGGATCGGATTTTAGCAGAAAGTCAACTTTTGGCTCTGCTCAAGTTTGACCGCCCGCAGAACCTTCATCCGGACCCCGATTCCTGCAAACTCGGTTGCGTTGGAACCGTGTCGAGACTCTCTATCCAATGACCTAGGGGTAGGTCTCTGGATCGGATTTTAGCAGAAAGTCAACTTTTGGCTCTGCTCAAGT
The DNA here is from genome assembly GCA_947561395.2 of Buxus sempervirens. Classification (NCBI taxonomy): domain Eukaryota; kingdom Viridiplantae; phylum Streptophyta; class Magnoliopsida; order Buxales; family Buxaceae; genus Buxus; species Buxus sempervirens. The sequence goes on along the minus strand of OX387184.1, from coordinate 46,298,422 downwards.
TTGACCGCCCGCAGAACCTTCATCCGGACCCCGATTCCTGCAAACTCAGTTGCGTTGGAACCGTGTCGAGATTCTCTATCCAATGACCTAAGGGTAGGTCTCTGGATCGGATTTTAGCAGAAAGTCAACTTTTGGCTCTGCTCAAGTTTGACCGCCCGCAGAACCTTCATCCGGACCCCGATTCCTGCAACCTCAGTTGCGTTGGAACCGTGTCGAGATTCTCTATCCAATGACATAAAGCAAGGTACTTGGCACGGAATTCGAGGAAAAGTCAACTCTCAGCTTTTCCTTAAGTTTGACCGCCCGCAGAACCTTCATCCGGACCCCGATTCCTGCAAACTCAGTTGCGTTGGAACCGTGTCGAGATTCTCTATCCAATGGCATAAAGCGAGGTGGCCAAATTTCACTTGATCAAAAAGTCAACTTTTCACCCCTTAGGGTTTGACTTTTTGTCCAGGGTTTGCATTTTTGGTTTTTCTGGGAGCGCAAAAATGAGGTGCTTACAGGAGCCAACCCCCCGAAATTGGGCTGCTGTTGCCTTTTTATAGGCAAATTTTTGTATCCGGCATTTAATGTCGGATACACTACACCTCCTTTGTATCCGACATTTTATGTCGGATACACTGCACTTCCTTTGTATCCGACATAAAATGTTGGATACAAACACAATTATTTCAAAATTTTAATTTTCTGCGCATATCTGTTAGCAAATCCGCGCAAATCTCTTGTATCCGGCAATGTATATCGGATACACACAAAAATACATGTATCCGACATTTAAGATCGGATACAAATCCGATATTTGCGGATTCAGCCCCTGGATATTCGCAGATTCATTCGATACTTTTAGATATTCACAGATTTGGTCCCTGCGAAATTTTGCTTTAATCCCTGGGATATTTTGCATGTTTGGATATTTACGGATTGCCCCTCGGGATATTTTCTTGCACCACTTGCCATGTGTGCAGCCTTTTGCCACGTGTGCAGCTTCCGGCTTTTGCTGCCCGGAAGCTTCAACAGCTCATATTTTCTTCATCCGGACTCCAATTTGGGCAAACTCAGTTGCGTTAGAACCGTATCGGAGCCCTCTATCTAATGACATAGGGCTAACCACCTGGCTCGGCGTTCGGTGAAAAGTCAACTTTCAGCTCCCCTTTAAGTTTGACCAGCCTCCAAAACCTTCATCCGGACTCCAATTCCAACAAACTCAGTTGCGTTGGACTCATGTCGGGATTCTCTATCCATTGAGATAAAGCAAAGTGACCAATTTTCACTTGATCAAAAAGTCAATTTTTGACCGCTCAGGGTTTGACTTTTTAGTTGGGTTTTGCATTTCCAGCTTTTTCAGGAGCGCAAAAATGAGGTGCTTACACCCCATTTCAACGAGATCTTGAACTGCATGACGGAGGCTCCAACATTTGTCAGTGTCATGCCCCGGTGCTCCCTTATGGTAACCGCATGTCTTGGACGGGTCATACCCTCTACTTGCAGGTGCCCTTGGATTTGGTGGAACCTGCTTCAGGTGTCCTTCTTGCAACAAGGTGGGCAATAATTCTGTCAAGGAATATGGAAGTTGTGTGAACACGCAGTTCTTTCTTTCTTTCTTCCTTAGTCAAGGGCTCCTTCAGCCAAGCAGGGGTGACACTTGCACTAGGGTGATCATTTCGTCTTTTGTGCTTAGCAGATCGGACATGGTTGACTATTCCCTCATATCTTATGTCTTCTTTTATTCTTTGGGAGGATTCTGTTATGGAAGCTCCTACTTTTCCAGCCCTAACCGCATCTTCAATCCTTTTTGCCATAATCATTAGATCGGTGAAACTTACAGCACACTGTCCCAATAGCATCTTGAAATATGGCTGCCCTAGTGAAGAAATGAACAGAGAAGTCTGTTCTTGTTCAAGGAGAGGGGGTTGAACCATATTTAATAGTTTCATCCGTCTTTTAGTGTAATCTCTTACAGACTCATTATTCCCTTTTGACAATTTCTGCAATTCTGCTCGGGTTTAAACCGTCGGACTGTTCAAATGGTACTGTTGGATGAATACGGCGGCGAGGCCGTTCCATGTCTTAGCCTTCTGTTTGTCTAGACTTAGGAACCAAGAATATGCTGCCCCAGTTAGCGATCTCTGGAAGAACTGAACCATAATCTTCTTGTCCTTTGCATATTGGCACATGTCACCAACATACGATCGCAGGTGTATCAAAGGACAACTAGTGCCATCGAACTTATGCAAGTCAGGACATCAGAACTTTGGCAGATGGATGCCTAGGAAAAGACACAAGCTCTCTAGTGTGATTTCCTCACGTACTGGGTTGGGCCAGAGTTGTTTCAAGAGCTCCTCTCTCAGTGCGGCCATTTGGACCTTACTGTCTTCCTTCATTGCAGTCAACATTTCCTAAAGTTGGGCCTTTCGTACCCTGTTCCGGTCTTGCACTTCCTGCCCAAGCTGGACAAGCACGCATGGTTCTTGTTGTGGAGGGTGGGTGGCTATTGCTGTCGGATGCGGGAATTGGGTGTCCCGTGGTGACAGATGAACTGCCATGAGGTCTGGCTGGGGTGGTTGCCCCTGTTGGATTTCTGGTATTTGAACCCCCGTGACATGTGTCCTAGCCACTTGTTGGCTTAGATCCGTCATGACTAGCTGTTCTTCGATTCTTGGCTGTGATGATGACGAAGTTGGAGCCTCGGGAGAATTCATTGCAGTCCTTTTTCAATGTGAATACAGTGTTATGAATGGTGCTCTCAATGTGAAGTATCTGAATTGTACCTGTTGATCAAGGATTTCAATCAGTTCCTCCACAAATCACGAATGTGGTGCCGTGTGTGACAAGATCATTACACCGTTAGTGGTGCTCTGGTGCCATGACGGGAGAAAACAAATACAAAGCGGTTCATCCATGAAAATCACAAAAACATCACTATGAACAGTGACAGTGCAATAGCCAACCAAGAGTTCTTTGATGTTAAAGAAACTTGCAATTCGATCTTTTAGAGGTTGAGACTCTGGAGATCATATCGTGTATGATGGTTTTCAAAACTGTGCAACACGTGCTTTATAAGTGGAAATCTTAGAAAATCATGTCGCGAGGATTATGCCTCAACATCCGTGCCTTGATGGGCGGCGACTGCAAATTCCTTTGAAATCTTGCAATGGTAAACAAATTAGGAAACATGTCCTGGACAATCCACATCATGCCATGAATGGCATGGAGAATTTACCCCACAAGATGGGCGATTTGATTTACGTCTAATCAGCTAGCTCAATATAACCACGAATGACGGTTTTATTGCGCGTAGCAAAAGACAATGTTAATGTTCGTCATGGAGACGATTCAATGTAGGCCCGAAGGCCACTTCATTTTGTGCTTTGACAAAGTAGTTTTGATGCGCACCTCGAAAGGTGGCTCAATGCATGCCCGAAAAAATTTTTTTGTTTTTGTGCATTTTGAAAATAGTTCGGCTAAACAGGTTGGTGGAAATGATCTCGAAGTGCATGTGTTTAATGCATGAACAAATATATACACAAGTAAGGTGAAAGTTAAATGCTAAATAAATAAATATCAAAAACATCCTCAAGTATGTGCATAGTCCTAGAAGGGTTGGTGCCTATCAAAGCGCGATCCTAGACATACTTGTGTAAGGAGGCACTCCTAAGTCCTGATCAGCCTTTTATCTTTCATCTGTTCTTTCATCTGCTTTTGGTGTCGGACCTCAGCAAAATTTACATGATATTTACAAAATCTGAAAAGAATTCATCTTAAGGTTGTTGAGAGCCCAAAAAAAGGGTACAAATTTGCTTTAGAAATAGGTTGGCTGAATTCCTAGACCTAGGGTTTTCTACCCTGTTCTGATTTGGCCTGATTCGGTCTAACTGTCTGATCTGGCCGGCTTTCATCTGCTCAAAAGGCCAACTAGGACTTAAGGTGCTTCCCGCGGACTCAATGAGTCGAGGCCCACAGCTCACAAGACTCAAATGTATGGATCTGGGGTAGCACCCCTGATCGAAATTGGGTTAGCTTCCTGGGTTAGGGCTGAGCTAGCCCATAGTCTAGGGCTCACTCAATTTAATGCAAAAGGACGAGGGTTGCTACCCCTGATGGACTCTTGGGTTTTAAATTGATTTTACCCTTATTGGCATTCACATTCACATATCTAGGTTGAATTTCATTCATATGCAAAATATCAAGGTTTTTCAAAAACAATAGGTGGGGAAGGATACCCAGCCTGAGGCATCAGCCTACAAGGGTCTGAGCCAAGTACTGAACCCCTTGCGTACCACGGCAAGAATCCAGTGGCGCTTGAGGACTCCAGAAACCTGGGGAGATGGGTTTACCCTGCTTTCCCCAGCAAGCCACGGGAGCATAGGGTTAATACCATCCCAAAAGTAAGTTCATCGTTTCAAAAAGGGTGGCTGCTAAAGAGGTCTAGGTTTTGGTTGAGAAGAGCATTCACAGTTGTTCAAAAATCATTCAGTTCGGATCATCCATGCAGACTCCCTCATGCATGTCACCCCACGCAGTTAAAAAGTTCATTCATGGTGTAGTGACGTGCTTGTATGTGCAGTGGGGTCAAGTGCTGTGTCTGTTCGGGAGATTCTCGGATAATGCGCTGATTAAGGGTTCCTTAATGTCATTTTTATAGTGAGAGTACAGAACAATATGCAATACAATGTCTGGGTTGATCCCCAGGTAAGTAAAGGGTCACAGGGAACCGCTTAAATTCTACTTTCCTTAGGCAATTATCTCGTCCTTTTGACAGGATCCCCCAATATCATGTAATTGCATAAATTTCGTAAACCACTAAGGTTGGACAAGAAGTACTTCCTAAACCTGCTCTTATCCACCTAAGTTGACTCATTTTTTAACCAGGGTCCGACTGGGTTGAGGGTTCCCCAGTGGAGTCGCCAAGCTGTGCGCACCTAAAAATGACTTAGATCGCACACGGGGCGCACGTGGGTTCATGCGTACTCAGGACTTTCGAAGTCACCATTCCCTGAGAGGTGCAGGCAGACACAGTGATTGCCTTATCCGGGTCTAAGTTTAGTCTGCGGTTTTTTAGAGTTCTAGCTAAGTCCTCGGTTACGTCCGGGGAAGTCCGAAGACACCCCGGTCCGCTCCGTCGGTATGACGGTTCCCTCGGGTCTCTCTGGTTTTTGAGTCAAATTCACCCTTCCTAGACCAGCATACTTCTTTTTGGGTCTGGCAGGGTCCTCTGGAAGTGTGGGCCCCTTTTTATTTTATTTTATCTTTTTGTTAGATGAAATGGGTCGGATACGGGTCCCGTTGGAAGACCCGTGGGTTGCCAAGGTTTAGGCTTTGGCCCAATAGGGTTATTGGGTAACCCTTTTGGTTAATTTAATTTAACAAAGTTAGAAGACTCAATGGGCTTGGTCTGGGCCCATGAAATATTATACAAATGGCCTTGGGCCCGTTTGTTGGAAACGGACTTGGTTTTGGGCCGGTCAAAGGTGGGCCCCATAAGCGGAGCCAATGGGGTCTTGGTGGGCCTGGTTAGGCCCATGGTCCACAAATGGGCTTGGATAGCCCAGCTAACTCATTGGGTTAAATTAGTCCAGTTCGGGTCGGATTAAAATCAAATCAGGCCGAAGAAATTGATTTTTTAAGTTATCTTTAATGCTGCCCGTATTTACTATACGGTCTAGTCTGAACCATAAATTCAACACAGTTCAGACAGGACCATATATTGAATACGGGCGCGCCTGGACCGTACATAAAATACGGGCTTTGCCCGATTTCACTATTTTGCTCTGATTTTGGTTAGGACCATTCTGGCTATCTTCTAGGACATTCGGCGGCTTGTGTTGAGGTTTACAGCAACTCCACAATGACAAAAATTGAGTTAAATCCCCATTTTCTGCTCCTTTTGTTTGAATCGGCCGTGAATGTGCATGCTGACGAGCCTTAGAAAATAGGAAGGGGAGAATTACGGATTACATCAGAATGTAAGGAGGACAGGACCCCTCCGTAAAAACATATTTTGCCCCGTACTAACTGCTCTTCATTTCTTGGTAGTACCTTATCAAGGATAAGGGAATCACCATGACTTCACCGGCATGATAAGCCGATTCCTCATTAGAGGGAGAAACTAGTATGGTTGAGTTGTGCCACTGGATTGGTTACCAGGCAACTCTTTAAGATAGATTTAGCCAAAACAAAATATAAGAAATGTTCCGGATCTCTTTCTCACCGTATGGAACCCAAAACCATGCACGATAAGAGCAAACAAGTGAGATGAAAATAACAAAACAAACAGTAAGTAAAGATAGTTTAGAAGCAAAGTCAAATTTAAGATATGTTGAATATTACATTACCAGAAACATCCCCTTGCTATTACCTTTCAATTTTGAAGAGTGACGGTTCTCCGAGTGATTTTGGCAACGCTTTCGCGCTCCTGTTGATTTCCCCAAAATGAGCTTGAAAAGGACCTCCTCTCTTTGGGTTGAAAGGGATTAGAGTTGAGGAGAAATTTGGGCAGCGCTTCCGCGCTCCTTTAGATTTTGAAAAATGGGTTGAAAAGGGGTTCTCCTCTTCCTAGATAGAAAGGGTAAAAGGAGAAGGGATTAGGTATGGTTGAGGGGTAAAATGGGAAGGAAAATTATGTCTGAAAGTGAAGTGGGGATTTTTGGTAGAGTATGGGACAAGCAAAAAGGCACGGAAGGTGAGAGGGAGAGACTTGGGGGCTGGCCTCTTTTAATGGGGGGTTGGCCCCCTATTTATAGGCAAAAAAAATCGTGCCCGTATTTGAAGTGCAGGCATGCCTTGCCCGTACTTCAAATGCGGGCATGCCTTGTTCGTATTTCAAATGCGGGCGAAAAACTCACGTTTTCAAATCTCGCCGAATCGGCCAGCTGTCGACGTACGGGACAGGTGTCTCGCTTCTAGAAGGCTTGCCCGTAATTTAAGTGCGGGGCATGCCTCTCCCGCACTTCAAATACGGGCGAACACATTTTTTAAATGTTGGATTTCAAATGTTTTATTAAATTTGATTTATTTAAAGATTTTTATCCGATTTTTTGATTTTTTTAATTATAAAAACGAGATTCTTTAATTATAATATTATTAAAAAATAAAGATATTTTTGTTAAATGATTATCTTATTTATTTTATTAATTTATTCTTTTTTTTTTTTCTGCTGTTTTGCCACATGGGCAGTTTTCTTGAAACTTCAACTACCCATAACTTCTTCATCTGGTGTCCGATTTCAGCAAACTTAATGTCGTTGGAATAAGCTCGGAGTCACCTATTCATTGGGATCAATTTGAGTAGTTGAATTGGGGTCGAGCAAAAAGTCAACTTTTCACTCCCCAAAAGTTTGACCGGTTCATAACTTTCTCATATGGACTCCGATTCCAGTAAACTCAGTTGCGTTGGAACCGTGTCGAAGTGCTCTTTTTAATAAGATGAATTTTGATGGCCAAATTCACTTGAATCAAAAAGTCAATTTTTTGACCCCCTCAAGGTTTGACTTTTCATTTTTCTTCATTTTAGGGGTGCAAAAATTAGGTGTCTACACCAGCTAAGGGCCAAGACCGGCTTTAACATCATGTCTTTAAGAAAGGATGAGAGGCCATCCTTCATGCATCTTGAATCATGAAAACCGCTAGTCAAAACATTTTGGGCTTGATCATGTTATTCAAATACTCGTGTTGTGTCTAGCCGCCCCTCACTGGGGCAAAGCTGAAAAGAAAATAAAATGGATGAGTAGATTCCTGATTAAATTTGCATGAAACAATTCAACCAAGGTATCACAACCTCTATAAAGGGATGAAAGGCCATCTTTGCTTTATTTGTCCAAACTTCAAAGTCATATCCCTAGTCAAACCTCTTGAGCCTAACTTTCTTTCTTCTAATCTCCTAAGTCATGAGCCCTAAATATGGTGCTTAGCAAAAAAAAAAAAAGAAAGAAAGAAAAAAGATGTGAATGTGCAATAACAAAAAAATAATAATAAAGAAAAGAGAATTAGGAGGCACATCGGGGTACGCCAATCAAAGCAAAAGGCAAAAGTATACCCCCAAGGCAAAAGCGAAAATGCTAGAAGAAGAAGCAAAGGTCACGAAAGGCCTCAAAAAGAAAAGGAAACAAAATGAAAGTGAAAATGACACTGTCAAAGCCCAAGCAGCAAAAGGAAAGGGGTAAAACATGACTCAACCCAGGCACAATTGAATTCATGCAAGTCTATGATGAATGAATCTAAAAAGAAGGATGAGCTTCGGCAAGACACCAAGTAAACCTGAAAAAGAAAAGAATTTGAGCTTCATAATCCATCACTTTTCAAACTTAAAACCGAGCCAATGTTTCATCCCAATTTCAAGACCTCTCTGATCTATGGGACGTGATGCAAAAGTCGGCAAAAAACCCTCAAGTTGGAATAGGCACTAACCCAAGGGAGGAACCCTCAATTGCAAAATCTACCCTCAAGAAAGAGAAAATGAGAGAAACGAAAACCGGGAAGGGAGGGAACACTCCTCGAAATGCCCCTTAGCTTTTAAACCCTTTCTGGCACAAGTCAGGAATCTCGTGGGAGCACGTGTCAAGCACACCATCCCTAAACACTTCAGGCTAATAAGGCAAATCATTGTGGTCGCTGGTCCGGCGTTTTCTTTTAAATCACTTGCAAAAAAAATCATTTAAATGCTTATCTTCTGAAATTCAGGATACCTCACCGCTTTGTGAGAGTTTTTCAGGCACGCACAAGGCAAGGAAGCCGAAAAACGTCAAGAAGCGCTTGGAAGCCAGAAAAAGAGAGAAAGGGAGAAGAAAGGCTAAGCAGAAGAAAGCCGATGCAAGGGTGTAACAAAGGGCTCTCTTATCCCCTGCGGAATCTATTCCCCAGCAGAGTATCCTTTAAGAGCCCCAAACAGCATGTCAAGGCCATGCCCAGTCTAAAGAGGCTAGCTTTGCAGAAAGAAGGATGAATACAAAAGGGCTCCCCAAATTCCCAAAAGAGTTCCATACTCAGCAAAGGTTCAAGCAAGTCTGACAAGTCCATGTCCAACTGAAAGAAGCAAGCTGCGCGAAAGGGAAAAATGGTAAAGGCTCTCACCAATCCCCAGTGGAGTCATTCCAAATCGGGAAACCTCTACCTCATCATGAGAGGAACTGACAGAAAAGCTCTTCCCCAAGCCGAGAAGGCCATGCCATGAAGGAAGAAGCGGTGAATCTCTCAAAACATGAAGAAGAAAGTAGAATGAAGAAATTATGGGCAAACTAGCCCCTTTTGTAAATTTTTGATTTCCCACTTTTGTAAATAGAATAGGATTTGTGAGCGAGGTCCACCAGGATGACGGATAGCAACAAGAGAACCTCCTCCCATCCTTCCCGCCTCGTACCCAACTCTTTGCTAATCCTTTGGCCAATTCCCTATAAAAAAAATAAAAAACCTCTCCCGAAGTCCTAAAAACTGTAAGAAGGATAAAAGAAAGCGAAAAACTGGAAATCACCTAAAAGCTTTAATGGAACAAACAAGAAGGGAAAGAACATTGTTGAGCGTCTTGCATCAATGCCTAAACAAGTCGACGAGCTTAAGTCCAACTTCATTTCCTTTTAAACTTAAAAGAACAAGGAGCTGCTCTAGAAAACATGAGAAATTAAGGGTGAGCAAGCTACAAAACCAATCCTTTGGAAATCAACTCTTCGAGTTTCCAGCGTACAATCAAGTGGAAATCAACTCTTCGAGTTTCCGCATTTCAAAACATTAAAAGGACTTAGCTCGTCGATCATGTCGACGAAAATGCAAGGGGCAAAAAACGAGGTTCTTTTCGTTCTTTGACATTCATCCACAAGGTGACTTCGACAAAGAGGAGCAGCTGTTAGCACCTCATTTTTGCACCTCCCAGAAATGACGAAAATAAAAACCATAACTGAAAATTCAAACCCTGAGGGGACAAAAAGTTAACTTTTCGATCTGGTGCAAATCGACCACCATACTTCTTCCCATTGAATAAGAAATTCTGGTACGATTCTAACGCAACTGAATTTGCTCAAATCGGAGCCAGGATGAAGAAGATATGAGCCGGTCAAACATAAGGGGAGCAGAAATTGCCTTTATGTTCAAACCCAGTTCAGCTGCCCGATTCGCAACTATTGCGCACACGGAAAAATTCGTCCGCACTTTAAGTGCGGATCCGACCTGTTTTTTCTATAAAAGGGGCCCCAGCCCCATTGCTTAAGGACTTCTTCTTCTCCTCTTCCACCCTTCGTCCCTACCTATTCCCCCTGCAACCAGTAAGCTTCCAAACTCTTCTTGCACCTTCCAAACTTCCCAGAGTTCCATTTTTACCCCTCCAACTCTTTTCCTTCTTCCTTTTTCCCTTCCTATCTACATTAAGAAAGCAAAAGGAGGACTTTTGGAGCTTTTCAAGCTACTGTCCACATCATTTGGAGGACCACAACACTTCAAAAAGGAGAGGTAATATAGCAAGGTGAGTTTCCTACCAACCTTGTATTCGATATATATTAAAACCAAGTTTTTCTGAATATGTTCCTTTTTTTTAACCATTGTTAATGACTTTCTATTGTTATTTTTTGCTATCACCACTTTCTGCTTTTTCTTGGAATATTATTGGAGTCCCCATGGTAAGGGGGAGGGGGGGCTCCTCATACGAAAAGGTGGGAGGAGAGCCCTATAGGTAAAATAAGAAAAAGTGTCATGTGAATGGGTTTATCTTTCATCTCTTTTATTGATTCATTTTTAAAGAGGGGATTGTCCTCTTCATATGTCTATTGTACCCCTAACCTTCTTTTCCCCCTTTCCTTTCATCTAGAATATGTAGTTGTTATTTCCTTATATGCTTATTCATTCTACGGTTGTCTTGTTTTCCTATATAATTTTGTATGTGAAGAAAAACTCCACACACATATCTATTCACCTCACTTCACTAACTATTTCGATTTTCTTTTTAGGAAATGAACTTTACACATACTCACATGTAGCTTACAAAAGGGCATGTTAAGGCCTATTTTTATTCACTTTCATCCATTATAAATATTAGCATGAAGCTCTCTCTTTTAACTCACAAGTATACACTTTTTTATCGCCTTCAGCATTTTCAACTCTCTTCCAAAGTCAGGCTTGATTTTCTTTTTTAGATGTATCCTTTTTGCTTGTTGTTATTAGGTGTTTCATATAATTGTTCTCTTGCATGGCTGCTCCTATTTAGCTTCACTCATATGATGATTCATGGTTAGTCAAATATGTGTGCGAATGAATGGATGAAGAACATGTTGGTGGCCAAAAACGAGTATCTACACCACTGTGGGTCTGGTCAGAGACCCACAGCAGTTCGCAGAGACCACTGGGAAGCAGACGAGCAGAGCCCCATAGCAATTTTGGCCATTTTGGGGATTCGGGTCAGATCTACATACTCATTGCGGATCAGACCCAACTGCATTCCATGTGCGGTCAGACCTGATCCGCACATGGTATGCGGACCGGCCTAGTGAACCCCCATTTTCTATTTCCTTGGACCCAAGTCCACCGATCCGACCCGATTTCAGCTAATTTGAACCATTTTGGGCTTTTGGGTCTGTAGACACCCCAAATTGCATGGTCAAAATGATCAATAATCATAAAAAATCATTATCTCCTTGAAAGTCAACATAAAAATTGAAGAAAGTAAGTTTTTCCTTGTATCCGGCAACTCAGGCCGGATACAAGTGTCCTTCTTTGCATCCGATGGAACATGCCGGATACAAGCAGACCTCAGTGTATCCGGCATAATAGGCCGGATACATTAAGGCACTTGTGCATCCGGCCTAATATGCCGGATACATAAGTTTTGCTCAAAATTAAGGTTTTCCAAGAGATTTCACTTTTTACCATCATGTCCCTCATTAAATGAGGAGAAATCTTGGAAACAGCCTTAGGGTTAAGGTTGGTGGGCTCTAGACATTAGGTTGTGTCTACCATCACACCAACCCTAACCCTAGCCTTTGCCTATAAATAGGAGGCTCCTCCTCAAGCAAATGGCCAAGAAGTTGGAGATCCAAGAGCTCCGAGTGAAGAAGGGAACTGCCGCCGGATTGCTTCCAGAACCCCAGGTAAGCCTCAAACCTCTTCTTTATTTTCTGTATTTACATTCCTAGATCTAGATCTCTTCTTCTACTTTTCTGTAGAATAAGGCCTTCTATGTGTATGAAAACCCTTCCCTGGCTCAAAGTATCTCAAGACTCCCCCTAGCCGTAAAACGTGAAGGCGGGATCTAGGAGAAACGAGACTGGGGATTGATCCTAGTGCTAGAACCTATCTTGCATAAGCCTTTTGAATGATTGAAAACCGTTTCATATTCAAAGTACCCCAAGATTATCTTGAAGAACCGTGTTTAACGGAGAGAGAGAACTAAGGGAAACGATAATGGAACGGAACCCTAGGTTGTTTTAGAACCTTATTTTGATGAAGATGAATGCATGCTATGTTGCTATATTGTTCTTGTATGATTTTTCACACTTGCACATACATAGCACGATTTTGGCGGGATAGGCTCACATTTCGGGTTTATTACATTTATTGTGATAAATCTGAAATAAATAGCCCCAATCAATTCTGGAATGTCTTTAAATGATTTTTAAAGGATTTGTATTCATTTTGCACGAATTGCACACACTTTGTCACAGTTTTGAATTGTTTTTCTCCAAATAAGGCCTAACTTGACCGCAACTGTACCCCGACTTCGGACACTCATAACTTCATCGTCCGGATGAATTTTGGAGTGATTCCAGAACCATGGGAAAGGTGAAGCTGTCTAGTTTATGCCTACTAAATGTCATTAATTTCTATCAACTGGATTTTTGACACCTCTCTGTCGAAGTTGATTGGACAGTTCAGGTTTAAATACGGAATTTGTCACTTTGACGGAGTGCCATGTGTTCGTTTTAAGTCCGATTCGAGTGATTTTATTTTCTGGGCACTCCTCTATGAGTCTATTTTCAAATCCAGTTGGTTTCATAATTTTTTGACTCCATTTGTATTATTGGTAATAGAATTACTCAGAACTGCTCATCAGTACTTTTCTGGATAAATCTGTGATCTTCGGGGCCTGTTCGGGAGACCACCCAAGGCACATCCGAATGAATTTTTATATGAGGCTAGTTTCGTTCAAAATATGGCCATACAGACTTCAATCACACCAAATTTCGTGGATTTTTATGGAGTGGATTTTTCTAGGTGATTTTCCAAACTTGCATGCTTATCACTTTTGATTTTCCCCAGCAGCAACTTTAAAGGAGCATAACTCCTAGGATTTCAACCGGATTTACTTGAAATTTTGCATGAGTCTCTTATTTACCAAGATCTTTCAAATGGATTGGTTTGATTCAATTTAAAATTGATTTTGAATGATTTCAAGACAAATGGCATTACTTTTCACCGAATTTTCCGAATTTAACTCAACTTGGTTTTGTACAACTTTTACTTTGGATTTCCATTTTTGTTGATATTCCAGAAATGATATTGACATAAAGGAGGATCTGAAATTCCTTTGGATCTTCATGTGAAAATATCACACATTGGCTTAATTCTTTTCCAATGTTTTTAATGATTTTTAGCAAGCTTTCTTATCTTTTTTGCATGAACAAACACTTGGCAACCACCTTGTGTGGGTGAATGGGGGTGCCTAACACCTTCCCCCGTTCATAATCTAATCCCCTTACCCATCTCTGGATTTGATTTTCAAGTAGAGTTATTTTTACTCTAGAATTTGCCTTTTAGCTATTTTTGCATATTTTTGAACTTTTTGGTGTCCATTCACACCCCAAAATGCTGAATGGTGGCGACTCTCCCAATTTTGCATTGAGCCCATGTGCTGACGGAGGGGAAATCATCCCGGTGATTTTTCCCATGTCTCACAGGGTCAACCCAAATCCATTTTTGGGACTTGGGCCCAATAAGGCTTTGTGGGCCTTCCAATGGGCTCACAATCAGACTTGCCCCAAACCAGGGCCCATTTCATAGATAGGCCCCGAATAGCAACATGGGTAATGCCCTGGGACACATCCAAGCCCAATTGGCCTCAAAAGCTTTAACCCACTAATCTTTGTAAATATAATTAGCTCCAAAACCAAATAACCTAAGCCAATAAAAAGGGCTATCCAACGTAACCCTAGAGGGGCCTTGGGCTCGATTTGAGCCCACCATGGTTTCCAATGGGCCTTCCAACAGGGCCTATGTCAGACCCACTTCGCCAAAAGATAAAAGATAAAATTAATAAAAATAAGGGGACCTGCACCTTCAGTGGTCCCCACTAAGACCCAATAAGTGTGCATCTGGCTTAGGAAATAAAGGTGACATCAAGTTGACTCAAACCAGGGAGACCCGAGGGACTCGTCAACCAACGGGGCGGACCGAAGTGTCTTCGGACTTCCCCGGACCGTAACCAATACCTTAGCCATAATTTCTAGAAAAGCCGCAGACCATTCAAATAGACTTGCATAGGTACCCTGGTGTCTGCCTGCACCCCATCAGGCAGTGGAGACTCCTAATCCCCCGAGGCACGCACTCCACGTGCGCTCCGCCCGTGCGAAATCCCATGCACACACTATTTATTTCACTTTCATTTAGTGTATGTATTAATGTTTTGTCACTGATTCACTTGTCTGTCAAAAATCTTATTTTATCTCCATTTCCTATTATCCATCTAATTCCTTTTTTAAGAACTTCCTCGTTTTTAACAATGTGCTTCCATATATAAGATTCTCTCCCTGTTGTTGTTACCTTCATAAATTCATTCCTTTTAAGATATTTGTTTTTAATAACTTTAACCCATAAACTATGATCCTTTTGTAAGATTTTCCATCCTAATTTTGCCATACAAGCTTTATTAATGTCTATAGCACTTCTAATGCTTAATCCACCTTCATGTTTTGGCATGCAAATTCTTTCCCAACTTATAATATGAATATGTCTTCTATTGGAGTCATCATTCCAGAAAAAATCTCTTTGTGTTTTGTCAATTTTATCTCTGGTTTTCTTAGGTATCCATATAGCATTCATAGCATATTGTAGAATAGCTGCTAAAGTGGATTTTATAAGGGCTACTATCCCTGCTCTAGATAATAAATTAGCTTTCCATGCTTCTAGTTTCTTACTCACTCTCTCTTCTAAATATTCAAGAGTATTTTTTGTAACTCTTGATTTGATTGGTATTCCAAAGTACTTTTCTTCATAATTACTAATTTTACATTTAAACCGTTTGCTTAGAATTTTTTTATCTCTATTATGCACATTTTTAGAAAAAGCTTAAAGTTGACTTGTTATAATTGACCTTTTGCCCTGATTCCATACAATAGTTTTCTAAAATATCAATTATTTCTCCTGCAGGTTTTAAATCTGCATTTTCAAAAATAGTACAATCGTCTTCAAACATTAAGTGGGTTGTTTTTGGTCCATATTTAGATGTTTTCACTCCTACGTTACTTATACTTTTACTTCCTTTTCTCTGATTTGCTTGTATCTCTATATTTTGAGCTAAAACTTCAGCACATAGAACAAAAATATAAGGAGATATGGGATCCCCTAGTCTAATTCCCTTGGTTGGTTTGAACCATGGTGATGGTATACCATTAATAAAATTAAAAAAGATACTGAAGTGATACATTCCAATATCCAATGGATCCATATATATGAGAATCCCATTTTGGCCATGAGAGCCTTAATAAAGGGCTATTCTAGCCTGTTATACGCTTTTTCCATTTCTAATTTTAGTCCCATAAGGCCTGATTTACCTTTTTTCTTCTTAAAGTTATGAAATATCTCCTGTGTTATAAGTATGTTGTCTATTATCCATCTTCCAGGTACAAAAGCACTCTAGGTTGAAGATAGTATTTTGTTTAACACTAGTTTAAGCCTATTTTCTAGTATCTTAGCTATGATTTTGTACGTAACTCACATTACATAAATTAATTGGTCTCTATAATCTTTTGTAGTTTCTTGATTTTTGCCTTTAGGAATTAGTGTAATATAAGTTTGATTCATTTCTTTAAGTATGTGACCAATCCTAAAAAAATGTGTTACCATGTTTATTACACTTTTTCCAATCTCATTTTAATAAGTTTTATATGAGAAAACTTGTAAGCCATCTGGGTCTGGGGCTTTTAGATCTCCATTTCATCTGGAGCTCTTTTTATTTCTTCTTGTGTTACAAGTGATATAAGCATTCTATTATCTTCTTCTGATATAATCTTTTGTATTACTTTTACTAATTTAAACTCTCTTTCTTTCTACTGGGATTTGAATCGACGTGAATATTCTCTTATGAAGGTTTTCATAAATTCTTCATGATTATCAACCCATTCATTTTCCCCTGTTTTAACTTTCCGTATTCTATTTGATGTCCTTCTTTTAATAGTCATTGTATAAAAAGATTTAGTATTCTTATCCTTCATTTTTAACCAGTCAAATCTAGATTTTTGTGCCCAAAATATTTCTTCACATTTTAATAAATTATCATATTCCTCTAACTTTTTTCTTTCTTCTTGCCTGGCTTCTTCATCATCTGGGTTTTTGATTATTCTTTCTAGATAAGTCTGTAATGTATTTAATGTGTTTTCTAATCTCTCAAACAAATTTTTAAAGTGTTTTCTATTCCATTCTTTAACTAGTTTTTTAAATATGGCTTTTGGTTTTTGTTTGGATTTCACCATCTGTTTTTTAAAACCAACTTTCAAAATCCCTACCAAATGAATAATGTGGACTTGGATTTGGATTTTACTTGAATGCAAAATCCAAAAACCCTACCAAATGATGCATGGTATTTGGCCTAGTTTTGGCTTATAGTACTATCAAGGTACACGTGCTGTACTGCACATAGTAAATAAAATGTTTGGACATATAAGAGATACCAAAATCGATGAAGGGTATTATTGTAAAGTGAAAATGAAAAAAAGGTTTGGGACATGTAAGGAATAAGAAATTGTCAAAGGGTATTTTTTGAAAAGTGAAAAAATGACATTAATTAGGACACCTAAAGGATAACAAATTGTTGAAGGGTATTTTTTGAAAAGTGAAACAAAGAAGAAGACAAAGTTACCCATCCAAATATAAAAGACAAAATAACATTAAAAGGTTACTATCGTGAAAAAAGGCATATTTTTTGACACATTTCCCAAGCCCGTGTTCTCTTTATAAATAGTATAGATAGGTGAATAAATGAGACTCTTTATATAATTAATAATAAAGCTTTCAAGCGTTAGTTGCCTATACATCCTAATTTTCTTTAGGTTGGTATTGAATATCTTCTCAGGTGTAGTTACCCACTCCTCCTAGTCCATGACCGGTGAATTTTGGGTACACCTGGTTAGGTTTGGTCCACTTTGACATCAACCAAAAACCAAACCGAAGTTACCAAGGTTTGACCCAAAGCTGAATTAAACTGAACCTAATTGAAAACTAACTTCCCTAAACCAAGTTATAAATTTAGTTCAATTTGGATTATCTTAATTTAACACAAGCCTAATAACAATTTGCATCATTGTTGTTGTCTATTCTCCGTTACAATGTAGGAAACAAACCAAACCAAAAATAAAACCAGACCAAATTATTAATACCTAATCAGATAATTAATTTTTTATTTAAATTTGGCGGATTTTCCGCCAACATCCCATCCCAAACACCATGCCATGCCCGTACGCATGACCCGGCACATCATCCCATGACATCAACGCTTCCTCCTCCTCACGTTCTGATCGAACGGTTCACATATCTTTTCCAACCAGAGGCCGTATCTTGACCGTCAAGATTCCATATAAAACTTTATTGCTTCCACCTCGCCGCTTTCCCTCGCAGTACTAGTCCCAGTCTCTGCCACTCCCTACTCTAGCTCTCTATCTCTGCAAGCGAACGCTGTAAAGAGCTTGAGATCAGAAGTAGGCTTTGGAGATTCAAATGGGGTTTTAGGTTCGTTCCCGCAACTTCTTTTCTTTTATTTTTCTCATCTTTTCATCTACATTCGTCATTTTTTTCTTTTTTTAATGCGTCAGACGCTAGATTTTATCGAGCTTCCTGTCTCCATTAACTTCATTAATTGGCGATCGCAGTTCATGACAAATGTTTTCGCAACGAATAGAGTTTCTCGATTGGAAAAATTATTGTAAACTCTTCTTCTATTAGTATCGTTAGGTTCGTTTCTGTGAAGAAAACTGGTCGTCTTTGTACTTGAAAAGCGCGTTTTTCGATGTATTATCTTTCCACTTTATCTGAAGATCTCAACGCGAGTAGGTTTTGATTTTTTTTTTTCTTCTTCTTCTTCTTGATTCCTCCACGCAGGGAAAGATTTCGCGCAGATATTTTTGTATGATAGAATGTCCTTTAGCCTTGATTCTTCCAATTTTGGAACTTAAATTTGTGGTAGGGAAAAAATTAGGGTTTCTCACTTTCGTACACGTTGCGGGTGGTAGGGCTGACCTGCTCCTAGCGCGTTTGGTACATTTACTTATGGCTCTTTTTTGTTTTATTAAACAGTGGGGAATCTTAGCTGGCAAAATGTTCCACGTGGCAATTCATGCAGTTGCCATGTGGCAGATCAACCAATCCAATCCTTACCAAGCATCTCTGCATATTCTTTACATCTAGGGAAAGATTTTAGGCTTTATTTTATTCAGGTGTCATTAGTATCAAAGACAAACTGTTTCCCTTGCTCTCATGTGTTTTCTGATATTACGCAGGTAGTTGGTCTGTAGGGAAGGGGGTTTTGTTGTTGGATTTTTTTTTTTGCATAGAGACTTACTGGACTCTTTGTTATGTCAGGTGAGAAGAAGGTCGATACCCTTTAATTTAACCTTTCTTTAGTTCCTACTTAAGATGGCAGATATGGTTGGAATTGGATGCATATAATCTTGATATGGAAGTGGAATGGTTGCTTTTTTGTTTTTTTCCCCAATTTACGGTGCCATTTGAATATCACTTTAATCTTTATGAAATCTATCTATAATTTTTGTTTTCTTTGCATTTTCATAATAGGCAATGTGATAAAACTAGGATTATTATTTGGAATGAGGGGACACATGTTTTTTCTTTTTCTTTTTTGGAATTCACCACTGTACAAGATTTGGAATAATGTGGGTCTAGGAAAAGTGCCTTGAAAAGGTGTTACAGGCTTGGAGTGCAATGAAAGGGAAAGATCGGAAGAACTTGTTGTGGAATGTTGCCCCGGCAGCCATTATTTGGGTAGTATGGGGAGAAAGGAACAATAAAATTTTTAGGAGCATTGAGCGACATCTGCCAATTTTAGAAAGGAAAGTCCTCAGTCTCATGTATGATTGGCTGGCAGTCCATGGTGTGATGAATGATGTACAGGTTCAGGACTTCGTCCTGTGTCAATTGTTTCCAGACTAGACAAGAATACATGCTGCAGAATTGAGAGGTATTCTGGTGTTATCAGTGAAAGGGGAGTGGGGATGTGAGTAGGAGAAGTTGTATTGTAAATCTCCGTCTGTGCTGTATGTTCCAGTCTATTGTATCATAGGTACATTTTTGGTGTACCTATGAACTATGTTTCTAGTTCATACATATATAGATTATCTTTTACCTATCAAAAAAAAATTCACTGCTTTACAAGATAGATAAGCTAGGAGGGGACACATGTTTACCCTTCTAGACTAAGTGCAAAACAAGTACCCACGATTGTTCCTTCCTTCTTCTTTTTTCCCTTTTCTTTTCTTACTTTATTTTTTTCATGAGAAGCAATATTGTATAATTTGAGCTATTGTGCTGGAATTTGTTGGGGTTTGCCAACATGGTTGCAGTGCTGTTACTATTATTACAGCAGCAACAACATGAAGAAAACACTTCAACCCAACTAATTAAGGTAAATAGCTCTAATTTATAAACATCATATCTTAAGGTAGATCTCTTAAATCATTTTTTTTGGTCACTGAATTGAAGACCTTTTTGGTCTCACCTTCTTTTTTTCACAATTTTGTTCCTTAATAAGGAAATACCTTATCTCAGCTTATTGGGATTGGAAATACATCCTACTTTTGGATCCCATTTTGTCAAAAACTTTATCTTTACTTAAATTATGTGCAATTCAATCACTTCTTGCTGATTCCACCGTGTACTTGGCCCTTCTTTTTTTTAATAATATTTTATTCACATGGTTTAAAGTATCGGCTGATACTAATATGTATCGGCCAATGCATATCTAGAGTCTAGACTAATCTGATGTAGGGCCCCAATACAAATACATATTTTGATAATAATATGAATTAGTCAATTCATTATATCGCTTTGTCCTTCAGGAAAAAAGAAAAAGAAAAAAAGAGTCGAACATGGAATGATATTTATAATTTTGTATAACATTGTGGCAATAGTAGCTCTACAATATAGTTGTATTTAATTTTTTAATAATTGGCTTAGATTCGTATATATATAATTTTTGGGTTAAATAAGTTATCGACCAGTTTACTCAGTACAAGGCTTAGTTGATATTGTGTCTGATACCAAGTTGTACGACCATTCTTAATCATACATTAGGTTGCATCTTCTAACAAGTCTGCGTTCAGTTTTTTTTTTTTTAATCATGGCTTAATCATTGTTAGTTTCCATACTTTTATCCTATTTTCTATTGAATCAATTGTAAAGCTCTTGAGTTTCTCTGTCCTCGTAAATTGTCTGCAAATATCGCTTTCAGATCTGTTTCATCTCTTATTTGGGCTACTCCCTATGTGCTGGGATGTATTTATTTGCCTTTATGTACTCCCCTCTTTTTGAGGCAAGGGAAGGCGCCAAATGCCTTGATGTAGTTTGTTAATATATTTATAATGTCAATGGTGATTCCTTTTCATTGTCACATTACTAACTTAATGCCAATAATAATTGGTTTACATCATTGCACTTCTAACTGTATTTAGACAACTAAAGTGGTTGGGAATGAATGGAAACTGGGTTTAATATTTCAAAATAAATCCATCCTGATAAGCATCCACGAGACTGATAGTCTAAGCTTGCTCATGTGGGACAATTGTATGGTATGATGTCCAGATTAGTAACATTTCAATGTTGCAATATTTTGAAGCTTATCGCATTTTTTCTCTGGAAAGCAGTTCAGTGGGGTAGTTATTGATCCCTATGTTGACAATTTTCCAACATATCTGCTCCTGGAATATGAGTCTGTTTAATTGAATTCTATCTTACTTTTCTTCCTGGTGTATAAGATGTTATGTTTATTTCACTAAAAAAAATACTGTTTAATTGAAACTGATCTTATTTTTCTTTATTTCTATATTTTTCAGAATGTGTTTTTGTAGTTTGATGAAAGAGATTGCGTAGTTACTCTTAACAATATTATTCAGCTGAGCAGTTGAGGCTGGCGGGTCTGAAATCAGTTCCATTTGAGAAAATGTCCAAACAAGATGTGGTATGTGATCAGTTTGTTTTTAAGATTTACTATTTGCTCATTTTAAATTAGGCTTTTTTTTTCTCAAATTTTCATGTATTATCCTTTATTTTAACTAACTTTTATTACAAAATGTCATATTTTATACAAGAAGCTTACGGCTTTAATCTATACATTTATATGTAGAGAACCTCAAAGATTTTGGCTTGATAATTGTCTTCCTAAGAATACCCCTTAACACACTCATGTAACTGTACTACATATGGTATGGGTTCGTACACATAGGTACGTAAGTGCAGTACTGTACGTTGCGACCCCTACTAAAATTATGAATTCATGAATGAAGTGCTGTGCCTCCATGGGCGCCCCTTTGCCAAACCATGTTATTTTGCATATGGTAATTCTGGAATCTCTTAATATCTTGTCCTTATTAATATATATTGCTACAATGATTAGAGAGCTGCTATTGATGGAGATGTGGGATTTGAACTTTTTGGCTTGAGTTATCCAATTTAATATATAAATCAAGCATTATAAAACTATATATTTTAGATAAAGTGCCGGTGCATTCAATAATTGTTATGAACTTTTTACTAATTATTTGCAACAATTTCCCATGGACCCGACCCAAAGTCCAGTTTCCTTGCCACGCCACGTCTTGTTGCTTTTTGAATATCAAAATTTTCTTTATTATTATTACTATTTTTTCCCTTCTTTGTTATCATTTTCCTGTCACTTTTACTCTCAGGCTTCAGCAAATGATGGACTCCCTTCTGATTCAAGCTCCTCGATATCCTCATCAGAGAATGCTTCTAATAGCATTAAAGGAACCACCATTAAGGAGTCAGTTTTAGATCAAGCTACTCACTGTCCACCCACCAGCTGTTATGGTTACTATTATCCAGGTTAATATTTGCTAGGCGTGTTTTACATAGTCATTGACATGTTTGTTTCTGATGGTTAAAGATTATTACGGATGTTGAGTTGCCTGATTATTTATCAGGATATGATACAGCCTACTCTGAATGGAATCACGGAGGCTATTTCCATGCAAGAGACAGTTCAGGACCCCCATACTCAGTATGTTCATCACTTGTTAATGTTACCAGATCTAGTCTAAAAATTTGTACACACTTTTTAGAACTGATGATCACTGCTTTCTAGTTTGCTCAATTATTTGTATTAAATATGAAGTTTTTTACTCTTCCTAATCTTGCACTGTTGCTGCCTCGTCAGGGTGTGCAATATGGTAATGGTTCTCATGTATACTACGTGCCTGGTTATAATCCATATACAACTGGGAGCGTTGATGGGCAATGTGTTGGTCAACAATACTTTTCGTCATCTGGATCTCTTCAGGCACCTGTTTCTTATGGGTCAGAAGCTGTGCCACCTTACTCATTATATTCGAAACAAGCTGGAGAAGCCGCAAATATTACTGCAGCTCCACATGCAGGTCCAGACCCTAATGTTTCTGTTGCAGGTCTTGCTACTTCAGTGAAATCAAAAGAACTGAATTCTGTAGAGATAAATGGTTCTATCGATACTAAAGTTTCTGCACTGTCATTGGATTCAAAAGCACATCCATCTACAGCCTCAAATAAGTTTTCTAGGTCTACCCTTCACAATCAACTTCCTAAATCCCTAAGCAAGGTAGATATATGTAGTATGTACTTGAGACAATATCATAACAGTACAGCTCCTATTCCAATATTATTACATGGATCAATGCTTGATATCTAATATTAATGTCACTTCTTCAGTTTTGTTGGAACCTGGAAAGAGATGCTGATTCCTTTAGCATTCTTTGAAAAGCTTTGCTTCTCTCTTTTTCTGTTATTTATGAGCTTGCTTCATTTTTCATCTGTATATTATCCCAATCCTCAGCAAGATAGATATATGTAGTATGTACCTTAGGCTGTTAGGCAATATCATAATAGTAGGATTTCTATACCAACATTACTACTTGAATCAATGCTTGACGTCTAATATTAATTGTAGTATGTACCTTAGGTAATATCATACTAGTAGCTGCTTCCTTTATATTATAATGTTATAATATAATAATAATAATCATAACCATAACATAAAAGAGTATGTCAATAGATAAATGAATATAATAAAGTAAATATTTTAATAAATATTGTATTCTTATCATATTCTAGTTTTATGTATTACAATAACAAGTTTAGAAAACTGGGGATTGGTTTCCTTGTGCGTCAAAAAAAGTGTTTATCACGAGCTTGTGGAGACTCATTCTGATGTTGCTCCCTAACGTGGAAGAGGAGTGTAGATTTATGTTCGGAAATGGCAATAGAGTTCGATTTTGGAAAGACTTGTGGTGTTGTGAGCAGTGTCTTAAAGAAAGATTTCCTAATTTGTTCAGCATTAGTAGGAATCTGGTTGCTACAATTAATGATATGTTGCATTGTTCGGATACTGATCTTGTGTGGAACATCGAATTTAGAACAAATTTATTTGATTGGGAAGTGAATGTGTTGGAAGAATTACTTTAGGTCCTTTACAGTACTTCTATTGCCCCTAAGGCTGTGTTTGGAGCCTTGGATTTGGGGAGAAAAGAAAAGAAACCTCCAAAAGAAGAGAAAAGAAAAGAAAATTACTGATTTTCTTTGTCTTTTCTTTTCTAGTGTTTGGATGAGAGGAGAAATGGGAAGAAAAAAATATATATATTGATAAGGTGATGGGTTGGGATGGTGGTGGTGGGTGAATGGGACTGGTTGGTGTTAGTGGATGGCAGTACCGGTGGTAGCAATGGGTGGTTGTGGTGGGTTCTGGTGGGTGGTAGGCAGCAGCGGTGGTGGGTGGTGGTGGTGGTTGTGGGACGGTAGGGGTAATATGGTGGGTAGTGGGTTGTGGTGGTGATGGTGGATGCTGGTAGTGGGGTGGGTGAATGGTGTGAGTAGTAATAAGTGATTGTGAACTTTTCTTTTCTTTCTAATTCTCTACCTTTTTGGAGAAAAATTATTTACATTGGAGAGAAAATAGGGAAAAAAATTTGGAAAGAAAATCTAATTTTCTTTCATTCAAACCAAACAAGAGAAAAGAAAATTTTAGCATTTTCTTTTCTTTTCTCTCCAAATCCGGGGTTCTAAACACTGCCTAAAGAGAATATGCGGGTGTGGTCAAAAGATAAATTATCAACTTTTCAGTCAGATCAGTGTTCATATACTCGGCATCTTCGGGTCATGCATTCCTTGTAGCAAGGTTAATTTGGAACAGTGACATTCCCCTGAAGGTGTCCCTCCTTTGAACAGCCGCTCAAGATAAAATCTTCACATTAGACAATTTGAAGAGTAGGGGGTGGCACATGCCCAATAGATGCATTATGTGTAAATGCAAGGAAGAATCAGTTGACCACCTGTTGTCACATTGTAATGTAGCCAGCTCACTGTGATCATTAATTCTTAAGAGATTGTAAGTACTATGGGTTCAGCCGGGAAGTTACAAAAAGTTACGAGAAATTCTTAAGAGGTTTTAAGTACTATGGGTTCTGGCAGCTATCTCATGTTTAATTTGGGGAGAGAGGAATCAGAGAAATTTTCATAATAAAGAGAGAATTGTGGCATTGCTGGAAAAAGCATTGCTTAAGTTCATCTTTTCATGGATTTCTGTATTTCTTGGTCCTTCTTTGAACCTTGAAAACTTTATATCTTGCGACAACTTCTTGGATATAGGGGGGCTTCAGCAATAGGGATGTTTGGATTTTGGGAGCTTGGAAATTGGGATACCTTAGGTTCTTTTTCATTTCCTATGTTCTGGTTTTCTGCTGGTCCACTGTTTGTGTACTCAAATTGTATTTGCCTTTTATATTAATATATTATATCTTATTACCGATCAAAAGTAATAATAATAATTTTAGAAAATATTAAACTATAATATTATTATTATAATATTTAATGATCTCATATCATACCATAATAATATTGATAATTGTAAGTTTGTAGCTATTATGTATTATATTTAACTATATATATATTCTTAACTTTTTATACAATTGTATTTTGATTATATATTTTATCTACCTCAATAATAATGATAAAACTATTTTATCATGCTTTTATTGTTGTTTTTGGGGGGGTGGTGGGGTGGTTGTATATATGTATATTTCTCAACAACAATAAACAATTTTTTATTTTCTTTTATGCATTTCTTTAGTTAGACAAAATATAATTGCCTTGCTGTTGATTTTCTTCATCATGATCTGATTAGAAGAAAGACGACATATAATTATTTCCCTTTCAGATTTAATTGCTCTAATTTTTATAGTCATACTACTTTTCAGGTGCCACATTGGAATCCTGATTTTCGATCATCAGATCACATGAAAGGATACCGTCCATCTGGGAAGTTATCTTCTTTTTCTAATCGGGAACTATTCACAAGTAAAGGTACCATGAACTGTAGGCCAAATGATCAAATATGGCAAGGCGGTGGTAGATTTAATGTGAGAGAGAAATTCAACAGGAACGGAGGGTCCGAAGCATGGAGTGAGCCTAATCGTGGTCCTAGGGCTCGCAGAGATAGCACACCTTTAAGCTTGCTTGGTGAGACAGACCAATTAGGGATCAGAGTAAGAAGAGACCAGTATAACCTACAAGATTTCCACACTGAATATGAAAATGCAAAGTTCTTTATTATAAAGTCCTTCAGCGAAGATGATGTCCATAAGTCAATTAAGTATGATGTATGGGCAAGTACTCCAAATGGGAATAAGAAACTAGATGCAGCATTCCATGATGCAGAGATGGGATGCAACGGTACAAGCGCAAAGTGTCCAGTATTCCTCTTTTTCTCAGTGAGTATAAGATATACTGTTTATTTGCAGTGATTTGAACTGTTTCACCTTCTATGTTCATATCCCCTGTCAGTTAAATATTTTGATTCTAGGATAGCTAGATTGATACACTTGTACATTCATTTTTTCTTGTATGCATACAAGGACAATCTCCTGGAGATATGATAAAAGTCTTGTGCTGCCAATGTGAATACATAGGCTTGGGTCTGAACAGAACCATTTTGCAGAAAAATGTAAAATGATGGGTCTGTGGCTAGTTTCAAGGACCTTGCCTCAATGAGACCTACGCCAGGTTGTAGTTTCATGCATATATGTATGTATGTGTACGCAAGCCCGTGCATGTGCACGCATGCATGCAAGAAGCTTTGAGCTTTCATCAGCTGTTTTTAGTATTTTGTATGAGAAAATTGTATATCAAGATGTTTGTCTTAATATTTTCATTTGGAATCAAGCTTCTTAAGTCAAAGTGTAATCAGTACTGGTTACAATTTTACATAGGTGATAAACTAATTCATGGTAGAGGGTCTTATAATCTACTCCTGATCCTTATTTTCTTTTAATATTAATCTATTTTGTTTACTATTTTATATTCCATGATATTCATTTAACATGATTTCTACAGTGAGGCTTTAGTCCCTTGATGCATTGCAAGAGTGGTTGAAATCATGACCCTCATCAGACAATTTTTTGAAAATTTGATGTGTTTCTATCTTAACTGGTCAAATAGCTTGATTGGTTCTTCTGTCAATTGTATCCTTATTAATTTTCAAGAATTGATATTACTGATGTAGTGAAAAACAAAAGTCATATATAGTGGTCTACCCTTTGCAATTACACTATTTCTCTTTACCATGTGCCTTTTCAGCTTATTATTTATCCACCATGGATTGGTTATATGATAAACTTGTCATTTCATTCGACAACAATCTCTTTTAGTGCAATCGTTCAAAATTAGAGTTCACAAAATCCTGGTGATTATGTTTCAGTTGACCTGGGGGCAAAAGTGATAGAAGTGGACAGAGGATCAAAATTATTTGTTTTTATTGTTTGAATCTTGGTTCCAATTCACATGGTTTCAATTGAAATTAGCAAAATGTCCTTATCACAATAGAAAAAGTTCAAATTTTTAATTCTTTTCAGTGTCTGAGAAATGTTAACTGTGCCGTACCCTGTCTTGAGAAATGTCTTAAAAAATCTTCAAAACTTTTCTGTAGTTCTTGAGATATATCAGTTTAATGTAAGGCTGTGTCAGCAGCAGCTCATCAAATAAAGCTTTGGATATATGCTGACGGCTGCCATTTTATGATCATTATGTGTTCTCTTTAGAAGTGACTAATCATTGTAACATAAAGCTTTCCGGTTGAGTTTTTTTTCCCTGTTCCAGTCCACTAGTTGAACCATTAAACCGTTAATTTTGTTTACTTTTTAGTTTCTATGACACATTATTAAGATGTCCACAGTCAGATGATTAGTTCTTGGATTCTTTCTCTTGTGATTTCAGGTAAATGGAAGTGGACAGTTTGTGGGTTTAGCTGAGATGATTGGGAAGGTAGATTTCAAGAAGGATATGGATTTTTGGATGCAAGACAGGTGGAATGGGTTCTTCCCTGTAAAATGGCATATAATAAAAGACATCCCTAACAATCAGTTGCGGCACATCATAATAGAAAACAATGATAACAAACCAGTGACTAATAGCAGGGATACACAAGAGGTACTTCCTATTTCTATTCTGTAACACAGCTTCAAATATGCTGCATCCAATTTTCAAATAACTAAACCAGTGGGCTGTAGCTCAGCTGGCACAACCCATTACTTCACTATGCTCAAGGTCCCCGGGCCTAGTGGAGGGGGCTTGGATTGGCTGGTGGCTTGCTGGTGCTGCAGTGACGGGCTAGCCCTTAAGGGCAGTAGCTATGGCTCAAAACTGAACATTCTGCATTGGGGAGGTGCTCCTATGGTCACGCCAGGGAGAGTTGCTATGCTGGTCACCCCCTCGTTTTTTTACCCAAAAAAAAAGTTCAAATAACTAATTTTGGAAATTTTAATTTTTTTTTTATGATTAATCAAAAATTTTATTAGAACTAGGAAAATGAAAGGATATACAAGGCACATGGGAATGTTCTTATACATACTGATTGGTTTCTTCAGCAAACCACTTTTCTGGGATAATAAACTGCCAGATATTTGATTAGTCAGATCATTATCATGATTGTTTTTTGTTTCCATGTTTCTGATATGCAGATTGCACTTAAACAAGGATTACAGATGCTGAACATCTTCAAGAGTTATGCAGCAAAAACATCCATGTTGGATGACTTCAGTTTTTATGAAAATCAGGAAAAATCACTTCATGCCAGGAGGAATAGCATACAAGTATCTCAAGGGAATGGAATTGACTATGACAATGATTTTGAGGTGAATGCTATGATCTAACTCCGTGAATTATCTTGAAATTTCTAATATTTATACTCTTTTAAATTTAGCTTTTGGTATTTTCCAAAATTCATTTCATAGCCTTTTTTAAATCAACTGGTGTTTTTCTCCTGTATGTGCAAAAAGTTGGCTTGGTTTAATTGTATATAATGAATATGGATTCAAACAAGTGGAAAAGTAATGAAACCTGATCATCTAGACAAATACATGATTTAAATGTTCTGGCAGATAGATTCTAGACTTCTAATTTATGCTCCTTTGTACCACTTGGAGTGCCACAGTCATTGCACTTGACCCAAAACGATTAACAATAATAACAGAAAAAATATAAAAAGAAATTCTAAATTTGTGAAAGGAAATGTTTATATTTTATGTTTTATGCATGTGTATGAGAGAGAGCTAGAGAGAGGTGGAATGGAAAGTTAAAAAAGAGACATTAGCAGTCAGATTGAGCGAGAAATATGTGCAATAATGAGAAAGAAAGGAATAATTTGGTGTGCAATTGTGAAGCATGAAGTGACATATATAATTAAGTCATAAGAGTGACTCAAAGATACAATAAATTCAATAGATAATGTAGACTTAAGGAGGCACCTATTGCAAGATGTTGCTGGTGGAAGTATTTAAAAGGGATTAGAGTAAGACCGAAGAGGAAAGAAAATTTTTATTGGAGTCGATTGGAAATGCATTGGAGCCACACAATCTAGCTGAAAGTGTCAACCTGCATGTTAGGTTACCAAAAAAAAAGAAAAATTCAACTTGTGTGAGTCTGAGATAGAGCCCAGAGTGAAACTGTTTTCTTACCATAGCCTCAATATGGTTTGCATGTATGCAGCAGCTCTATATTGTCAGTATTGATATTGATTTTGCTATCATTTACCTTATATGATAACTAACTATTACGCCTGCCTGATGGTGCTTCGCATGCTGTATGTTACACCTTTTTCTGTTATTACCTATCTCCTCTTCAATCTTCGGTTTAAGATGCTCTCATTTATTTTTAACAGAACAATTTAGAAGCGGAAGAAGTTTTGAATCATGGAGACACGTCATTGAGAACGAAGAGAAATTCAGATCCCAACGCACCATCTCTTATCACCCTCACCAAAAATCTCTCTCTCAATTCTCGCCCAGTTAAGAGAGACGCCAGAAAGAATTCTACAGAAAGAAAGATCGTTGTCTCATCTGCAAAGCCCTAAATAGTTTGCAAATAAGCTGATCTGATAGATGGGTATAGCATTCAAAGTTTGCCATTTTTCCAGTTATGACCTTTCATCAAGTTATTTCAGAATAACTGGCCAGATTAATTTTTTTTTTCCCACTAGCTAGCTAAATTAGCTTCTTTCCTTAATCCTCCTTTTGTTTTATTCCATTTCATGGGTTTTTCTATTTCAAATGTATTTGGTTTATTAAGTAGAGAGCTATTCTGGTGTTTAAACCATTGACTTTTGAGTTTTGATCCTTGGGTTTCACTATATAAGATGCAGTCTTTTGGTCTCCTTTTACTTCTTAGTCAGCCACCAAAAGTTCGCTGTATTATTATTACCATATCTGTTTCATCCACATGAATTTACACATCTCATTATGCAAAAGATCTACCCATATTGAACCCTAGGGGCAAAATTTTGTGGATTTGGAGATAAATGGCACTAGAGGAGAGGGATTTTGTGTTTAAAGAACATTTTTATAGTAAACCCATAGGCCTGTAATGAATTACAAACCAATAGATCAGCATGGGTTTATCAGATACAAAGCCACCGTACCTTGGTAGTAGGATGGTCTTAGCAAATCTACAGTTGGCAACGATTAGGTTTTTCTTTAAACCGAAACCAAACCAATATTATACTGCAAACGGAGATCAAACCGAAATTGATTATTACAAGCCCAAAACTGAACATGCAGGTTTGGTTCAGTTCAGTTTATTGGTTTTAACCAATGAACCAAACCATCCCTAGTTGGTATGGCTTAAGCATGTGTATGTGGGTGATTGATTTGGTTTGACCTTGAAACTAAAACCGAACTATAAAACTAATGGGACCCATTCCTCTCAGATCTTTCATCAGTCTCTTGTATTAATCTCCAATGAGATTGAATTTGATACATGTGCCCTTGAATTGGTTTAGGAATTTAAAATATAAGGGAAAGCTTGCCAATTCAAGGGGTATGTGTAGCAATCTCACTGAAGATTAATGCAAGAGATTTGAGGGAAGATCTGAAAGGGATTGCTCCTGGTTTGGTTTGTTAATGCCACATGTATTAGTAATTAAATCCAAAAGAACAGTTAGTTTACTACACAAAATCCCAAAGACAACAGTTAGTTTACACCGCTCGGGGTCTTCTGTGAAGCAAATCGTCTATGTAGCGCAATCCAACGAACTAAATTAAATAAAGGTTATTATAGTAATTTCGACAACACTTAAAGACGATTAAAACTTCTCTTCGGCTCTCTCCTCGTCTCGATGAAAACGGGCGAAACATTTTATATAATTTATAATCTTCACGACGTCTGCACTTTACTGTCTTTGCTCAAACTTTGGTGAGAAACGTGTTCTCTTTACTCACACTTCGAAAAAGGCAACTTCTACTTCCAGGTGTTGTGGAAGGGACCACCACTCCATTACTCATTTCAATTTTCAAATTATAGTCTAGTTATTTTTTAAGAGTACGCCGCCACACATCCATAGGATACGATGTGGTATCCTCAAAATTAACCCTTAGGTACCCCCATGGTATACCTAGGGTACTTAAAAATTATTCGTAAGTACAGGGAGATAATTAATTTGTAAATACCATTCAAATATACAAAGTACCAATTAAACAATAGGTACCTCTCCAAATAAGCCATAGGTTGAGGGTACTTAAACTACCCCCAAATAAGCCTAAAGGTACACCCCAATTAAGCTTTTGGTACAAACTAAAACAACCCTAAGGTACCTCAAAAAAGCCCCCCCAAATAAGCCTTAGGTAAACCACCACCACCCCCCCCCCCCCCCCCCCCCCCCCCCCCCAAAATTAACACTTGCTTACCTCCACAAAAGGCCCCTCAAATAAGCCTCAGGTACCCCAATATTAACACTTAAGCACCCCCAAAATAACCCTTAGGTACCCCCACAAATAGCCGTCAAATAAGCCTTAGGTACCCCTCAAATAAACTTAAGGTACACCCTAATTAAGCCTTAGGTATACCTCAAAACAACCTTTAGGTACCCCCAAAAAAAAGCCCCCCCAATTAAGCCTTAGGTACCCCCTAAATAAGTCATAGGTACCCCCTAATCACCTAATGCCTATTAATCCTGGGATCTAATCCTAATGAAACAGACACTTCATGTTCTCTGGAAAGTTAATCTTAAAGGTTGCGATTAATCACAAGACCTAATCTCTAGTTCGCGATTAGTCCCAGGTCTTAATCGTGGAAAATCAGTTTCTAGAATTTTAATTGCGTAACCCGCGATTAATCTTTGGGCTAATCGCTCGGACATGTTTGGTTATTTTTTTGACTTTAATCTTTGCCAATATATTCTATCTTGTTTGAACCAAACCCAGGGAGATGCACAAGGTCCAAAACTTATGTACTCCCTTGGTACCCATGGGGTACCTTAAAAATAATTCATAGGTACCATGTGACTCATTAACTTATAGTTACTAAAAAATTGTTCACATGTAATTAAATTTTGTAATAACCCCTCAAAATACCCCATAGGTACCTCACTAGGGTACCTAAGATTTATTCTGAGGGGGTACCACATGTATATTTACAAGGGACCTCTGTATTAATCCAAATGAACAACATGGTATATTACAATTGAAACATTGGCACCGTTTGGATACACTCCAGAATAAGCACCAACTTGGCACATGCTTCAGGAGAATGGTTATAGAGTATGGCTACCCTGCGATTTTCATGGGTACTATATATTATTATTAGTATGACTAGAGTCTCAATAATATGACATTCTAAGTAAAATATTTGTTTTCTCTTATAGGGACAAATTGATGAAGTCATTTCTACAAATGGAAGTGAGAATTTAAGTGGAGATGAGGTCAGTGATGATATACCAGATATAAATACCATGCCTAAAGCTGCAAGAGAGCTGAAATTTCATGGAGACGAATGCCATATTCAAAATTTGAGGCCATACATGGGAAAGGAATTCACGTCTATCGAAGAAACATATCAATTTTACAACACTTATGCAGCACACAAGAGCTTCGGTATTCGAAAAAGTTTGGTATGTAAAAGTCAGAAAGATGGCAAGGAGTTATCTAGGAGGTTTTGTTGCTATAAAGAAGGAAAGAAGAGAATAGACAAATGGGATAAAGATGTGAAGAACCTAGAAAGGAAACGCGTACAAGTTGTTTGGCACACATGAAAGTGAAAGCTAAAGATAATGGCATGTATTTTGTACTGAGCTTTGAAGAAAAACATAATCACGAGGTTGTTACCCTAAGTAAGGCCCACGTGCTACCTTCACAAAAGAAAGTTGTCGAGACTCAATTAACAGAAATTGAATTAGCTGAAAGCAGTAGCATACGACCAAAGCATGCTTTTGAATTCATGGGTAGACAAGCCGGTGGAAAATAGAATTTGGGCTTCCTACTTATAGATCATAAAAACCAAATGTGTGACAGACGAAGAAGAATGAAAAGAAAAGACGGATCAAGCTTATTAATTATTTTGAAGGACAACTGAAGGAGGATCCATCGTTTTTTTATGCTGTACAAGTTGATTAGAACAATAAAATAACAAACTTTTTTTGGGCTAATCGGAAGATGCAAGAAGACTCAATAATTTTAGAGATGTTGTTTGCTTTGATACAACTTATAGGACAAACGAAACTCAAAGGCCATTTGCACCATTAATTGGAGTAAACCATCACAAGCGTATGGTACTTCTCAAAACAGCATTGTTTTATGATGAAACAAAAGCATCCTTTGTGTGGTTGTTTTAAACATTTATAAAGGCAATAAATGATAAAAGGCCAATTACCATCCTGACAGATCAAGATGCAGCTATGTCAGCTACAATTGCCCTTGTTTTGCCGAATACATATCATTGTTTATATGTATGGCATTGCACCAAAATTCATTGATTTATCTCGGCCATGTGTTCCAAATGAAAAACTCATTTTCATATGATTTCAATCGTTGTATATATGATTACAAGGAAGAGGCTAATTTCTTGCAAGCATGAGATAATTTGATTTGAAAATACGATATCCAAGACAATGAATGGCCACGGGACATATTTAAAATAAAAGAAAAATGGACCCTTGTATATAGAAGAACTACTTTTTGTGCTGAAATGAGAAGCACCCAATTGAGTGAAAGCTTCAATAGCCGGTTAAAGAAATACACGAAGTACAACATGGATGTCTCGTGTTTTTTTCAGCATTTTTCAAGGCTTTTGGATGATATCTGTTACAAGGAACAAGAAGATAATTATAATATAAGCCAACGTATTCCAAGAATGATGGCGAATATCATTATATTAAAGCATGCAAGGGAGGTATACACACCAAAGCTATTTGAGATGTTTCAAGTAGAATATGCAAAAGCTTAGAATCTTGTTGTTAATGAGTGTTCACAAATTTAAACATCGATGACGTATAAAGTTAGCTTATTTGATAATTCTCGAAAGTATGTTGTTACGTTTAACACGGCGGATGATATGTTGAAATGCAGTTACAAAAAGTTTGAATTTGTTGGGATTTTGTGTAGTCATGCCCTCAAAGTACTTGATGTGAGAAATATTAAGAGGATCCTAAGTCAATACAAACTAAAGAGGTGGACAAAGGATGCGAAGGGTTCAAGCACAAGTTATGACTATTTGTCGAATAAGAAAGTTGCAAAGTTGTCCATGGTTAAATGGTATAGAGAGCTTTGCCATAATGCCATTAAATTATCAGCAATTGCCGCCGAATCTGTTGAGGCATATGAATGCACTGCACAATGTCTAGCTATTTTAATGAAAGAAGTTGGAAATGTATTGAAGAACAAGCCAAACAATTCAAAGGATGGAAATGAAATAGCAAATTTATCTGAAAAATATTGCGATTAAAGTGGCTGGACTTAAAAAGAAACCGGGTTGTTGTCGTAGTAAACATCGACCAAAACATTTTTCTAAAAGGGCTCCAAAGAGGAAGAAGAAACATGATGTTCCATCTCAAACAGCAAATACAATTCACTCTGAAACTCCACCACCAACACAATATGCAAGTCATAGCTCTGGATGGAGTAAGTCGATGGTAGTAATAATTACTTCATGCTACTTGTGTATTTGTTTTCTCATATCATGTTTATAATTTTATGGATGATTTTCTTATTTTTTATGAATTATATCTATTCCATAAAGCTCTTATCAATTTGGAACAAATCCTATGGCAACAGATATGAAACAAGACTACAGCCAGGCCATGAAGCACTTTGAATTGGAAAATCAGGAACTTCATAAGCTAAATAGGGATGGGGAAGAACAAAGGACAGTTGACCAAGCAGCTTCTGAAGGTATCATTAGAGAGTATGTTCCAAGTGATGCTAAGTACATTCGATATGAATATTTAATGATTCAATCCACTGAGCTTGAACACTACGTTCATGCTCCAGCTACCCCTGCCCTTGAGTCTTGACGTCCTTTGCTTTCCTTTGCCTCTTCCTCAAGGGAGAGTGGATAAGTATACATATGTATGGGTAGTTTTGGAAGGGGGAAATGACATGAATGGAGAGCAGTTTTTAGTGCTTGGGATATGCATATTTTTGGCCATGGTCATTGTATGTCTGGTTGTAGTATATCACAATTACATGATCATTATTTTTTTATTTCTTTTTATGTGCCATGTAAAACATCCTGATAATTATATGCAAAGCAAAATTTCTTCAGTTTTTTTGTTTTCCACCTGATATTCTTTATTGTGCCAAAGTGGAGTTGGTTAGGTCTAGCATGTTCTAATACGTGTCCTGCCTAAATTCCAGGCCAATGTATTGGTTGTATATGTAACGCCCCGGATCCGAGTCACATGAAAACCCGTAACTCGTATCCAGAGGTTATTAAAATTTACAGGATCAAACTACCAGAGTAAAGAAAACATGAAACTAAATATTTTTATGCAATAGCGTGCGCTAAACAAATCCCAACATGAAAACTCACATGACCAAATTTTCACTACCCGCAATTATCGGCTCTCCATACGTATCTTAAAAACAACAGAAATAAAAGAGTGAGATACGAATATCTCAGCAAGTAGCACATGCATGCAAGAATACACATCTTCAAATTTAAAAATTCTATGATCGAATAATCAGACGAGAAAACAAGGAACCACCGGTGAAGTCTGCGTACTCTGCTGACAGAAATTGTTGACCCAAGAGTATAGGAAACCATTTAACTATAAGCAATTAACATCGGAAATCCCTTGGTCAACAAAACCCAGATCAGTTTCAGAGAACATTAATAATATAGTCCATGCCTCAACAAAACAATTTCCACTAAGTATCCCAAGGTATTCTAACTGATAAATAAACGACAAAACCACGTGGTCAAAGTCATACAAATATTTAATTGGGTAATCAACATGCAAGAGCGACATCCACACCTCCATGTACACAGTTCCGGCCTACTCAGGGTTTCGGATACTCTGAAATGACGGCCTACTCAGGGTTTCGTCATCCAATGCCGGCCTACTCAGGGTTTCGGCATTGACAACCAGGCCTACTCAGGGTTTCTGGCTGCTCTACACCAGTCGTGGCAACACTCCATGGCCATGCCATTACACCAATAAAATAAAAGCATCACAATACTAAGCTTAAACATCTGGATCCAGGACAAGCTAGACCAAAACAGTAAACATCGTATAATCTCAATTTCAATATCAAAACAAAACCATTCATTTCACATCATGTAAGAACTCATCACAATTCATCACCTGTCCCTCTGGACCAAGCAGTACCTCAAGTACATTCAGTATTTTCTCATTTCTGTAACACAAGTCATATAAAAGTAAAACTCAATCCATTCATACCAAAGAAAACCTTTCAATACGTATAAAGTTTCCAACAAGTGAAACAAGAAATACAAGAACTTCTCAATCAAAACAGTGTATAGAACAAGGAAAAGTAACTGGTAACTCTTACTAGTTTGGTGTCCGGCACAATACTCATAAGTAACCTAAACTCAACTTAAAACTCATAAGATGTTCACAAATTTTTCCTCTATTAATTTCATAGGCAAAACGGTTTCCCAGGTTCCTAACCAAGTGAATAGTGAAGTGGTTTAACCCCTAAGTAATGCAAATACTCTTGGTCAAATCAGAAATTCCATTTCGGTAGGCAAAATAGGTCTGCCGCTCACCTACTGAAGTGGGCGCGAGGTGAGCGCCGGTGAGCGGTGAAGAAAATGAGTAAAATCGACCTGCCGCTCACCCGACGCTAGGTGAGCGCGAGATGGGCGTGAGGTGGGCGCGAGATTCGCGCGAGATGGGCGCCTCGTTTTCTACTTCGCGCGAGATGAGCGCGAGATCGGCGGTAGGTCGTTATTAACGGGGCGCCTACCTCTGAGGTGAGCGCCGGTGAGCGCGAGGTGAGCGGATACCCCCTGTGGTTTTCATTTCTCTGTTATTTTGAGATCTACATGACTAGCCGGTTTGTGAAGGTCTGTAACTACTCCAATACACTCCTAATACTCCCAGAAGACTTCCCAACCATATTTGGAATTAATCTAAACACTTTCATTTTCAATTATAAAACTCAATCCGAAGACTCTGTTCATGTAACTTCCCGAAAACCAGAAACCAGAAAAACTCATACTATCAGTTGATATGTAAATCATGCATCAGAATAATCTCGAGAGAAACAGAAAACACAAATCCCAGTTGTAAATCAGTGCTACTCACCTTACTAAGACTTTCTTCAAGCTTCCGGCCATCCTGAAGATTTTTGACTTCGAGACAGACGGAAACCCTAACTCTCTCCAGAGCCGCGACCTTTTCCCCAAATCCCCGAAAAGTTGTATGAGTTAGCTATTTATATAGACACCACCTGGATTTAACCTAATTCACCCTTATTTTTAGAAATCCCCTTTTCACCCCTCACTAGTGCAGGGTTTTCCGGATTTACAAATATTAGCCCCCCCCCCCCCCCTTTCTATTTATTTCCGGGGCCGAATATTTCCACCATATTATATTTTTTTTTATTTACATATATATATATTTTTTTTTTGAACCCTGATGACCACAAGTTTCCCAGAAATAATAAAACTTGATTTAACCAGCACCAACATCTATATGTGCATATATATATTTTCATCTACTGTTATTACTTGTTTATTCTCCTTACTGTGACTGTTAATTTATTTTATTCTAACATTATTATTTTATTTTGTTTTCTACTCGAAACGGGGTTTTACATTCTTTCCCCCTACAAAAATTTCGTCCTCGAAATTTAACACACAGCTCCATGCCAACTTTTGCAGTCGGATTTCATTTCCTGATTGATTATCAAAGTCGGGATTTCTTAACTTAAAATACTGTAGAAGAAATTCACAAACCTCCACTCCCAATCTTCCCATATAAACGCGTCCGCCTATATGAAAATTTTGAGCAGGAATTTGAAATTTCTACTAGTGATTAACTTGAATATATTTATAACAATATCTGCATTATGCATTTATACACTTTCCCTATTTGTACTAATACATATCCCAATTGCCTAGGTTTCGCACTCAGTGTGGTTCCGCATGGTACCCTGCTTTACCACACCTTGATACGCAGCCCACTCAATTGGCTCAACAATCATTAGATAGCACTCAGCAGTAAATAGACATTAGATATCATTTAGCAACAACAATAAATTTAGTAGCTCACTCATCCTCAATTTCTTTAATCTATAATTGCATAGTTTATCCTTACTATACACGTATTTATTTTATTCATTATTATTATATATTTATTATTTTTATTATTATTATTATTATTATTATTATATATATATATATATATATTTTTTTTTTTTTTCTCTTTTTTTTTTTTCCAGATTGATACGAAGGTTTCACAAAGTTTCAGAAGCAAGTCTTTACACAGAATTTCCTTTCTACTGCTAAGCTAATAAAATTTTAAAACTTCACTGAGCGATGGGTTAGACCTAGCAATTTACCATGCACACCCTTTTATCCCAAAGAAAAATTGGTTACTTATTCGGAGGATCCCAACCGGCGCTTATAAACACACAAGAAAACAGAATTTTTTTTGAGATTTTGGGTTTTTAGAACCCGACCCTTCAACGCAACTCGACCGGCCCAACCAACCCAGCCGGCCATTTCCCTTCTCCTTTTTATACGAACCCGAACCCAAAAAAATTTCGACCCTCGCTCAAAACCCCTTTTTCCCTTTTCTTTCTTCTTCCCTGCGATACACTCCCGCGCTCGGCCATTTTTCCTTTCGCCGAGCTCTATTCACTCGGCGGAGACCGGATTTTACCCGACGCGAGCTCACCATCTCCACCGATTTGCCGCGACAAGGTAGGCGCTTACCTCTTCCTCTGCAAAGTTTCCTTTCATGATATTAGGGCACCACGGTTTAGAAAAAGAAACTTCCTGCTAGACAGATGACTGTGATGTATCGCCATTGATTTGGATTTTTTTTTTTTTTTTGACTTCGATTGCACTTACCTATCATGGATTTGTGGTTTCGGTCTTGCGAAAATTTCGCATTTGACTACCCGAGACAATGGAAACCCCACTTTCCATTTCGGTTAAGCTAAAGTTTGGGCGTGGCACATTGGCTCGATTTGAAGTTTTCCCCTTTTTTGTTTTTCCTCTGGTAAAAAAATTTTTTTTTTGTCACTCTAATCGGTCGTTCAGGGTCGATCTCAAGGAAGAAATTTCTGTTTCTTCGCATGCGACCGCCCGAACCCTGGAATCAAAAAAAAAAAAAAAAAGTTTTCTGATTATCTTAGAAATGGGGTGCGACCCTCGGGTTCCACAAAGAAAATTTTTTTTCAAGTTTGTTCTCCCCGCTGAGTTGATAGTATATATATTTTTTTGACATTTGTATGCAATGTTAGACCTTAAATCTGTCGATCATCATGTCTCTTTTTTTTTTTTTTTTACCTTGCTGCCGAATGCAGAGGGTGTTGCAATTTGGTTTATTATAAAATATATATATATATATATATATATTTTTTTTCATATATATATATATATATACACAAATCATACCACATTTAGAACAGATGCAAAATAAAATTTTCTCACCTATTTTTCTCCTACTCCTTGCATTTCTACCTAACGGCACACAATTTCCCCCAAGTAATCCTAGATTCCTTTCTAATTCCTATGTCATGTTTTCTCTTTGCAACTCTGATAGTTCTCTGATACCATCTGTAACGCCCCGGATCCGAGTCACATGAAAACCCGTAACTCGTATCCAGAGGTTATTAAAATTTACAGGATCAAACTACCAGAGTAAAGAAAACATGAAACTAAATATTTTTATGCAATAGCGTGCGCTAAACAAATCCCAACATGAAAACTCACATGACCAAATTTTCACTACCCGCAATTATCGGCTCTCCATACGTATCTTAAAAACAACAGAAATAAAAGAGTGAGATACGAATATCTCAGCAAGTAGCACATGCATGCAAGAATACACATCTTCAAATTTAAAAATTCTATGATCGAATAATCAGACGAGAAAACAAGGAACCACCGGTGAAGTCTGCGTACTCTGCTGACAGAAATTGTTGACCCAAGAGTATAGGAAACCATTTAACTATAAGCAATTAACATCGGAAATCCCTTGGTCAACAAAACCCAGATCAGTTTCAGAGAACATTAATAATATAGTCCATGCCTCAACAAAACAATTTCCACTAAGTATCCCAAGGTATTCTAACTGATAAATAAACGACAAAACCACGTGGTCAAAGTCATACAAATATTTAATTGGGTAATCAACATGCAAGAGCGACATCCACACCTCCATGTACACAGTTCCGGCCTACTCAGGGTTTCGGATACTCTGAAATGACGGCCTACTCAGGGTTTCGTCATCCAATGCCGGCCTACTCAGGGTTTCGGCATTGACAACCAGGCCTACTCAGGGTTTCTGGCTGCTCTACACCAGTCGTGGCAACACTCCATGGCCATGCCATTACACCAATAAAATAAAAGCATCACAATACTAAGCTTAAACATCTGGATCCAGGACAAGCTAGACCAAAACAGTAAACATCGTATAATCTCAATTTCAATATCAAAACAAAACCATTCATTTCACATCATGTAAGAACTCATCACAATTCATCACCTGTCCCTCTGGACCAAGCAGTACCTCAAGTACATTCAGTATTTTCTCATTTC